>OZ035884.1:19456150-20656150 GCA_964034835.1 Muscina levida | reverse complement strand
GATCCGTCCCCATGTAGACAGTTCTTTCCCAAAGAAGCATGCGAATTTTATTGAAGGCTCTGTCGGAGTATAGAAAAGTCCCCAGAGTGTATATTTTAATCTCGATGGTACTGACTATAGAATCACTTTATTCCATCTGGTACGGCTGATTTATAGGGTATAAAGCATTTTGTATGACCCATATCATCAGATTCTCAGATTCTTCCTGCTCACTTTTATGCAAACTGGACAAAAGGTCACGCGTTCCAGTATCTTTCATTAAAATTCCCGTATACGGCTGATGACAAGTGTTGAAGTCATTGTTGGTGAAGTGGGTTGGGAATCCAGGAGAATCCCGAGAGATTCTTCTGACGAAAAGGCCACGTTCCAGTATCTTTCATGACTGGAGGCCTGAAGCCAATGGATTCAAAGAAATTTCGCCATTACTTCCATACGAGTATCAGATTCTTCCTGCTCACAATCGTGCGAACTGTATTCAAAAGTTAGGCGAACTATCACCTGACATTTCTGATGCCAAGTATTCTAATCATTGTTGGGATAGTGGGTGTCCAGGGAAATGCCGAGTCTGGATGTTGCCCTCTTTGGATTAACACAAGTTTCGCCATGACTTTCGCTTAGCCTTCCTTACTTCACCGTTATACAGATCAAGATTACTATTATAATTGATGCAATCTCTGTGATTGTTGCTAACTTTGACTTTAACGAAAAGTCGCTTAACGGATGATCTTAGATCCCTAAGTTAATTTTTCCACCATTGTGGCTTTTTATTGTTGTTGGTAGCATTACAACAAATGTTTTGGCACTTTCATCTTGCTAACTTCAGTAGCTATCATTTTAGTTTAAATTTTAAAAAATATTTTTGTGTTGGTTAAATAAACTTTTATCCTACTTTGAGATTGTCAAACTTTAAGTTGGTCCAACTTGAGGTTTATCCAACTTTGAATCTGTCCAACTTTGAATCTGTAACGTATTCAATAAATTCTAATACGTTATTTCAATACTTCTGAAAAATTCTAAAGACCGACAACTGTTGTGTTTGCTTCTGTTTGCTGATAAGAAATATCGCCATAACATAACTTATTAATAGTACAATTGAACGTATATTTAATATTAAGTTTATATAACGTTGAGTTCGTTCAACGTAAAGTTTGTCCAATTAAAAGTTTGTCCAACTTTGCATCTGTCCAATCCATCTTTTCTCTAGAACTTAACTTGTTATTTTCAGCCAAAACTTATAAACCTATAAACGACTTCTAATATCAGCATACCAACTTTGTCCAACTTTAAAGTTTGTACAACTTTTTAAGTTTGTCCAATTTAAAGTCTGTTCAACTAAACGTATTTAGCTATTATCCTATTCTCAATTGCAACATTGCCATAACATACATAACTTATTAAAAGTACAATTGAACGTCTAACATTGAGTTTATACAACGTTGAGTTCTCTCAACGGAAAGTTCGTCCAATTAAAATTTTGTCCAACTTTGCATCTGTCCAATCCATCTTTTCTCTAGAACTTAATTTGTTATTTTCTGCCAAAACATGTATAAGTTAAACGACTTTCAATTTATAATATCATACCAACTTAAAGTTCGTCCAACTTAAAAGTTAGTCCAACTTTGAAGTTTGTCCAACTTAAAATCTGTCCAACTTGTCGTTGTTTCCTTTTCACAATAGCAAAAACATCTACTTGCCAAACGAGTTCTTATATGTTATTTCAATACTTCTGAATAATTCCATAGACCGATATTTGTCATGTAGTTCGTGCGACTGTTTACTGATAAAGCAGATCGACATCATGCCCGACATTTTCACCGCCCTCCCCCCATTCAAAGTAAACATATGTTTCTATACTATAAAAAAAAATAGACAAACAAACATGATGATATACTATAGAAATATGACACTTGTCTACATATACTTATATGTACCTACCTCACACTTGCACATACATAGTATATTTTTAAAAACAACAATCTAACCAATACCTAAGATCTATACGCTCTTTGTGTAAAACCTAGCAGAGTTGGGATAAAAATGAACTTTAATGTGGTAATCACAATAAACCACAATAACAACAATGACGATATATTACACGGCGTTTGCTGTGTGTAAAGTCATTTTGGCCAATTCATGCCAAAGATTCCTTAAACACCCACGTAGCCACTAATATTTGAAGCCAACACTAATTTGGCCTACAACAAACAAAAGCGCACACAAAGTAACCAGGGTAGGTAATGACGGCAGATGGACGGACAGACGGATGGGCACATACAAACAAACAGCCAAAAAAACAGGTAAAGGCGGGAGGTTTTCTCTCGCAGGCTGGCAGACGCATGTAGGAGGATATATACCGTAGGGCGGAGGGTAGGTGGCAACGTAAAGGACGGGTCACCCGTGAGCGTAGGAGTTAATTGTATGGCGAACTGCGGGTTTGTTTTGCTACATCAATCGCTGCGGGAATATCTCTATCTACATATCTTAGCACTCAAGTCAAGTGGTAGTGGATGGAAAAATCACGTAGGCTAGCAACGAGCAAGAAAACTGCCACCTGTTAAATTCTATGGAAAATTTGCTATACTCCACAAAATGCCTATACACTACTATACAACACTCAGCCACAGATGGAATGAAATTAAAGCATTTGCAAATATGTTTTTTAGTCGAGCAACGAGCATTTTAAGCTCTACCTGGGACTCCAGAGTTTGGGAGAGTATGAAGTACAACTTACTGTTCTCGGCCGCACATTGGGCATCAGAAATGGGAATCTGCCCACTTCGTTGTTGAGCTCCTCCTGTATTTGTAGATTGTAAACGGAATTGTATTCACTGTCGTCCACTAGACCATATGTTAGCTGCGGCTGTAGCTGTAGACAGGCAATTATAGCCAAGACGGCCAACACTTGTAGCCTCTTTAGAGCCATCATCATCCCTGAGTTAAATGCCATACTGTGTGTGGTGGTACTTTTTATTATTGTTGCTGTATTTGTATTCGTTTCTATTGTTTTGTTGCGTTGCAGGCTTTAGCTTAAGTAATTTTTTTTGCTTTGACACACTTTGGGGATACAATAATTTGTCTTAACGTACGTTATGAGATATGATATTTACACGTTTGCAAAATAAATAACCGAAACAAACAATTAACCAGAATTTAAAGGGGATTTTTCTTTTGTCGCGGTTTATTTTGCCAGTACTTAAAAAATTTTGTTTTACGTCTACGAAATATGTGTATTTATTGTTTCGCTCTTCTTCGTTCTATACTCCATCCGTGCCGTAGGTACTTGACGTAGTTGTGTCGTTTTCGTTTCGTGTTATAGACGTCGTGAGCTGAGCTCTAGTTGTTGGCCATTGAAGAAGATAACCGTGATGTTGGAAGTCCGCTGAAACACTGTGAGAACGGACAGAGTTGGCCCCATAGTCATTGCTAAAATGCGCGTCGGAATGAAGCGGCATTGGAACAACGTAAAAACAACAGATGTTTTAGGTTGAGTGAGGGAATGTGAGCGGACGAGAGAGAGAGAGCGAGCAGAGTAGGCTGAGAGCATTAGGCCATATAATACTTGTTGGTGGTGGCAATGGCCTACCACAACAGCCGCTGTGGCATGTAACGGAATGTACATCCGTTTCCCTTAACCTTCGCCTTACCAAAGGTTTTTATGTACGTCGTTTACCGATACCCACCCGGGTGACCACACTGCTTTTGTATGCATTTACATACGGACGATCGAATCTGGATTGCCACATAAGACAAAGGATGCAGTGGATGTTGAGGACTTTGATAACTATATGACTAGTGGAGAAGCTGAACATTCTGTCAGATTATGGTAAATGATAAAAATTCTTCTTAAGGCAGTGCGAAATGGTTCAAGGAGGCCCCACAGGTAAATCGCTGTAAATAAGTGATGCTGTTTGAGATTTAATTAGAAGATTTTGAAACTAAAAACAACATATAAAGGAGTCAGAAGCAAAGGAGTGCAAGTGACAAATTGACAAAAACTGAAATAAGTGTGCAGTCGAGTTCCTTGATACAATCTCTGTCTACTAGAATGAGATAAGATCTATTTTTGTTACCAGTGGTGATATCTAGCCGAAAAACAGTTCAAGTAATAACTGCACTATAATGTCACTTGCACCCTTTTGATTCAGAATATATCGACAAGCAACAACGTATATCGAAACACATAATAAACAATTAATTGTTAGGCTTCTCCAATCATAGACGTCTTCCACATAGTAAATTATAACTTAAGATCTCATTATCTGTTACATGATTTCGGGCATCGACCTCGATTTGCCCAATACTTTCCTTTCAAGCCAGGTAAATACAGTATCAAAATCTGCTGGAAAAGGATTGTAAAGCGAACGCAGCGAAACCAGTTTACACCCCATGTATGAGATGGGGGATGTTTCCGTGTTGCTGTGAATTCAGACGCTTTCTATTTTATATTCACAACAAACGGTACCTACTTGTTTATCGAGGAATGCGAACGTCACTGTTTGAGAATTTTACTAGACATTCCGATGACTCGACTCTTATACTACGAAGTTGCTGTCGATAACACCGAGGGGGCCAGCAATGAAACAAAAATGTAGATGACTGGAGCCGGGAATCGACCCAAGGATCTCCCACATGGTAGTCGCTTGTTCTATCCACTATGCCACTTCCGGTCCTGGAAGAATTGCAAACCGATATGCCATTAAATGTATTTTAGGTAAAATCTTTGAAAAAAATTATGAATTGACAACAAAGAATTACTTTTCAGGAGAACGTTAACGTTACAGACCCGAATGTTGATTTTGATACCGATATAACTCCAGAAAGGGATGCAGTGCAACTGGCCGCATCAAAGTAAAAAATCAAATGTTATATTTGCTACTCTTCTAACAAAGAGGAAATACTCGACAAGTTTGCGTTAGACGTAAGAATCTCTTTTGTGTAGAGTACATCCTCAGTCAAACTACATGTGAAAACTGATATCACAATTGAATAAAATGTTATAACTATTGAAATGAAATACGAAAAGTGAAAGAAATTACAATTGAAATAGCTGTTCTACCAAATATATCTTCAATTCTCTTGGGTTTTCTTAGAGGGTCACCCGGGTGGGTATTGGTAAACCACGCAATAAATTTGATAAAAATTAAAATTTTCTTATAAAAAAATTAAAATCTTATTATATTTTTGTAAAATTCAAAATAACTTACAAATTTGTTCAGTGAGTCAAAATTTCCCCTAGATTGAAAAAAAATTATTAAAGTTATTAAAGAAATAAAACCGAAATGGTCACCCGGGTGGGTATTGGTAAGGCGAAGGTTAAGAATTGCGTTGCTTTACACTAGAGCAGCATTGCCAGCGGCGAAAGAATTAAAATAAATATGTTAACATTGTGAAGTAGAAAACTTAATATTGGAAATATTAAATATAACAAAATTTAATATATAAAACTATAGAAATATATAAATATAAAAATGTAAAAATATTAAAATATTAAAATATAAAAATATAAAAATATAAAAATATAAAAATATAAAAATATAAAAATATAAAAATATAAAAATATAAAAATATAAAAATATAAAAATATAAAAATATAAAACTATAAGAATATAAAAATATAAAAACATAAAAATATAAAAATATAAAAATATAAAAATATAAAAATATAAAAATATATAAATATAAAAATATAAAAATCTAAAAATATAAAAATATTAAAATATAAGTATATAAAAATATCAAAATATAAAAATATAAAAATATAAAAACATAAAAATATAAAAATATAAAAATATAAAAATATAAAAATATAAAAATATAAAAATATAAAAATATAAAAATATAAAAATATAAAAATATAAAAATATAAAAATATAAAAATATAAAAATATAAAAATATAAAAATATAAAAATATAAAAATATAAAAATATAAAAATATAAAAATATAAAAATATAAAAATATAAAAATATAAAAATATAAAAATATAAAAATATAAAAATATAAAAATATAAAAATATAAAAATATAAAAATATAAAAATATAAAAATATAAAAATATAAAAATATAAAAATATAAAAATATAAAAATATAAAAATATAAAAATATAAAAATATAAAAATATAAAAATATAAAAATATAAAAATATAAAAATATAAAAATATAAAAATATAAAAATATAAAAATATAAAAATATAAAAATATAAAAATGTAAAAATATAATAATAAAAAATATAAAAATTTAAAAATATAAAAGAATAAAAATGTAAAAATATATTAAAAAATCAAAATATAAAAATATAAAAGTATAAAAATATAAAAGTAAAAAAATAAAAAAATATATAAATATAAAAATATAAAAACATAAAAATATAAATATATAAAAACATAAAAATATAAAAATATTTAAATATAAAAAACATAAGAAAATATAAATGTAATAAAACAAAAATATTAAACTATAAAAATACTAAAATACTAGCTTTCCCGGCTCGCGTCGCTTCACCCATACTTACAATGAACATTCTTATGACTTTAAGCAATACAGGTAAAATGATAACGCTTCATAAGACGAATGAATACCCAATCTATGTGATTGTAGCTTTATCCAATTGGTCTTAGCAATTGTACCGCTTTAGTCCCTTTTTTTCGCCTAAAAGTAAGAATTTTAAAAGATATTTTCGTATCGCACAACTAAAATGGACCGGTACCCCCTCCAACTAAATAGGAAACATGCCCATATACGATTATAGCTTTAGCCGTTTAGCCTGGGCGATGCTACCAGTTTACCCTAAGTATTTGAGTTTTGAAAAACCCTATTTGGCAGTAGGGAGCAATTCTATATAGATTTTCGTAAATCTACCTTTAGTTATTTAAACTGGGTGATATCATCAGTTTTATCCCTTTTTCCGTATTTGTACAACTTCAGAACGAATTTTAAAATTACTTCACATCGCACAATTTTTGAGACTACACCTTTAGCCCGTTTATTACCAGTTTTATCCCTTTGCAGTAATTTTTACCCTTTAAAGGTAAGAATTTTGAAAACCCTCCTTGCTTTGTTCTAATTCTATACGGAGCAAGCCTATATAACTTATCATGATTACATCATTAGCCGTTTGGTCTAGGCGATAGTAACTTTTGTATACTTATTACAAAATTTTTGCACAAAAACATCGGATTTAAAAAAAAAATTCTTCAATCCAATTTGATAGTAAGCATTTCCATATCAATTTCGTGATTACACCTTATCCCTCATATGCTTTGATACCTTATTGGTAATTTTCAACCCATAAAAGTACGAGTTTCCAAAAATCCGTTCTTAGCTATTACTATGACCGACACAACAATTGTTTCAAAAGAGGCGTGGCACTGCCCATTGCGTAATCCCCCATGTCCCATTTACATATGTAGCAAATCTCATCTTCATACCTTTAAAGGCTCGCGAAATATGACCGATTAAAATTTTGGTTTGCCTAGGTATGTTTTCATGTAGCCTATGATAGAGACCCTACGGATAGTACTACTCAGTGAAAATTTTATTGCAATCGGTTCATTTATTTCGCCCAGATAAAAATTTTTTTAAAAGGGGTGTGGCACCGCCCATTTTCTAGCGAGACGTATTCCTCTTTATATCAGTAGCATATGAAGTAACTCTCATTTCCATGCCTCTAATGGCTCTTGAGATAAGACCGATTGAAATGTCGGTTTGTGTGGGCGGTGCCACGCCCCATTGTCCAGTTACGTTTTCATGCAGCCTATGATAGAGACCCTATGGACAGTATCACACATAGAAAATTCAATAGCAATCGGTCCATTAATTTAGCAAACATTACTATTTTTAAAAAAGGGGTGTGGCACCGCCCACTTTCCTCAAACAAAGTATTTTTTCTTATATTGCCGATATAGTTACCAATTCATACGATACAGTCATTTTAAAACTCCAGTTGTATGGGGCGGTGCCACGCCCATTTTACCCCCTTTCAGTTCGAATTTCCAAAAATCCCTTGTTAGTGCGCGCCTACGCTTTAGCCGTTTGGGCTGGGGAGTGATCAGTCAGTCACCCAAGCCTTTTATATATATAGATAAAGACATAATAATATGAAAAAAATAAAAATATAAAAGTATACAAATTAAAAAATATTAAAACAATAAAATATAAAAATATAAAAAACATATAAAAATATAAAAAAAATAATATAAAAAAAGTTTAAAATATAAAAACCTAAATCATAAAAATATAAGTTTATTTCAACCCTTGTCTTTTTATAAAATTGTCGATCAGTAACATTAAATATCCACTCATTTTTGTTTTTAAATAAATATTTATTAAATAAAATAAATATACAACTTAAATTGTTTTTTTTTCGTATTTTTGTTTTTTTTTGTTTCTTTTAAAATTATTTAATTTGAATTTTCTAAAAATAAAATTTCTTAAATTTGCATACCAATTTTCTTTTTAACAAAATCTTCCAGCTTTTACATTATAATTGTTTCTGTTTTAGGTTTTCTTTAGTTACAATAAATTTTCTATACAAATTTTCCATAAATTTTTGTTATTGTTGTTGTGTGTGTGAAAAAATGTCTCGTTTCGTTTTTTGTAAATGGACGTTAGCTACGTGAGTGCTGGTGGTGGGCATGGCGCATTAGTCGTTACTTCTTCTACTTTGTCGGTGTGATGAAATTACTGAGAGAGAGCGAAAGAGCGAGGTGTTTGTTGTGAGAGTTTGAGTGCGCCTGAAGGCGTTAGTTAGATGATAGTTTCATGATAATAAATTATTATTCAGTTATTTATAAGTAATAATGCATTTGGTGATGTGTTCTTCGGGCGACACTCAGTATGTGGTGAAGAGTTCTTCCTGTATGCTATTCGATCGCAGAAGTTGAGAGGGCGTTGGGCCACCTTCGTATGAGATTTTGGGTGCAGCGCTGGAGGATTTCTTTGAATGGTAATCATCAGAGAATTCCTGGAGAAGAGAAAATAAATTTGCGTAAAGTAGGGTATGACAAAAATTCGTTACTGTGATGTAATGCAGTGCCAGGCAAAACCGATCCGAACGCAAACACAAATATTTTGTGTATGGGTAAGTGAAGGTGAAACAAGCTACGTTGCGTTACTTTGACAATGCTTAAACAAAGACTGACTGCTTTCAAAGAAAAAAATTAGCTTCGCGTACGTCCTCGCGAGGCCATTGCCTGCCTGGCACTGTTGTTATGTAACGTGTTGCCTTACCTTGAGACGATTTCCTAAGAATAGAGCTCTCTCACGTTTCTTAACCATATAATCGGAGGCCATGAGCCATCTGTGCTCTTGACACTCTTCGGTGTAGGGACGTTTGCTGAAGTAGAGAAAAAAAAGAAAGATAGGGAAAGATAGTTACAACTCTTCTCTTTGTATTCACTCTCATTTCATCAACTTACTGTGGCACTCTCTTAAACAGGAACATTATAAATCTAGTGGCCTCCGGTGTTACCTCCTTGAAGAGATTCTCAAACCTATAGCGCACAAAGGCAATATTCTGTTTGGTCTCATGTTCGTCGCCTCCTCTGAAAGCACTTGTGCCGGACAGCAACAAATAGGTAAGAGCACCTACCGACCAGACATCAGTTTGTGGGAACACTGGTTCTTCCATAACCATTTCGGGTGCTTGGAAGTCTAACATACCGCAGGGCTGCACTTGTACGCCCAATTTGTTTACTCTCTTGGTGCAACCGAAATCAATCAATTTCACTTGCATGGAGCGCACGGAAGCCATTACCACATTATCGGGTTGAATATTGAGGTGGCAATAGCCACGCCAGTGCAGGTATTGCAAAGCGTCCAAAAGCTGCACCACCACGGTGGCCACCATTTGTTCGGAGTATTGGTGACGACTGCTGAAATAGGTCAAAACATCGGCACCCTGTAATTTTTCCATGATGAAAATGGCAATAGGCACATTTAGGGGTTTGTAGGCGGCGAACAGGGCAGGGATGCGTTCGTGTCTGAGGGTCTTGAAGTTATCGAATTCGGCTACGATGTCTTCCTCGTTTTGGTCGTTGACTTCGAAAATCTTGGCCACTACCACAGCGTCACTGGACTTCTGGATACCCTTGACAATGGTGCTGAATTCACCGCGGGCAATTTCGGAAATGAAACTATACTTCTCATTGACCGAATGGTCGGTGACCCAATTGGGTGGTTCGCGTTCACAGTGATAATCAGTGTGGACACGCTCTTCCTCGGGCAGAATCTCATGACCGCTCTCGGTCATCTGTTGCAAGTGCTTCATGGCCTTGGTGATGTGTATCTTGGCCGCATCATGACCCGATGTGTTGGCGTTGATGGGAATGCCCATTTCGCTCCAGCCAATGCGATTCCTGGAGGCCAAGCGGAACTGGTACTGGGTGTTGGGGTGCAAATCGTGCACCAGATAGAATTCATGATCAATGTTGTCGGCAATGGTGGTCCAGGCGTCGGCATCAGCTCGTTTGTACTGCAAACTATAGCATAGAACAGAAGTGTGGCCATCATCACGTGGTTGTTTCCAACGCAACAGAATCTCAGTGGCGCTAACAGCGGAAATTTCGGGCGAATCTGGTGCGTCGGGCAACGTGGCGATCACAACACGACATCTAGCTACAGTCTGGCCAACCTTGTTACGAGCTACTGCCTTATAGACGCCAACATCGAATTGCATGGCGGGCTCGAATCGTAGAATCGAGCGGCCATCCTCATCGGTGTGGAACTTGATGCGACTGCTCTCGGACAGGACCATGTCATTCTTGAACCACTGTACATTGGGCTTGGGATCGCCCACGGCAAAGCAATGGACATGGGCGGGATGGCCCTCGGTTATGGCCAAAGCCTGGGGCTTCTCGCGGAAGAATGGAGGATAGCCATCGCGTCTGCTCTCGATCATGGCCTCGGCCTCAGTGTATTCATCGAGACGTGGGCCCAATTCGGTGCGCAAACGGCGCATGGTATAGGAATCCTGGGTGGAGTACATGCTAATGCGACTGCGCGTGCGTTCATCGTCGATTTCTTCATCCATAATGTCGGTAAAGCGACGACGTTCGCGAATAATAGGCAGAGTCCAGTCCACGCTTTCGTTCATGGCGAAAGAGGGTGAACGTCGGTGGGCCACTTTCATGTACTCACGCAAACGGACGGGGAAGTTAACGTCACGCAATTGCAGCAGATACGTGTCGGGGCCATATTGGTAACTAAAAGGGAAGAAGGAAGATTAGTAGAGTAAGAAGGTAGACTGAAAACGCAAGGCATCGTTGACAACGATGCACAGCAGCTAAGGCTAAGCTTTATAAGCAGTTCAGCCAAGACGCTTAAGGCTTAGGCAATTGTGCTAAAAACACCAGTAACTGAGGTTCCATTGAGGTCTCGCTTGTACCTAAATAAGCTTGAAGAGGCATTATTTACATAGGAATTATTTACACAGCAAGCTACATCCCACCAGCTATTGCGCCCCCAAAGCTTTAGTTAAACCATACGCACAAGCTTTTTAGCTTATTTTTTCCTCGCTTTTACTGGAATACTTACTGACTCTCCGATTGTATAATACCCAACTCATAATCAGGATGCAAATACTTCGAATACGTTTCAACACGCTTGCTGCGTATCCTAGGCTCAGGCGTGCGCTCTGGTGTATGTTCGGGTGTGTACATCATGCCGGGTGGGTAAACCATCTTTGAGGGATGAGTCCAGCAGCCGCTCAAACGTCTGCGTCTAAAGTAATGCTTGCACGAGGCATTAGCATACCAGTCCTTAAAGTCATTGTAGTAATTTCTCAAACGATCAGTGTTGATGCGATACTCATCGTCTGATGCACGACGATCCAACATAAAGAACCAGGGATGTCTTAAAGCGGTCTTTACATCCATACGTTCCTCGGGACTGTAGACCAATAGGCGTTTGATGAAATCACGACCATCATCGGAGATATGCGTCCAAATCGAGTCACTGAAGTCCCAGTGGCCCTCCTTGATGCGTTGCAAAGTCTCACGATCATTGGCACCGCGGAATGGATTGTGACCCGAAAGCAAGACATAGGTGATGACACCCACTGTCCACATGTCGTGGGAGAAGCTAACGCCCTCCTTGTTGACTACCTCGGGCGAGACATACTCGGGCATGCCGTAATCGAGGGTGGTCAGGGAGTGAGTGTGGATGCGACGTGCCAAACCAAAATCGGAGATTTTCAAATAGTCACCGCCCACCACGGAAATCAAGAGATCTTTAATCTGGAAAAGAAACAACAACAAAATGGAATAAGTTAAAACAATTTAGGAACATGAATAGGCTTAAGGTCCTTTCAAACGCAAAACTGTGCAGTTAATTTGACATAATGAAATATTGTCCATGACATTCCGAATACAACAAAGGAAACTTGGATTTTCCAAATTATAATTACAGAAAAAATCTTTGAGCTTTAGAATTTCCAACGGAATTTCCGAACTATCTCCACTTCTATACAGACGAAGATGCAAAGCTAGATAGGAAAACCGTAGTGTAGACATGGCAAATAGATCACCAGATATATGCAGTGTCTTTCAGGTCGAAGTAATGACAACCGGGGACATAGCTATGCTACCAACGAAAATTCCGAATAGATCAACATCAATGCAGAAAACATTATGGGAAGGAAATATACTGTGATGTTGGAGTAAAAACCGACAGAGTGTACTACGTAGTAACTATATATGCCGTTGAGCGGAATCTTACCACCAAGACACCTCCCAAGAAGGAATGCCTTACTAGGAAATACAAACTATGTCCAATTCTATACAGATGAAGTTGCAAAGCTAAATAGGAAGGCAGGCTTAGCATTCCGAATAGATCAACATAAATTCGAAAAACATAATGGGAAGGAAATATATTGTGTTACCCGAGTAAAAAACCAACCGATTGATCTCCATACCAACTGTATACACCTCCGAGGGGAACTTTACCACTAAGATACCTGCCAGGACGAAATTGGCTGGCAGAATACCAGGAAATATAAACTATCTCTACCTCTTTACAGGTGAAGATGCGAAGATGGATTGGAAGACGGTTTTTGGAATATACTTTAGGGAACTTAGGGTAGACAAAGCAAATAGATTACCAAGTATTTGCAGTGTCTATCAGAACGGAAAAATTGCAATCAGGGAAACAGCTAAGTTGCCAACTGAAATTCTGAGTAGATCAACTGAATAGATCAACAATAGATTACCAAGTATTTGCAGTGTCTATCAAAACGGAATAATGACAATCAGGGAAACAGCTAAGTTGCCAACTGAAATTCTGAATAGATCAACATTAGTTTAAAAAACCTAATGGCAAGGAAATATATTGTGATACCGCAATAAAAATCCGACCGAATGGACTATATACCAATTGTATACGTCTTCGAGAGAAACTTTAACACCAAGATAGAAAATATCTTCACTTCTAAACAGACGAAGGTGCGAAGCTAGATGGGAAGACGGGCTTGGAATTAAACTGTCGGGAACTAGCCATAACTAGATATAGCGTATAGATTACCAGATATTTGCAGTGTCTATCAGGTCAAAATAATGTTAATCTGGAAAATATCTAAGTTTCCAACGGAAACTAAATAGATCAACATCAGTTCAAAATACCTAATGGGGGGGAAATATATTGTAACACCCCAATAAAAATCCGACCGAATGGAATATATACCAGCTGTATACGCCTTCGAGAGAAATTTTACTACCAAGATAATTCCCAGAAAGGAATACCAGAATACCAGGATATATCAACTATATTCAGTGCTATATAGACAAAGGTACGAAGAAGGGCCTCGGATTACACTGTAGGGAACTTGGTGTAGACATTACACATAGGTTACCAGATAGTTGCAGTGTCTATCGGACCATAATAATGACAATCGTAACCTAGTAACTTACACTGGCGTTACCATTTACTCGGACAGCCTCGCTACCAGGATCTGGAGTTTCCATCCCAAACTTCACACACAGCCCTTGATTGCCGCATATCTCTAAATGAGAAGGCTGATCTTTTCAACATATACCTCATATGGGTACCCGGGCATACAGACATATCACGGGAACTCAGCTAGACGATTATCCTTCTAGGAATTGGACGACAACAGTTTGATGCCACTGGTGTGCCACTTTCCTCATGTAGGCCTTGACTCAGGCAAGCGGCGGTTAGGCAGTCCAATGAGAGATGGACAAATATCTAAACGATATCTAGAGAAATTTGGCCAAAATATAAACTCGCACTAGGGAGGAAAATAATGTCTGCCCTAACGTTGGTTCAGACGGCACGCCGAACACAATAGGACGCTAGTGGTGTGGCTTCTGCAGAAGCTGTGAAGATGAGGAAGAAGTGGACAACGTTAAATACCATCTTTGCTATTATCCCGCTTTAAGAAATCGACGTCTGAATATAATGGGATCGGTCTTTCTAGGAGATCTGACAGATCTTGACGGAAGGGATATTTGTAGTAATGATTATTTTGTTTGTCAGACAGGTTGGTGCCGATAAGGGGTACATATGCCCGTGGTAATACTAGGGACCCTGATTAGTCTATGAGCGCTGGTTATAATGGATTGGTCTTTCTAGGACGTCTGACAGATCATACCGCAACCGATATTTGTAGCAATGATTATTTTATCAGACAGGTTAGTTCCGATAAGGTGTACTTAAGCCCGTGGTAATATTAGGGAAATTGATTGGTCTATGAAAGTTAGTTGTATCTGGCTGCCACCACTACCCAACCTAACCTAACTTAGGAGTGGAATGACTTCTGTAGAAGCTGTAGAGATCGGGAAGAAGTAGCCAACGTTGGACAATTGCAGCGCTTTAAGAGAATGACATCTGAATATAATCGGATCGGCCTTTCTAAGAGATCTGACAGATCTTACCGGTACCGATAGTTGTAGCATTGATAATTTGTATATCAGCCAGTTTGGTTCCTATGATGGGCACCAATGTCCGTGATAATACTAGTGACCCTGATTAGTCTATGAGCGCTAGTTGTATCCGACTTTGCTATTGCCCTGCTTTAAGAAATCGACGTCTGGATAAATGGAAGGTCTGACAGATCTTACCTGAACCGATATTTGGAGCAATAATTATTTTGTTTGTCGGACAGCTTGGTTCCGATGAAGGGTACTTATGCCCGTGGTAATACTAGGGATCCTAATTGATCTATGAGATCTGGTTGTATTTGACTTTGCTATTGCATTGCTCTATACTGAGATCGGTCTCCAAGGAAGTTTGACAGATCTTACCGGTATTTGAGCAGTGATAATTTTGTGTTTCAGACAGGTTTGTTCCGATGAAGGCACTTAAGCCTATGGTAATATTAGGGACCATGATTAGGTATGTGAACTGGTTGTAACCGGCTGCCACCACTACCTAACCTAACCTAGGAAGCCAGGCATCGTCTGGAGTGACTTCTGCAGATAGTGTAGAATTGAGGAAGAAGTGTAGAACGTTGAACACCTGCTTCTATATTGCTCCACTTTAGGAAAAAGAGGTCTGGATATACTGAGATCGGCCTTTCCGACGTGAGGTACCTATGCCCGCGGTAATACTAGGGACCCTGATTGGTCTATGAAAGCTAGTTGTATCCGACTGACATCACTATCTTACCTTATTACTTAGCGACCCCTTCAATTTACGGTCAAACCCAAATGATCCATGCCGGTCAAGTCTCGAATAAAATTTGATCAAAATCAACCCACTACCATTAGACATCATCATTATTTGGATCTGACTATGGAGGCTTAGATTCCGATATATGCTTTCTTATACAAGTTTTCAAAATTTCCATTTTAATTTCAGAGAATTCTATACCAAATACATTAAGAGAGGAAAATGTTGACTTCGTTATTTCTGGTTCTAATGGGACATTGCCTGATAGGCAAGTCCAATAACGGAGAGCTTTCGGCACCTGTTTTTCTATTGCCCCGCTTTAAGTAAACGACCTCTCGATACAGGGATCGGCATTTCTAGGAGGTCTAACAGATATTACTATTACCGATATTTGTAGTTAACCCACAACTGAGCTATTATGCTCCAATTAGATGTAATCATTATTCGGATCCGGCTATGACGACTTAAATCCGAAAGTAGACTTTTATACACGAGTAATAAAAATTTCAATTTGAATTTCAGAGAATTATATATCAAAGCTTAGCCCTTAATTTTAGTAGCTTAGCATTTTCTAGCATTTCAACTTACCGTCAAACCCATATGACCCATGCCGGCCTCATGCATATGCTCCAGACCCCACAGCACTTGTCGCATATAGAAAGCAATATCGCGTTCACGGAAGTAATCCCTTCTCAGCAAATTATCGCGCACCAATTCACCACCGGCGGCCAATTCCATGATCAAGGTAACATTACGATCCAAATCATAGGCATCATGAAGGCGTATCAAATTCTTGTGATTCAACATATTCATCATTTCCAATTCGTTCAACATGAATGGTTTCAACTCAGGCTTGCCATACATGATCTTAGCAGCATAATTGTCACCGGTGTGTCTTTCCACGGCGTGATAGGTAATACCCTGGGTACCTCGACCCAATTCATCACCAATATCATATTTATCCTCAAAGCGGGAAGTTTTCGGTCTGACATAAGGATGTCTGCCATATGTATGGAAGATGTACTGATCCTCATTGTCTTCAATGTGGACCATGACAGAGGAGCTAACTGAACCGGCTACATTACGGGCACTAATGGAATAAAGGCCGCCATCCTTGATAATGGTATCGCTAAGCGACAAAATATGTACATTGGGCTCAATGACACGGAACTTGACACGTGTAGACTCGGCCAAAGGTTGCCAGTCTTTGTACCAGCGAATTTCGGGATATGGTACACCCACAACATGAGCCTCGATGCGGCCATTCTTGCGGGACATAATGAAAGTTTCCTCGGGGCGTTTGGTAAAGCGAGGATATTCGGCTATTTCCAAGCGGACACGTTGACGCGCCTCGCCATGTTCGTTGGTGGCAACGGCTTCATACCAGCCAACATCGCGATCTAACATTCTGTGAAGGAAATATCAATAAATTAGATAATTTTGAAAGGGTTTACGAAGTTTCTGCGAACTTACTTGTTGACAAAGAATGTGGCTTGACCGTTACGGGTGTAACTGTAATCAAACCGGCCGCCTGGTTCTACCAACATATCATCAAAGTAATAGGTCATCTTAGGCTTGGGATAGCCGTACACGAACCACATAAGCTCGGTGTTGTGACCCTTTACGCCATAGGTGATATCGCTTTCACGGCGCAAAAATCTGTGGGGAGAAGAATGGAACATATTACAGTATAAATAGAAAAGTTCACCAAGGAATTTCTTTTAATCACTTGAAAAAATTAGAAACTTACTGAGGAGCTTGGGCCAAACCATCATGGGGTGGACATTCGATGTCAAAGTCCTTGGGGAAGTAAGGTGAAGTCTCGGGACGGAAGTCTACGCCAGGAGCCAAATAGGTATAGGTCTTGGCTGGTTCTGGCACCAATTTAGATCTACAATTACAAACCGCATGAAGTAACCAACACATGTAAATGAAACCTTTTCCCACTTACCTATAGGTCTGTATATAAGGACTGGGATCACTGACACCATACTTATTCTCTACACGCACTCTGAAGCGATAATCCCTGAAGGGTTCCAAATCCTTAATGTTGCAGGCACAACTGCGCACGCCAGTGCGTACCGTGTGCCAATCACCTTCGGGCATATCCATCTTTTCCACTTGATAGGTGACGGGATAACGAGGCATAGAGGGTACCGAAGGTTTCCAGGCCAATTGCAAATTGCGATCGGTCATCTTAAGGATAACAGGAGCCTCAGGCAAAGGATTGGGAGCACCGGAGTGTTTGTATTTCTTGTAGTCGCGATACTGTTCACCCAAAGGCGCCTGACTGGGACTGTCGAAGGCTAAACAGAAAAAAGGTTAAAAGCTATTTCGGTTTTAGGTTCTAGTCAAAAACTTACTATCGAACAACAACTCAGCCTCACACTCATCATCACCATGGGGATTGAAAACGCGACAGCTGTAGCGACCCACATCAGACTCATCCACATTCTTGATGGACAAACGCATCAAACCATTGCCCTCGGTCTCGATGTGAACTTTATCGGTAGGGAATAGTTTGGCACCGTTCTTAAACCACTCAACTTCGGGTTTGGGGTAACCAGTGGCCATGGCAGTGAATTTGGCATCCATTCCGGCATAAATATCACAATCACCGATTTTCTTAAGGAACACCGGAGGTTCGGAGCGGGTGTGTTTTTTGCTGAAAACGATACAAGAAATAAGTCAACCATAAAGAATGCTTTAAGAATGCATGACTTCCTACTTACATTTCATGCACAATATCCAGACGGCCCTGGGTTATATCCTTACCCTCACGGTTGCTGGCAATGCACTTGTACACTCCCTTGTCTCCATCGCCACAGTCACGCACGGTCAACGTATGATGATCACCGTCGTGCTTGATATAGTACTTATCGCCATCCACAATGGGACGCTCATTGAAGTACCATTGAAGTTCGGGGTAGGGAACGCCAGACACGGTCACCGTGATCTTGGCATCGCCACCGTATACTTGCTGTTGATCGGCGATCTTTTGTGTGAATACGGGCTTCTTGTAAACCTTTCTGACATTGGCATTCGATTTGGAAGTGTCCTCACCCAAAGGATTCGCCAACAAACAGCTGTACACGCCTGAATCGGAAGTTTCCGCTGGGTTTATGATGAGACCTACATGTTTGCCATCACAGGTCATGAGGATACGTTCACTGGGTTGCAGTGTCACGCCATCCTTGCTCCAGATGGTCTCGGGCATGGGGTTGCCCACGAAGGGAGCAGACAGTGACAATTCTTGACCCTCGTCGGCATTGACATCGCGCAAAGATGACACAAAGCTGGGTGGCTCTTCGGCCGAGTTTTCATCGGTAGTGGGAGCCACATACAGCTTAGCCTTAGAGGCAGCGCTGCCCTTAACATTGGTAGCAATCACCTCGTACAGACCGGAATCGGCCACTGAGGGCTTGTCGATGATCAAGCTGTATGTGTGATCGGGATTCTCCAGGACGGCACAGTGTTTGTTGTTGGGCAACAACTCTTGACCATTGTGGAACCACTTGACCTCGGGCTGGGGATTGGCCACAATTTTGACGTCCATTTTGACGGGGAAACCTTCAATGCTCTTGGCGTCTTTCAACTCAGCCACAAACTCGGGTTTGGTCTCCTTGGGTACTACTTGAATTTTGGCCACACCCTTGAGCTCACCTTCGCGGTTGCTTATGACGCACTTGTAGATACCGGCATCATGGGGTGTAGTGGCATCAATGCTAAAAAAATCGGGAAAATTAAAGAAGTTCCAAGATTTTCGTTTTAAGAAGCAACAAAAACTTACACAATACCAATTTGACCATTGGGGCTATTAATGAAGTTAATGGCCTCGCTGGGACGCAGCAGAACCTCATCCTTGTACCATTTGATTTCGGGCGCTGGGAAGCCCAAGACTTCGGCCTCCAGTTTCAAAGGTTCACCCACGGTGATCTTTTGATCGCTGATGGGCTTGACAAAAGTGGGACTCATGGGCTTGGCTGGTGGGGTGGGAGGATCAAATGAGTTGGTTTCTTAGAAATTAAAGGTACACCTTAATAACTTACGGGTTACAGCCACGGCACATAGGGCCACCTTTTTGCCACTCTCATTGGTAATGGCCAATTTGTAGGCGCCCGAGTCATTGGGATCACATTCCTCAATTTCTAGCTTGACAACACCTTCAGGGGTGGTGGTCATCTTAATGCTAGAAAAAGAAAAACCAGGTTTCAATTAATAAAACTTTTTTTTTTGTCTTGTTATATTTTTTAATTTTTTATTTTTATAAGTACATATTTTTATATTTTTATATTTTTATATTTTTATATTTTTATATTTTTATATTTTTATATTTTTATATTTTTATATTTTTATATTTTTATATTTTTATATTTTTATATTTTTATATTTTTATATTTTTATATTTTTATATTTTTATATTTTTATATTTTTATATTTTTATATTTTTATATTTTAATATTTTAATATTTTAATATTTTAATATTTTTAAAATATTTTTATATTTTTATATTTTTATATTTTTATATTTTTATATTTTTATATTTTTATATTTTTATATTTTTATATTTTTATATTTTTATATGTTTATATTTTTATATTTTTATATTTTTATATTTTTATATTTTTATATTTTTATATTTTTATATTTTTATATTTTTATATTTTTATATTTTTATATTTTTATATTTTTATATTTTTATATTTTTATATTTTTATATTTTTATATTTTTATATTTTTATATTTTTATATTTTTATATTTTTATATTTTTATATTTTTATATTTTTATATTTTTATATTTTTATATTTTTATATTTTTATATTTTTATATTTTTATATTTTTATATTTTTATATTTTAATATTTTTATATTTTTATATTTTAATATTTTTATATTTTTATATTTTTATATTTTTGTATTTTTATATTTTTATATTTTTCTATTTTTGTATTTTTATACTTTTATATTTTTATGTTTTTCTATTTTTGTATTTTTATATTTTTGTATTTTTATATTTTTATAATTTTATATTTTTATATTTTTATATTTTTTTATTTTTATATTTTTTTATTTTTGTAATTTTTATATAAGTTACTGTAATGCGGTAACTTACTGATCACTGGGCAGGACCTCTTCGTTGTCCTTGTACCACGTTATGACGGGCAAAGGACTGCCATCGACCACGCATTGCAATACCAGCGGACTTCCCTGGAAGACTTCCTGGGAGGGTTCCAAATTCTTAACAAATACCGGCGACATGGCAAGCATAGTAAGCGTGAAAGGAGCTTCTGTCGAACCAATCACATTAGTAGCCACAGCAGCGTACTGAAATCAACAAAACTGTAAGTTTGAAAGTTCTCGAATTACATCAACTATTCTCTCCTTACTTTGGCAATATCGGTCAACTTAAAGTGTACCACCTTAAGTTCAGCATTGTAGGTACCATTGAGTACGCTAGATTCTGCGAAATGATATACAAGGTCACCATTCTTATCCTTAGCGTTGTCATCCAAAGGCTTGCCATCCTTGAGCCAATGAATTTTGGGCTCAGGTATACCATAGGCCGCAACCTTAATGGTAACCGAATGATAGTCATGTACAACTTGATCCTCGGGCAGAGTAACAAAGGTGGGCTTTTCAACTGTAAGACATTGAAAGAAAAAACACAAATTATATAAAGAACCCATCAAAAGACTTTGTCCACTTAGTTGTACATACCACGAACATCTAGTTTGAAATCTTGCACAGTGGTACCCTCATTATTGACCGCCGTCAGGGTGTAGGTGCCACCATCATGGGCCCCAGCATTTTGGAATACCAAACGATATTTCTCTCCTTCCACATCGGCTATAACTTCACAGTTCTCTTTGTTGCACAGATTCTCATTGCCACGACTCCAGGTGACTTTGGGCTTAGGATTGGCCTTGACCACCACATCGAAGCATACAGTTTGATCGGGCAAACAGGTTTGATCCTTAAGACCAATAATTTCAGGTTTAGACAAAACATCGACCCAACAACTGGTGGTCAGTTTGCCGTACTTGTTTTCAAGTTGCAGCTCATAGCGACCATTGTCCTCGTGAATGGCTGGAAATGGTAAAGGTAATATAGTAAATCTAGTTGAAATTTTTACCACATTCATAGTACTCACTTTGATCGATGTTAACGGCACAGGTGTATTCCACCAAACCGTGTTCCAATTCCTTTTTGTTAATGGTCACCTTCATGTGCTCAGAGCTCTGGATAGGTTGACCATCCTTAAGCCAGACAATTTTAGGTTCTGGATCGGCGGTAAAGACCACGGGCAAATTGAGAGGTTTACCCTTGTGGGTGCTGATGTCGGTGAGACCCTTCATGGTGAGCAGGGGCTTGCGGTATTCAGCCACACCTATATTAAAGGAAAGGGAAAGTTATTGAATATTGAGGTATGTGACGAAAGAGGAAATTGTATAAAGATCGTATATAAAAGATACTGATCGAACTTTTTTTTAATCTATTATTGGTATTTTTAATAATTTGACCTCGAACTTAGTTAATTGAAAATATCAATAATATATAATGATAATGCAACAAAAATTGCTAATAGATAATATTTTTATGTTCAGTCAGGACATTTGAAAGTAAAAACTTCTACACGACATCTTGTCTAAGAAATATTTGAAGCAATCTTGGTTTGATCTTATATTCTGACTATTATCGACTTACCCGACAAAGAGAGCACGCCTTGATGCATTTTCTCGCCGCATTTGTTCTTAATGACCACCTTGTAAGTGCCAGCATCTTCCAGTTTGAGGTATTTCTTTTCCAAACGATATTTCTCCTAAACGACAAAAAAAAAAATGAAATAAAATTGTAGTAGATCCATTATGCAAATGATTTGAAATCGGCTTAATACTTTGAATAATTATTTAATTTTTAAAATAATTTTTCTAAAAATTTTCACTGATAAAGTTGTATTAGTATCAAACCTTATGTTTGACAATAAAGGTTAGACAGTCCAAGGTTCTGAAGATATGTATCTAATCAAAAATGTATGTATGTATCTAACGGGTAAACTCAAGATCTACTGAGACGATTTTAACAAATCTATTTTCAAAACATTAGAATTAGGTATCAGGAAGAGAATAAAGTACTATATGAATGTATGTTTGTAACGGGTAAACTCAAGATCTACTAGAACGATTTTAATATATCGTTTTTTTTAACATTTCTATTAAGGTGGGAAAGAGAATAAAGTACTTTTACGTTTCTTTGTCTAAGAAAATTCAAATTTAATTTTTTCAATATTGAATTTCTAAGGCAAATTTTTTATTTTTTCATAAAATATTTATAACTGCGAAACTGTTGATTATGCAGAGAAATGATATATGAACAGATTTAAGGAATTCTAGTTCTTAAATTTCGGATTTTTATTTCAATACAATTTCGTTCTTCAGGTTTGCCTCCCAAACGTGGCTATTGGAGGTTAACAACTTTAAGCCCAAAGCGGTACGGTTTAACATGCTCCAATCGTGCTCAAACTTTGACTATCCTAAAATCTGGAAAGATTTATCATTTTTGGGGTGTCAGACCGAAAAAATAGTCTATATATATAAAAATGAAATGGTCCACGTATGTCATAACATAACTTGAGAACGGCTGGAGCGATTTGGCTGATTTTTTTTTATTCGATTCGAAATTTTTCGTAGATTGTTCGTAAAGAAAAAAATCCACTCCAGATGGCGCTAGGGTGGATTTATATCGAAAATTTGAATGCATGTACCAATTCAACTGAAATTTAGAATGGATATTCGTTTGATCATGAGAAAACATTTTATTTACAAATGGACCCGGTAGGTGGCGCTGGGGTGGATTTATAATCAAAATTTAAACGAATGGACCAATTTAACTGAAATTCAGAATGTATGTTTGTTTAATCACAAGAAACAATTGTATGTACAAATGGACCCGGTAGATGTCGCTGGGGTGTATTTATATCGAAAATTTTAATGGATGGGCCAATTTTACTGAAATTCAGAATGTATGTGTTTAATGACCAGAACAATTTTATGTACAAATGGACCCGGTAGATGGCATTTGGGTGGATTTTTTTTTTTTTTTATCAAAATTTGATCGAATGGACCAATTTAAGAGAAATTTAGTATGTATAACTATGTGATCAAGAGAACAAAGTTTTTGAATAAAACGACCCGGAAGGTGCCGTTATGGTGGAATTATAACGAATCCAACAATTTGACTGAAATTTAGAATGTATAGTTGTTTTATTATGAGAATTTTGTTTTGTATAAGTGGACCCGCTGTTGAGCTTATGATACACTTAATTTTTTTTAAGTCATTTAGTCCATAATATATAAACATTTTTTTAACATTAAAATTATTGAAAACTCTGTATATATAAAAAAAAAATTGCAGTGAAAGTTGGGGATGGCCTGTAGATCGTCTGCCAGACTTTAAGGTAGAATGGAGAACATTAATATTGGCGCACTTTCTAGCTTCACAAAGTGGTTTTTCGCATTTTGAACTTTTAGGGGACAAACGCGAAAATGGGAAAAACTGTTGCTATCACCCAGACTAAACCGTTAATAGGGTTGTTGAGCCAAATGAAGGGATTTTTGGAAATTCGTACTCCTTGGGATAAAAAGGTGTAAAGTAATATCATGGCTCAGACCAAGCACCTTTAGGTGCAATCACCCAGTTCACCAACGCAGAAAGTTATATGTCAGTCAATCGGCTTAAAAAATTGATTTTAGAATGTATGCCTATCAATAAGTAAGTTTTCATCAAATCGTGGGCGACAATGCACTTCTTACAATAACATATAATAATCTTTTAGATATATGAAGTACAGAATTTGCCCGGAAAAACCTCGCCTTTTATATTGAAATATTTCAGAGGTCAAAGTAATAAACCAATCGCTATTAGATTTCAACAGCAATCAATATCTTTTACAATAATTTGAAGGTAGGACGAAGTCTGCCGGGCCAGCTAGTTTAATATAAAAAAAAAATTATTAAAATATGTTGAAATATTTACAAGAAAAATAATATTTGAACATATATTTTTATACCCTTCCACACTCTCAAGAATGGAGTGAAGGGTATATTAATTTTGTTATTCCATTTGTAACGCCCAGAAGGAGGCATGGAAGGTATGAAAACATTTACATAAAAATGACCAGAGTCGATTTTAAGATGTCCGTCTGTCTGTCCCCACGATTACAGCAGGTTATGTTCTGAGCTGAGCAAGATCAGAAACTACTCTCACCTCCCATATAATCTCACCATTTTTGGAGTCTTTTTGCAGTTACTGCTGTAGTTTAAGAGCAATCGAGGTGAAATTTTGCCCCTTTTTTAAGAGCTATAGTTTTAGAGCTATCGAGCTGAAATTTGGTATGTAAGTTTCTATCCTCTAAGCGGAGGTAAAGTTCTAAATTGAGCAAAATTGAGCTGATATCATAATAAAAATTACAAAAATGTAAAAAATATTGTATGGGGACCACCTTAAGGGTTGAGGATAGAGGGTAGGTATGATTTGAAACACTGTTGTGGTTGCAAAAATATTGGGCGTCGGATGTACATTAGACACCTATGTAGTCACCTTTGGGGCAGTTAGAGCGTTGGGAGAAAATTTTATAATAATTTGATTTTTGTATGGAAGTCCCTGAGGGGTGCAGCTGGGGCGTAGGTATGTTTAGGAAAAATCTTGGGAGGGACTAATTACTGGGGGTTGATCATACGTTTTATCTCGCTAGGAGCGATTCCGGGGCAGTTGAGGGGCTTGTTGTTGATTTTGTCCCCTTCCTCACCACTTTTGACCACGAAGCACTGCCATTTGCCCCCACCGCAACTACTCCCATTTGGTGGCTCATGGTTTTTTCTACCCAACCTCACAAAATTATGGGGTGTGCCGTGTCGTATCGTATCGTATAGAAAGCACGTGCACTATATATGTTAAAGTATGAATCTTTAAATATTCCCGTTAAAAACTGGATCTCGTCCATGACTTCTTAGGCAAATTTTCTGAGAACTCATCGTAGATTAAGATTTTGATAGTAGCTTTGAAATTTTTTTTTTACTCTATACAATGACCCACTCTAATATTCACATTAATTTATGGGGACGTTTGGTCTGGGTGATGGTACTACTTTTATCCCTTTTTGTCCATAAAAGTACGAATTTCGAAAAATCCTGTTCAAATTTCCTTTATAATGCACAACTACATCATAAATTAAGTATTCACCATAATTTTTGCGATTATACATTTAGCCGATTGGTCTGAATAATAGTACAATTTTTATCCCTTTTTCGACGTTATCCCTTTACAAGTACGAAATTCTAAAAATCTCTTTGTACTGCTTTACTTGTGCATAAAATAAATATTCTCCCCCATTTTCGCGATTTTACCTTTAGCCGTTAGGTTGGGGTGATAGTACTTATTTTATCCCTATTTCGGCATTTTTCCCCAACAAGTACGAAATTCGTAAAATCTCGTAGTATTCCTCTCTTTCTTTTCATAATTCTATTCATCGCTTAACCACCCCATAATATGTTTATTCAGCCTAATTTTCGCGATTCTACCCTTGGCCCTTAGGTCTGGGTGCAAGTAGTTATTTTATCCCTTTTCGGAATTTTCCCCCTACAAGTACGAAATTCGTAAAATCTCTTTATATTTCTTAACTAATCCATAAAATATATTTTCACCCCCATTTTCGCGTTACTACCTTGGGCCATAAGGTCTGGGTGATGATATTACCCTTATTCGTTCTAAAAATTTTAAAACTCGTAAAATTACTTCATATCGCACAACTACTCCAAAAATATAAGTATTCGCCCTAATTTTCAAGAGTCTACCTTAAGTCTGGGGATTGTAATAATTTTATTCCATTTTCGACATTTTCCCCTTACAAGTACGAAATTTGAAAAATCTCTTTATTTTGCTGAACTACTCCGTAAAGTAAAGTACAAATTTCGCAAAAATCCCTTCATGTCACTTAACTTGTCGGTAAAATAAATATTTAACCCCATTTTCGATTCTTTCATTAGCCGTTTAGTCTGGGTGATAGTACTAATTTTATCCCTTTGTTCGGAATTTTCCCTTTACAAGTACGAAATTCGTAAAATCTCTTTATATCGCTTAACTACTCTACAAAATAAGTATACAACCCCCATTTACGCGATTCTACCTTGAGCTTTTTGGTCTGGGTACCAATTTTATCCCTTTTTCGGAATTTCTCCCCTTGAATTACGAAATTCTTAAAATCTCTTTATATCACTTAACTATTCTATAAAAAGAGTATTTAATCCCATTTTCTCGATTTTAACTTTGGCCGTTTAATCCAAGTGATAGTACTATTTTTATCCCTTTTTCGAAATCTTCCCCCTACAAGTACAAAATTCGTAAGAAAACCCTTTTAACACTTAACTACTCTTTAAAATTAGTATTCATCCCCATTTTCACAATTTTACCTTAAGCCATTAGGTCTGGGTAATGGTACCATTTTTATCCCTTTTTGGGCCTTTTTTAACTTTAAAAATACAAATTGCGATAAATCTCTCAGCGCAGCTCTCAAATTCTATAGAAAGCAGACCCATATAGATTTTCGCGATTCTACCTTAAGCCGTTTGGTCTGGGTGATGGTACCAGTTTTATCCCTTTTAGGACCTTTTTAAGCTTTAAAAGTACTAATTGCGAAAAATTTCTCTGTGCAAATTTTTCCCCTTGAAGTACGAAATACTTAAAATGTCTTTATATCACTTAACTACTCTATTAAAAGAGTATATACTCCCATTTTCTCGATTTTATCTTTGCCCGTTTGATCGAAGTGATAGTACTATTTTTATCCCTTTTTCGAAATCTTCCCCCTACAAGTACATAATTCGTAAAAAAAACTCTTTTAACACTTAACTGCTCTTAAAAATAAGTATTCACCCCCATTTTCGCAATTTACCTTAAGCCATTAGGTCTGGGTAATGGTACCATTTTTATCCCTTTTTGGGCCTTTTTTAACTTTAAAAATACAAAAAATACGATTTTCGCGATTCTACCTTAAGCCGTTTGGTCTGGGTGATGGTACCAGTTTTATCCCTTTTGGGGCCTTTTTAAGCTTTAAAAGTACTAATTGCGAAAAATTTCTCTGTGCAAATTTTTCCCCTTGAAGTACGAAATTCTTAAAATCTCTTTATATCACTTAACTATTCTATAAAAAGAGTATTTACTCCCATTTTCTCGATTTTACCTTTAGCCGTTTGATCTAAGTAATAGTACTATTTTTATCCCTTTTTCGAAATCTTCCCCCTACAAGTACAAAATTCGTAAAAACCCTTTTAACACTTAACTACTCTTCAAAATTAGTATTCATCCCCATTTTCGCAATTTTACCTTAAGCCATTAGGTACCATTTTTATCCCTTTTTGGGCCTTTTTTAACTTTAAAAATACGAATTGCGATAAATCTCTCTGCGCAGCTCTCAAATTCTATAGAAAGCAGACTCATATAGATTTTCGCGATTCTACCTTAAGCCGTTTGGTCTGGGTGATGGTACCAGTTTTATCCCTTTTGGGGCCTTTTTGAGCTTTAAAAGTACTAATTGCGAAAAATTTATCTTTGGGGCTCTCTAATTCTATTGGGAGCATGCCTGTGACGATTTTCGTGTTTGTAGCTTAAGCCGTTTGCTTTGGTGGCACCATTAGTTTTATCCCTTTTTGGGCCTTTTTTACCCAAAATAGTGCGAATTTTGAAAAAAAAAATCCTTTCTCAGCTTTGATCTTGGTTTCAATATTTGGTGTCACATATTTCCAAAGTGAGCAGAATGGTACATTTGTATGGAAGGTACCAGAAGGGGCGTGGCTGGACTAACAGTTTTTTCTCTAAAACTTTATTCTGTTAAAGCTTAATTAAACACAGAATTTGGGCAAGATTGCATTGGGTATATTGAAATTATTACTCGATTTCTAAAGTGGTCGGAATGGTTCAATTGTATGGGAGCTTCCCAATTGATCCGTAATAAGTTTTGGGAAAATATTAACCCATGAAAGTTTAAAAACGTTTGGTTACGTATTTCGTAAATTATCGTTCGTAATCGACCGACAGATGGACATGGACATCAAACGACTTAAAAAGTCTTGAGTCAAATTTGGTACAAATAAACCTAGGGTCTAAGGCGATTCCTTCTATGTGTTAGATCTTTGAGTCATATCAAGTGATGTATACCCTCCTACCCATAGGGTGAGGGTATAAATATAACCACTTTCATCTGACTTACCCCTTCAACAATAATAGCTGTATTGGCATCCGGCTTAATCTCTTTGCCATCCTTATACCAAATAGCCTCTGGTTTGGGAATACCATGGGCGATGACTTCATATTTAAGTGGCACCGATTCGTAGCTGTGTTTCTCAAAGATGTCCACATGATCAATTTCAGGTTGAGCTAAAGTAAAGTAATTAAATTATTCTGTTTTCTAAGATTTCTCTATATAATCCAATGCTAACTTACTCAATATATTAACTTGACACTTGGACACACTTTCGCCTACAATGTTTTTGGCTCGCACCTCGTATACGCCCGTATCGGGAACCTTCAATAGATTCAAGGTCAAATTGTATTCTTCATAACGCTTCGAGTCGTGGATAATCTTCAAACGAGCATCAGCCGAGCATTCTTGACCATCCTTATACCATTTGACAGTGGCTTCGGGTTCGGAATAGATTTCAGACTCCAAAGTCAAAGTTTTGCCCTCTTCAATGTCAATGTCCTTCAACTGCTTCTTGATCTTGGGTTTGCCTATGAACGACAATAAATAAAATTTTTAAAAATTAGAAATTTGGAACAGAAAGCAAGACCTTTTCACAACTTGTATCCATACTCTTTGTTCAAGCTTATCTTAGTTTCTCAACTACTTACAATTCACCGTGACTATACACTCGTTCTGCAGTTTGCCGTAGTCATTCATAATGACCACACTGTAGGTGCCCTGCAGCGCCGTGGTCACCTCCTTCATTATCAACTTGTACTCGCCACCATCCTCTTGGCGCCTAAACTCATTGCGTTTCTCATCGATCTCAATGCCATCGATGTACCATTTGATGCCGGGCTTGGGATAGGCATCCACAGCGATATTGAGCGTTACATCGGTATCGCCCTCGGTGACGGTGATATTCTTGAGACCCTTATTGATCTCGGGTGTACACTTGATCAGCAAATTGGTCTTGCTGGTCGAGGAGCCATGCTCATTTTCGGCTTTCACCGAGTACTCGGCGGCATCAACTCTGGTCACACCGGTGATCTTAAGAGTGTAGGCATTGCCATCACAGGACACGGAGTATTTGTTGTTGTTCAAATTGATCTCTTTGCCGTCCTGGTACCAGGTCAATTTGGGCTCAGGGAAGGCATCGATGCGACAGGTCATGATAACGGTTTCCTTCTCACCATGAATGTACTCTTCTTCCAAGGTCTTGACGAACACTGGCTTAGAGTGGACCGTACAGTTCCAGTACTCTGATGTCTGACTTAGGTCATTGGTAGCTCTCAGCGAGTAGTTGCCCGCCTGAGACAATTTGATCTCTTGTATCTCTATCTGGATCTTCTCGGTACTTCTGCCAACAGCCACGGAAGAGATCTTAATGTTCTTCTCTTCGGTAACGTCTTTACCATTCTGGGTCAGATTCAAAATAGGTGTGGGGTAACCCTCGACTTCCACTTCAATTCTGACCGTTTCCTTGACGTGGCACACCACATCGGAAACCCTCTTAATCTTGGGCGGTGCCTTGACCACCAAACTGATGGTAGAGGTATCCTCGCCCAATTCGTTTAGTGCATGAATGGTATAGACGCCGGCATCGTCGGTGGTGGCATTCTTAATCAACAGCGACATACTCTCATCGCTCTCGTACAAGAACTTGTGACGCTCATCCATTTCGATGACTTCGCCTTCGTGTTTGACCTGGACCGCAGGTTTGGGGAAACCTTTGCATTGCATTTCCAAAATGGCAGTGCCTCCTACGTGAGTGTTGGCCTCCCGGTGCTCAATGACAAGGGTGGGTTTCTCAGGTTCGCGGAACAAAGTCTGGACGGCACCCTGCACCGAAAGTTCAGCACTGCAGGAGATATTACCAGTAGTGGTTTGGGCAACGCATGTGTAAATGCCAGCATCTTCGGGCTTAACATGTTGGAACACCAAAGCGAGCGAATCTTCATCTTCACCAAACAAAACTTTGAAACGTTCCTCGGGGTCAAAGTCGACACCGTTGCGTTTCCAGGTGAAAGAGGCCTTCTCGCCGGGTTGCAGAATTTGGCCAGCCAAAGAGCCAAAGGGATTTTTGTCCTCTGGAAAGAAAGGGGAATAAAATATGAGTATAGAAGAATATTTAGAAGTGGAGGATTAATCTACTTACCCACTGTAGTTACTTGAGCCTCACAGAAAGCTTCACCATGTTTATTGGTGGCCTTGCACATATAGGTGCCGGCGTCTTCCTTGAGCACTTCATTGATGACCAACTCATAGTAACCCAAATAGTCTTTTTCACGCACAATAACAATGCGATCGGATTCCAATACTTCTTGACCATTCTTGAAGCTATAATAGAGAAAGATGTAGTACTAAAGGTTTACCGAGGTTTCTCCTTACTAGTATGACTTACAAATGAACATTGGGCTTGGGATCACCCATAAGTTTAATCAAGAAGCGGAACATGGTATTCTCCAACATCTCGGCATCTTTAAGACTGCACAAAAAGACGGGCGGAACATTGGTTCTGCTTTCATCGTGACCAGCAGCTGGAAAATGGAAATTATAACGATTAATAAAAAAGTGTCATAATGAAAAAAAACAATTTTTGTAATCTATACAAATAAAAAAGTATCAGTCGGATAAACCGACTTACATATCACTTAGCCCTCAGTAAAACCCGAAGGGGCGGGCTAGGATAGTTATATAATACTGTATCTACTAAATACAGAGTTTGGGTAAGATTGGTTTAGACGTAGTATCACACAAATTATAAAGTGGGGCGGGTTGAAACCTTTTGGAAGGTAGTAGAAGGATAGTGGATAGACTTTCAATCTAAAACTTTCTCTATTAATAGCTTTTCAAAATACAGAATTTAGGCAAGATTGAATTGATATTGATATTATTACTGAATTTCTAAAAAGGGCGGAATGGTACATTTGTATAGGAGGTACCAAAGAGGGCGTGGCTAGACTTCCATTTTTTTCAAAACTTTATCCTGTTACAGCTTAACAAAATATAGAATTTGGGCACGATCGCGTTGGGTGTATTGTTATTATTACCGGACTTCTAAAGTGGGCGTGGCCACATCTCCAATATTTTCTGCAAAGCTTTTTCTAATTATAGCTTTACAAAATACAGGATTTAGGTTCGATCGCGTTGGATGTATTGATATTATAACTCGATTTTAAAAGTGGGCGGAATGATACAATTGTATGGAAGGTACCAGAAGGGGCGTGGTCATGCAGCAATACTGAAAGTAGTTTTTGAGAAAATTTTAACCCATTTAAAGTTTAAAAACAATTGGTTGCGACTTTCGAAAGTTATCGTACATACTAGCCGGACAGACGGACATGGCTCAAACGAATTAAAAAGACATGAATCGAAATTGGTTCAAAGAGTTACAAGACAAGCACAAAATTTATCTTATGTAACATGTCGATTACAATTAACAAAACAACGTATCAAATTTTCGGGTCCCATAGAATACAATCGTTTACCATTGAATTTAAGAGAATTGTCTTCATTAATTTCCTTTAAAAGGGAACTGAAACAACATTTATTACAGGATGTTGAAATACTTCTATATTTTGATAATAATTAATTTTAGATATACTAAATAAATTTTATAAACAGTTATATATAGAGTTATTTAAATTATAGCGAGAATGTATGTCGCGATAAGTTGCCTTTAAGCCTCTATAATGCCTTTTGGCGCTGAGGCAAAATAATATTATGTATATGTATATTAAGCATTCAATTCAAAATAAATAAAAAAAAAAAAAAAAAAAATCTAGGATCTAAAGTGACTCCTGTAACCGCGAGGACAGACAGACGGATATCCTCAAAAAAAAGGGAGTTTGTTTGTGAGTATTTTTAGCTGGATCTTGCTCATTTTCGAACTTAATCTGGGTTTGAGGGATAAAAGCTTGTACATTAAATGTAAGCTCGATTTCTCTTAAACTGCGACTGTATTAGCTACGGACATCCTCGATTAGGGGTGTTTGTATGGGAGATGGAAGTAGTTTTTGACCGTTCTTGCTCATCTTAGAACTAAACCTCCGCTTGGAGAAAAAAAAGTTTTCAGCTCGATAGCTTTTTAACTACGGGGCAATTTGTATGGAAAGTGGGAATAGTTTTTGACCGGCCGGGCTCATTTACCTGCGCTTGCATTTTAAATATCAGCTCGATATCTTTAAACTACGACTGTAATCGCGGGGACAGACAGACGGACACCCCCAAAAGGTGGAGTTTGTATGAGAGAAAGGTGTAGTTTATGTCCGATCTCGGGGACAGACGGACATGGGGACGGACAATAGACTGAGAATGACGCTGAACTTTTATATGCATATATTGTTATGCCAACTTCCGCCTACCTTCGGTCCGCGCGTTATCATTGTGAAAGGGGTCTACATATATTGTTTTTTTTTTAATATTGAATTATTTTAAAAATTAAAGTTTTTAAAATATGTTGATTTTCTTAATTTTAAAATAAAAATAGATTTTTTGTTTCCAAGAATAATTATAAAATTGTTATTAATAATTTAATGTTTCGAAATTTTTTTTAAATTTAAATAAAATTTTGAAATTTTTGTTAAAAAATAGATTTTGTTTCAAATATTATTAAAAAAAATATTTCGTTTAAATTTAAAAAAAAATTGTGTGGCATATTTTTCAGTACCTAATATTTTTAATTAAATAAATAAATTTATTAAAAAAAATTATTTTATGAAATTTTTGTTTTTAATATTTAAATAATGTTTTTTAATTTAAACTAGGTATTATGTTTCAAATTTTGTTAAAAAAAAAATATTTTTAAATGTTTCAAACAAATTATTCCTTAAATGTTTTAAAAAAAATAATTTTGTAAATGTTTTAAAAAAATATTTTTTTAATGCTTTTAATTTTTGTAAATTTAAATTTATTTAAAATTTTTTTATTCTGGAATTTTTAATATTTAAATAATATTTTGAATTAAAAATAAGATTATAGGATTCAAATTTTGTTGATATAATTTTTAAATATATTTTTTAATATCAAACAATAATTTTATGAATATTTTAAAAAATAATTAAATTTGTGTGGCATATTTTTCATTACTTAATATTTTTAATTAAATAAGTATATTGGAAAAAAATTTACTTTTTGAAAATTTAAAATGATTTTAAAACTTCCTTTTTTTATATTGTGGAGTTTAGGCAAACTTTAATTTATAATATTTAAATAATGTACTTAATTTAAAATTAGATTTTGTATTTCACATGCCTAAATAAATATGTTTTAAATGTTTTAAAAAAAACATTTTAAATATTTTTAAAAATTAATTAAATTTGTGTGAAATATTTTTGAGAACTTAATATGTTTTAATTCCGAAAATTAAACAAAATTTTTATTTTAAAATTTAATTTAATTAAATTTTAATTTAAGTTTAACAAATATTGTAATTTTTTTGTTGTTTAAAAATTTGTTTAATTTTTTTTTTAATTAACTAACAACAATAATTTAAAAAATAATATTTGTACGGCATTATTTTCAGTACTCAAAATTTTTAATTAAATAAGTTTATTGTAAAAAATTAACATTTTGAAAATTATTTAAAATTTATTTTTAAATGTTGTAAACAAAATAATTTTTTCAATGTTTCTAAAAAAGAATTAAATTTGCGTGACATATTTTTGAAAACTTAATATTTTAAATTAAATGACAAAAAATTATTGGAAATAAATTTAATTTATGAAAATTTAAAATTATTTTTAATTTTTTTAAAACTTTGGAACTTTTGCAAATTTTTTATTTTTAAATTTATTTTTAATAAAAATTACTCAACACGATTTTAAAAATTAATTGTTAAAAAATTGAAATTTACAGAAATATTGTAATTTTTTTTGTTGTTTAAAATTTAGTTTAATTTGTATTATTTAATAATTATATTATCAAAATTAATAACAATGTTATCAAAGTTAAAAATTTGTACCCCATTTGCTTATCAAAAATTTAAAAAAAAAATTAAAACTATTCATTTAGAAAAAAATAATTAAATTAATTTATTTAGAAAAAAGTAAATTAAAACCAATTTATTTTAAAATATCCAAATTTTATATATAAAAATAAAAATATATTATTACTTATAAAAATTTTTTTTTTAAAAAATACAAATTATATTTTTTTTTAAATATATTATTTATCTTATATAAATAAATTAAAATTTATTCTTAATATTTAATTTTTTCAAACATTTTGAATCACATCAAAATTTTAATTTTTAAATAGAAATTGATTTTGTCTTAAAAATTTTTACGGCTTTTGTTTCAGAACTAATTTGTTTAAAAAAAAATAAATAATAATAAAAATGTATTTAAAAAAATTCAAACCAATTTATTTAAAAAAATAAAATAAGGATTTTTTGTATTTTTTTTTTTTTACTTTTAAAAATCTAAATATTTTTTTTTTCAAATTTTACTTTATTCTTTAAATCTATTTCTATTCATCAAAATTTTAATTTGTAAATTAAAGTTGGTTTTGTCTCAAAACTTTTTACGGCATTCGTTTCAAGAATAAATATAAATAGAACTGATCTCAAACCGAACTATGACAATATCATAATAAATATTTTTATTGAAAAAAAACTAAATAAAATAAAAAATCAATTTATTTCTAAATTTCAGTTAAACGCAATTTATTTCAAAAAATAAATTAAATTTTTTTAAAAATAAAAATTTTTACTTGTATAAATTAATAAAATTAAGTTATTTAAGAAAATAAAATAAAATTTGTTTGAAATTTTCTCTTACTCTTAAAATTACTACTTTTGAAAATATAAAATTATTTAGAATTTTTTTTTGTAAATATTGGAATTTATACTTAAATTTAATTTTTAAATAAAAACAGATTTTTTCCAATGTTTTTTCAAATTTTTTTTAAGAAACATAAAATTAATTAATTTGAGAAAAATAATATTGTAACTAATTAATTTATTAAAAACAATGTTTTCACAAATATAATTTGTACGGCATTTGTTTCAATAATACTTATTTTTATTTAATAGTATTAAATCATATTCATTTAAGAAAAGAAAGAAATTAAAACCAATTAGTTTAAACCAACAATAAAAATAAAATTTGGATTTTTTTACATAAATTTTTACGTATGTAAATAAACAAAATTAAAATTAAGTTATTTATAAAATCGAAATAAAGTTCTTGAAAATTTTATATTGTTCTTCAAATTAAAATTTGTAAAAAATTTTGGATTTCATCAAAATTTGAATTCTTAAATAAAAATTGATTCTGCCTCAAAAATTTTTACCGCTTTCGTTATAGTTATAGATATTTAAAAAAAAAATAATTAATTAAAACCGAATCAATTAAAAAAAAAATAGAAGCAAATTTATTTTTATAAATAAACAAAATTTAAATTGTTATTTAAAAAATCTGAATATTTAATATATTAAAATATTTTGAGTTTCATAAAAATTTTAATTTAGTAAATACAAAATGGTTTTGTCTCAAAACTTTTGGAGACATTCGTTTCAGTAATATATATTTAAAAAAAAATAAATAAAATTAAAACCACTTTATTTAAAAAAAACTAATATTAAAATTCTTTTTTTAAAAATATTTTTACATATATAAATAAATAAAATGGTGCCGTGACATAACCCCACACGGACATAATCCCCAAAACGATTTTGGGGCTTATGTCCGGGCAACATGTCGGACATAACCCCCAATTTCATTGGGGATTATGTCCGACACTAATCTGCGGACATAAGCCCCAATGGGGATTATGACCGAATTTGTTGTTGTTTTTAGTATTTCAACATATGAAGAGAACGATTTTAAATATTGCTATTGTAGCGAGGGACGAATGCGGTGGGGGGCACGCCCCCCGCCGCATCCGCCGTATTTAGTCTCGTTGCATACTTAATCTGTCTCACTGCAGCGCGAGACGAATGCGGTGGGGGGCACGCCCCCCGCCGCATCCGCCTCAGTTAGTCTAGTTGCGTACTTAATCTGTCTCTCTGCAGCACGAGACGAATGCGGTGAGGGGCACGCCCCCCACCGCATACGCCGTAGTTAGTCTCGCTGCGTAATTAGCCTTGCTACTCTTTCTCTCTCTCTCTCCAGCGCGAGACGAATGCGGTGGGGGGCACGCCCCCCGCCGCATCCGCCGTAGTTAGTCTAGTTGCGTACTTAATCTGTCTCTCTGCAGCAAGAGACGAATGCGGTGGGGGGCACGCCCCCCGCCGCATACGTCGTAGTTTGTTAGTTACTTAAAAAGTCACTCTTCTTTTTGGGGGTGGGCGTCCGCCCACCCCCATTTCATCAACTTCATCAACCTTTTTCATTACTTTTAGTCGCAAAATTAGTTTGGGTGTTATGTCCGTTATATTTGTTGGGGCTTATGTCCGTAATGCCCCGCGGACATAATACCAAATGCAAATTGGGGGTTACGTCCGCAGAGCGTGGCGGACATAAGCCCCAAAATCGTGTTGGGGATTATGTCCGTGGGGGTTATGTCCGGGCACCTTTAAATTTATTTTTTTAAATTTTATTTTATTCTGAAAATTTTGATTATCATTAAAATTCTTAATTAAAAATTGAATTTGTCTCAAAATTTTATTATATATTGTATGAATTTTTTTATTTATATTTTAAAATTTTTTTTTTTAATTTTTTCTAAAAATTTATTTTTTTTTTAATTATGAAATTTAAACAGCTTTATTATAATTAAATTTTTTAATATTGATTTTTTTTAAGTTTTCTTTTGAAAACATTTCTTTAGCATATAAGAAATCTCTTTGAAAACATTCTGCCTTGACTTACCTTGACCTACGACCAATTGGGCGGTGCAAGTGGTTACCTCAGCACCAGTTGTGGCCTTGGCTGTATAAGCGGCAGTATCATTTTCACTAAAATTACAAGATTTCACATAAGCAGTTATCATAGGATATTCATTGTTCTCCTAACTCCTTCCGCTTACCTGCAATTTTTTATGTCCAAACGATATGAACTCATTGGAACTTCTGTCTGTTGTATGCGATCGGCTAATGCGTCATCCAAGGGTTTATTGTCCTTTAACCAAACTACTAAACCGGGTTTCTCTTTGTACTCTATCTCAAAATGAGCGGGTTCGCCAGCTACAATGTTTTTTTTTTCAATGGCAAATAAGGAAAAGGAAAGTAGAAAAATTAACATTAGATGGATATGATCACATTTTACATCCGTGTGATCTCTACTACTGCACTACAGCACTCTACTAGTATTTTATTTGAATTGGTAAGATAAAATGTAAAGATTGTTTGATTTTTTTTTTTTTGATAACCACTTACGTTGAACCTGCACGCATCTTAGCATACGAATGACGACAGGTTTCTCTATCGATTTGGGTGCACGGCCCTCCATCATTAAGGATGTGGTGGAGCGTGCTCCGGTGGTTCTAACAGATGTAACGGATTGACGGGAATAAGGACGATCTTCTAAGTGACTTTCTGGGCGTAGTGTACTTGTGCTGCCAACTAAAACATTTCTTGGTGGCTTTAGTGCATCTACATCAGCGATACTATCGTAAGAGGTTCCTCTCGAGAAATCGCGTGGTCTACTGCCTGTGACAGGATCACAATCAGGCAATAGACCAGGCCATTAATCAATCAATCAATCGATCAATCAGTCAATCAATCAATCACACATACACACACACAGCAGCAGCAGCAATAGCAGCATTAAGCACGATCGCATAGAACATGCCCGCGAGGTGTGAATAATGCGAATGATGATGATGATCGTGGTGGAGGTGGATTTGGTGCATTGGTGATGGTGGTGGCGGTGGTGGTGAAATATAGCGGCAAATGTGTGTGTAGCATAAGGAAGGTACCAAACGTAAAAAGGGGGAATAAATGATAGAGAAAAAAAGCTTAATGTTAGAATAAATTTGGAATTTTTTTTTTTGGTTTTTATATTTAAAGAATTTTGGAAACTCAAATAAATGTGACAGATTTAATAGATTTGACAGATTTAGACTTACAAACATACAGGATAATAATAAAACGTTCAAAAGTTTTAAGAGCACAGTTTTGAAAAGAGTAGAATATGATGAGAGACACGAAATACACTGAAGTTCATAAATGAGAGAGATACAGAGAACAGCTCAGGGGGAAAACACTTTAGGAAATGAGTCTTAACGAGGCTCTCTCACAAAACAAAGAAACACTGCTTGACTATTACAAAAAAAAAACTAGAGAACCACAAAAATTCAACAACATCAAAAACACAGGACATTCAGTAGAAACTAAGGATATTAAAAGTAATTTCTAATCTCACATTGAAATAAGGAATTTTTGAGCTCGGGTAAAGCAATAAAACAGTACAACACATGATTTTGGGACTCAATTCTGTGAACTACACGTGAAAGTAGCCCCAAAAAGAAGAAGTTCTGCATCATTCGTTTTGTCAAGTAACATGCCATAATAATGTTATATCGATTTGAAGTTAGTATGTATCGTAGGGGAATTTGTCACGTTTTAGGCTCTTTTGTTATATTCATGTATGGTGGCGTATGGTTATCATAAGTAATATTCCACGTAAATCATACGCCACGGAGTACAACAGTTTTATTGTAACTGCTACAAAATAAACCAAGTTCAAAATCATTTGTTGTTAATATAGGGAAGCCCTATAGGAATTGAAATTTTCTTAAATTTGTTTTAGCTAAATCGGACTAGTGGTTCTCGAGTTATGTCAAACAAAAGAGCCTAAAACGTGACAAATTCCCCTATACGATACTTACTAACTTCAAGTCGATATTAAATTATTATGGCATGTAACTTGACAAAACGAATGATGCAGATTTTCTTCTATTTTGGGCTACTTTCACGTACAGTTCTCAGAATTGAGTCCCAAATCAAGGAGCTGCAAAATGTTGTACTGTATAAGATAGCGAGTTAACAAGTTACGGAATTCCAATTAGATTTCCCTCAGCTAGAAAAATTTGGAAAATAACTCTCTCTATTAAATTTGGTAACGAATCCAACGATTTCCAAATTGACATACAACCCTACCTAAACAAACAACGCCACATACAACTATCCCAACGATACACGTAACGTAGAACACAAAACAATCGCCAATCGACATGAAACGTCACAGACATTATAGACGTCACACACACACTTAGACGTCATCGCTTACTGTCATAACGTCTACGCGACGTAACCGAGAGATGATCCTCTGTCCTGGCCACGCTATGCTCTCGCGTCGGAGCTCCACTGTACAAAGACTCCGAATAGTCATCTTCGTAATCACTCAAACGCGATGGCTCCTCAACTATCTCATAAATTGGACGCTTGTGCCTAATGGGGGGAGTGAAAATGTGTATAAAATCCCGAGCCGAAGCTTTGTTCACCGTATCCACCGCGTATTTAGTCGAATCTTTGGACTTCAACACTGAAGTCTTAATGGAGCGTATTTTCTTCTTAGCCGTACGTAAAGAGTTATCAAAATCATCCGCTACATAGATACCCTCTAGGAAATTGGACGATTTCATTTCGAGTGCCTCATTGTGTACCACAACGCGGGGCACTAGCGTTATGGGTGGAGGGGGTGAAGGTGGTCGGGCTTTGACAATTAGAATTTCAATAGAGGTTTCATATGAAATACGCGGTAATGGTTGGAAAAAGCCAGGCATGCGCTGATAATGCGGGGGCAAGGGAGGCGGTGGTTGATCCGAACCATCATGAAAGCCATCGCCACTCTGTTGGATGCTATAGAGGCGACTGTTCCATTGCATAAGCGAAGCATTATCTTTAATTGTATAGACATTCTGTTGGCCACCCGCAGCAGAGCCGCCACCCGAGGTTTGTTCGCCTCCGGTGGCCTGGCGCATTGATTCCTGATAGCCAACGATGTCTTTAAGCTCTATGGTCTTGTGTTTGGGTATATTATCTTGTGTAACTGTAATACGTGGGACTACCGCCAGAGAATCAGGCAATAAAGCGGGACTTTGTTCAGGCATTTCGATCTTACCAAGACTATCGGATGGGTTTTGAACTTCTGCGGCGGCGGTGGCGACGGCAGTCGAAGTCTCTAGGGTTTGTTGGGATGTATACGATTTATCTTCTACCTGAGAAGTTTCAACGGTTTTGGATGTTAAAGTGGTTTCTTTAACCTCTGTTGGGGTTTTGGCTTCCCGGGATTTTCTTACTTCCCTTAGGGATTTCTCCGTGGGTTCGGGAGATTTAATGGGAGAGCTCTTCTTTTCAGGTGATTTCTTTTTAGATGGTTCACCCTTAGGTGCGGGTGGTTCGTTTCGAACTTTGGTTTCCTGTGCTGGAGTTTGGGTCTTTAGGGGTTCGACTTTAGGTTCAGGTAATTTAGGTGTGTCCTTAGGCAAAGATTGTCGGACTTCTTTGATAGGTTCCGGTGTGTCTGGTTTTCTAGGTTCCTGTGGTTTAGGTTCCGAAGCTGCCGCTTGAACCGGTTTGGCCGGTTCGTCTTTAAGAGGAACTTGAGCTTTAGGTTCGGGTGATTTAATGGGAGACTCTTTGGCGGCGGGTCGTGAAGGTTGTGCTGGTTCCGCTTTGGGGGAGTCTGCCTTTGGTTTTACTTGAGGTTCCTGGGGTTTAGAGTCCGGTGCTGCCGCTTGAGCTGGTTTTCCGGGTTCGTTTTTGGGAGTAAATTGAGATTTTAGTTCCGGTGACCTTATGCGGGATTCCTGTGCCGCAGTTGGTTTAGGTTCCTTAGATTCCTGGGAAACTGCTGAAGCTGGGACCTTAGGTTCCGGGGACTTAGGCGCAGATTTAGTTATCTTAGATTCCTGGGTGGGTGCTGATGCTGAAATCTTAGGTTCCGGTGACTTAATGCGTGATTCCTGTGCCGCACTTGGCGCTGGTTTAGGTTCTTTAGATTCCTGGGGAGCTGCTGAAGCTGGGACCTTAGGTTCCGGTGACTTAATGCCGGATTCTTGTGCCGCAGTTGGCGCCGATTTAGGTTCCTTAGATTCCTGGGTGGGTGCTGATGCTGGAACCTTAGGTTCCGGTGACTTAATGCGGGATTCCTGAACCGCAGTTGGCGCCGATTTAGGTTCCTTAGTTTCCTGGGAAGGTACTGAAGCTGGAACCTTAGGTTCTGGTGACTTTATACGGGATTGCTGAAACGCAGTTGCAGCAGGTTTAGGTTCCTGAGAAGCTGCTGGAGCTGGCGCTGCTTTCGCTTCTGTCGCCTTAGGTTCCGGTGACTTTATGGGGGATTCTTTTCCTAATTGAACTGTTGACTCTTGAGGTTTGGGTTTCCGTAGGGTTTCACTTGCTGCCGCTTCTGTTGTCACCTGACTCTCTAAAGCTTTAGCCGCTAGTGATGTCGTTGAGGTTGCTTGATCTTTAACTTGCGCGTCCAGCAACTTGCTGGGTGATTGTTTATCCTGTTTGGGTGGAGATTTCTTAGCGGGTTCCCTTCTTGGTTCGGGACTTGTTATCTTTTTGGGCGGTGAAGCCTTTACCGTTTCTTGTTGCTGAGCAACGGCTGTCTCTCGCCTCTCAGTTTTTGTTTCCCGACTTGCAGAGATATGAGAGTGATTCTGTTGCTCGACTATATGATCGTTGTGCACGACTAACTTTTGTTTCTCCTCTAACGTCTGCGATTGCAAAGTCGTCCTGACATCTACACCATCCGACTTTTGAGATACCTGGGTCACTATTTCCGATCTTTGTTGTACTTCTGATTGCTGAGTGCTCTCTTGATTTCCAACCACCGATTTCTGTACAGATTTATAACTTTCTAATTTAGTTTTATTATAACGCTCTATCGATTCTTGTTCCAAGCGCAACAGCTCCTGGTACTCGGCCTGGTAACGCTCTTTCTGCTCTTTGGTCAAAAAGTGATCTTTGGCTACGTCGGATGCTTTAAAATTACTGTCGGAGCTATAAGCTTCGGCCTTCTGGGGCAAACCTAAAGTGGTATCTTGCAGGATCTGCGATGAGTCGATGCGTAAATCATCGGCCTTATGTTCCTGCCAGGTAACTTCTTCGTCTATGTGAGTACAAATTTCCTTAAACCATTTCGATCTTAATTCTTTATCATCGTTATGGGGTTTCAGACAAATTGGCAGATGATGTGTATCCTTAGCATTGGGCTTGGCGGTGAATCTTATAAGATTTTGATCGGGTACTTCTTCGACCAGACAATCGAGTATTCGTATGATATCTTGCAGTACAAAGATCGAGCCTTTATCGGTAACCTTGCGTACCTTACAGATCAAGATGCGTGACTTAAAGAGAAAGAGGTAACGTTCGTGCGACTTTTGTTCCTTGTCGATGACAGTCCACCAGGCGTGTAGAAGCAGACGTCCAATCTTACTGATGTTGCCGCGAAATCCTTCGATGCTATTCAGTAATGCGCTATCATAGGCACGGCTGGGAACACTAAGCATTAACTCTAAAGCCTTTTGGATATCTTTGATATTTTCTTTTAAGCTCAGTGAGAATTTAAGCAGATCCTGTGAAGTAAAACAAAGTTCGATTTTCGCATATTGTATTTGTTATCTATGAACTTGGTTTAGTGTTGGTGGTGGTGTTGGGGGTGGTGTTGGGTGGGTAAGGTGTTGTCTAAGAAAAGCTTAATATTTACTTAACAAAAAACAAAACATTGTGTCTCAGTGTCTTAGGAAAATACTAGGTGTGGTTTGGAGGTTTGTTTCTACTCCCCTGTTTACAGAGTATTATCGTAGGTAGGGTGTTTCAAAATATTGTGTACTACGGTAGGGTGTAAAGGAGTGGTAACTAGGTGTGTATTTTTTTTTTTGTGTGGATATTTGTTCATTAAGAAGCTTTAAAGCATGTGTTCTTTTCTACGTTAGTTTTAGTATTACTTTGTGGGTAAATGTGAAAGAGTGACTTTGTTATGAAAGTGAGCAGAATTTTTTCTGTATGGATTTTCCCAAAAAATTTATGGATCCAATGTTGTACCTCTAAGTATGTTTGATGTTATACTAAACTCACTATATGTATAAGTATATATATGTTGATGTATATACTGTACTACTTAAGGTATAGAAGAGACTCATGTATGTTGTTGGTATGTTTGTCTTACTTGTTACATATATAAATTATCTAGTAATATAAGGAAAATCAATTGACATTAGTTTTGTACTAACCTTTAATAAAAGATGATAGTCGTTTATTCGTTGTATGGGCAATTTAAGATGTTCACTTAGTGATTTCTCGTCGTTATATCTATTCGAAATTTCCTGAGGAAAGAAAAATTGAGTTTAGTTTTGTTTTTGTAATTAATGATGTTGTGAATGAGAATGAGATATTGCATTCGATGTAAAGATGATTTTGTGTGATGTGTGTGTTTATAAGATGTTGGAAATCAAATAACTTGTTGAGATACATATTAGAACGATTTCAAATCAAATCAAATATTGGAATTTTCAGTTTACGCTAAGAAACTATTCTGTAAGTGGAAAATAACACAGTACAACACATGATTTTGGGACTCAATTCTGAGAACTGCACGTGAAAGAAGCCCCAAAATGAAGAATTTCTGCATCATTCGTTTTGTCAAGTTACATACCATAATAATTTAATATCGATTTGAAGTTAGTATGTATCGTATAGGGAAATTTGTCACGTTTTAGGCTCTTTTGCTATATTGTTGTATGGTGGCGTATGATTATCATAAGTAATATTCCACGTAAATCATACGCCACGAAGTACAACAGTTTTATTGTAACTGCTACACAATAAATCCAGTTCAAAATCATTTGATGAATGGAAAAGTGAAACAGTTGTTTATGTCGGGAGACGTTATATGAACAGATTCAAGGAATTTTAATTCTTAATTTGTTTAAATTTTTTTCAGCTGAATCGGACTAGTGGTTCTCGAGAGAGCCTAAAACGTGACAAATTCCCCTTTACGATACTTACTAACTTCAAATCGATATTAAAATATTATGGCATGTAACCTAACAAAACGAATGATGCAGAAGATCGTCTTTTTGGGGCTACTTTCACGTGCAGTTCTCAGAATTGAGTCCCAAATCAATAAGCTGAAAAATTTTGTACGGTGTAAGAAATGATCTTGGCCTACAACCATATAAGATCCAACTGGTGCAACGTCTTAGAACAGTGGTAGGCATTTGCCGAACGCACGCTCACAAAAATATGGTATGCTTGTGTGCGGTCGCACAAGAAACGTCAGCGCTGCCGAATTGTAAACGGTGAAAAAGTTGTGCTCCCCCAACAATCGTGCTCTCATGCTATCTCAACAATCGTTGAACATTCCCAGTAGGAAGTATCGTCATACACCACTTTGTCGACAACGCTGTCGTCAAGGCAAAATGTGAAAAGTTTAAGTACGTCAACCGAGTGTTTTGACGCCAAGATGATCGACAAAATACTTATGTTGTCGTGCTTCAAACAAAATCAACAAGATCTAGGAATAAAATGTGTTGCTATGATAATGGGAACAAAAAATGGTCGTGCATGACAAAACGGACACTTGTATAAAAATTTCGTCGACGATTTGTATGGACATTACCCTACGTGTCGTCAACGATCTACTATGGACATACACCTATCCTTGAGGAAGTCTTGCATACATTTCCTACTGGGTTTTTTTCTCTGCCTGTAATTGTGTCTGTTTTTATATTGATAGCGAAACAAGCGTGTATGGCATTGCTTTCATAACAATCAATCAGAGACTGAATGTTTTGAGACAAACAAACTTTTGCATTGTCGATCGTCCCTGGGGGAAAAAAAGAACTTTTGCTGGACCCGCGAGGCTATGGGATGCCTATCCTAGAAGCCAACATTTAGAATTTGTTGTGTTTTATTTTTGAAAAAAAAAATTTGCCAAATGTTCTTTTATTGTACGAATAAATAATTTTGTTGTACTAAAAATTAATTGCGTTTCACAAAAAGTACTTTTATTGTACCATAAATTACTTTTATTGTATCAAACAATGCCTTTGGTGAACCTAAATTTACTTTCTTTGTACTCGAAAGTACTTTTATTGTGTCAATAAGTACTTTAAGTATTTCACATAGTACTTTTATAGTGCCAAAAAAGTACTTTCTCTTATCAAAAAGTACATTTATTATTTGTGATATAACTTTTATTGAACCAAAAAGTACTTTGTGCACAAGCGGAGATTTATTGTATCAAAAAGTACTTTTATTGTACCACAAAGTACTTTTATTGCGTCAAAAGTTACCTTTATTGTACTAAAAATAATTTTTATTTTACCACAAAGTACTTTTATTGTACCACAAAGTACTGTTAGAGAATCAAAAAGTAATTTTGTTGTACCAAAAGGAACTTTTATTGTACCATAAAATTATTTTATTGTACCAAAAGTTATTTTTATTGCACCAGATAATACTTTTTGTACCATAGAGTGCACTTATAGTATCAAATAGTGTTTCCGTTAGACTAAAAAGTACATTAATTGTACCAATAAATACTTTTTCTGTGTCAAAAAGAACTTTCGTTTCCAAAAAAGTACTTTTATTGGATCAAGAAGTTATTTTATTGCACTTAAAAGTACATTTATTGTACCTAAAGGTACGTTTCTTGTACCAAAAAGTACTTTTTTGCACCAACAAGTAGTTTTACTGTACAAGATAGTACTTGTACGAAAGTAAAATGTACTCTTATTTTGTCTATACATGCGTTTATTGTACCAAAAAGCACTTTAAGTACTCCACAAAAGACTTTAATAGTTGCAAAAAGTACTTTTATTGTACTACAAAATAATTTTAATGTACCAAAATGTACTCTGTTTGTACCTACAAGTACTTTCATTGTGCATAGAAGTACTTTAAATGTACCAGATAGTACTTTTATGGAACTAAAAAGTATTTTTTTTGCACAATAAAGCAAATTTGTTGCATCTGTAAGTACTGTTATTGTACCAAAAAACACTTTTATTGCCCCAAAAAGTACTTTTATTGTACCATAAAGCTATTTCATTGCACCAAATCGTACTTTTATTGAGCCAAAAAGTACTTTTATTGTACCAAAAAGAACTTTAATTATGTCACAAAAAGTAAAAGCGCCTTTATTGCACCAAAAAGTACTTATATTGTACCATAAAGCATTTTCAATGCACCAAATTGTACTTTTATTGTGCCAAGACGTACATTGTACCAAAAAGTACTTTAATTGTTTCAAAAAAATATAGTTTTGTTGTACCATAAAGTACTTTTATTGTGCCAGATAATACTTTCATGTTGCAAAATTACTTTTTTTTGTTGCAGTGAGAACTTTCATTGTGACGAAAATACTTTTTTGTACCACAAAGTACTTTTTTTGTACCCCAAAGTACTTTTATTTTACAAAAATATACTTTTACTGCGTCACAAAGTACTTTTATTGTACCATAAAGTGCTTTATATGTGTTTTAAAAATATGTAGGCCTCATTTTCTAAATCATTTTACCACGCGCACGCACTTGTCGAAGGGTACATTCAGTTTGTTCTTCCATTTGTAATGTACATAAGGAGGCGTAGTAGGTATGACAATATAAATATGTATATTTAAATAATCGGACCGGCCGTGGCATAGTGGTTAGAACACGCGACTACCATGCGGGAGATCGCAGGCTCAAACCTGGCTCCAGTCATCTTAAAAAAATTGTTCTTTCATTGTCGTCTCCCCTCGAATGTTGTTGACAGCAACTTCGCAGTATTAAGCGTCGATTAAATCGTCGTGTCTAGTAAGAGCTTCGCAAACAGTGACGTTCGCATTCGTCGATAAACAAGTAGGTGCCTTTAGTTGTGAATCTAAAAACAGAAAGCGTGTTAATTCACAACAACGCGAGAAGCTATCCCATACCTCATTCATGGGGTGCAAAGGAAAATTAAGTTTTTTTTTTATTTAAATGATCAGTGCCGAATTCTGAGTTGATTAAAAGATGTCCATCCGCCTGTCCCTAATTAAAACCGTAGTATAAGAGATATCGAGTTGAAATGCAAGCTTCTATCTTCTAGGTCTGACAAAAACTACTCCCACCTCCCATACACACTGCACCTTTTTGGAGGTCAGTTTGTCCTTGCGTTTTTTTGGTATACAAGCTTCTATCCCTAAAGCGGATGTTAAGTTCAAGCAAAATCTGACAAAAACAACTCCCCTCCTTTTGGAGGTGAACAAATTCATAAGGCAATAATTTAAAGATAATTGGGTTATTCACGACTTTCAGTGTCTGGAGTAGTTGCAGCAAAGATTTTATATAATTTGATTTTTTGTTATCAATTTTGTAAGTATTTAAAATTTACTTCAAATACTAAATTTGTAAAAAATACTAATAAATTTTTATGATCGTGAATACCCCTAATATTTGAATCACCATTTATACAAATGGTGAAGGCTATTTGAGTTTTGGTATAGCCAAAGATAATTATCTTACTACTTTTAGCTTATTTTCGTCGACGGAAAAATTATTTATTGGTAAAAACGAAAATTTTCAAAATAATTGTAGACTACAAAGAAAAAAACTTTGTTCAAATAACATATTTGTTTAGTTTTGTAAGACAGCTTTATAAACATTTTGTAGATAGTCCAAGAGTTTTACAGACATTATCCCAGAATCTAATTCCATGAACCACATATCAATCATTTAGAAAAAAAAATAGAACATCATTATAAATCGCATTGAAGTCTATACAAGAAGAATATATAAAAACTATTGTCATAATATTTGTACAATATTTAATATCATCACCGATACTTAAATCATCAAATGCAACAAACTTAATGTTTTTATGTCATCAAATGATGATGATGAATTATTGTTGTGCCAAAGTATAGGAAAACAATTCAAACTACTTCCTTTTTCTCTTCATTAATCATCGGCAGTAAAAATATTATTAATGATAAACATTATTTTCTTACATCTAACTAACATAATTATATATTTCGAATTTCAAATTACACTTTAACTAAAAAATGCCCGAAGTATAGCTTATTAAACAGAATTTTGTAAAAAATTTAAAAGAATTTCTATAGACATTTATGAAAAACTATCTATCTCCCATTTCGTAACATCCTGTCCCGCCCGCTATTACATTTTCTGGCAATTTACAAATATATTTGACATTGATATATTTCACTAGACATTGCAGGTAGTATATAACTATAACAACGAGACAAATAAACACAAACTATTTTTGTGCTAAAAACTAAACTAAATATTTTGTGAACTTTTATCATCCAAACCATTAACTCATCGCCCATCGAGTGACAATGCGATGCGGATGATGATGATGTGGCAGCTACATTTTGTTGCTGCTATTGCTGCTGTTGTTGTGAAAGTGTTAATATTATTATTATTTTCAAAAAATATTTATATCGGTATGTGTATTCTGTTTATTATTGCATTACACCCACCCACCCACAGTTTTGCCAAAACGGCAAACGCCAATTTTATTTTAGAACTGAATTATTCATTTAATAATATTTCTTATTTTCACAGTAGTTGGGGGGAAAAAAACAATGTATCTCACGTTTATTTTTTTGTTGTAGTTGTTTTTGTTTCACGGCGAAAGGTATTTTCATTTGAAATATATCTATATTTTTCTATAAATTGCTTGCTGACTCTAAAATATATCTATTTTTTCCGGTATATTGAGAGCGGGGGAGGGCCAAAATGGTGAATCAGTTTTGCACACGTGAGTTATATTTAGAGTAAGGTTTTTTAAATTAAGTGCTAATAAACCAGAAAATATTTAAATGGTAAGCAAATTGTGTAGTGGAATAGAAGGAGTCATGAATGGTTAATAATGATTTTTAAAACGTAGGAGTGTTCGTTGAAGATTTCCTTTAATTTTATACCAACATTTTAATTTAAAATTGTTGGCTGGGTAAGTTTTAAATTAAACGTAATAGAGTGTCTGACACGTCACCTATAACAGGTGAATTGATGTAGATAACATAACTGGTTGCATATAAATTAATATAAAGTATTAAATATAACTGTAATTCTTGAAAAAAAAACTTGTACAATTACTACAAATTAATTAAACTTTTGTACAATTAAAACAAAAACGCAACACCTGGCTTTATATGCATGAAAGTAAGAGCTTTGAAACTTTGTGGGAATTCTCATTATACTGATGTGTGTAATTGGCCGATAAATAGACGAGATCGGACTGGGAGGCATGGCATCTCCTACATTAAACAAATGTTTCATATCTGATACCAGAAGAAGTATAACATTACTTTGGCACCTGTGAAAGTAGTGGACCAATCGTTATTAAATTGTTCCATTACGAAAGAAACATCTTTATGTATAATTAAGTTTTGAATATGTATTTATTTATAGGTTTGCCATTATAATGTAGATGTAGGATATACTCTATTTATTTACCAGATAACTTTCGAAATGAATACGGTTGATCTTTTTAAAATAAAACGTAAAAAAACCTAAACAAATTTTTTTTTCGAAAAACATACTTTTTGGTGTAAAAAAGGAAGAAAAGTCTAAAGCTAGAATCACGATAATTTGGATGCACATGATCGTTATAGACTTTGTGAACTTCAACAAGGGTTAAGGCTACAATCATAAAAATTGAAGCCCACATAACAACAATCATAAAAATTGGAGTAAACGGCAAAATTATTTTATGTTTGTGTTTAAAATTCTTACTTTTGAGGATAAAGAAAGGAAAAAATTGACACCCACACCGTCCAAACTCCTAAAGCTAAAATCACAAAAATTAGGCAGGACGGTTGGCCTATGGAGTAAATGTGCTAAAATAAGAAATTTTGCGAAGTGCGATTAGGAGCGAGTTTTCGATATTCACACTTTAAACGCCCAGAACAAAAGTGTAAAGCTACAGTCGGAAAAAATTTGTCACAATTCGTACTTTTAGGGCAAAAAGGGCTACAGCTATAATTACTGATGGGCCCATTGTACAGGATAGAAAAACTGGTCCAAACTCAGGTCCTATCGTAAAACGTGGTTTTAAAAAATGTTTTTTTTTTTTGGATAAAAACAGACAATATTCGTACTCCCAAAGCAAAAAATTAAAAAAAATGGTACCATCAAAATACTTCAGTTAAATAGCGACATGTAGGGCTACATGCCACACAGGAGGCGAAACGATAGACTTTATGTACAATGGGTTATCTCTCAGGGACCGGCCGGCATGATGGTTAGAACACGCCACTATTATGTCGGAGATCCAGGGTTCGATAGCTGCCTTAGTCAACAACATTTCTTTCATCGATGGCCCTCTCGACAGCAGCCGGCAGCAACTTTGGAGCAAAAAGTCTCGTAAAAACTTTTCAAAAACAGCTGACGTTCGCATTCGTCTACATACAATAAATTGTATGAGTCTAATAATAGAATTCGTTTTAATTCACAACAACGCGAAAGCATATCCCATACCTTATTCGTAATAAGGTTAAGTTCAAGTTGTCTCGAGAATACGTCACACATTCTTAAAAAAAAAACATGCTATTGCCCCCCATAAATCAGATATGAGACCGCTTTTCGCGTCTGACCTTACATTCATACCACCATAGACCATAGAAAAAAAAAATAATTTCCCTTTACACCCCATGAATGAGGTATGGCAAGCTTCTCGCGTTGTTGTAAATTAACACGCTTTCCATTTTAGATTTACTACCTGTTTGTTTTTGCCCCGAAACTGCAATCTTTTTGAATTATTAACACTATTTTTTATGATTGAAGAAGTTTTTATCCAATACTTTATTTGAATAACCTTATTTTTATTATTTTATTCGAAAAGTGGGCACTTTCATGAGTAAAACGCATATATGTTTGTAAAAATAAGTCAACAAATGGTTAAGTTATTCCAATTTAACGATTCATTTCGTATTTTTGCTTTCCTGAAAAAATGGGGTTTTTGAGATAAGGTTGAGCGTATTAAAAGGGAAGAAAAGTTAAAAAAAAGGTACCATCTCCCGTACCATTTTACGAAGCCATTGTGTATTAGTATTAAGTATTAGATCACTATATTAAAATCCCCAAAGTATTTGGCGTTCTAAGGTCAAACTTTTTTGTGGACCTTTAATATTTATCGTAAATCTTTATTATTGTTTTCTTATTTTTTACCTATAACTCAAGAATCATTTCAATCTTCTGCAGAATTGTAGACAACGCCAAACCCCTTAGGGTTTTACTATATTGACCTAGAACGTTCACCCTGATTGGAATTTTTTACCCCCCAGATAGGCTGTTGCACTGTGTTATTAACATAAATTCACAATATTGAAACGATGTGCGTATGATTAATGTAAAATTCGCATAACATTAATATTACTCATGCGTTGTACATACATATATATATATATATCTAACCCAGGGGTGAAAAGAAAGACCTAGAAGGTTTTACGGAACGCCTTCAAAAGCAGTCAGAAGGCCTTCACTCTGCATTCCCTTTTCCTTTCCTAATAACATAGGGTGTCATTGAGGGGCAAGGCCTTCCATCGTCGCTTCCTATAAGAAGGCTTGATGGAAGCCTGCTTACACATAAGAAAAAGAAGCACTTGAAAATAAAAAAAATTTGCAGTTGGTCACCCTCAAATTCGTTTATTTTTAGATATTTCTCACACATATAATATTTTTCATATATACACTTTTTTTCCAACGACGGTAAACCTTCCTGGAGTTTAAACTCACTACCTCTCGATTGTTAGTTAGCAATGCTACCATCTATCCTATGAAGATGCATTCGAATTGTTTGACTGAAACTAATCATAAACTGTTTTAAGGAAAACACACGAACACCTTCCTCGTTGACTTTTCTTTTCATGTCTTCTATTAGCAAGGAGACGGAATGTGTATACACATTAGGGTGGGGCGATTAATATGGAAGGAAAAAAATCTTAATGTGCGCTTCGCGTTTCTGATTCTTGGGATTGTACTGAGCATAAAAGTCCACTAGACCATATGTCTACGGTGAAAATCGAGCTTCTCCATTTTGACTTGAAGTTTTTTCTCAAACCTTATTTTTTTTCTGGAAAATTTGCTAATTTTTTTGGGCTCATATTTCGTAAACTATTTAAAATTTTGACTTATTTTCAAAAGTAAGGTTATAGCTATTGTCTCTGGCTACAATTTCTCTGAACATATTGTTAGAAAAAACTTAGTTTTCATGGTCAAAATGTCGAAAATGTAGAAAATTCACCACTTTTTGTCACGTTTTTTTTTAGATATTTTGGCCTATAATAGCCAAACCATTGAAATTTTCGATCCAATACTAACACAAAAATTGTAGCCAAGACAATAGTTAAGAACTCTCTGGTACATCGCAAATGCATTGGAATGCTCCTTCAGGCAGTTTTGGCCTTGTGAAAATGCATATTTTTCGTGAAAATATTGATAAATTACCATTTTCAGTTGTTCGTAGAGCAAAATCATAATAATATTCTATTTCCTAAATAAAAACTAGTAAGGTGGTTATCTTCGGCTATGCCGAAGCTCAGATACCCTTCACAATTTGGTGGTAGAACTGGTTATTTGCACTATAACTATTTTTTATTAAACTTTGTATCACAAAAAAGGGGTGTTGGAGAGAAGTGGACGTTACTTTTAGCTTCACACATCCATTTTGTCAATAATTTTGTATCGATTTTATTCGATTTACCGATAAGTTTATGAGTTGGTAAGTTTGAGTTTATTTTTATGAATTTTGTAACTCCCCAAAAATGGGAAGTTGTGTGGGATGTGGGAGTAGTCTAAATCCGATCATGCTTATCTTAGAACTTAACCTCTGCTTCTGGACAGAAGCTTACATACCAATTTTCAGCCCGAAAGCTCATAAACTATAGGGACATACAGACGGACACCCCCAAAATGGGGAGATGTATGGAAGGTGGGAGAAGTATTCGTCCGATATTGCTCATCTTACAACGTAAGCTCCTATTATAGGATTAAAGCTAGCATATCAAATTTCAGATCAATATTTCCTAACCTATAAACGCGGGGGCAGTTACGCGGACACCCCAAAAAAAGGGACTTTGAATAGGAGGTGGAAGTAGTTTTTGACCGACATTGCTTATCTTAGAAAGTAGCCTCCGCTTTGATATTGATACTTGCGTACAAAATGTCAGCTATATACCTCGGCTGCAATCGTAGGGACAAACCCCAAAAAGGGAGAGTTTGTATGGGAGGTGAGAGAAGTTTTTGATCGATCAATTTCATTTTAATATTTAACCACCGCTTAGAGCAAAAAAGCTTGCATACAATTTTTCAGCTTGATTGCTCTTAAATTACTACTGTAATCGCGGGGACTGACATTCGGACACCCGAATGTGTATGGGAGGTGGGTGTAGTTTTTGACCGATCGGGCTCATATTACTCTCAACCTCCGCTTAGTGTAGGGAAGCTCACTATAGCTGTAATCGCAGGGACTGACCCCAAAAAGGGGGAGTTTGTATGGGAGATGGGTGTAGTTTTTGATCGATCGGGCTCATCTTAGAACTTAACCTCCGCTTTGAGGATAGAAGCTTGCATTCCATATCTCGATATCTCTTAAACTGCGGCTGTAATCGCCGGGACAGACAGACGGACGGACAGACGGTCACCTTTAAATCGACTCAGATTTCGATCATTTATATGAAGGGTATTAAAATATACAAGCCACAACTGATAGAAAATAAAAATGTTGTTTTAAAATTTGAAGCATAGCGCTGAGTACTATCTGTGTGCCCAATTGTATTTCTCTAGGGTTTAATACAGTTTTGCCACGGCCACTACTCCTACTAATCGAAAATTAAAATTTCGCCTGCTTATTCATATTAGGGTATAAAATTTAATGCATCTAGCTCTAAAAAAAATGTTTTGCCACGCCCACTCTGTCCGTGGGTCAATAATTCAAAAGCTGTATAACCCTCCGATAATTCCAATATAGTATACTAACTGTCTATCAAATTTTTATCATATTCACAAACAAACAAATATTCACATTTATATTTATAATATAATGTATAGAGCAAGGAATCTTATGCAAATGCATATTTTTTCTGGACATCATATATTAGAAACGGTTATGTTATCTTTACGAATCATGAATTTTCCTTTAAAATGGCATTCAATCGTTTTTGCATATTTTACGAAAAATACGTATTATTGCATATTTATGCGCATATTTTAGCAAATTTTACAATAAATGCCTGTTTTTGTTGCATAATTTTGCTTTTTTGATTAACAACCACTTTAAAAAGTAAAACGCCTATAACTTTTTCTTGGACATCTTTAATATAGATAGCAAATTTTATATTAAAAGACGATATGCGCGTTGAAAAAATCTTTGCTCGAAGTAACCACTAAACCACTGCCTGGCTCGGAAAGGATTTCGACAAATATTATGTTCTTCTTTTTCTTCTTTTTCCGATGCAGCGCCTACATGGTAAAGACGTCAAGGGAGATACAACGCTGTTGCATGTGACTTTGTTTTATTGAATTGAAGTATATTAACTCATGTTATTGAACTTAATTCTCTTATATCAAATGAAAAACAATTATTTTTAAAAACGCCCTGGTAATTTGCTTCCTCCAGAGCCAATTATCACAAGATTGGGAGCGTGACTTATTGCAGTGAAATGTTATACAAAAAATTTCGAAGAATTTGGAAGCAGTGAAAGAGGCTCACGATTCCATATAGAAGTATAAAAATGAATTTCAAAATTCATGCAAATTTTGTTATAAATAAATTTTAAATAGTTTTAAAATTCCATATGTTATGTTTTTATAGTGCATATTTTTTAATCCTAAGTGCATGTTATATGCAAATATTTTCGATTTTTTAGTGCATAAAATTCCTTGCCCTAATAATGCTTATTAAACATTTCAAATAATGAATACTGCTTTTACATATGTTTATGTTTTTTTCGTTTTTGAATATATATTCCAATTTATTTTGTATTCATCAAAATAACTTAATTAAAGTAAATAATACCAAAATATAAATTTTTCTAAATAAATCTGAAAATACATTTCCTTCCCAATCTCAACAGAAATTCACGACATTGACATTTTACATTAATTTATTTAATTACAATTCACAACAAATTAAATGACATCAAAAAACTGAAACTGTAAAAATGTAAAATGTAACATTTTGTATCTATGTATATGTTTGAATATATTTTCAGTTTATATATTGATTTATTTATATTGAAATTTATGATACACCAAACAGATGCGATCGAAGACGAAAAAACATACGAATTGAAATTTTCGATCATAATTTTTCGCATATGTCATTATTTTTAGATCACAATTTGTTGATTGTCATTATAAAGGCATTTGCGCACATACATCTATGTATATGTATATGTAGGCCGGAACAGACGGACATTCGAACGCACACAAATGCGTGTGTGCGGTAAAGCTATGTAGTGGATATTATAAACAATTTGACGACATTTGGAAAAGTTCCATTTAAATTATTTATCGTTATTATCTGGACAGATTTACTTAACAATGAGTTGTTGTTTTGTGTGTTGTTGTCCATCATATCAAGGACAGTCATCAGTCGGAGCAAGTTTATTCACAGGAGGTTGCATTTAGATGTCGCGTTAGATGCCTCCGTTGCATACAGTAAATATGAAAATATTTGAGTTAACATATAATTTATTTTGTTTTGTGCAATTTATTTGCATTAATTATTAATTTTTTCTATTTAATGTAATTACAATGATATATTGCGGAAGGTCTGACAATAGTTTTGGTAAGAAATACATTTAGAATATTGGACAACTTGAAGAAAAGTTTTTTTTTAAAGATTATAAAAATTTTTATATAAATTTTAAATTATGATTTTTTTTTTAAATTTAACTGCTGTTTTATGACTGTAAAATTAATAATATGGAGACAATTCAATTTTTGTAGAATAAAGGTATGCCGCCAATGACGCTCTAAAATCACTCTTCCCATATGCAACTTAATTCCTAATACAACAAAAATACACGAAGTAAATTGAGAGCGATAGAATTAGAGAAATTCTCATAAAAAATATATATTTTTTTTATAATTTTTTATTCCGCTGCTGTTTCATGACTTTGAAATTAACCTCATTAATTTCACATATCAGAAAATGTCCTAAATTTGTCGTCGCTTTCTTATAAATATTTGTTGTGGCAAAATTTTAATGCAAACACATTCACATCGGATGTCATTTTATTATCGCCAACAACATTTGTACAAATTACACAAACAAACAAAAAACCCCCTTATCCCTTATCCCTTATAAAATATAAAAAAAAAACTATAAATCTTGTGTCATCAAAAACAACCACCGCCTATTGAGACCAACACTTTCCAGTTGAATGACCAACGAGGTACTCGTTTTAGTTATTAGTTTTTATGATATTTTTTTGTTTTCTTGGCAAAAATATTCCCTCTTCACATCAAGTATACGTACGTATGTTGTACAATTTTCAAATTGTTTTGCAACAATTTATTAGAATACATCAAAAATATGTGTTCGTGGGCCAACACGGCTATGGGGGCCGTGGCGCTGTTGCTCCATGGCCTTCATTAGATAACCGAAAAGAAAAACAACAACGCCGTGGCCGCCACCACTGCGCCGGTCAGCTAAAAATATTTACATATATTGTCAGTGGAACTTGTTGGTGTTGTTGTTATTATTATTATTTCCTTTGCGCTGATTTCTTTTGCTAGTAAATTTTTAAATGTTTTCACATGTATTTTAATTTGTTGTTTTCTTTAGATAAATAAACCTAAATTTTAGAACTGACAAGAAAACAAAAAAAAATTTAAAATACTATTGTAAAAAAATACGTATACGTAAAGTGATGCCAGTTTAAAAATAATGTCTTTGAATGACCAACATTGCGATAAATTAAACAAAAATTTTGTAATTATTTTGAAACAATCTGTTGCCTACAAATGAATAGACAGACGGACAGACAGACGAACTAAAATGTTATAATTTTCTTTTTGGCAAACGATTTGTAATTTGTACAAAACCGAAATGTTTTCAAACCATTAAACTTCGGCTATATCATATTATGCCAGATATCGAATCACTGCATATCGTCTTGTTGACGATTTAGTCTACAAAAATTTATTTTTAATATTTTTTTTATTAATTGACTGTGCGGTCAGAGGTGTCGGTGAAATTAAATTGCTTGTGGGGGGGATTACGATAAGACAACGAATTTTTTAATATTTTTTTCACAATTAAAACAATTTTAAACAAATTAATCCTATTTATTTAAAAAAAAAAACAAAATGAATGAAAATAAAAAAACCTATAGATTAGGGGCTCTTCCTATAATAATTTATAAAAACAACTTTTGTCTAAATATTTATGTTATGCCTCTGAAGAAAATTGTAAATAATTTATCACAAATAGTAAGAACTATGCATTTTAAAATATTTTGTAGCTCACAACATTAAACCATTTCAAAGAGAAGGAAAAATGGGAATAATTTTTATAAATATTTATTTTTTTTTTTTTAACTGTTTGTTTGTTAGTTTTAGTCAATCGTGTTTTTATATATTAAATTTACGTTGAGTGTATCAAATGATACATCAAATTCGGCTTACGATCAGAAAAGTGTGTTTTTTTTATTGTTTGATATTTTTGGTCAAATTCAGTGGGTCACGCACTAGGATGACGCGTTTCGAACTCTATGATGAGTTCATCTTCAGACCCCTTTGTGACGAACTGATGTACAATGGTACATCATCAGCTGTATATATATCTACAATTATGTCAAACATGTACATGCGAAGTAGATATTAGCCGAAAATGTCCAGCACCAATTATAGTTTGAATTTGACCGTTAATATTCAAAGATTTTTTTTTTTTATTTTTTTTTTAATAGCTAACACGTGATTTTGAGACTTAATTCTGAGAACTGCACGTGAAAGTAGCCCTAAAATGAAGAAGTTCTGCATCATTCGTTTTGTCAAGTTACATGACATAATAATTAAATATCGATTTTAAGTAAGTAACGATCGTATAGTGGAATTTGTCACGTTTTAGACTCTTTTGTTATATTGTTGTATGGTGGCGTATGATTATCATAAGTAATATTCCACGTAAATTATACGTCACGAAGTGCAATAGTTTTATTGTAACTGCTACAAAATAAAACCAGTTCAAATCATTTGATGAATGGGAAAGTGAAACTGTTGCTTATGTAGGGACATGTTATATGAACAGATTAAAGGAATTGTAATTCTTAATTTTTTTAAATATGTTTAGCTAAATAGGACTAGTGGTTCTTGGGTTAATTACACTAGTTTCTGTAACCCAAGAAACTCTTATACCCAATTTTTTTCCACAACTAATATAAAATATTTATTTAAGAGTAAACTTGGACTGACAACGATTTTCAACATCATCTAGAAATCATATGTTCCTTTTGCTCTAAGATATTTTAATGGTTTTATCGAAGATTGATACCCTAATAAACTTCAATAAAATCTTTTAAATCGTTTAGCGGTGGTCCCCTCCTCGTGCATTACACCATGTCGGTAAGTTTAGCAGTCGACGGAATGTTTTGACTCAAGTAAAGGTTTTGTAGAAGATGTTTTATTAGGCGCATAGAACTACCGATAGGGATAACTGTTAAACTTGCTGTCATACTAATGAAGTATGTTTGCAATTTTTTAGTTGACTATGCAAAACTTATAGAGAATGCGATGACGCTCGTTTCTGGCGTAACGTGTATGTACAAAAGGAGAAGTAGTTTTTGGAGAGAGCACAACCCTCATGAGATTCTTGGAACTCTTGAGACACAATTACATTCTAAAAAAAATCACTGTTTCAGTGCAGAAGTCGACATCAGCAAATATGTGTTTAGATCATAGAGCAATATAACAGTTTAGATTCGAAACCAGTGCCAGGCATATGTTTCGTGATGTTTTAATTTCTCATGCTATTGAAAATCTTTTGGAGAAGAAATGTTTCCAACATACAAATCGTAAAACCATCACTTTGTTAAGCCAAACATTTGGTGACCGTATTATCTCAAAGACCGGCCGTGGCATAGTGGTTAGAACACGCGACTACCATGCGGGAGATCGCAGGTTCAAACCTGGCTCAAGTCATCTTAAAAAATTGTGTTTTCATTGTCGGCTCCCCTCGAATGTTGTTGACAGCAACTTCGCAGTATAAGTGTTGAGTCAATCGACGTGTTTAGTAAGAGATTCTCACACAGTGACGTTCGCATTCGTCGATAAAAAAGTAGGTGCCGTTAGTTGTGAATCTAAAAATAAAAAGTGTGTTAATTCACAACAACGCGAGAAGCTATCCCATACCTCATTAATGGGGTGCAAAGGGAAATTAAGTTAAGTTAAGTATTATCTCAAGGAGTGGATCTGTCAATCGGCCAGCTCGTTTGTGTGATTTGACACCTTTGAAATAATTTGTTGTGGAGGCACGTCAAATCACTGGTCTATGCTGATAAATCAGCAATCATTTAGAAGCCAATATTCGACGCACTTTTATAAGCCAGGCGCACACTAAGACGTGATTTTAGGGAATTCGGACTACAAGGGAGTAAATTGGGCGTGGCACCGCCCTATACAGCTTGAATTTTGAAATGGCTGGCGTATATAGGTCGTACAAGAAAACATTATTTGTTTGTGGAAAGAGGGCGGTGACACACCCCTTTTAAAAAAATTGTTATATAGGTCAAATAAATGGTACGATGTCCATAGAGCCTCTATCATAGGCTACATAAAAACATAGTTAGACAATGGGGCATGGCACCGCCCACTCAAACCGAAATTTCAATCGGTCATATCTAACTAGCCATTAAAGGTATGCAGATGAGATTTGCTACACATATTACTGGTATTATGTCTTGCTTGGAAAATGGCGGCGCCACGCCCCTTTTTTGAAAAAAAATCATTATCCTGGCAAAATAAATGGACCGATTGCAATGAAATTTTCGCTGTGTAGTACTATTCGTAGGGCCTCTATCAAAAGCTACATGAAAATATATTTAGACAAAGAGGCGTGGAACCGCTCACACAAACCAAAACTTCAATCGGTCATATCTAACGATCCATTAAAGCTATGAAGTTGAGATTTACTACATATGAAAATGGTATATAAAATTGTTATGACGGTCATATTAATAGAACGATTGTAATAAAATTTTCATAATCGATATATGGGTATTTCTTGGCGTTGCGGGTTTTTTTTCTCATTTTGTAGTTTTCTCGAAAAGTTGAAATATTTTGAAGATTATGTTCATATTTAAAAATGTAGATTTTATACAGTACTATAATGTTCTTTTAATGAAACTTTATTTAAAATGTTGTATTCAAAATTATGACTAACTCAAAGTGCGTTACGGACACACACAATTTTCCACAGCAACTTGAAGTGTCTGCGAAAATCTGTGAAATTTAGCGAAATTTCTTATGTGACCAGTATACTTTTTTTTTTGTAAAATTAAGAAGACATGTTGAGGTTTAATAAACAACTTACTTCACATTTAAAATACTTTTACTTTTTATGCTACTTCAATCTAAATATGCGTTGCTGACACACATTGCGGACACACGCATTTTTCTATGGATAACACAGAGCGACAAAAAAATCAATACCTGGGAAATTATACTATTTTGCTGGTAGGTGCTGCTGAGCACTACAAGAATCTGTTTTTCAAATATCACAAAACCCCTAAAATCTTGAGTTACGGGTAAAAAAGAGATTTTTCGTACTTTTACACAGTTATAAGCCAATAACTCGGATATAAACCAATTTAAAGTTGCTCAGCTGATTTGAAAGGAATAGACTTTCCAACGTGTATTTATTTTGTTTTTTCATGGTTCAACAAATTCATTATATGATTATAAAAACAAAAATGTCAAAAAACAGCAATTTTTGACTATGAAATGGATCTGGTGTCTATCTTCAACAGATGTAAGACATCGGACGTAGCAGCAGTTCGTTTATTGATTGCTACACAACAGGCTTTTAAATTTGACCCACGAAAGTATTTCGTCTTTTGGAAATTCCTTCGAGAGGTACAAAAGAGACTTTGGAGTAGTTGATCGACATTTGTCTAGTAAAAGTTTCTGAAACACATTGACGTTTAAAATCACCGTTGAACTTTACTGCCCTCCTAAGAAAAATAGTCAGATCTCCATTTTAAAAATTATGAGATATACAGCCTCTATGTACTATATCTTTCAAGTCTTAAATTAAATTTTTTTGAAAAAATTATTGTAATATATTTTTACTCAGTTTTGAAATTTTTCAAAAATATTTAATTTTAGGTGCGAAAGATATAGAACTGTGAAGTTCATATCTGAAAACTAATATAATGGAAGTGTAACTTCCTTTCTTAGAAAGGCAGTATATGTCCCATTTTGTGAGAAGAGTAGATATGTGTTAACTCTATCAAGTACGGGAAGCTATTCTACATCTGATTGATATGATGAAAAGGGAAAATAGTTTTTTGAAAGAATGACAATAACAATTGCTGAATATAAATTAATTATTTCAAACTTTTCAGATACTGAATATCTGTCTGTCTGAGTGTTAGACAAAAACAAGTGGCATTTTGGGCAAACTAAAATTTATTCCCAAATTTGAAACAAACGTATTTTAAAATTGAGATAGGCTTGAAAATTGGAACAATGTAAGGAGCAACATTGGAGTGTCCAGCGAAGGACAAGCCAGATTTCACCAGGAAATGGGAAAAATCCACATATTACGTTAATCGAACTTGTGTCAAAAATCATATGGGTGGTGTGAAAAAAATATTGCGTATATATATATATATATGCTTTATGTTTCTTAATTGGTATTAATTTAAACTTTAGAGTATAATTTTGTTGTTTCTCATATTGGCAATATATCTCCATAAAAAAAACATTTTTGTTCAATATACAAATTAACCTTTACAACATCGGTCAAATATAAAAGAGTTCAACTAATCGACACATTAAATATACAATATTATTAGATTTAGATTTTAGATTTTGTGAAAACTATAAAATATTGTTTTTTTCTGTTGATATTACGTACTCTCAATGCCGATAATGTAAACACAACAGAAGTTGGACCTTGAAATTTTGTTATTGCCATGTTAACATGACTTCATAAAATGTAATGGCTATGACAGCTTCTCACAACGGCGCCGTGGACCAATAAATAAAATTATTGATTTGTTAATATAGGGGAAAACAAAATTTGTACACTGCGTTGACATTGACATTTCCACCCCCTTCCGTTTATCATATACGGCCTCCGGACCCCTTATGTTACGCCTATGTTTACTTGTTTTTGACCGCCCATGTATTGGAATGAGAAGAACAAACAAAAAAAAAAATAATGTGGCATCTTTATAATAAATTTGAATTGTTGTTGTTGATTTCATGTCTATATGTTTTTTTTTTTTTGCTTTTCTACTTTTTAACAAAAGTCTTGGCCTAGAATCATCATTTTGTATATAGTGGGCGTATTAGAAAAATACAGCAACTGCTGGCAAATAAAATCAGACATAATTTCAGAAAAAAATAAGCAAAAAAATTTAAGAATTTAAATATACATATATACAATTTTTTATACATACGAATCCATAAAATTGTGAAATCTGTCCTTAGTATATGAGAAGAAATAAAAAATAATCCAAAAATCGATGGAGGGGAAAAAGTTAAAAATTTCCAGTAGTTTAACACATTTATATTATTGTATTGTAACACATTCACATTAAAGTCCAGTCCAGTTATTTTGTTTAATTTATAGCTGTATAATCAATTGCTTTTATAAGCAGTTAGTTGTTCATGATCAGTCCATTAACTAAAAATCCATTGATTTGTAAAAATTGGGCCTGCGACGGCGACGGTTATTTGTGTAACATATTCAAATTTTAGATCGTTTTGATTGACAGTAACAGAGTTTTGTCGAAACATTCAGAAATATCTGACGTCTTTATAGCAGCGGGCAGATGTATGCATATATAAGTTTCGTTGTATATAGTTGACTTTTTTCGATCTGTACTACATATATGTATATTCGTAGGTGGTTTTGTAATTGATTTTGGTTTCTTGGCGATATTTTTACAAATTTCACAGATCGTTTTTTTTCTCTTTTTTATTTTTTTAACACTAACTCACTTTTACTGTCACAGATTGTAAGTGAGCAAATTAAGTTGTATATAGCTGTGAGAGATCTTTTAATACACGTTTTGTGATTTATTTTCTTTCTTTTTTTCTTTGTCGGTCGAAAAAAATCATTCGTTTTCTTTAGAATTCTCTAATTTCAACTGAATTTATATAATTATTTTTTTTTCTTTTACTTTCTTGATTCCAATAGAATTTTCTTTACTTTTTTTAACGCACACACACACACACTCACGCACTCTTGGTTGCTGTTACTGTGTTAATAATTATGATGACGATGATGATAATGATGATCTTTAATACATATATATACGTTATATATCCATGTTGTATATATATGTACGTTTGGAAAATCCGTAAAAAATTTAGCTACATATATATGTAGAAAAAAAAAATATATATATGCACCTAATATATATATCCACCACGTTAGATCCACAATGGCAACGGAGACACAGTGTTTGAACGCGACACGTACACCAGAACGTCTAAAGAGTGACTGAATCGCTTTGGCTGAACTTTGAGAAAAAGCTTCTGCGACCGATCTTTCGGTCCTTTTCGGTCCGATCGATCAACCCACCGACCGGCTGTCCATTCATCCGCGTTGTTTTCGCCGTCGTCGTCGTCGGTGGCGATGGTGGCGGTGTTGTTGGCGGTGGTGGCGGCGTTGTTTTGGTGGAAATTCTAAATATAAATATTATGTCTTTAGCTCTATTTTAAATAATTATTGAAGAACTGAATCTGAACTGAAGCAACAAGAATGTGATATTTCTTTGTCAATTTTTCATTTCTTTTTTTTATGTTGTTAAGTTTTGTTTTTTTCTCGTGTGAAAGTTGTTAAAAAAAACAAACAAAGTTTTACGCGTGCAACAGTTTGATGATGAAAATTCAATAGACGTCAGGTCCAAAAGGGTTTTTGAACTTTTCCGATTGTATGTTCATTCTCAAAGTCGTCCCCAACGATAGAAAGCATTTGTGTGACATCTGTCGCAGAGCGAAAGCTTTTTCTTTGCAATTGTTTAATATATTACAAAATTGGATTTTTAAAGCGTTTCGATTGTTCTTTCCTCTATTTTCTGTTGTCTTCATAAATATTTTTTGGTTAATTCAACAAGTGTTTGCATAGATGGCCATAAGGATGATGTCCAATGAAATGTACGTACATTTTTGTGTACGACTACTAGTCCATTCATAGCGAGAGAAGATCATAAATCATATTGTGACAAAACGGAACTTACACTAAGCAACACAATTGTGGGTAGTGGGGAGAGTGATTGCTTGTAACACTTGGTAGGAAAACATAGTACGGTAAAAAAAGGCATCGCACATAACTTTTTCGCACCTAGTCAACTGCGGGTCAACAGGGAGCTTTAAAAAGTTTTGAAGACCCCGAAAAAGGACTTAACAAAAAATTTAAACAAACCGGAAACATAGAGTTTTTTTTGTTAAGCTACTTCTTAATGCTTGAGACGACTGTAGTAACATTTCAACGACCAACTTTGTCGATGTCACCCATTATACATTTTAATAATTTTGTTGATGACACCAGCTGCATTCACTGAACTTATACTAAATATCCCATAAGAGGTCTTGTTCTTCGTAAAACAACAATATTAACTAATAAAATTTCTTGAGGGCAAGGGATTTTTGTGCATAATATTTAATTTTAACTTAGTTCAGAAAATTTGTTTAGTTCGAGATTTTAATACATTAACACAAACCAGATAAAACTGCAAGTATCTGGTTTAAATGTATAGAATTTGATAAACTATGAAACAATAATAAGCAGGACAACCTGAAATATGCACTAAAAATCGTGTTATATGCGCTTAAAATATGCCCAGAAAATAACAAAATATGCTTTTAAAGTTAACAAAAATATGCTCTAAAAAATTTAAGTCACAGAAATTTATTTCTTCTTCAACGTTTTATGCACTTTGTAGGACCTTTAAAATGCTTTCATAATTGTTGCCATAGTAATTAACTGATTCAAGCCATTCTGATCCAGAATCGAAATCGGTGGTTGTTGAAAAACTTTTATTACATATTGTTCATTTATTGAATAGGAACGCGCGTGAAAAAATAAGATTTTTAAACAAAAAATTTATTTGATAACTATGATTTATGCTTGAAAAGGGATATTTTTTAAAACATATGCTCTAAAAAATATGAAACATGCTTAAAAAAGGGTATTTCTTAAAAATATGCTCTTAAAACCAAAATATGCTAAAATATGACTTTATGGGTAAAATATGCAAAATATGCACTAAAAAATAGGTGTCAAAGCACTTGTAAGAGTTTGAAACATAAAAAATCCTTACCCAATTATTAATAACTCGTACTAAAAAAAACATGCATTTGCATATTTCCGGTTGAAATATGGTTGAGTACTGGTATTGTACGAAAAAGTACACTTATTGTAAAATAAAAGGACTTCTATTGTGTCAAAAAGTACTTTTATTGTACCAAAATTTATTTTTATTGCACAAAAAAGTAAATTTATTATCTCAAAAAGTACATGTATCGTCTTAAAAAGTAATTTTATTGTATCAAAAAGTACTTTCATTGTGCCACAAAGTTCAATTTATTGTACTTAAAATGTTGTACTTATCTTGTACCAAGAATGAATTTTATTATGCTAAAAAGTACTTTAATATTATTTTTATTTTGCCAAATAGTACAATTGATTGTATCAAAAAATACTTTTATTATTCCGCAAAGGACTCTTATTGTACCAGAAAGTACACTTTATGTTTTTACTTTTGTTGTACCAAAAAGTAATTTATTGTACCAAAAAGTACACTATTGAACACCAAAGTATTCTTATTGTAAAGAAATTTTATTCAGACAAAAAATAATTTTATTGTACCAACAAGTTCTTGTAATGTATCAAAAAGTACTTTTGTTGTACCAAAAAGTACTTTTCCGCCAAAATGTACAATTTATTGTACCAACAAATATTTTTATCAAAGTGCAATGTATGTACTCTTATTGCACAAGAAAGTACTTTTATTGTACAAAAAAGTACATTTATTGTGCTAAAAAAGTACTTTCAATGTATCAACAACAACAAATGTAAGGCAGGTGCAGATTTCATTAAAAAAAATTATAAAAAATAAAAAAACATTGTATGGGGACTACCTTAACGATTGAAGGTAGAGGTTAAATATGTTATGCGAAAGTGTTGGGATTGAAAAACTGTTGGGAGTCTGTCATACATATCCTCTATGGGCAACTTTGGGGTAGTTGGAGCGGTGGGAGAAAATTTTATAAAAATTTGATTTTTGTTGAGAGCCCCCTTAGAAGGTGAATATAGGGGGTAGGTATGTTTAGGAAAAATATTAGGAGTGACAAATTACTGGGGGTCGATCATACATTTTACCCCTCTGGAAGGCACCATGAGAGCAGCAGAAGCTGATATCATGTTTAGGAACCTCCTTAACGGTTAAAAATAGAGGGTAGGTGTGTTTTGGGAAACTCTTAAGTTTGGAAAAATATTTGGCGGGGTTGATCATAAATTTGATTCCACTAGGCGCACCTTTGAGGCGGTTAGAGTGGGGGGAGAAAATTTTATAAAAATTGGATTTTTGTAGGTATGTTTAGGCAAAATGTTAGGAGGGAAAAATTAGTGGGGTTCGGTCATACATTTTACACCTCTAGAAGGCACCAAAGGAGCGGCAGGAGTTGATTGCATAAAAAAAATATAAAAAATAAAACCCTTACGGTTAAAAATATAGGGTAGATATTTTCTGAGAGACTCTTGAGGTTCCAAAAATATTGGGAGTCGGTCATTCATTTGACTCCTCCTCTAGGGGCTCCTTTGGGGTAGTTAGGGAAGCAATTTTTATAAAAATTTGATTCTTGTATGGTAGCCCTCATAGGGGAGGGCTGAAGATAGGAAATATGTATGTTTCGGAAAAATATTAAGTGTGAAAAATTACTGGGGGTCGGTCATATATTTTACCCCTCTAGAAGACACCATGAGAGCGGCAAAGTCTGATTTCTTAAAAAAAATTATAAAAAATAAAAAAATCCTTATCCTCGACAATAAAAAAATAGAGGGTAGATGCGTTTTGAGAAACTATTGGGGTTTAAAAAATTGTGGGAGTCTGCCATATATATGACTCTTCAAGGGGCACCTTTGATGCAGTTATAGCAAATTTTATAAAAATTTGATTGTTGTATGGGACCCCCCTTAGGGTTTGAAGATAGGGAGTCGGTCATAGAGGTAGAGGTTTCTATGGGTTAGTCAGAGCGGTGGCAGAAAATTTTATAAAAATTTGATTTTTGGAGGTTATAAGGAGGTTAAAATTACTGGGGTTTGGTGATACATTTTACCCATCTAGAAGGCACCGCGCTCCTACGTTGAGGAGGAGATTGCATTTAAAATTTATAAAAAAAACATTTATGATCAACTTACGGGTTGGAAATAGAGGGTAAATTTGTTCTAACAAACCGTTGGGGTTGCGAAAATGTTTAGGGTTAGTCATAGGGTCAGTTTGACTCCTCATGGGGCTTGTTATTAAGGATCTCCATACAACACCACTCACCCCTATATTGTATATATATGTGGTTTAATGAGCTAACCCTTATGTCATTATTTGCTAATTTTAAGATAATAATAAAAAATTGCTTTAATTTTGGCAGTTTTCTATTCCGAAAGTGCATGCTTTCACGTACTTTTTTTATTTTTAGTAGTATTTAATACTTTCAAAAATGTAAAAGTTCTTCACTTTTCACTATTTTCCTAACACTTAATCGTACTTACAAAGTCTCATGCAAGTTAACAGAATTTACTAAAATTTTTGTTGTTGTTAGACATGAAATTACTAAGTTTACTGTCCTGTGAAGGTACTCGTACTACACTGTGACTTGGAATTTATCACCCTCTAGATAGGCAGTTGCACTGTGTTATTAAACCATAAATCTACAATAGTGGAATGATGTGCGTATGAGTAATATAATATCCGCATAAAATTAATATTACTCATACGTATTACATATATATGAAGCAAGACCCTTATTAATATATCGTTACATGTTTTTTTTCTAATTTCAGAAATAGATTTGCCTTGAGGCGTATCGATTTTTAACAATGTAAGTACTATAGTTCTGTTATTTGTTGTATTCTATATCATTCTATATCTGCTTAAAGAAACCATTAAAACTATTGCCTTTTTTAAGCTATACACAGTCCAAATCTATTACATGTATTTAATCTTATTATTTTGTAAACTAATGCACAATTTTTGTTATTTAGTGCTCAATTAATGTGTACAAATTACAATATTTGCGCTCGGTTAATATGAATTGGGTTGACCGCAACGAAATTTGTGAGAAAAAAATAATTATTATGCCCCCACAACATGTCTATAGAACAGACAGACCGAAAAACAAATAGACAGACAGACTTGCACGCATTTAATGTGCACATGCATACATATATGCGGCCAATAATATATAACATACATATGTATAGTATATAATCCCACATACTAATTCCCTCACAATGATGATGAAATGTTTGCGCTAAAAGCTTTTGAGATCGCTAAATTGCGAGTTCTCGAAGCTTTTCTGTTCACGATGTTCTGATATCACGAATGTGAACGAAGAAAAGCTTTTTGGGTCGATATGACCTACAAGGCGTTTGACCATTAGGAAACTTGTATAAATTTCGAGAATAAGAGGGTTGTGTGATAAATAAATTTATTGCTTTAGAAAAAGTAGTTGATTATGATGACAAATTATTAATATAAACTTTGCAGGAAAGGTAAAGTATAAATAATATATATTTTTTTTAAATATAAATCCTTTACCAGTGATGATAATTTTAAATATTGGAAAAAAAATTAATTTTTTTTCATTTGAAATATTGTTATCCACAATAAAATTTTGAAATTATGCTCAATTTTTTTGGAACTTTAAAAACATAAGGTACTTGTAACAGCAAAAAATATTGGCGGGAAAATATAATTTAATTTTTTTTTATGACTGTTTGGGGCAAAGTTTCAACATTTGTACAATACTCTTTACGGGTATTAATCCAGAAGGTCCTTTGAAAATATAATTTAAATTTTTTTTTTATGAATGTTTGGTGCAAAGTTTCAACATTTGTACAATACCCTTTATGGTAGTGTGATATTACGGAAAAATTTATGTTTCTATTCAAGTTTAGATATCACAGTACAATACATGATTTTGGGGCTCAATTCTGAGAAATGCACGTGAAAGTAGCCCCAAAAAGAAGAAGTTTTGCATCATTCGTTTTGTCAAGTTACATGCCATAATCATTTAGTATCGATTTGAAGTTAGTAAGTATCGTATAGGGAAATTTGTCACGTTTTAGGCTCATTTGTTATATGGTTACATGGTGGCGTATGATTATCATAAGTAATATTCCACATTAATCATACGCCACGGAGAGCAACAGTTTTACAAATACAGTAAACCCAGTTCAAAATCATTTGATGAATAGAAAAGTGAAACTGTTGCTTATGTAGGGAAACATTATACGAATAGATTAAAGGAATTGTATTTCTTATTTTTTTTTTTACATATGTTTCAGCTAAATCTGACTGGTGGTTCTCGCCTAGCCTAAAACGTGACAAATTCCCCTTTACGATACTTACTAACTTCAAATCGATATTAAATCGATTGTAGCATGTAACTTGACAAAACAAATCATGCAGAACTTCTTCTTTTGGGGGCTACTTTCACGTGCAGTTCTCAGAATTGAGTCCCAAATAAATGAGCTGAAAAAAATTGTGTGTATCATACCACCTCCGTGTGTATCATACAACCCCAACAAATGATTCCAAAACACATTTCCCCAACGGATGCATAAAAAACGAATTTTTCCTAATAGCCCTTATAAAAAAAAAACATCTAAGAGCCATAGTGTGAAAAGGCCATGATCGATAAAACAACAACATCAAAAGAAAATAACATTTTATTTATTTGAACACAAAAAACTTATTAAAAAAACAATAAACTATCCAATAAGCTCATAATAAAAAACTCACACCTACTACCCCACATCCGCTAATTCTAAAGGAATTTTCAATACCAAACAGACAATTTAGTTGTCTGTCAACACACAAATTACTTTATTTTCTTTCAATGCCCAAAAAATTTCAAGAGCCTACAAAATAAAAGGGAACAACCTTAAAAGTAATAAATTCTCAATACAGAGAAAAACAAATGGAATTTCTAGGTCAAACAAATATTCTAAAACAGGTAGTAAATATATAGAACAATGATCTCTCCCATAGCAATAAAATTCTGTTCCCTTCCCTTAAGAATTAGGTGAACTTGAACTTTCGAATGATAATAGCAAACCCCCCCAACCAAAAAAAGAACAAAAACCAAAAATATGTAAAAATAAAATGCATGAAATTAGACCAGAACAAAATAAAATATGCAGGTGCGCATGTAAATGTAGATCAAGATGCTCATAATGATGATGATGACGACGATGACGCACTGGCTATGGCTATGATGCAGTTGCTAATGATGATGATAATGATGACGACGATGACGCTGCCACTACTCGTAATTTACTCTAGGAAGAAGATATTACCTAAGCATTTTTTTTTGTTTTGTATGCAATCGCATCGTCGTAGGTGATCTTAAAAATATTCTTAGAATATTTATTTATAGAGAGAAATTCAATGAATATGAAATTATTTTAGTTGGTGGGGGTTTCTTCTTCTTCTCTTAGTCGAAATGTAATAATGATAAATGTGCGTGTGCATGAGTTTTGGGTGACATGTGCGCAAATTTCTTCATAATTTACCTGAAAGAATGTAAAGGCCTCTTTGTTCGTTGCTAAATATTCTTGAGCTAATGGTTCGGTTTTACAGTATTTCACATGCATATCAAAGTCTCTTTCCAGGCGCAGAAAGGTCTTGACCACCATATTCGGTTTATCGGCATAGTATTTGACGCCGTCGATGAAAACCCTTGAAGGGGGAGAAAAGATACAATAAAGTTGCAAAAATTAAATTATAGAAGAAAACAATTAATAGATATGTAGTCGAGGCTAGGATATTATAGGTGGCTTCGCAGTGACAAACGGTACAAAATGTATCTTAAAAAATAAAAATTTAACAAAAAAGTTTTTTATAAATTTTTTTATTCAAAGTGCAACACACTTTTTCGGGGGTGAACCAAACCAATTTCAAACGATAGCATTTGACCTCAGTAACAAAACCCTAAACTCTATTTTGCTCCACTACGTCACAATTTTTGTTTACAGTGGCTTAAAGTTAGATTTTTTTTGGTCAAATGTCAAATCAAAGAATATGAAAAATCATCCATAAAAAAACGTTTGGGGTGTTTCATGTCTTTGGGGACCTATATTAAAACAATCAGGGGAATATTTTCTCGGAACATTTTAACCCTCTAGCTCCCACCCGTATGAGACATTTGTGGCCCAATTTTGAAAAACTGTTTAAAAGTCAACTTTGGACGGAGGTCAAGGATTAGAATCTTCGATAGAAATATTTTCCAAAAAATTTTACTAAGAGTCCCCGAAGAGACAATGACCATCAAATTGTGTCATAGTGTTATTTTTCAATTTATGTAAAGTTATTTCTGTAAACTTCGCTTCGCTTTACACTTTAGTATATAAAAGAAAGAAGGGAAAATTTCTTTTACCTTACAAAAAAGTACATTTATTGCACTAAAAATAACTTTTATTATACCAAAAAGTACTTTGAAGCCACCAGAAAGTAATTTTATTGTATGAAAAAAGTACTTTTGTTTGTTTCACAAAGTACTTTTATTGTATAAAAAAGTAATTTTATTGTACCCACAAGAACTTTTAATGTACCAAATAGTACTATTTTTGTACCAAATAGTACTTTTATTGTACCAAAACATTATTGTGATACAATGTACTTTTGTTGTAACAAAATCTTCTTTTTTGGTCCCACAAATACTTTTCTTGTACCAGCAAGTACTTTTATTATTGTTCCAACATGTTCCTTAATAGACCAAAAAGTACTTTTATTGTTACAAAAAATAAAATGTATTACACTTAAAAGTTCTTTCAATGTATCAAAACGTACTTTAATTGTTCTTAAAAGTACCTTTATTGACACAAACAGTAAAATTTATTGTACTTAAAAGTTTATTGTACCCAGCAGCAATATCATCGTACCAAAAGATACTTTTATTATATCTTAAAGTACTTATTTTGCATTAAAAAGTTCTTTGAACGTACCAAAATTTACTCTTGTTGTATCAAAAAGTACTTTTATTGTACTTGATAGTATTTTTCATAGTACTACAAAATATTTTCCTTGTAACAAAACGTGCCTTTATTGTACCCACAAGTACTTTTAATGTACCAAAGGGTAATTTTATTGTACCAAAAAAACAAGTTTTGTACCGCACAGTACTTTTATTTAACTAAAACGTACATTTATTGTACCAAACAGTATCATTATTATGTTACACACAATTTAGCATTAATTGTACACAAAAAGTGATATTTATTGTACCAAAATGTACTTTCAATGTAACAAAAAGGTTTTTTCTAACCTAAAAGTACTTTTTTGTACCGAATATTACTTTAATTGTAACACCAAGTAGTTTTATTGTAACTTTTATTACTTTTATTTATTAAGTATTTATATTGCGTAGCAGCAAGTACTTTTATGGAACCAAAAAATGCTTTTATTATAGAAAAAAAGTGCTTTAATTGTACCAAAAAGTACTTTCTTAGTGTTAGAAAATACTTTCATGGTACCAGATAGCACTTTTATTGCACTAAAAAGTATTTTGTATGTTACAAAAAGTTCTTTAATTGTACCCACAAGTACTTTTAATGTACCAAAAGTAGTACTTTTATTGTATCAAATATGACTTTTATTGCATCACTAAGTACTATTATCTGACCACCACGTATATTTATTGTAACGCAAAGTACTTTTATTGTGCCACATTTATACAAAAAAATTTTTTTTATTGTATCAAAAAGTACTTTTATTGTATCAAAAAGTACTTTCGTAGTATCAAAAAGTACTTTCAATATACCAGATAGCACTTTTATTGTACTAAAAAGTATTTTTAATGTACAAAAAGTACTTTCAATGTACCAAAAGAATTTTTTTTACCAAATAGCACTTTTGTTGTACCAAATATAATTTTTATTTAGTACAAAAATGTACTTTCAATGTACCAAAATGTACTTTTAATGTACCAAAAAGTTTTTATGATGCACCACAAAGTACTTTTTATGTACTAACAAATACTTTTATATTACCAAAATGTACTTTTTTAATACCAACAACTACTTTTATAGTACCAATAAGTACATTTATTATACCAACAAGTACTTGTATCGTACTTAAAAGTACTTTTTTGTATCAAAAAGTAATTTTATTGAATAAGCAAGTACATTATTGTATCAAAAAGTACTTTTATCGTACCAGGAAGTATTTTAAAGTTCCAACAAGTACTTTTATCATACGAAAAAGTACTTTTATTGTATTAAAAACTATTTTTCATTGTACTAAAAAGTATTTTTATTGCACGAAAAAGAACTTTTATTACACCCAAAAGTACTTCTAAGTCAAAAATCACTTTATTTGTATCAATAAGAATACTTTTTTACCCTATAGCAAATACTGACCAGCTACCTAGTCAATTCGCCTTTTCTATGAATTTGCTGATCAGTCCTACAGGTATTTCCTGTTGAGCTTTGGCGCATACTATATAGTTGCCGAATACCCTAGTTCTTAGTCCAGCTAATGCCTGACGTATTTTGCAACATGATAATATTTGGTTAAGAAGATTTGTATAAGATCATTAAAACTGAATATTCTACCTCTCGGCAAGTTAAGTATTAGATAAGTCCTTCTTTTGTTCACTTGCTCTCAGAGAACCCTAACTTGTTTGCAAGTTGGAGTGAGAATATATTTATCATTCAATATGTTATCGGCCCTTTGCCTGATGTGCAGATGGCATATGAACATTTTTTTTTCCGGAAAACTCTGTGGCATAGTACACAGTCTAGCTAACTCATCCGCTAAGCAATTGCCCGGAATGTCGTTGTGTCTCGGTAGCCTGTAGAGTCTGATGTCAAAATATTCAGCCATCCCCCTTTGTGATGAATGAACTTTAATAGCAGCAGTCAGAGTGGATGTAGATTCTTTGGATCGTGGTGATACTATTTTTCAATAGTTCAGCAACCTCAAGTATAGCGATGATTTCTGCCCGAAACTCGCTGCAATGGTCTGGCAGCTTACATGAGGTATTTGTATTAAGGTACCGCAAAATGAAATCATAGCCTTCTCTATCATCCAATCTTGATCCATCGGCGAATAACTAAAATACTACTGCTATCACCTTGCGATGAACTTTTTCCAGATATTCCTATTCTGAATAATAGATTTCCATAGATTTGTTACTGATAACACTGTGGAACATTTTCGGAGTCATTGTCTGGCGGGTGAGAATTCCAAGTCAGGGTCAAGGTACTAGGCCAGTATGGAAAACCCCCCAATTTTTTATGACTTTTTGTATTTTCAGCTTATATTGATGTTTGTCCTTTTATTATTTCAGCTATAAATCAAGAACCATTGATGATTTCTGATGTCATTCTTAAGCAGAATTGTAGAGCATGTGAAACCCTTTTTTGGTTTTACTCTACTGACCTAGTAAATTCACCCTGACTTGAAATTTCTCAGCACCCCCCAGGTTGGCTGTTGCACTGTGTTCTTAAAACATGAATCGACAATATTTGAACAATTTGCGTATGATTAATATAAAATCGGCATAAAATTTATATTACTCATACGTTGTACAAAGATATAAAGCGAGTAACCTGTGCAAACTCGCTACATATGTATATATAGGTACAGTACAGTATGAATATTTAAGAATGTTAAGAAGAGCTTACTTTCTGCAGTCAATACGCCGCCACTGTGAAGTCACCCACAAGCTTAAAAAGGATAAAAACAAAACACATGCGAAGAATTAACAAATACTTACATATTATGAAATTCGGCAATTTGTTGAAAATTGCCAAATATGATATCCTTACTATCACGAACAGTGCGGGGTGCTGTGGCACCATCGACCGCCTTAATATAACGATTGACTACATTTTGTAAATCTCTACCGTACTCCTCCTCAGTATCTAAGAGTTCGCGTATAACAGCTCTAAAATTGAATTAGAAAAAAAAGGAAAGAAAAAACATAAATAAAAAACATTAAAAATTACAAAAATTAAAAATTACTATTAAATTTGTATTAAATACGATTAAGATGTTTTGCATACTTACTTTTTTTGAAATTCAGCATTTTCTTTGTCGTTGCCATTCATGCCAATCGATGATGACACGGTACTATCCTCTAAAATATTTTTAGGTACCCAACCCTCTTTGGCATTGTCACCGAAGACGCGTACCAACCATTTTGTTGTAGAATCTTGTTCCGTTATACTTCTATAAAGGGATTGAATTTGGAATGATAATTATATTTTATTAGTGATAGATTTGAATTTGTTGTTGAGCAAGTGATACATACTTTTTGACACCCTCTGTAGTGGTCTCGGTAGAGGTCTTTATAACCTCAACAATGTCGCCACGTTGTAGAGTAACAGAATCATTGGATTCAGATTTAAAATCCTGATTAACAACTAATATGTCAAAATCCTGCAAATATGTTGTGATATGTATTAATTACTATACTTTAAGCATGGCTGCAGTATTCCCTCGAAACATGACGGGTTGGTGACTCAATAACCAGTACAAAATGTTTGAAATTGCAATAGGGAGATATTGGTTAATCTATACAGTTTTATATATTTTTAGTAAGAAAAATATTTTTAATGGATTGTAAAAATTTTTTTTTTATTTTTTTTTTTAAATAAATTTTTAGCAAAAAATAAAATAAATATTTTTTAAAATATATATTTTTTTAAATAAAAATATTTTATTAAAAATAAAAATATTTTTTTTAAAATAAAAATATTTTATTAAAAATAAATTTTAAAAATAAAAAAAAATATTTTTTTAAAAATACAAATATTAAAAAAAAATTTAAAATAAAACAAATATTTTTTTAAAAATAAAAACGTTTAAAAAACATTTTCTATTAAAATCCAACTAATTTCGCAGCAAAACAAATCTTTAATATATTTTTATATAATTATTTTTTTTAAATTTCTTTCAAAGTAATGTTCTAAAAAAAAATTGTATGTTTAGGAAATCAAAACACCACAATAATTTCCAATAAATCTTAAATATTTGATTTCTTTTTTTTAAATTACTTTCAAATTTGATTTCCTACAAAAATTTATATTTTTGCAAAAAAAAAAATTTTTAAATTTAACTAAAAAAAAAATGTATGTTACATTACACTATGCGACAGTCAAAATCGGGATGGGATAAACCAACGGGAAATGTTATATCGGTCAAAAACAAGTTATACGTGACCCGGCGTTTCGCTGTGTCACGTCTAGGAATCCAGATATATCGATTTGAAGTTAGTAACTATCATATAGGGGAAATTTTCACGTTTGGTGGTCTTTTTTTTGACATAACTCGAGAAGCACTAGTCTGATTTTGCTCAAACAAAAATTAAAAAAAATAAATATATGTAAAAATAAATATATGAAAATAATGTATTTTTTAAATTCATAAAAAATCCAAAACGGAAAAAAAGGTAAGTAAAATATTTGTTAAAAAAAAATGTATGAAAATAATATAACTTTAAAAAAATATTTTTTGCTGTGTTTATGTATAGTTGACCTTTTGTCTAATTTTATTTGTTTGCTATAGTTGGGCTTGAGGTCATTAGTGGTGCTTGAGAAAAACACTGATGTTAATGTATTTTTCCTGGTTTTATTTATATTCCAATATTTCGATTGACATCGTCAATCATCTTCAGGGAAATTTTTCTATATAAATTTACAAATACATAAAACAATTACACTGTTAGACAAATAATTTACATTAAAATCACAACATATTTACATTAAATAAAATGAAGAACAAAAAACGTCAAACGTCTGCGTCGCGTCCCATTGCACACTAACCGGCCATATACCCAACTTTAACGACGTGGAAATACTGACACAAGAGACCAACTACAAGAGAAGATATACTCTAGAGATGTTACACATCATGGACACGCCAAAAGAGCAGAGTATAAATCACAAAAGAGACACAGAAGGACTAGCAAAAATTTATAGACACACAGTTAAAAAACACAACAGAAAAAAGAGAGGTTTAGTTAATAACTATTCTGGACGCGACGCAGACGTTTGACGTTTTTTGTTCTTCATTTTATTTAATGTAAATATGTTGTGATTTTAATGTAAATTATTTGTCTAACAGTGTAATTGTTTTATGTATTTGTAAATTTATATAGAAAAATTTCCCTGAAGATGATTGACGATGTCAATCGAAATATTGGAATATAAATAAAACCAGGAAAAATACATTAACATCAGTGTTTTTCTCAAGCACCACTAATGACCTCAAGCCCAACTATAGCAAACAAATAAAAAAAAAAAAAAAAAAAAAAAATATTTTTTTTGTAAAAAAATTTTATTTTTAAAAGAAATATTTTTTTATAATTTGAAACAAACTAAAAAAAAATTTAAATTTTTTTTGAATTTTTTGACTTTGCGTCACATAACCTTTAAACAAAATGATGTATGTGTTTCGCTTTTATTCAAAATTAAAAAAAAAAATTTCCTTTTAAAAATAAAATTTTTTTACAAAAAAAAATATTTTTTAAAAATTTTTTTTTTTTATTTTTTAAAATTTTTTTACAAAAAAAAATATTTTTTTTAAAGTTAAAATATTTTCTTAAATTTTTTAAAATAAATAAATATTTCTTTAGAACTAAATATATTTAAAAAAAATTTAAATAAAACAAATATTTTTTTTATTAAAAAACCACTATATTCACCAGCAAAACAAATCTAATATATTTTTATATAACATTTTTTTTTGTAAATATATTTCAAAGTAATTTTGTGAAAAAATTTTGTTTAGGAAAAAATGTTGTTCTTATCAAAACACCACAATGCTTCCCAACAAAATAAATATTGAATATCTTTTTAAATATTTAAATTCTTTTTTCTTTTAAATTACTTCCTAATTTGATTTCCAACGAAAATATATATTATTGGAAAAATTTTTTTTTTAAATTTCATTTAAAAAAAAAATATTGTAACGTTATTTTATTTCTTAAAAATATATCATTTGCTTGTCTTTGACAACGTTATTTCAATTTCTTATTTTTCGTTATGGAATATTCACATATTTAAAAAAAAAATATTTTTTTAAACAAAATAAAATATTGTAATATTTTTTTAAAAATAAAAAAAGTAATAATAAAACATTTTTTTATTTATAAAAAAAAAACACAATATTTCCTAGCAAAACAAATCTAATATATTTTTATGTAATTTTGTTTTAAATTTCTTTTAAAGTATAATTTTTTTTATATATAAAAATATTTTTTTTTTAAATAAAAAGAAAGTAAAAATATTTTCTAAAATTTTTTAAAAATAAAAAACAAAATATTTTTTGAGAACTTAAAATATTTAAAAAAAAATTAAATGAAACAAATATTTTTTTAAAAATAAAAAAGTATAAATATCATTTTTTTATTAAAAAAAAACACAAAAATTCCCAGCAAAACAAATTTAATATATTTTTAAATAAGAATTTTTTTTTTAAGTTTCTTTCAGTAATTTTCTAAAAAAAAAATTATGTTTAGGAAAATACCTTTTTTTATCAAAACACCACAATATTTTCCAACAAAATAAATCTTACATATCTTTTTAAGTATTTAATTTCTTTCAATTTTTATTTTCTAAAAATTTTTTTTTCTAAATTTCATTTTCAAAAAAAATTTTATTATTACATTAATTTTTACAAAATATAACAATATCCTGCCTCTGACAACGTAATTTCAATTTCTTATTGTTCATTTTAGAATAAACAAATATTTAAAAAAAATATTTTTTTAAAAATAAAATAAGAGAAAAAAAAACATCTTTTTATTAAAAAATCACAATATTTCCTAGCAAAACAAAACTTTAATATAATTTTATATAATTATTTTTTTCTAAATTTCTTTCAAAGTAATTTTCTAAAAAAAAAATTGTATGGAAAAAAACTTTTTCTATCAAAACACCAAAATAATAACATAAATCTTAAATATCTTTATAAATATTTAATTTCTTTTTTTTTTAAATTTTAAAAAAAAAATTATTTTTCAAATTTCATTTTTAAAAAAATAAATGTAAAATTTTTTTATTTTTTAGAAAATGTTGCATTTTCCTTTTTCTCTGTCTCTAATTTTCTATTTTTTCATTAAAAAAATTATTTATATACCAATTATTTACATCAATCTGCTTGAATTCCCCTAATGCACACACCAGGCACAGTGTCTTGTGTCGACTCGTATGAATGCCAAAAAAATTTAAAATTTTTGTTTACTAACAAACCAAATCTGTTTTTGATGTTTTCACGTTCAATTACTGGATGTTACCTTGAGCGCCAAAAAACACACACAAAATTATAAAATCATTAATCTTTTTGAAAAATTGTGAAGGTTAAACTAATTTGATAATTACGATAAAAAAAACAAAGAGAGAATATTTCGAAAGAGAACAAATTTCAAAGAATTTTCCCTTTAAATGCAAACTATAAAGAGAAATTGCAATATATAAGCAAATGTAGGTGGGAGTAAAGTTAAGCAAGCGAAACGAAAAGTGCAAATCTGTCAAATCGTCTGTCAACGGTTTTCCGACGCCATGATTAAAATTGACACTGCAATGCTAAAAAGCATTAACATTTTTTTTTCGTTTGCTCGCATTATAAACAATGCAAATCGGCAATTATATTGTGCCATATACACTAAGTACTAAGTTAGAACATATGTATGTATGTAAAAACATACATTGTACACATGAACTTAGCGTACATAGATAGTATATGTACTATACTCAATGTATGTGTGTGTGTGTACCTATGTCAGCATGATAAATGCTGTTTTTTCGCCTACTTTTTTTATTCTTCTCACCATCACCAGATTTGCCAGTTTGTGTTTTGTATTTTCACTTTTGTTTCCCTCCTTGTGTTTTTTTTCCTGTATTTTATTCCCTTCTTGTTGATCGCAAGAAAAATGTTAGAATTCGTCAAAGAATTTGACGGTTTTTTTTTCTATTTTAGTTTGTGTTCACTGTGTCATTGGTTCGCAGTGAAATGCAAAAAATAAGAGATCAAAAAAACGACAAAGAAAAATCAAATGTAAAGAAATTGGTTAATGTATTTTATAGTTAGAAAGGGAAAGACAGAGAAAAACGCATATAAATTGAATTAAAAAACAATTTAAATTTAGTTTAGTCTTACGTATAAAAAAAAACGAGTAACGTGGCACTAAATTAAATTAGAAACAATTTTGCGCAAGATGAAATTTAATAGAAATTACACTTAGAGAAAAGTCAAGGCGATGCAAAGACAAACATTTACATTCTGTTGATATTGTTCAAAATAATTAATTTATCCAACAGAGAGCTAGTTCTTGCGATCACTTAGTTAAAGGGAAGTTTATCTAGGATAGTTGTCGTAGTACATTTAATTGAAATATTTAAAACAAAAACCAATTTATACTCCTTTTATGATTTTCTGCATACATAATCACAAAAGAGTTATCTTTGTGGTATTATAGTATTATACCAACAATTTTTGTTTAATTACAGAATCAAAATTAAATTAAACTAGTTAATTAATTTGATTATGCAGTAATTTTCTGCATGACAATTCCTCAAATGGTCTACTTCTTGAACAACATTACAGCATAACTATTTATTCTACAAAATATTTCATTCTTATAAGTTTTGTGCTAACATCAATACAAGGAGGTTGGCGTCGTTACTGTGTCAAAATATTCTGCTAATAAGTTTTCGAAAGATTACAATAAACAATTTCGAACATGAGAAAGACAGTGTCAGGCGAACCAAACGCACGGACACACAAATAGTATAAATTTTTGTATGTGAATTTAAAATTATAAAACATTTTCGCTGGGTAAGTCAGTAGTATTAAATGTAAAACTCATATCAACTCACTGAATGTCTTGAATATCTCAATGCTAAAGAAAGTTGTTTGGGTTTTGTTTTTAAAATATTTGTACATATTTTAATCTCGAACTTTTGTGAACAACTTTTACGATAAATGATTTGGACTTCGACTATCCTCTCGATTACACAGTGCAACAGCAAAAAAAAACACCCGATCGTGACTATATAGGTTCGATGGTACAACCGTAGCTAAGTAAAACCCTAGCTCAGTTTGGCTAGATTGGCTACCAAAATTTGTTTTTGGCCCTCTAAACTTTTTGAAATCCCTTGGACCCTTGAAAAAAGGTGGCATCAGTTTTTGGCCAACATTTTGTACAGTTTTTAATCTGCGCCTTTTCTTCTTAAGCAAAGTTGTAGCGGACTATTACGCTTAAGAAACTGATATAATAAAATTTCCTAAAAAAATTAGACTTCCCTAGTTTATTTTCAAAAAACCGATAAAAATTCTAATTTTTTTCACTATTTTTAATGTAAGTAGTAGGGAATCCAGATTTTTTGCATACTCCAGTCAGTGAAATTGTAGTTTAGGTAAAACCGAATAACTTCTCTGAACAAACCCATGCAATCTGAACAAGTCTAGGGATATTAAATAGATCTCAAAACATACTATCTATTTTAAACACATCAGTTTAATAGGAGTTTTGGGCCATTGTGTAATGTTTTTACTTGCTATCTTTACCAAAAAACGTACTTATTGCATAACTGAATAACTTCTGTAAACAACCCATAAGATCGGAATACTCCACCCCTTTAATTGTTCACTAAGAGCATTAGGGTTGTTCCTTATATGGCATTTTTTCGATTTTCGTTAAAAATATGTATTAATCGCGATGTTGGTCATATAGCTTCACCTTACGTTTGTTTTTGCCAAAATTACGAATATTTTGGAAAGAAAATTCGTATCGTTAGTTAGGCATTAGGGTGTCCCGCAATGAGGTTAAAGTTCGAATTTCTTCTCAAATCAGTTTGTTGCCGCTGAGTATTTTTCTTTTGTACACAGACTAAGTAGTTTTAAGCTATATAAGCTATAAGTTATAAGTTCAATAGCTGAAATGAAGACCTAAAATAGTATGTGTTTGCTTTTACCATATCTCTTATAGATGCCGAGATATTTGATGTAGAAGTTGTGGTATTTTTAGAAAAAAAATTATTAAAAATTTAGAAATTGGATTCCGAATTAGTTTAATATGGGCAATTATATATTACAACTTTTTGAGGTTAAATAAGTTAAAATCTATATGTTTAAAAAGTATATGTGTATCTTATCAATATCTCTATCAATTCTCATTGAGTTATTGGACGTTTTTGGCAATTCTTGCAAAATATGAGATCCCTTCGGAATTCATAATGTTTTGCCAAAAAAAAAACGTAGTTAAATATGGGGTGGACCTTAAGCCCTTTTACATTTGGATAGGTAGCTGCGTCGATCATCCAGGCGCAGGGTCGGTGCATGTCGGTGCCACGGTATTAATCAGTGGAGCACAACATGTGTTATGCATATTGCAGAACTATCGAAACATCTGTTTAGTTCATTAGAAAATGGGGGCAGAAGTTCGAGGAGACTGAATCAACCACTATCGGCCCACCTAGAACTTCAATGGGGTAGGATACTGTTGTAGGAGATCCTTAATAACAAGATTTGGATACGGATTACCCACTAATTTTGTAATGTTGGGAAAACAAATTCATAAGGGGGAGGTGGGGTAGTGCAAATGGCTGCACAACGTTGCCAAAGGTGGTGAAGAAGGAGAAAAATCCACACAAGCCCCGGAAGAGTCGTGCCTAGAGGGGTATATGTATGATCGACCTATCTCCTATCTTCAACCCCTAAGGGGACTCCCATACCAAAATCAAAATCAAATATATAAAATTAATCTAAAGTTTGCTAACAAAATGTAAGAGAGGTCCACCAGCTTTTCTCAAATGTTTTCCATATACCGAGCAGACTTCTACCTATATGGGAATGTAAACAGGCAAAACTGCAGGTATTGGTGTGACTCTAATCCTCAATTCAGGTATCAAAACTGTATGAGAAGAGGGCAATCTATTACAGTGAATACAGAGCAGTACATAGCTATGTAACAGAAAGTTTTTTCATTTCAGCTAGAAGGGGCAACATTTCACACCTCCATTGGGACGTTAAATTAGAGTCCAAATGACTCTTTTTTTTGGGGATTCCTTAAACGTAAAGTTTTCATCAGCAACCCAGGCTTTGTTCAAAATTAAAGGAACGTTATCGCGAAAAAAAAATGCAGAACATTTTCATTGAAAATTTCTATTCCAGGTTAAAGTAGTGTCAAAATATTCAAGGATCACACATGGTTGATGTAATTTTAAAAAAATCAGAGTAAGTATTAATTCGGCTCTCGGCTCGCGAGGCAGGAGCCTCAAAACCACAAATGAGCTCTTGGTACGCGAGCTGAGAACCAAGTCAATAAATAAAATGCAAATGCAAAAGGTACAAAATAGTACTTTTATTGTCCTAAAAATACTTTTCCAAACCAAAAAGTACTTTTTGTTGTACCAAAGTACTTTTTTGGAAAAAGTACTTTAATTGTACACTTTGGTACAGAGTACTTTCTTTTGTAACATAGTACTTTTTTGTACCAAAAAGTAATTGTATTGCCCCAAAAGTACTTTTCCGATCGGAAAAGTACCAAAGTACTTTTTTTGTACCAAAAGAAACTTTTATTTTACTTTTGGGGCTATAAAAAATACTTATTGCTAAAAAAAACTACTTTGGAAGAAGTAAAAAGTACTTTTTGGTACAAAAAATGTTCTTCGGTACAAAAGAAAGTACTTTGTGCAACAGAAAAGGTGTCGAGAACCAAGTCAATAAATAAAATGCAAATGCAAGTTAATACCAAAAAGTTATTTTATTAAACTTTCCCTAGGTACGAAATCGTACTTTTATTGTCCTAAAAATACTTTTCCGAACAAAAAAGTACTTTTTGTTGTACCAAAGTACTTTTTTTGGAAAAAGTACTTTAATTGTACACTTTGGTACAAAGTACTTTCTTTTGTAACATAGTACTTTTTTGTACCAAAAAGTAATTGTATTGCCCCAAAAGTACTTTTCCGATCGGAAAAGTACCAAAGTACTTTTTTTGTACCAAAAGGAACTTTTATTTTACTTTTGGGGCTATAAAAAATACTAATTGCTAAAAAAAACTACTTTGGAAGAAGTAAAAAGTACTTTTTGGTACGAAAAATACTCTTCGGTATAAAATAAAGTACTTTGTGCAACAGAAAAGATGTCTTGGGCTAATAAATCTCCTTTTTTGTACAACAAAGTTAATAACCGGTTTAATATTTGTATAGTCGTTCGCTATCTCACCCTAATGGTAATGGCTGACCAGTTTCAAAAATTCGAGTTTAAGAACTGGTTTTATACTCTTGGTACAAAAGAAAGTACTTTGTACCAAAAAGTACTATAAAAGAACTTATAAAAGTACTATGAAAGTGCTTTTTGGTATTTTTTGCATTTGGATTTTATTTATTGACTATGCTTGCGATCAGCTCCAAAAAATTGGATCTTAGCTCGCGAGCCATGAGCCTCAAAATTAAAAATAAGCTCTTGGCTTAAAAGAGTCACAAAATTTTAAATGAACCGAGATCTTCTGGCTTGCTGGCCGACTCCAAAATTAAATTTTGTAGCTCTTTATCATGTTCTTATATTTTTTGGAGAATACAATTCCAAATTTTTGAGATTATTCAGTATTCTGCTTAAAGGAAATAAATATCTTACATTTTGCTGTTGAAAGCAAGTTTTTAATAAAACTTTTATAAATCAATTTTTTATCATTAACTCTTTTCAATCTTTATTTATGTTTTAGTTCAAAAAGTTGAGCATTTTTTTTAATTTTGTTTTTATCACCAATAATTTTCTATACAGTTTAATTTATTTTCAATATCCTCTAAAAACACTAGAAAAAACTTTTCATTTGCATTATTTGAACTTGTTTTTCGTAATTAATCTGTTGACTTATATCTAGTGATATATATCTATATACGTTTATAATTGCAAGTTTTTGTTTTTGAATTTGTTTTTTTTTTCAAAGTAAGAAATTAAAATATAAAAAAATTACTGTTTATTTTTCTGTTAAATTAATTAATTTTCGTCGTTTTTAGATCAATAAAAATAACTTATATTTTGTAATTAATATTATATTTTAAACTTTATTTTATGTAATCCATTATTAACTAATTGGGAAGTGACTTTTAAGCCTTAAGTAAGTGTACTTTTAGTTGTTTTAACAATTTTGTTTATAATTGTTTTAATCACTCAGAAAACAACATCACTGTTTTATGTTAATACTTTAATCGTCCTTAAAGTGTCTTTTAATTAAAAAAACATTTTAATTTCGTTTATTTTTTTTTTTTGTCAGAAATAACAAAATATTATTTCTCTCCAAAAAAACGAAATATATATTATTTTAATTTTCTTTGTTTCTTCTAACTTTATTTACTTTCCTAAAACTAACAAAAAGTCAAAACCATTAAAGATAACATATTGTGGTTTTTATTTCACTTGTTTTTAACTATTTTTTTTTTAGAAAATGCCAGAAAATTCGATTTTTTTTTATTTATAATATTTTGTTTAATTTTTTTTAATGATAAATAAAACATATAAATATTTTGCGGTCTTAAAGATGTTTTATATTCACTTGCTTTTAACAATATTCATTTTTATGTAGAAAGTCTGAAAGGTGTTAAAATTCTATATCTCGTTCATTTTTTGTTTAATTTTTGTTACAAACAATTTACATAATATTTTTATAATAAATCTATTTATTTTGCAATTTATAAGTTTTTTCTTGAAAATAAAAAAAAAAAAATTTTTTTTTATATATATATATTTTTTTGAGTTTTTTCTTTTTTTGTGTTTTTTTTTCTCTTTTGCTTTTTATAATAAATGTTAATTATTGTAATAGTATAATTTATTATTTTTTTTATAAACGTTTTTGATTTTTATTTTGCAAATAAATTCACTTTATATCCATTTTGAAACTGATATTTATTTTTAACCAACCAACTCCTTACTGGAATGGCAAACATTTCATCGCAACAATTTTCTTGATTTCTCTCAGTGTATTCGTTGTACGATATTGAGCACCAACCACATCAAATTTCCTTCTGACACTTTAAGTGTTTTCCTTGCACTTGTTGACTGCTTAGGAAGTTTTCACACATCACTCACCGTTTCCATTGTATTTTTCACTAAAAATATCTGTCGTTTACTGGTTGTTTTTATCCTCAAAATTTGTATTTAAATTTTTCACATTTCATATTTTTATTCACTCATAAATGTATAAATTCACTACAAGAAAAAGAAGAAGAAGATATAAAAAACCAACATTCAAATTTTAAATTCTGTTAATGTCATCACAATTGCAACACTTTGGCGAATCTTCCATATTGCGAAATCCGTTAATATTTTGAAGATTTTTAAGAGTGACAATAAAATATTCACTAAAATTATGTAACTTTTATTGGTTCAATTAAATTTTTTTATAGCTTTAGTATTTCATGCTCAATTAAATTCGTTACGAATTAAAAAAAACGGTAAAAATTTGGGCATTTTTTCTTAAATATTTTCAACTTTTTGTGCACTTTAAGAGCACACTCGTGCTTTGCTGATCTTTTCGAGGATTATAATTATGCTGTCAATTTTTTTTTTTTACTATTGAAATTGAATTTTAATCCTTTTCGCAATTCACAAAATAGACAATTTTCACATTCACTATAGTGAATATAGCTATTTTTTTTTTTCGTTCGTATGCTAGTGGCTGCTGTTGCTGGTATTTCCGAGCTGTCGAGTGTTTAATTTAAAAGACAAAAAGAACCCACTGAACACCACAACGGGGAGGACCAACCGACGACGACTACGACGATACAGGCGAATTCTGGTCACGACAAAATGATCGAATGTGAAAATTGTGTGCCACTCGAACACTTCGATCCAATCGATTCACTACTGATTGATATTTTATCACAATTGTTGTGCTGCGATCGTTTATATTTTTTGTATTTTTTCAATTTTAATTTTTGCTTTAGTCCATTTTCTCTTTAGGTCTTTACTATTCTGTTGTTGGGTGTTTGGACGTTTTATCGTCTCTGTTCAGAAAACAGAGGCAAAAGTATTGAAAAATCGGAAAATCGTCAACCCGTTGCTACTGTAAATCACCCAACGACATGAACGAGACACAACCCGTGTTACAATAAGCACAACAAACACAGTGGGTCTGTTGTGCCTGCCTGTTGAGTAAAGTCGGTCGAAATTTTTTTTTACGAAATTTTGTGATATTTTTAGCCGGATGTATCAACAAACATACTTACATACGTACGTACGTCTGAATGTACGTACTTATGTGTGTGTACATAGTAGATCTCGTCGTATATTTGTTGTTTCTATTAAATTTGTCGTTTTTTTTTCTTATGCTCTGACTATTGTACTTGGTGGTGGTACTGCAAAGTGTGTACCGCCGCGTCCATGGTTGTGCAAACTCTTTTCTTTAAGTGTTATCAGTCTTATGATCAACAAGTAAGCAACAATTCGGCTGTGGCATATGTAGGGGACTCTTAAAGTAGAGAAGCAATAGACTTTGAAATAATTTACATATAATTAACAAAAAAATTAAAATTAATTAATTAATTAAATAATTAAGCTGTTTAATTTTTTTTGCAAAAAAAAATTTTTGTTTTTATTTTTTTATAAAAATAACTAAAACTAATTTAAAAAAGGTATGAATAAAACAAAAAACGAAATAAAAAATAAATCTAAAACAACGTAAATAAATTTATTAAGAATACTAAACATATTTGTTTTTATAAAAAATAAAAATTTCTTATTTAATTTTATTTTTTTTATTAAACAATAATTTTATTTTTTATATAAAAAAATATTTAACAAAAAAATAATTTTATTTTATTTTTTTCTTCATTAAAAAATAATTTTTTATATAAAAAGAAATTTAATTTTTGTTTGTTTTTTATAAAAAAAAAAAAAATTTATTAAAAAAAAAAAATAATTTTTTAATTTTATTTTATTTATATTTATCTTTGTTTTAAAAAATAAAATAAGAATATTTTTTATTATTATTAGTTTAGGTTATTATTAGGTACAACGAAATTACTTTTTAATACGATAAAAGTACTTTTGTAAATTTTTTTTTTATTGTAAAAAAAATATTTACTTATTTTTATTTTTTTTATGATTTTTTATGATGAAATCAAAAAAAAACAAAAACAAATACATAAATATATAATCATATTGACAATACTAACATATATTTTTTCTTTTTTTTTATCTTTTTATAAAAAATAATAATGTCGAACTTTTTTTTTTTTTGATAAAAAATATTTTTTTTTTTTAAACTAAAAATAATACTATTTTTTTAATAATAAAAAAATTAAAAATACGTGACACTGAATTTTACCATTAATATCAAACAATAAAACACTTTTCTGATCGTTTAGCCAATTTGCTGTATCATTTGATACTTACTTAAATAAAAATTTTAATATGATTTGATAATATAGAATTTATTAAATAAAATATTTTTTGGTGTTTTTTTATATAAAAAATATTTTTATTATAAAATTATTTTTTTATAAAAATATGTAATAAAATTAAAAAAAAAATAAAAATATAAATTATTTTTATTATTTTTTGATATTTAATTTTTTTGTTTGTAAATAATAATTTAATTAGTTTTTCATAAAAAATTTTTTATTTTGTTTTTTATAAAAAAAAATATTTTTAAAGAAAAATATTTTTAATTAAAATAAAAATATTTATTTTTATTTATTATTTATTTAATAATATTTTGTTTTCTTTATAATAAAAAAATATTATTTAAATTTTTTAATAATAAAGTAATTGTATTTTTTATAAGATCTATTTTTTTATAAAAAAAAATTTATTTATTGTTTTTAGAAAAATAAATAATATTTTTTTTATAAAAAAAATTACTATAAAATTACTTTTTGAACAATAAAGGTACTTTTTCCAACAATAAAAGTACCTTATCGTATAATACCGGCCGTGGCATGATAGTTAGAACACGCGACTACCATGCGGGAGATCGCAGGTTCAACCGCTGGCTCCAATCATCTAAAAAAAAAAATTTAAATAAATTTTTCTTTCATTGCCGGCCCTGTCGATGTTGTGTCGACAGCAACTTCGCAGTATAAGTATCAAGTCAATCGGCGTGTCTAGTAAGAGATTCTCAAACAGTGACGTTCGCATTCGTCGATAAACAAGTAGGTGCCGTAGTTGTGAATCTAAAAATAGCAAGCGTGTTAATTAACAACAACGTATAATAAAAGAACAATAAAAGTACTTAAAAAAATACTTTTTGGTACAATAATAGCACTTGTTGATAAATAAAAGTACTTTGATACAATAAAAGTACTTTTTAGTACAATGAAAGTAATTTTTGATGCATTAAAAGTATTTTTTGGTACAATAAGTTAGTTTTGGTACATTTAAAGTACCTTTTACTACAAATATGAAAAATAAAATAAAATTATTTATTTAATTTTTTTAAATACGAAATTATTTTATTTTTATTATACAATAAAAAAAAATAATATTAATTGTTATTTAGTTTTATTTAATTTTTTAATATAGAAAATAAAATTTTTTATGACATATTTTTTTATAAAAAATAATTTAATAAAAAAAATATTTTTTCATATTCCATAAAAAAAAAAAATTTTATTTAAAAAAATCAAATAAAATCAAAAAATCTATATTTTATAAGAAATAATTTTATTTTTTTTAATAACTTTATTTAATTTTCTATATAAAAAAATTTTTGTATTTTTTTTTAAATGTTTTTTTTTATAAAAAATAATTTTATTTCATTTACGTTATATACCAATTAAACTATATTTAAAAAAAAAATATTTTTTATATAAAAAGAATAAATTAAAGGTAACCATAAAAAATAATTTTATACAGCTGTTCGTGAATCAAAATGATAAAATTTTATTTTATTTTTGATAACAAAAATATTTTATAAAAAAATATAATTATTTTATTAAAAAAGTTTTAATATTTTCTCGATAATTGTTATTCTTTGATAATTAATAGTAATTTAGAGGCTACGATTTTTTGGCAAAGATTTCTGAGGTGGTAACAACTTCAAATATTATCCGAATTTATTATTATTATTAGCCTTTAAAACAACTTGACACATATATATATTTATATCTTAGTGCCTAAGTCAGAGGCCGAAATGATCAAAGATTTCCATTCACTTCGATCTTGTGCGCACCGTCTCCAGTCAGTCCTCCACCTGGTCCTTCCAACGTAGTCGCGGTCTCCCTCTTTTGCGCCGTCCTTCAAGGTCTTGATAGAATACCTTTCGTGGTAGAGTTTCCTCATCCATTCTCACGACATGGCCTAGCCAGCGTAATCGTTGCACTTTGATTCGCTTGACGACATCAATGTCGTGGTATAACTCGTACAGCTCATGTTCATCCGAATCCTAAACTCGCCGTTTACGCAAATGGGTCCATATATTTTTCGGAGTATTTTTCTCTCAAACACCGCCAGATGAGCTGCATCTGCCTGTGTAAGCACCCAAGATTCGGAGGCGTACAACAGGACCGGTAAAGTTGGTACCTGGTACAGCTGGACTTTGGTGGTTCGAGATAGGGTGGTGTTTATCAAGTGCTCGCGTAGTCCATAAAAACACCTGTTGGCGAGTACTATTCTCCGTTTTATTTCGAGGCTGACACTGTTGTTTTTGTTCATGGCGGAACCAAGGTAGATAAATTCATCGACTACCTCAAAGCAATAGTTTTCAACGTTCACGGTGCGTCCCCAACGGGTGTACACTTTGTTCGATGATACCATTAACTTCGTCTTGTCCTCATTCACTGCCAAACCCATTTTCGCTGACTCCCTTTCAACTGATGAGAAAACAGCTGTTACCTCTCGCATCGTTCGACCGATAATGTCGATATCATCGGCATAAGCGTGCAGCATGTGGCTCTTATTAAATATGGTGCCAGACATGTTAACCGCTGCTTTCCTTAACACCTTCTCCATTACTATGTTGAACTGCATACATGACAAACCGTCAACCTGTCTAAGACCTCTCGTCGTATCGAATGGTGCAGATAGATCCTTGCCAATCCGAACAGAGGATTTGGTATTCGTAAGGGTACACCGGCAGAGACGAATTATCTTCGCAGGAATACCGAACTCAGACATGGCTTCGTATAGTCGATGCCTGATGGGACTATCGAATCGACAAAGAGGTGGTAAATGTCGATTTGCTTCTCATGGGTTTTCTCAAGAATCTGCAGTAGTGTAAATATCTGATCCGTCGTGGATTTGCCTGGTCTAAAGCCGCACTGATAAGGTCCAATCAGGTTTTCCACAGTTGGCTTTAGACGTTCACACAGTATGCTAGACAGGACCTTATACGCAATCGGTAAGAGGCTAATTTCACGATAGTTTTTACACTCACTACGGTCACCTATCCGAATTACAGTGAAACTTCGATATTACGAACTTCGTTATAACGAAAAACTCAATATAACGAATTTTTAGCTGAGACCCTTGAAAAAACCTTTTTATTGCAAAGTTTTTCATACAAAAATGCTCTATAGCTATAACGAAAAAATTCTGATCTATAAAGCCTCTATATAGCGAAGTATTTTTTCAAAAGCCTCTATACAACGAAATTATAATTGAGTAATACATACATATAACATTTTAAGTGTGTAAGTCATTATCAAAAGCCTCTACACAACGAAGTCTTGAACTATAGTCTCCATACAACGAAGTCAGAATAAAGCATAAAGCAAAATTAAATTTTAAGCAAAACGGGGAATTCCCTTTTAAAACCAACGAAAGGTAAATGTCTTTGCAGGTTAATATGTAAAGCGCCACAAATTACATAGTCAGTTCTGTTTTGGTTCTTTGTCAAAATGAGTGTATTAAAGCGTAAATCAATTTCTATACGAGAAAAGACAAACAAAAATTACACAATATTTTACTAAAATGTAATAAAATAAAAAAAAAATAAAAACTTAATTTTTTATTTACCTGTTAAATAGTTAATTTTTATTATTATACTAGTATTATCGTGTAAAATAGAATTCGGACAAAAAAAAACTATAGTTATAACGAATTTCTTTCGTATTTCTTTAAATTTCGTTATACCAAGGTTTCACAATGCATATGTATAACGAATCAATAGCTATAACGAAGTATTTTTCGGTCCCCTCTAGATTCGTTATATCGAAGTTTCACTGCATATGAAAAGAAAATTACATATCCCCGTAAAGTCCATCTTTTAAACAGTTCCAAAACATTTCTTTGCTCCATATGTCATATAGTAAAGCAGTATGAGTAAATCAGGATCTGGATCATTTGTGAGGAGTATTTTTGAATATTTTTCATGATGAAAATTTTATGACAATTTATAAAAAAAATTGCTATATAACATCCACCCAAGTTCTGTATAAAATTTTAATGTAGGGTGTCAATAACATGTACGAACGAACATTAATAGAACAGACGGACGGACGTCTTTTAATCCTCAGATAGTTTCTTGTTGATAAATTCTGTATGACAAAAAAAAATCACACATTTTTTTTTTTTGTTTCGTACATCTTCTATTTTGTTTCCCAATACTTATTTTGACTAACGAGGAGATTCTATGTACGACAAATACCCAATGCTCGACCAATGTACATGCAGATAAATATATGTATGCACATATAAATATATAGACCACAATGAAATATAGAAGACGAAAAAAAAAACAAATTGATATTCCCTATGAAATGTTTTTAAGCAAAATCATTGGATGTGAATCCCATTATCATCATCGTCAACATGATTATCATTACCGCCGTCGTCTTCGTCGTCATCACCATCGTAGTTGTGTTTATTGTCAGAAACATCAGCAATAGCAGCACTATGCCGGCGTACCCACTAGCTACACAACATTTACTACATTCATACGTATGTATAAATGTATGTACCAACATTCTATAGATCTGTTGGTCCACACATGTCTGTCGGCAGATTTGTTGAGACGTGCGACTCAAGTCCAAGAATCTAAGTGTTTTATTGCAAAATAGATGATAGCAGCTAAACACATTCATGCAAACATACATATGTACATATATCAAGAGATATATTTTTATTTATATAGTGAGTGTTGTTGAGAATATATATTTTTAATCCTTTCACACATATAGTTGTTATATAGTATGTATATGTGTATTAATTATAGTACATATGTGCACAAACATACATAAATGTCATTTGCATCTTAATATTTTCATAAAATAGACGAATTAAAAGGCGTGTAATGAAAAAACTGTCAAATTAGGAAAATTTTAATCTTTTAATAAATTTTCTTATGTTAAGAAAAAATTTGAAATGATTTCAACTACGTGTTGTTGTGGTTGCTGCTGTTGTTGTTGTCGTTAAGTACCTTTATATGAGTGTTCTCGTATTAGGAAAACAATATTTCCCTCTTCTGCACACTATGCCCTCGACTTTTCCTCTCTACATTGCTGTTGTACGATTTACAAGGTACATAAGTGGCCTTATGTAAGGCAAGAGTTGTAAGTCGAAAAGTTACTTTAATTTTTAATGTTGTGGAATGCTTTTCAATAAAATTTTTGGTATAGATTGTACTTTTTTTATACTTGAAGTGATAAATTAAATAATAAATTAAAATATTTGCTGGACAAGTCGTCTTATAGAATTTGAGTAAAATTGTATACGATTAGATATAAAACATCAAGTCAGGTAAGGTCTAATTGGGCCTATAATTGGACCTATACTGATAGGATATTACAAGATCTGATTAAATCCATTTGATTCTTCACTTTTCCCTAATATAGACGAAATGATAAATATTTGAACAAAATCAAAAAGAATAATATTTTAAAACAAAATCCAATACTTTTTTAAGTTTAGGTAAAAATATTTAAAGAATAAATCAATTAATTACAGAGCAAAAAAGAGGTTAAAAATCTGTATTAATTTTATGATTACAAATTATTTTTGGTACAATAAAAGTACTTTTTTGAGCAATAAAAGAATTTCTTGCTACAATACAAAGAATTTTTGATGCAAAAAAATTTAATTTTGGTAAAATAAAAGTAATTTTAATGCAATACACTAAATATTTTGGTAAAAGTAAAGTACGTTTTGATATAATAAAAGTACTGTTTGGTGCAGTAGAAGCTCCTTACAGTACAATAAAAGTGATTTTTGGAAAAATTAAAATACTTTTGGGTACAGTAAAAGTTATTTTTGGAACAATATCAAAATATTTTGGTACAATAGAAGTAATTGTTGAAACAATAAAAGTACATATGATGCAATAAAAATGCTTTTTGATACAACAAAAGTACTTTTTTATGCAATAAGTGTACTTATGGTACAATAAAAATACTTTTCGGTACTAATAAAGTATTTTTTAGTACAATAAATGTACTTTTTGGTACAAATAATATACCATTTCGTACATTAAATTTATTTTTAGTACAATAATTTGTGCACAATAAAAGTACTTCTGGGACATCAAAAGTACATCCTAAAATAAAAGTACTTTTTTTGTATAACAAAAGTACATATGATACAATAAAAATACTTTTTGGTACAACAAAAGTACTTGTCCGTACTAATAAAGTATTTTCTTTTACTTTAAATGTACTTTTTGGTACAATTTAAGTACTTGTAATGCAATACAAATATTTTTTGGTACAATAAAAGTACTTTTGAACTCAATAAATGTACTTTTTGCTACAAATAAATTAATTTGTGATACAATTTAAGTACTTTTTATTAATGTAAAATTATTTGTTTACAAAATAAAAGTACTTTTTGGTAAAATAGAAATAATTTTTGGTACAATAAAAGTACTTGTTGATTCAATGAAAGTACTTTTTGGTATGGTAAAAATAATTGTTGGACAATAAAGTAATTTTTGTTAACACAAAAGTTCTTTTGGGTACATTGAAAGTGCTTTTTGGTGCAATTAAAGTACTATTTGATACAATAAAAGTACTTTTTGGTATAATATATGTACATTTTTGTGCAATAAATGCAGTTTTTGTTACAATAAAAGTAACTATTGACAAAGTAATAGTGCTTCTTGATACAAAATAAGTACTTTTTGGTATCAAAAAAGGACTTTTTGGGATAATAAAAAGAACTTTTGGTACATTAAACCAATTATGTTTAACACAAAAGTACATTTTGGTACATAAGAAGTGAAAGAACTACTTGATACCATTAAAAGTACTTGTTAGTGCAACAAGAGTACTTTTTGATAAATAGAAGTCTTTTTGGTAAAACAAAAGTACTTTTTGATATATAAAAGTACTTTGTGGTACAATAAAACCATTTCTCGGTACTATAAAAGCACTGCTCTGTAGAATAAAATTACTTGTTGATAAAATAAAAGTACTTTTTGGTACAATAAGAGTACTTTTTGGCACAATAAAAGTAATTGTTATAGAATAAAAATACTTTTGGTACAACAAAAACTCTTTTTGGTACAATAAAGTAATTTTTGCTGCAATGAAAGTACATTTTGGTACAATAAAATTACTTTCTGGTACAATGAAAGTAATTGTTTAAATAAAAATACTCTTTGTAGAACAAATGCACTTTTTGGTCATAAGGATTTTAAAATTCAGCTCGATAGCTCTCAAATTAAAGCTTCACGGACACCCCCAAAAAGCAGATTTTGTATGGCAGGTGGAAGTAGTTTCTGCCCGATCTTAAAATATGACCTCCGGTTAGAGGATAGAAACTTGTGTACCAAATTTCATCTCCTTATCTTATAATTTTACCTCTGCTTTGAACTGTTAAAGTTGTTAAACTATGACTGCAATGGCAGGGACTGATCCCAAAAATGGGGAACCTGTATGTCAGGTGGAAGTAGTTTCTTGCCCATCTTAGCTCGTTAACTACTGCTCTAATCGGGCAGACAGACAGACGGACACTCCTAAAAAAGGGGGAGTTTCTAAAGGAGGTGGGAGTAGTTTTGTCCGATTTTGCTCATCTTAGAACTTAATATCCACTTAGATTGCAGAAGATTGTGTACAAAATTTCATTTTGCTTTTAAACTACGGCTGTAACTGCAGGGACAGAGGATAGAAGCTTGCATATCAAATTTCAGCACGATAGCTGTTAAACCAGATGATTAGCCTCGTACAAAAAAAATCCCGTCCCTTCATCTCCCTTAAATTTTATAAAAGGAAAACAATATCATTACTTTAAAAGAAAAATTACTTTTCCATGTTAAACAAAGGCTTTCAAAAAAACATTTTTTTAATTATTTTTTTTTATCTTTTGGAAAAAAAAATAATTGATTTCTTTCGTAGTTAGGTTAAATTTTTAATTTTAAAAAATTTATATTTCATATATAAATTTCATTATTTTTGTATTTATATATTTTTATATTTTTATATTTTTATATTATTATATTTTTATGTTTTTATATTTTTATATCTTTATATTTTTACATTTTTACATTTTTATATTTTTACATTTTTATATTTTTATATTTTTTATATTTAAATTTTTAAAAATTAAACAAAAATATTCTTTTTTGAATTGTTGTGAATTTCAATAAATTTTAAATGAGAACTTTTTTAAATTAAATTAAATTACATATATTGCAGTAAAGTTTTGATTTAAGGCAATTAAATAATTTCAAAAAAAAGTTACAAAAAAATCCCATTAATACAAAACATTTTTTTCAATTCAAAACTTTCAAAGTATTTAAAAACATGTACTAAACAAGTTTGCCTTTCCATATCGAACACTTAGAACTATGTAATCCCTGTAGAGACAATAACAATTTACCTATTTTTTGGCACTTAAACCATTTGACATTGCAAATGGTACACAAAACTAAATCTTGACGTCTTTTGTGTCTTTCACCACTTGCATGCAAAAAATATCTTTATTGTACTTATGAAAAATTTTGACAGCTTGGAATACATATGCCCCTCTGGGCCATAACAACGAAAACTATGAAATACAAGCAATAAACATTGAAAACTAAATTCAAAATTATGACGATAATGACAAGATGTGAGGTAGGAGGCAGGCAAGGCAGCATTAGCATTCATTAACCGAGAAATTGTAAACAAAAATATTTTCGAATTTAGTCACACTAATACTAAAAATAAACAACAACAACGACATTTTAGAAACAAAAAAAACCACAGTGAATCTTTATGAACAAACATGTTGGTAGTATTTATAGGTGTTTTGTGGGGGCATGGGAGCGGGTGGTACCTCTTTTCAAATACACCTGTGAGAGTCGCGGCGAATTGTCGCAATTTTCTTTTGCTCTTTGCTGCTTTTCAGACATCACCTCAAAATCTGAATAAACAAATTAATGTGACGCGGGGAAAACAATTTAGCCTTCAGAAATTAATCTACAACAGATTGAGGAGGAGAATTTAATATAATTTTATAGATTTCTGGTTGGTTAAAAATTTGTACAGAAATTTGCTAATGAGAAATAGAAACACATAGCATGTATAATGTGTACACATGTTCATGTTTATTTTACATCAAATGATTTGTCACAAACTGCAATAAAAAAAATGTATTTAAAATTGAATTTTGTTTACATTCTTTGCTGTTTGTTGTTTTGTTTGGTTTATAAATTTAAATTTGTTGCATATATCAATTTTATTATAGTAATTGGCAGGAAGGAAGACTTTTCAACATTAGTGATAAATTACAATAAGAAAATGTAATATGTTGCATTTAGTTAAGTATTCAAAAAAAAATATTCTTAAAATAAAAATAATTACGAATCAAATATTATATTGAATATGAGGATTTAGAAACATTGTTAATTACTCAAAATAAAGGTGTCGAGAATTACTGAAATTTAAGAGAATTATTAGATTCCACAACTCTTTTTAGGGCTATACTTTAAATAAAAACAACTTTATAACAATTCTTTGTCCAACAGACAATTTCTTAACTTGAGTTTCAAAATACTCCAAATAAAGAAATTCTTAAAAGTCAAAAATATCTACAATATATTTGTTTAAAAAAAATCTTACCTTCTGAGCTGCATTTAATATTTAAATTGAAATTTATCAAACAAGTCACTTAAAACAAATAATAATTTTGATGTATAATGAGGCGAAATATAAGAAAACATTTAAAAGGTTTTTGAAAAAAAGTTTTTTATATCGGAAAAAAAGGTGTAAATTTTTTTTCCAAAATTTGAAGGAACTATTTGGCACACATTTTGGTAGAAACAATAGGAAAAAAGTAACATGGTGAGAAAAAATCTCTAAACAGATGTTACGTTCTAATATGGGCAGGATTGGACAAAAACTACTGCCTCCTCCCGTACAAACTTCCCCTTTTTAGCAGTCAGCCATTGCGTTTAATATTTTAGGGGGTTAGAATCAAAGGGCTACAGGTAACAAATTGACTTTTGTTACATGTATCCCTTTGCTTCTAACCCCATTATTTACAACATTTTTATATTATACCTTTTTTTTATGTTTTCATATAATTGTATTTTTATATATTAATACCTTTTACCTTTATATTTTGATATTAAATTATATTTTTAAATTTTTTACTTTTATTTTTTCATATTTTTATATTTCTATCTTTTATGTTGTTATGCTTTTATATATTTATATTTCTATTTATTTTATATTTTTTTATGTTTTTAAATTTATATACATATATATATATATATATATATATATATATATATTATATTTTTAAATGTTTATATATTTATATTTTTATATGATTATATTTTTTTATTTTTATATTTGTATTTTATTTTTATATTTTAATATATTAATATTTTTATATTATCATATTTTGATACTTTTATTTTTTTATGTTTTAAAATTTTTTTTTATATTTATTTTTAAATATGTTTATTTTTTATATATCTTTTTTTATTTTATATTTTTATGTTTATATATTTTTTTTAATTCTTATATTTATATATATTTTTAGATTTGTATATTTTAATTTATTAATATTTTTATACTTTTATATATTTTTAAATTTTTATATTTCAAAAATTTTATATTTTTATGGTTTTTTATATGTTTATATATTTTTTAAATTTTTCATATTTTTAATATTTTTGTATTTTTATATTTAATATATTTTTATATTTTCCTAGTTTTATATTTTTATATTCTAATATTTTTATATTTTTATAATTTTATAATATTATATTATTATATTTTTATTTCTTTGTTTTTATATCTTCATATTTGTATATTTTTATTTTTTTATATTTTTATATTTTAATATTTCAATATTTTAATATTTTAATATTTTATTATCTTAATATTTTAATATTTTAATATTTTAATATTTTAATATTTTAATATTTTAATATTTTAATATTTTAATATTTTAATATTTTAATATTTTAATATTTTAATATTTTAATATTTTAATATTTTAATATTTTAATATTTTAATATTTTAATATTTTAATATTTTAATATTTTAATATTTTAATATTTTAATATTTTAATATTTTAATATTTTAATATTTTAATATTTTAATATTTTAATATTTTAATATTTTAATATTTTAATATTTTAATATTTTAATATTTTAATATTTTAATATTTTAATATTTTAATATTTTAATATTTTAATATTTTAATATTTTAATATTTTAATATTTTAATATTTTAATATTTTAATATTTTAATATTTTAATATTTTAATATTTTAATATTTTAATATTTTAATATTTTAATATTTTAATATTTTAATATTTTAATATTTTAATATTTTAATATTTTAATATTTTAATATTTTAATATTTTAATATTTTAATATTTTAATATTTTAATATTTTAATATTTTAATATTTTAATATTTTAATATTTTAATATTTTAATATTTTAATATTTTAATATTTTAATATTTGAATATTTGAATATTTTAATATTTTAATATTTTAATATTTTAATATTTTAATATTTTAATATTTTAATATTTTAATATTTCAATATTTTAATATTTTAATATTTTAATATTTTAATATTTTAATATTTTAATATTTTAATATTTTAATATTTTAATATTTTAATATTTTAATATTTTAATATTTTAATATTTTAATATTTTAATATTTTAATATTTTAATATTTTAATATTTTAATATTTTAATATTTTAATATTTTAATATTTTAATATTTTAATATTTTAATATTTTAATATTTTAATATTTTAATATTTTAATATTTTAATATTTTAATATTTTAATATTTTAATATTTTAATATTTTAATATTTTAATATTTTAATATTTTAATATTTTAATATTTTAATATTTTAATATTTTAATATTTTAATATTTTAATATTTTAATATTTTAATATTTTAATATTTTAATATTTTAATATTTTAATATTTTAATATTTTAATATTTTAATATTTTAATATTTTAATATTTTAATATTTTAATATTTTAATATTTTAATATTTTAATATTTTAATATTTTAATATTTTAATATTTTAATATTTTAATATTTTAATATTTTAATATTTTAATATTTTAATATTTTAATATTTTAATATTTTAATATTTTAATATTTTAATATTTTAATATTTTAATATTTTAATATTTTAATATTTTAATATTTTAATATTTTAATATTTTAATATTTTAATATTTTAATATTTTAATATTTTAATATTTTAATATTTTAATATTTTAATATTTTAATATTTTAATATTTTAATATTTTAATATTTTAATATTTTAATATTTTAATATTTTAATATTTTAATATTTTAATATTTTAATATTTTAATATTTTAATATTTTAATATTTTAATATTTTAATATTTTAATATTTTAATATTTTAATATTTTAATATTTTAATATTTTAATATTTTAATATTTTAATATTTTAATATTTTAATATTTTAATATTTTAATATTTTAATATTTTAATATTTTAATATTTTAATATTTTAATATTTTAATATTTTAATATTTTAATATTTTAATATTTTAATATTTTAATATTTTAATATTTTAATATTTTAATATTTTAATATTTTAATATTTTAATATTTTAATATTTTAATATTTTAATATTTTAATATTTTAATATTTTAATATTTTAATATTTTAATATTTTAATATTTTAATATTTTAATATTTTAATATTTTAATATTTTAATATTTTAATATTTTAATATTTTAATATTTTAATATTTTAATATTTTAATATTTTAATATTTTAATATTTTAATATTTTAATATTTTAATATTTTAATATTTTAATATTTTAATATTTTAATATTTTAATTTTTTAATATTTTAATATTTTAATATTTTAATATTTTAATATTTTAATATTTTAATATTTTAATATTTTAATATTTTAATATTTTAATATTTTAATATTTTAATATTTTAATATTTTAATATTTTAATATTTTAATATTTTAATATTTTAATATTTTAATATTTTAATATTTTAATATTTTAATATTTTAATATTTTAATATTTTAATATTTTAATATTTTAATATTTTAATATTTTAATATTTTAATATTTTAATATTTTAATATTTTAATATTTTAATATTTTAATATTTTAATATTTTAATATTTTAATATTTTAATATTTTAATATTTTAATATTTTAATATTTTAATATTTTAATATTTTAATATTTTAATATTTTAATATTTTAATATTTTAATATTTTAATATTTTAATATTTTAATATTTTTATATTTTAATATTTTTATTTTTTTTGTATTTTTATATATTCATATGATTATATTTTTTGGGGAATGGGACTTTGCCCAGAGGTAGAAAGTTACTGATTGTCACTCACTTGGGAGTGACCAGAATCGATTCCTTTGTGGCACTGTCCAAGCAGCTAACTACTTCCGGTCTTAGACCAAGTATTCCCTGGGCAATGACTTTTAAGCAACCGCTTTAAAGTTAGCTAGAGTTAGAAGGCGAAATGTTGAGTAACCTAATCGGCATGCTACCACCGATGCGTCTTAGGAACTAGGTAACAGAAGTTACTGAAACTCAACACAGGCTCTCTTAGTGGCTTTGGCAGCCCCAAGAAACTAAGATCGGGAGCGGTGGCCTAATAAGCCACTCTCCTTAAACAAAAATTTATTATGAAAACACGAAGAAAACGAAAAACAAGAACCCCCCCAAATGTTGACGACCCCCGCAAACGATATAAGGACCATGATTTAAGGATATGCACCTGGAATGTCCGAACTCTATACAGAGATGGTGCCTCTATCCAACTGGCGGATGTCCTCGACAAATACAAGGCTGACATCACCGCCATACAGGAAATGAGATGGACGGGACAGGGATGCACACGACGGAAGAACTGTGACATCTTTTACAGCTGCCATGCAGAAAGACACGAATTTGGATGTGGTTTCATAGTCGGCAAGAGACTTCGACACCTGGTCTCGCGGTTTAACCCTGTAAATGACCGTATAGCCACCATTCGCATCCGGGCGAAATATTTTAACATTACGCTGATTTGTGTACACGCCCCGACGGAAGACAAAGACGATGACATCAAAGATGCATTCTATGAGCGCCTGGAGGATATATATGACCGCTGCCCTGCACATGACATTAAAATTGTTCTGGGAGATTTTAATGCTAAAATAGGAAGGGAAGATGCTTTTGGTTCAGCAGTCGGAAAATTCAGTCTACACAACAACACCTCCGATAACGGATTCAGACTGGTAAGTTTCGCGTCGGCAAGAAACATGGTTGTGAGTGGAACCAGATTCCCGCATAAAGATATCCACAAGGCAACCTGGATATCTCCCGATCAAAAGACAAGAAATCAGATTGATCACGTGGTAATTGATGGAAGGCATGTCTCAAGCGTTATGGACGTGCGTGTGATGCGCGGTGCAAATATCGACTCGGATCACCACCTAGTTGCAGCCAAGGTACGCACACGATTAAGTAGAGCTAAAAACACTCTTAATCAAACGCAAAGGAAGCTAGACATCACAAAGCTGCAGACCACTGAGATAGCCAATGCCTACTCCAACCAGCTCTCTCAATTACTCCACACAAATCCCCCTAGTTCTGATGTTCCCGACATGCAGTGGCAGCATATTGCGAATTCTATGACCACTGCCGCAACAACCGTACTGGGTTATGAAAAACCACGCTCAGACAAGCCCTGGTACGATGACGAATGTCGCCAAATGTCTGAGGAAATGGATGCTGCATACAAGGCAAAACTGCAGCCAATGGCGACGCGTGCGGTGACGGAGCGTTATAAAGAGAAAAGGAGGGAGATGAAACGCCTATTCAGACGGAAAAAGCGTCTGTGGAAGAAAAGAGAGAGCCAGGATATCGAAAACTACAGGGATAGAGGTGAGGCCCGAAAGTTCTACCAAAAGGTTAAAAGTAAAGGTTTTGGAACAGGGATCCCCACCTGTAAGGACAGAGACGGAAATCTGGTCACGGACACTCAGAGTGTGCTGCAAATATGGAGGGAACACTTTCAATCTCTTCTCGTTCCCGAAGGCAGCATAAGTGACGGAATCGCACCAATCATCGACGATGGAGTAGATTGTCCACCACCGAGCCAAAACGAGATCAGCACGGCAATTGCCCGGCTTAAAAATAATAAAGCTGCGGGAGCCGATGGACTGCCGGCAGAGCTCTTTAAAGCCGGCGGCGATGACCTGGTAACATGCATGCACCAGCTCATAAACACGATTTGGCTCAGGGAATGCATGCCCGATGATTGGAATCTGAGTGTCCTATGTCCCGTGCTTAAGAAAGGCGATCCTAGTGTGTGTACCAACTATCGCGGGATTAGCCTTTTACCCATCGCATACAAGGTCCTGTCTAGTGTGTTATGTGAAAGACTAAAGCCCCTCCTGGCGAACCTGATTGGACCTTATCAGTGTGGCTTTAGACCTGGTAAATCCACCACCGACCAGATATTCACGCTACGACAAATCCTGGAGAAGACCCAAGAAATGCAGATCGATACCTACCATCTGTTCATCGATTACAAAGCTGCATTTGACAGTCCGATACGACAGAAATTGTTGGATGCTATGGCTGAGTTTGGTATCCCCGCAAAACTTATTCGACTCTGTGGGATGACACTGACTGACACGAAGTCTTCAGTGAAAATTGGCAAAAATCTGTCAGAGCCATTTTCTACCAAGCGAGGCTTTAGACAAGGCGATAGTCTGTCCTGCGATCTCTTTAACATCGTAATGGAGATGATCATGCGGAAAGCAGCAGTAAACAGGAATGGCACCATATTTAACAAAAGCCACATGTTGCTCGCGTATGCTGATGATATCGATATTATTGGACGTGGATTGCGAGATGTTACTGCGGCTTTTTCGAGCATTGAAAAGCAGTCGGCTGAAGTGGGTCTGGTGATAAACGAGGACAAAACCAAGTTATTTGTTTCAACGAACAAAGAGTCCACTCGTCTGGGACGCTGCGTGAACGTTGACAACTATAATTTTGAAGTGGTAGATGATTTTGTCTACCTTGGCTCCGCCATAAACAAAAATAATAATGTCAGCCTCGAAATCAAAAGACGAGTATTGATCGCAAACCGCTGCTACTATGCGCTAAGCAAGCGATTTAACGACAAAGCGCTCTCTCGAAAAACAAAGATCCAGCTCTACCAGACTCTGATCCTACCTGTCTTGCTCTACAGCGCAGAATCGTGGGTAATGACACAAGCGGATCAATCTATTCTGGGAGTCTTCGAGAGAAAAATACTCCGCAAAATATTTGGACCCATCATCGTGAACGGCGAGTACCGTCGTCGAATGAATCATGAGCTGTGTTGAGGGATGAGTGTTGTTGTTGTAATTGTTGTTAATGTCTTTTTGTTCTTGTTCACCTTTTTGTTTCTTTTTGTTACAATTTATAACACTTGTTGTTTTCGTTTTAATTTGTACAATGTTTAGTTTATTTTAAGTGTTTAAATATAACAATGTTTGGTTTTGTGTTCAATGTTTTCTATGTTCCAAATTATGTGTCTTTTTATGTTTTGTATTCACTATATTTGTACTTGAATGTCACTGTTTTGTCACTAAATGTTAATGTTAACTTAAACGGGGGGATGGGTCGCGCGCGCTTTGAGATCACAAACTAGACTGCCGAGTTGCGCTCTTCACACATTCCTTTCACTGCACATCGAAATTTGCATATTGGAAAGAATGTGTGGAGAGTACAACAAACATAACAACAAATCATTACAATGTTATGTGTCGGTGGGTCTATGCGTGAGTATGTGTGGTAAACACATAACTCCCGTAAATGTACATTGTTGCGCAAATTAATAGCAACATCAATTATAAACATCCCGCCCCCCATGAGCGAGTGTTTAAAATTTCAAAATTTAACAATCAAAATATTTAAATTCAATGTAAAATCTATCTAAGTGACTTCAGTGACTTTTGATCTTTTAATTCAATAATACAAATTCAACTTATTAGATCAGTCTTATGGGTCAGTTACTTTTTTAAATTCAAAATTCAAAGTTGTTTAAAATTTAACGTTATTCAAAATTCAATGTGATTTAAAATTCAATTAATTCATTGTCCTATGGACTTCAAAACTTAAATCTAGACTATATACGAAGTAATATACTGTGATGGCGGCTTCAATGGTTGAGGACAGGTCCCACGAAGACGTAGCCGAACGCTGTTTTGAGGGCTTCAACTCGTCCCACCTCGGTTGCAATGGCCCCGTCGCGTCTTATGGCTGGGTAGACATCTGCGCCCAGTTCAATGTCTATCGGCACATTGCTTCTTGGGTCGATGTCGGCTAGAGAGTCGTGGCTGAAGTCTGTTGTTGGGTCTTCAATGATTGGGTCCATATAGGGTCGGCGTGGCAAATCAGCGGTGACGACTGCGGTCACTTGGAGCACCCAATCTCGCTGCTGGTGGCGTGACATCACACGAAGGGTCGCAAATCTGTGGTCTCGTTGTCGAAAAGTGGCCAGGCCAAGTCGGCGTGCTGTAGAAGAGGCCACTCGTGAGACCACATTGGAGGGACAGACCAGGGCTCGCATTACCGCCCACGAGTCTTTGTTGTCATCAGCTACTCGGACCATCGCCGTGGGGATGAAAACTGATGACCGACGGAACTGCGGTTCTTCGTTGATGTCGACTCGCAGTTGTTCTTCGAGCTGCTGTGCCCCGTGCAACATTGTATGGTGCCGTCTGTTGCAATTATGGCACCCGACGATAGTTGGACAGTCTGGCGCTAAATGGCTGCGCGCCAGGCAATTTCGGCAGTAGCCCCGCCGTTCGACCGTCTCGTACCTGCGATATGGCGTCAGCTGGCGGAAACGAGGGCAGGTTCTGAGTGCGTGGTCTTCTTGACAAAGACCACATGAATATTGCCAGTCTCCAGGTCGATGGCGGGGCTCGTTAGGTCGCTCATTTCGCCGGTGGCGCCGCTCGCTGGAGTCGTCTCTGTCACGGTAACGATCATGTGACCTGCTAGGGCGAGGTAGATAGCCAGCCATGTCTAGGGTGAGAAAAACAAGATTAATATATGGTTGATTTAAGGTTAAAATGGAAATCTTTAGTCAGTCCGAGAATAGTTTGACGACCTTCGTAATGGGTCGACTCAAGGTGCCGTTTGCGGTTTTTATGTCAATTACTCGAATGTTTTGATCGGGTCCTGGGTACGTTTTTATAATACGGCCCATTCTCCATTCAGTAGGCGCTAATTTTTCATCTTTGATGACAACAAGGTCATTGACTTGGACGTTTTCTTTCTGGTACTTCCATTTGTTGCGACGGTGCAATTCTTTCAAGTATTCAGATTTCCATCTCTGACATAGATGCTGAGATATGATTTTCAGTCGCTTCCATCTGTTGGCCAGCGAAAGATTTTCGTCAGAGGTATCTGGTTCAGGTGGAGCTAATATCGGGGTACCGATCAAAAAGTGTCCGGGAGTCAATGGATCAAGGTCATTAGGGTCGTCGCTAGCGGGACTTAAGGGTCGAGAATTGAGACAACCCTCAATACGGGCTAAAATGGTTGAGAATTCTTCGAAGGTAAAATTCATATTTGGTATTAATTTTTTCAAGTGAGTTTTAAACGATTTTACCCCAGCCTCCCATAATCCACCCATATGTGGAGCACCTGGCGGAATAAATTTCCATTCGAAGTTTTGATTTATTGACTGTTTCAAAGTGCTTGTTTGAAGCGATTTCATGAACTCTAGGCGATCTTTTCTCATTAACTCAGCGGCTCCAGCGAAATTCGTGCCATTGTCCGAGTATATGCGAGCTGGACACCCACGACGACCGACAAATCTCGAAAAGGCTGCCAAAAAAGCTTGTGTTGACAAATCGCTTGTTGCCTCTAGGTGAATAGCTTTAGTTGAGAGGCAAACAAAAACGCAAACGTAGCCTTTTGTGATTAAACAGGCTCGACCCGTGTAGTTTTTAATGTTAAAGGGTCCAGCAAAATCAGCTCCAGTGTTGAGAAAAGGTCTCGTTAGAGTAGTTCGTTCTGGAGGAAGTGCGGCCATAATTTGAGTTTGAGTCTCTTTTTTGTGGAGCAAACATGTTTTACAATTATGGATGACTTTTTTTACAAGGGTCTTGAGTCTAAATATCCAGAATTCAGATCTCAAAGTACGCATCAGTAATTGATTTCCTCCATGAGCTGTTGTTTTGTGAGCAGATTCTACCAGCAGTAGAGTTAAACGAGCGTCATATGGCAAAAGTATGGGATGACGTTCATTGTAGGTCAGGGCAGGCGAGTGAACTAATCGACCGTTAGCTCTGATGATGCCTTTTGAATCGAGAAACGGATTTAGGGTCAAAAGACTGCTGCTAGGCAAAATTCGAGTCTTTTGTTCTAAAGCTTTGTATTCTGAGGCAAAATGACACTTCTGAGTCAAGACAATTAGTCGAGTTCTTATGTCTTGAATCTCTTCAGAAGTTATGGTTGTGGTTTCAAAGTGAAAGCTTGCTTTTCTCGAACCTGTATTTCGCCAAAAACGCAATGCAAATGCTAGGACCTCATATGCGCGTGAAAGTGATGAAAATCGCACTAAAGGGTCTTCGGCTGTAGTCGTTGTAAGAACTTTTACGGGTTTGGCTTCTAAGTCAGTTTCTACGTGACTCACATCTCTTGGCCACCGATCTTTAGGTAACTTTAACCACTGAGGACCGTGCCACCATAAATCCATAGTTTTTAAGTCGTTTGGTGAGCATCCACGACTTGCAATGTCCGCTGGATTGTGTTCTGAGTCCACGTGTCGCCATTTTGCATTTCCAATATTACCCAAGATTTCTGAAACTCGATTTCCCACGAAAGTACTCCAAACACATGGCGGTTTTTTGAGCCATGCCAAAACAATGGTTGAATCAGTCCAAAAGTGGGTCGAGTATTCTGATATTTGTAAATTGGGAAGAATCGAGGCTGCTAGGGTCGATAATAATACCGCTCCACACAGCTCTAGTCGAGGCAACGATATCTTTTTTATAGGCGCAACACGAGTCTTGGCGGTTAGCAAAAAGGTGTCAATCGAATTGGCATTTTGAAGACGAATGTAGAGTGCAGCTCCGTATGCTTTCTCCGACGCGTCGCAGAAACCATGTATTTCTACCACGCTTGATGGTTTAAATTGAATCCACCTCGGAACTTCAATAGAGTCGATTGATGGGCAATTTTCGATAAAATTATGCCAACTTTGACATGTTATTGGTTTCAAGACATCGTCCCAATCAATCTTGTCTAACCAAACCTGTTGCATGATTAGCTTTGCCACCACTATGATCGGCGCTAACCATCCACAAGGATCGAAAAACTTCGCTATTGTCGATAAAACTTCTCGTTTAGTGGGTAAAGGGGTTTTCTCGACGACAGGCGATTTAAAAGCGAAGCAATCTGAAGAAATGTTCCATCGCACGCCAAGGGTCTTGGTTAATGAGACTTCAGATAAATCTAACCAATTTACAGGCAAAAGTGTGTTTGAAGGCAGGTCTTTAATGATTTTTGGATCATTTGAAGCCCATTTTCGCAATTCGAATCCTGCCGAGTCCATCGCAATAACAAGTTCCTCTCTAGATCGGATGGCTTGCTCGATTGTATGTGCACCAGCTAGGACATCGTCCACATACAAATGTTGTCGTATTATTTGCGAGGCTAGGGGAAATGTTTCTTTCACGTCTTCCGCAAGTTGAAGAAGTGTCCGAATTGCGAGAAAAGGTGCGCAATTTACGCCAAAAGTGACTGTCAGTAACTCAAAGTCTTCTACTGGGTCACTAGGCGATTTTCTGAACAAAATCCGTTGATATTTTGTTTGAGAGGGGTCTAAGAGGATTTGCCGATACATTTTTGTGACGTCAGCGTTGAAAACGTACTTATAAAATCTCCATTTCAAGATTTGGAGAACAAGGTCTTGTTGCAGAATGGGTCCTGGCAGCAAGTTGTCATTCAAACTCATTCTGTTTGATGAAGGACTAGATGCATTAAAGACGACTCTAAGTTTTGTCGTGACTTTATCTGGTCTAATGACGGCATGATGTGGTAAGTAGTAGTGTGGTGTCTCCTCTATTTCCTCCTTCGAGATTTTTCGCATGTGGCCAAGCTCAAGATATTCCATAATGGTTGAGTCATACTGCTCCTTGACGTCAGGGGTCTTTAACAGCCTTCTCTCCATTCTATAGAATTGTGCCATTGCGATGTTTCTGGAATTCCCAAGTTCTTCACAATTTTTGAACGGTAGGGTCACGATATATCTTCCAGAAGAATCTCGCCGAGTTGTTTCTTTGAAGTTTTCTTCACAAAAAATGTCTTCTTCTGACCGCAAAATCTTTTTTGGGGTCTCCTCCACCTCCCAAAAGCGTGTGAGGATATTTTCAATCGAGGTTGTGTTGCAAAATGATACTGTGCTGTCATTTGTATTTCTTTGTTGAATGGGTCCTCCGATGATCCACCCAAATACTGTTTTTTGGGCCAAAAGGGATCCTATCGGCTTCATTGGAACGCCCATAGTGTAGATAAGGGGTCCAATGTCCATACCAATCAAAAGATCGACAGGTCTGCTTGCGTAAAATCTAGGGTCTGCCAGCTCAAGATCGGCAGCTAAACTAAGTTGAGTCTTATCAAGTGTTTGTGGTGGTAGGTTAGAAGGAAGGGTCTTCAAGACTGGTGCCCAAACTTCTAACTCAAAACTAGGATCCACTCGTGAACATAGGTTGAAAAGACAGGCTTTGGTGCTGGTTTCAGAAACGGCTTGACTTAAACCAGACACGTGAACAAGGTTCCTTCTCGTTGGAAGATCTAAACGATTTTTGATTTTTTCGGTGATAAATGTGGATTGCGACCCTGGGTCAATGATTGCCCTGGCATCGTACCGCTGTCCCTTTGATTCGATCTGGACTATTGCGGTGAACAACAAAGTGGTTTGTGGTTGACTGACTCTGTTTTCCTGGAGGGTCAAGGAAGTAACGCTAGGAGGTTCTAAGTTTGATGTGGACTGTATGAGTGTTGTTAGAGCTGCAGCACTGGTACTAGGGCGTACTTCAGCTCTCGCTGGATCAAGGTTTGTAGACTGGGTCTCGTTGGCCTTATGCAGCAAAGTATGATGTCTTTGTCTACAATGTCTACAAGTGTATCGACTTTTACATTCCTTAACTCCATGGTCGGATGAGAGACAGTTATAGCATAAATGCGAAATTTTGACAAAATGTATCCGATCATTTATGTTTTTCTCAATGAATTTTGTACAAGTTCTCAGAAAATGATTTTGTCTACAAAGCTGACAGTTTTGCTCATTTCTGATCTGAGAACTAGGATGTACTTTTGAAATATTTGTATGTTTCATTCCCGTATTTTGTGAATTTTGAGTGACATTGGTTTGGAAAGTATGAAACTTTTTCTCCTTTTTGTTAAAATCAGGTCTAGGCTGATAATTTTTAGCAGAAAAAGGTTTTATATTCCCTACTGATTCCAGGGTCTTGACCTTATATGTGAGAAAAGTGTCAAATTCGTCCCATGTTGGAATTTCAGTGCTATTTTTTAGGGAATTTTCGAATTCTTCCAAAATTGGTCTAGGCAATTTTGTAGATCCGAAATATATTAAAAGTGGCGCCCATCCCTTGGTGTCAACTTTTAATGAGTTTAGAGTTTGTGTACAATTTTTCATGGTCCTCAGCAATTTCTGGATTGATGCTCCTGAGTCCATTGAAACTTGGGGTAGGTTGAATAGTGTCTTGATTTGCTCGTAAACTTGCATCCTTCGGTTCTCGTATCGGTCCGTTAAGTTCTTCCAGGCGATCTCAAATCCATCGTGGGTCAAGGGAACGTGGCTTATGATTTCTCTCGCCTCTCCAGTTGTTTTTTGGGTAAGGTAAAAGAGTTTCTCCACATTGCTCAACCGTGAGTTCTTGATGTAAAGTGTCGTAAATAGATCCCTGAAGCTCGGCCAGGCTTGATATCCTCCTTGAAACGTGTCCGTGTCACATGGGGGTAATCTGGAAATGGGCATCATATCCGCTTCCTTGCTCTCGGGCTGGCTCTGTGATGTGCGTTTTAGTTTCTCCTGGGTATTTTGGTCCGCTATTGTTTGAATGTCGTCATTCAGGGAACTGAGAACTCGCTTATAACTTTCCAAAGCTTCCTTGTAGTGGGTCCTAAGCTTGTTTTTGTCAATGGGTTGGTCTTCTCCTTCTGGTGTCCAATCTCGGCAATCAAGATATGCCTTCTTGGTCTGATCCCAGAGAGAGTTGAGCTCAACCCTCATGGTTTCTAAAGCATGAATGTTGTCGTCCGATTTTGTGACCGAAAAAACGCTTTCAAAGTCAACAAGATCGTTGACACAGTTTGCAAATTTAGTTGTTAGCTTTTTATTCATTTTGTATTATTTATTTTCCCAGGTGAGCAAAGTTTTTTTTTTTCAAAATGGCGTAAATGAGTCTAGTTTTGACGCCAAATCTCAAAAAAATTTCAAAAAAGTTGTACAAATCTTCAAAATTTCTCAGTTGAACGATGTATTGGTATAGAAAATGGCGAAAATGTGTCGAATTTATCGCCAAATCTCAAAAATCTTCCAAAAAAGTAATAAAAATTTTCAAAAATTTCCAAAGGGTCGATCAAAAGTTTTCAGTGGATACGTGGAGTCGACAAGATATGAATTTCCGAGCAAAAGAGTGGAAAATTCTCCAAAATATTTTTCTCAAATTTTTAGAGGGTCGTATCGCCTCGTAAAAATATTTTCCGAAAGTGTGTGTGTGCGAAAGTGGCGTTAAAATAAAATTATATTAGCAAAAAAGCAGAAAAAATCCCGAAAAATTATTTTTAGTTTTCTCAAAAATTTTTAAAAGTTTCGATTTTTTTTGTTTTTTCAATTTTCAAAAAAATTTGTTAAATTTGTTTTAAATTTTTTGAAATTATGTTGTGTCAAAAGTTTTTTTTTCAAAATTTGTAAATGTTTCCAATTTGTTTTTTCAAAAGATTTTAAAATTTTGTTTTTTTTTTTTCAAAATGTGTGTCGTCGTCCAAAAAATTTGTTTCGGTTTCCAAAATCTTTTTAAAATTTTTGTTGATTTTCAGAAAAAATTATAGTTTTATTGGATTTTCCAAAATTCGTTTTTGTGTTTTTTTTTGTGTTTTGTTCCACGAGAAATTTTCTCAAAATTCCCGCGTCGCTTTATAAAATTTGTTCAGTTTTCAATAATTTTTCTAAATTTTATTTATTTTTCTATTTCAGAAATTTTTTTAAATACTTTCGCCTTCACGAATTTTATTTGGTTAAACTTTCAAAATTGTTTAAAATTTTTCAAAAAATGTTTTTAAATTTTCAATTATGTTCGCCAAAATTTATCAAATTTTTCAAATTGTTTTCAAAGTTTTCAGTTCGCAGAAAATTTTCTATTAATTTGTTGTTTCAAAATTGTTAAATTTCCTTTGGGTCTGAATTTTTTCAAAAAGTTTCAAACGTCATCAAGATAATTAAGTTTGCTCATAAATTGTTTGTGTAGCAACAAGCAAAGGCAAACGAAAGTTCCAACGACGTGTCCCGCTAGCGAAGAGTCTATTTTGTTCGTATATGTGTGTCCGTTAACCGAAAAAAAATGTCCAATAACATATGTATATATATTTCCAAAATCTACAGCAAATCTACTTTAGAGTACACGAAACGACAAGTTAAGAGTTTACAGGGTCAAGCGCCAACAATGCAAGCGATCAGTAAATTCTCCACACGAAAATATGGCGAGTGGTTGAAATATTGCTTTTGCACCCTTTATTCTTCTCTTGTTTTTGCGTGTAATAATGTGTGTGTACTTACTGACTCCGCTTTGTGTTTTTGTTTTTGTTGGGTCGCTTACTCTTGGGTCTCGTCTTGTTCCTTCTTCTCGGGTCTCTTCTTGTTTGCTGTGTTTTTGGGTCTCTTGTTGTTGCTTCTTCTCGGTTGTCCGTTACCTCTTGGCTGCAGCTGGTAACAATGTCGATGTCGATGCGCTGATGATTTTGGCGATGTACCGTTCTTCTAACGGTCTTCGAGGTTGCGATGTACCAGAAGTTTTTGAAAATTGTCTATTTTAGTGATTTTTGTGTTGTTGTGATTTTTGGTGTGGTTTTTGTTTTTGGTTTTCACTTTGGTTTAGGATCAAACGTTTAAGTTGTCTTTCCTTTGTTATGTGTAACTGTTCTTGTTTAAGATTTTAATATGTTTAGGTATTCAAAAAAATTTTATGTAGGCAAATTTTTGTAGTTTTGTAGCAAAATGTTTAATAGTTTAAGTAGAAAAATTTTAGATTTAAGCAAAATTTTTATTTTAACTGGCGGAATTTAAGGTTTTAGCAAACATGTACCGGTTTTAGATTAGAAAAGTGTAGTTTTTAGCAAAATAGTTATCAATTTTCTAATAATTTTAGCAAATTGTCCCCGTTTTTAGGTTTTATGTAGATTTAGTTTAGAAAAATTAAGCAAATTTTATGTATTTGAATTAATTTATTCTAGTTTGTAAGTAATTTATTGTAGTTTTGGATTAATTTAACAAATTTGACCGATTTTCAAAGATTTTATTAGTTGTTAGCAGGGTTAGTTTTAGGATTTTTCAATGTTTGTAATTAGCCGGTAAGTTTTAGCAAGATTTTAGAAAATTTCTATTGGTATTAGGTCTCAGGTAATTAATTTTTTAGGTATTTGGTAAGTACAATCAAAAGGTTTTAGCAATTTTTAATTAGCAGGTAAGTTTTAGTACATTTATTTATTTTTACGTAGTTAATTTTATCAAAATTTAGGTTTAAGTTTTTTAGAAAAATTTATTTTTAGCAAATTCTAGGAACATTTTATCCAAAAAGTCATTTAAATCAATTTTCAGGAGAATATTTAATCAATTTTAGCGAAACAATTTTTAATACGCGCACTTTTGTCCACCACTGTACTAGGTTTTGTTGTAGGTTACTGTTTTTCAAAATTGTAGTTTGTCTAAAAATTGTTTTGTGTAGTTTTTGTATTGATTTTAGTTAACTATTTAAAAATGTTTTGTTTTTGTCCCAAAGGTTTTTAATTTTATCACAATTTTATTTCCATTTGCCACAAGTTTTATTTTTTTTTTTTACTAAAATTGTTTTTATTTTTTCCAAAAATGTATTTAATTGTTCACAAAATAGTTTATTGTTTGTTTCACCACACCTTCACAACACATTTATCACAATTTATCACTTTTTAATGTTTTCCAAAGTTTTTAATTTTACTTGTCACACACTTTTGTTCTGCACTGTTTTTTCTTGTCCACTGATTTCTTGTTGTTTATTGTCTCCACCAAAATGCCGCTACTCCACTGGTTCGGCAAGCAAAAACACACTCCATACGGCTCGCATGGACCAAAATGTTGAGGGATGAGTGTTGTTGTTGTAATTGTTGTTAATGTCTTTTTGTTCTTGTTCACCTTTTTGTTTCTTTTTGTTACAATTTATAACACTTGTTGTTTTCGTTTTAATTTGTACAATGTTTAGTTTATTTTAAGTGTTTAAATATAACAATGTTTGGTTTTGTGTTCAATGTTTTCTATGTTCCAAATTATGTGTCTTTTTATGTTTTGTATTCACTATATTTGTACTTGAATGTCACTGTTTTGTCACTAAATGTTAATGTTAACTTAAACGGGGGGATGGGTCGCGCGCGCTTTGAGATCACAAACTAGACTGCCGAGTTGCGCTCTTCACACATTCCTTTCACTGCACATCGAAATTTGCATATTGGAAAGAATGTGTGGAGAGTACAACAAACATAACAACAAATCATTACAATGTTATGTGTCGGTGGGTCTATGCGTGAGTATGTGTGGTAAACACATAACTCCCGTAAATGTACATTGTTGCGCAAATTAATAGCAACATCAATTATAAACAAGCTGTATGAGCTGTACAACGACATCGACGTGGTCAAGCGCGTTCAAATAGACCGAATGCGCTGGCTTGGACACGTTGTACGAATGGACGACAACGCTCCGGCTCGAAAAGTCTTCGGCAATAAACTCGATGGGCGGCGCAGGAGGGGGCGACCAAAACTCCGATGGATAGACCAGGTGACGGAAATGTTAAGTAAGCTTGGTATGACGAACTATCTACGGTGCGCAAAAGACCGAAGCGCTTGGAATGGTTTTCTACGTGCGGCTACTGATAGATGAATTTCTGTTGTTGCTGCCAGTAAAGAAGAAGAAGAAGAATGATTATATTTTTATAATTTAATTTTTTTTATTATTATATTTCAATATTTCAATATTTTTATATTTTAATATTAATATTTTTATATTTTCCTATCTCGGAACTTTTATATTTTTACGTTTTAAAAATTTTTTTTTATATTTTTATTTTTTAATATGTTTATATTTTTGTATTTTCATATTTTTTACATTTTTATATTTTTTGTTTTTATATTTATATATTTTTATTTTTTATTATATATTTTTACATTTCTTTGTGTTTAACTTATAATTATTTTTATCTATTCACTTTTGCCATATATGCTTTGCCTCTCAGAAAACAACAATAAATTAGAAAAAGTTTTATTCCTTAGCGGCGCCGCTAAGTAAGTGGCCACTTCAACAGTATTTTACGTTTTCATTTGTTGCCGTCCACCGAATATATTTTTATAAAATTATGTTATTCACCCCTATTCCCGTAGACGTCATCGACATCGTCGTCGTTTTTATGTCAACATCACTTCGAGTCAACATCGTTGTCACATCAATGCTATTTCGGTATTCTGTAACTACTATGAGACGACGTCGACTAGTAATCGATAACATGAAAGAAATAACAACAGCTGATGTAACATTTGTACATCAGCTGATTCATTTTGACTTTTATTTTCTGTTGTGAAGAAATGTTTTTTGTGTCCGATTCAGATTCAAGCGATGAGGAAAGTAAAAATAATCTTATGCTGGAAAGGATAATACTTCGACTATGATCCGATGATCTTAAACTTGCCAAATAACGAGTATGTTCATCGGTGTTAAAATCGTAATTTGAGGTTATCTGTTGGCCGGCCTTCCAACTTTTTTTAGATTCTAGAACTACTTAGGTCTTAATAAGGCAGCATTTAATTACGTAATCGTTCCTATAGAAATAGTTCCTATCATGAAAAGTGAACTCAGGACATATGTTTCAGTCATAATTAAGTTGTCAGCATCATTGAGGTCCTTTGGACAGGGGCCTTACAACCTAAGTGTAAGTGCAGCCAGTAGTTGCAAGATTCCTGTCTGAATGCATTAAAGAGGTGATTTGTCCACCTTAGATACAATTGGAAGACCCTGAAGATGACAAATCGGAAGCATAAACTAAATTTTTTTTAACAAAACAGGATTTACTGGAGTAATTGGATATGTCGATGGAACCCATATCAAAATTTTTGCTACAAATAAGGAAGACCAGATTCGTAACTACAACCGCAAAGGATTCTTAAAGGCGCTCCAAAGGAATTAAATTGCTTTTCACCAATTTTCTCACATTACCCCTTAAAATTAGACAAAATCCTTGTACCTATGAGGGATTTTGTTTCCAAGCCCCTATTTGTTACTCGACATTGTTATTCTTGACGTCATTAAACAAAACCTTTTTTTAAATTTACAAAAACTAAAGTTATTCTTTCAAATTGTTTCAAGTCGTTACTAACAACTGTGACGACAGATTCAGAGTCGTTTCGATTCAACGTCGTCGTCACATTTCCTTACAGAATACCAAATTTGTGTCAATAGTAACCGATAGTTATCGAAAACGACTACGAGAATACCGATTTTACATCGTCGTCACAAGACGACGTCGTTTTGCGTCGACGACGTCTACGGGAATAAGGCCGATTATATTATATTTTTTATAAAATCATAAAAAAAATAAAAATATATTTTTTTATATATTTTTATAATTTTTACATTCTTTAGATTTTTATATTTTTAATTTTTACATTTTTGTATTTTTATATATTTATATTTTTTTATTTTTATATATTTATATTTATATATATTTTAATTTCTTTATATTTTTATATTTTCGTATTTTTTATTTATATATGTTTATATTTGTATATTATTTACATTTTTATGTTATTATATTTTTATATATTTATATTTTTATAGTTCTATATTTTAATATTTTTAGTTTGTTATATTTTTTATAAATTTAAATATTTATTTTTTCGATGTTTCTATGTATTTAATTTTTATTAATTTATTTATTAGCCATCCTATAATTCATATGGACCAGATGGCATAATTCCAACGATGCAACTAAGTGCTGAAAGTATACTTACACCCCTTAGCTTTTTCCAGTATTTTAAATTTATAATTTCCAAAACCTCCTCAGTATAAATTATTCAAGTCACCTTAACCGGGAAAATTAAACTTCTAGAAAGGCCCCACAAACCTTTCTCCGAGCAACAGTTTTCAAAAGAAACAATTGCATTCCATATACATTTGCATGTAAGTGACATTTATTTTCAAGATTAGTTTGTTTTATAACACAGGATGGCAATCGTTTCGGAATGTATCACCAGGCTAGAAATCGTACACAGTACAATATGTATGTATACACATCCACTGATCTCTAGCAATACTAACGGAAAATCAGAGGTATTTAGGACCCATAAAACTAACTGATTATTAAAGATGAAGTTAAATTTGGTTGTAGAGAAAGCACTTTGGTTGTCATACATTCCCAAACCTTTGTTTTTTACATCCAAGATATATGTAGGTATGTGTATAGGTATAGATTAAAGTAAGTGCTGTTGCTGCTACTAAATCTATCCCAAAAGTGTATTATTGTACATATATGTAGTTATTGAGTTCCAATATATGCATGTTTTATATATAAGATGATTATATTTAAAGTTATTATGGTTTTAAAAGGGACACAAACACCTAAAAAATAAATGCATGTTATAACATTTACATGTTTATCGTTAATCATTCATTCATTTGAATTAAGATATGTGGGATATATTTTGAAATTGGGTATTGATTTTTCTTAACATTTCTTTCATTTGAGTTTTTGTTTATTATGATTTATGTATATACGTATAAGATAGTAGTTTGCCATATTTTTGTGTTTTATTTTCCGTGTCTTTTGCTATAAGTTCATTTAGATGTTTTGTGGTTTTTGTTTTGGGTTTTTTCATCTTCTCATTACTTTATTACACATTTACAAAGTTGGACATCTTAAAGTTATTTTTAAAAGACATTTTTTTTTGTATATTTTCTCTATTGTGTGGTTGTGTTGTAGTTGGTATATCTTCTCATTCTATGTATATCTTTCCATCATCAAAATTATAGTAATAAAAAAAATATTATTACATTTAAATTCTAGATAAACGTCGCTTTAACGCTTATACAAAACTTTACTGGCAGTCAAAAGAAAAATAAAAATAAAACGAATCAAGTAAATGTTTTATCAAATAATTTACTCAAAAAAAGCCCTAATCAAGATTGCAAATGCAGTTTACGCTGGCCTTGGAATATCGAATCAATGTTGCTAAAGACATCACTTGATTTCCGGGCAGCATTGACGCTGAAGTGCAAACCTCTGAGGGCATAGTAGTCAACCAAGGGTTTAGTTTGTTTGTGATACAATTCTAAGCGTTTCTTCAAGGCTTCAGCATTGTCATCACTGCGTCTGATCAAAGGCTCACCGGTGACCTATAAGAGATTAGTTTAGATAAATGTAATTGTTAAGAAACTTGATTAAAATGTTCTATAATACTCACATCATCTTTCATTGGCTTTTGAGGTGGTGCGAATTCTTCGTGATAAGAACGACCACTGCTGGGATGAATCAAACGACCGGTAATGCGACGCACCAAAAGGCTATCATCGATAGCGAATTCAATAACAGCATCCAATTGACTCTTTCTCTTGGCCAATAATTCGTCCAACTGAAATTGTGGAAATAAAATTAAATATTAATAAATGTTAACTTCCTTAATTGTTAAGGAATAGTAAGACAACAATCTCTTTAATTGTAAGAGATTCTTAATCTTTACTTAATTACACAATGCATACCTTTTCAGCTTGCACCACGGTGCGTGGGAAACCGTCCAACAAGAAACCATTCTTACACTCGGGTTTATTCAAATTTGTATCGATCATGTCAACGACCAATTCATCAGAAACCAATTTGCCCTCGTCCATAACCTTTTTCAAGGTGGCACCCAATGGAGAACCCGAACTGATTTCAGCACGCAACATGTCACCAGTGGACAAATGGCAAACGCAGTATTTCTCCTTCAACAGGGGAGCCTGGAAAAAACACACACAGCAAAAAAATCAATTAAATTGTTATTTAAATAAAATGCAATACAAAGAGTGGGAGAGAGAGATTCATTCCGTCACAATGATGATTTGTCAGGTAGTGCTTAATCATAGTCTGTTGTGTCTACTAGTCAGTCGAATTTAAATATTAAATTGATAACAAAAAGTGACAATGCTATCAAAAAGTCGTCTCTGTCGTCACATACTTGTTGGCTGGCTTTGCAATATATAGTAAATAGTTTATTTTAATTGAACTGAATTATCTTTTATGTAATAGTAAGCGATAGTAGAAATACAAGTACAAAATAGAATGAGATACGTTCAAGTGAATTTATAGACGGCTTGCGAATAAATCGATAGTGCAAAATAGTAACACCAACAAAAAAATAATATGTAAAATAAAAACAAAATACAAAAAATAGAATAGACTTCAAAAATAATAAATAATATATAAATAAAATAAAATTAAATTAAATCAAAAAGTAAAATAAAGTAAAAAATTAAAACAAAGTTACAAAAAAGTAAATAATAATGACAATAATCGGCCTTATTCCCGTAGACGTCGTCGACGCAAAACGACGTCGTCTTGTGACGACGCTGTAAAATCGGTATTCTCGTAGTCGTTTTCGATAACTATCGGTTACTATTGACACAAATTTGGTATTCTGTAAGGAAATGTGACGACGACGTTGAATCGAAACGACTCTGAATCTGTCGTCACAGTTGTTAGTAACGACTTGAAACAATTTGAAAGAATAACATTAGTTTTTGTAAATTTAAAAAAAGGTTTTGTTTAATGACGTCAAGAATAACAATGTCGAGTAACAAATAGGGGCTTGGAAACAAAATCCCTCATAGGTACAAGGATTTTGTCTAATTTTAAGGGGTAATGTGAGAAAATTGGTGAAAAACAATTTAATTCCTTTGGAGCGCCTTTAAGAATCCTTTGCGGTTGTAGTTACGAATCTGGTCTTCTTTATTTGTAACAAAAGTTTTGATATGGGTTCCATCGACATATCCAATTATTCCAGTAAATCCTGTTTTGTTAAAAAAAATTTAGTTTATGCTTCCGATTTGTCATCTTCAGTAACTTCCAATTGTATCCAAGGTGGACAAATCAACTCTCTAATGCATTCAGACAGGAATCTTGCAACTACTGGCTGCACTTACACTTAGGTTGTAAGGCCCCTGTCCAAAGGACCTCAATGTTGCTGACAACTTAATTATGACTGAAACATATGTCCTGAGTTCACTTTTCATGATAGGAACTATTTCTATAGGAACGATTACGTAATTAAATGCTGCCTTATTAAGACTTAAGTAGTTCTAGAATCTAAAAAAAGTTGGAAGGCCGGCCAACAGCTAACCTCAAATTACGATTTTAACACCGATGAACATACTCGTTATTTGGCAAGTTTAAGATCATCGGATCATAGTCGAAGTATTATCCTTTCCAGTATAAGATTATTTTTACTTTCCTCATCGCTTGAATCTGAATCGGACACAAAAAACATTTCTTCACAACAGAAAATAAAAGTCAAAATGAATCAGCTGATGTACAAATGTTACATCAGCTGTTGTTATTTCTTTCATGTTATCGATTACTAGTCGACGTCGTCTCATAGTAGTTACAGAATACCGAAATAGCATTGATGTGACAACGATGTTGACTCGAAGTGATGTTGACATAAAAACGACGACGATGTCGACGACGTCTACGGGAATAGGGGTGAATATAATAAATAAAAAATTTCAATAAGAATGGCTGCGGTGGAGATCGAACACCAATCACCAAAGAATAGTTGTGTGTTCTAACTATTAAGCCACGTTAAAAAGAAGCAAGTGGAAGGTGTTTGTGTGTGTATACATCGGTCATACCAATCGGCGAATGCTGCAACTGCTTTTTGTCAGGCCTACAGTGGGCATGTAAAAAGTGTTTGTGTGTTTTTACTGATCATACCACGGTGGAACTGAATCATTCTCCATACCTTTTGTCAGGCGTACATAAGGCATGTAAAAAAGAACGGAAAGGTGTTTGAGTGTTTTTTTAAACAGTACATTATTAGATGCAGCCACACAATTTCTGTCGTTATAAAAAAATATGAAATAGAGTGGGTCAATTTTTTTCTCGACCAAGCGGTAAGTCTTAATCTACGATGATTTCTAAAAAAATTTGCTCAAAAAACTAAAATCAAAATCGAGCCCCCAGTTTTTAACGAAAAACTTTTCGAAAGAGCAGGCTGTGGAATATTTTCGGAGGAGTTGAATATGCAACTATCAATCAGACTACCGGATCACTGTAACATAGTTCAGGCTGAAATAGCGGCTATCAGAATAGCCGTAGAGAAAATTCGTGGGATATTGGGCGGCAATATTCATATTCTTATTGATAGTAAAGCGACTATCAGATGCCTGTAGAACGTGTACACCACTTCGAGAAATGTTCGATGTGTGACAAATTCCCCTATACGCTATGTACTAGCTTCAAATCGATATTAAATTATAATGGCATGTAACTTGACAAAACGAATGAAGCAGAACTTCTTCTTTTTTGGGGCTACTTTCACGTGTAGTTCTCAGAATTGAGTCCAAGTCAATGGGCTAAAAAATGTTGTTCTGTGTAAGTTTGTGAATGGAACTGAAGAAATTCCTGATATACCAAGGTGAAGAGAATATATGCAGTGTAATGTAATATTTAACAATATTACATTAAGAGTTTAGCGCTTATTACTGAGAATACATCAAAGTTGCAGTTTGTCTTTCTTTCTACAGGAAGCATCACTTTGATTGAACGTTCAGCTATTAGATTATTTCGTTATATATCTATGACGGTCGATGGCTCTTTATTATAGTGATTTTTGAAAGACTGCAATGCCTTTTTATGTATAAAACTTAATTTCCGTTTACACCCCATGTATGAGGTATGCATTAGCTTCTCGCGTTGTTGTGAATTAACATGCTTTGTATTTTTAAATTCACAACTAACGGCACCTACGTGATTATCGACGAATGCGAACGTCATTGTTTGAGAAGCTCTTACTAGACATGCTGACTGACTCGACACTAATACTGCGAAGTTGCTGTCGACAATATTCGAGGGGAGCCGACAATGAAAAAACAATATTTTTAAGATGACTGTAGCCAGGTTTAAACCTGCGATCTCCCGCATGGTAGTCGCGTGTTCTAACCACTATGCCACGGCCGGTCCCTAGCGCTAGACTCTTTATCAGTTGTGAGCATCCTCTGACCCTCTTAACTAGACACCTAGACGCCTATAAACAAAACATTTCATGGAATTACGATATAAGCCTAAACCTTAGCAAAGCATTATCCCCAGTGCACACTTAATAAATCAGAATGATATGAGACGACTGCATAGGTTTTTTTTTAAAGCTCCTTCTTTTTAACAAGGCCTGCGGTTACACATCTTCAGAGAAGCCTTCCTGAACAAGCCTGATACAAGGTCTAATATGGATGCTTCACTTGCCAAACCGATTAACTCCACTTTTCAATTTTTTAATAGATTTGTTTATAATCACTCACAAATCCAACAATTTTTGCCCTTAAAAGAAATATGTCATCAATGAGATAAACTAGCACTACTGAACATTTCTATCAGCTTTTTGTAAATGGAGTTAATAGATTTGGCAAGTGAAGCATTCATATTGCAGGTCTTCATCGTTCCGAAGGCCCTGGATCGCACTGTCAGAGAGTTTTATTTTGAAAGGAGGGTCTTTCTAGGCCTTGGATTTTACCGCTGAATAATAGATATCACAGCAGCCGTCCTTCAAATTACTATCAATTGTCTAAGGCTAGAATGATATAATTATGACAACGTTATCGATTACGTTATGATGCCTAATTGGCGTTTGTACTACGTAACAAAGTCCTCATTAAATTGATAATAACTTCTTACTACATGTTCTTAGACCCTATTTTTAATATCTTCACTCGTGTGGATAAGGTAATTAGGCACCTAAGTCTATGTTATTAAAAAATTGTCAATGCATCACTCGAATGTAAACAATAGTCGACATTTCTTAAGACTTTTGTTTGTCAGATGAAAGTGTCAAAATGTTTAATAAATTGGCACATGATACTAATACATATCACAGAAACTGCCATGTTCCTGCATTAAAAAGAACTCAGTCAATTAACTATCAATAGCCTAAGGGTAGCAAAGTAATTATAAGGACTTCATCGATTACAGCTGAAGCCTAAATGCCGTTTCTACTCCAGATCGTAATGTATGTATGTAAAAACAACAAACGCACGTGGATTAACTTGAAAACCAATCTGTTTTAGATTATTGATGGTCAAATTTTAGTATTGCACCGGCTATAGAGCCCACGGTAATAATTTTGTTTTGTTGTTTCATCGCAATCCCAAACAACATCTAGCGAATGTGGTAACTAAGCACCTGTTAATAACAAATTTCGCTAATACATCATCAGAATGCAAACAGTAATCAAAGCGTCTTTAGGCTTTGTTTAACAAGTGTGTGATCCCCCTACAAAAGTTTACTAAATGTTTTATTCTTTGGCATATGAAAAGTATGCAGATATCACACAGGTGCCGCCGTATGCCTGCATTTATAAGAAATCAATCAATTAACCTATCAATGGGCAAAGGTGCAAAACTTTCCCAATTAGTGGATTCTATTGTTATCAATTGTCAAGCGAAATGAAAGTGATATAAATTTATGACACACAAACAGAAAACCTTAACTTTGCTAGAGAATTTATAGCCTAATCTCATTTAATTAGAGAAATAAACGGAAAAATATTGAAGGCCAAGATGAATGGGGAACAAGCCGCCCTCATCCACTCAGCGTCTTATCAGTAACCTAAAGCATAGTTTTGTTTGATATTATTACAAATGTTACAAAATATAAATTTTATTGTGTATTTCCACACCCCCCTTCACTTTATTTTGGATAGCGGCAAAACACTAGCGAGGATGGACGACCTTGAATTGACCGTCGAGATTTGATATGTTGTCCAAAAATTTGGCATGTGCTACATTTGGAAAATCAAGCGCCACATTTTTCCAATCGCTTTCACATGCAATCTTTAAGTTAATCTTTCCATAGCCCTGGAGCAGCGATTTCTCTGCTTACACATTTGTTTAGTTATGTAATTTGTGCCATTCATTCACTTGCTCGCTGTTTGTTACCTTTGACCAGCCACTCAGTCAAATCCGTCACAACATTGTTGCCGTTGTCCCCACCTGCGTCTTGGCATCATCGCGCCAGCGTCACAACTACACAGTGACTACTTACTTGTGTTCCCTTGCCGGAACCAGGTGGACCCAAGAGGATGGCATGAATGCCAATTTCGGGCTCATAACGAGATTGTGGCATAGCTTTTGCTGCGTTTGGTGCCATTTTTCACTTAGAATTTATTTGGTTCAACAATTCGCGGTCGACAACGACGGCCGAGTTCTTTTAGTCGCTGAGTAACGTGGAGAGTTTAAAGAAAACTAAAGCAAAGCGCAGCACCGCACCACACACAGTGTCCAAAACAGCAAAAAAGTTATTACGAATTTAGTGTTGGCAGAGGAATGAAACGGTTAATTTAGTGTGACGTGGTTTGGTAACATATGATTGTGCTGTGTGCACGCAGCGGAATGAAATGGAAACGGAACGAATGTTTACTTAAAAGTGGTTTTTGTTTAGAAGGAATAGGTAAAAGAACTTTTTGAAAAGAATTAATAGTAAAACAAATTTTAATAATTTAAAAAAAATATTAATACAGAAAAAGAAGGGGAAGGGGTATAACGTAAATTAATCTATATGGACTTTTATTTATTCGATAAAGTTTTCATAAGGAAATCATTAAGTCTATAAATGTTTGTAATTCAGAGTTTTATTAAAATTGTAACTTTATAGGAACACAGTATGAAAACAAAGTAAGACAATATTAACAAAAATTTTATGTTTACACACTAAAGAACGAATGTGCTGTATCTCAAATATTATTTTATTTAGATTTTAAAAAATACGTTATCTTTTAGAACTTGAGTTTTTAAAAATTAAGTGGAATTTTATTAAAAAATATTAGAAAAAAATTAAGGTTATGATATAATAACATTAATGAAAAAGGTTAAATGAAACGAATGAAATTTCTTTTGAAATTGGATAATTTAAACTGTATTGTTTAATGCCCGACCATATTAAGAGACTCAATAGACAATTAATGAGAGGAACGTTGAAATAATTACAAATAATTACAAATATAAGAAAATAGGAAATGCATTATAAAAACAAGAAAATTATATTTTAGTTATGTCGAAAAATATCCGATTTATTTACCATAAATTTTTCTCCAAGATACACTCGAGTTACAAAGTGGCCCCTACGAGCACTATTGTAGTATAAAATCTAATTTTGGAAACATGTTGCTAATCCCTATAGCCCTAGCCGTTTTTTCTTGAGGTTACCTAGAAAATGCCTTAATGGGTTAAAAAAAAAACTTAAAAACATTTATGTGAAATTTAAATAAAGAAAATGAGCATTACAAATAAAAAATTTAAAGCAATATTTTACGAAAATGGGTATGGGTATTTCCAAAAAAAATGTCCAACGCGATCGAAAAAAAAAATTTTAATTTTTTTCTGGTTTTTATTAGTAAATAAATATACTTAAATGTTTTTTTTATTTTTATTTATGATTAAATGGACTGAAAAATTGCATTAATGATTTGGTCACCTCATTGTATTTTTAATAACATATTTCCTGATGATATACATAAGTGGACTTTTAACATAAAATACTTGTTACAACAGTTAATACCGTCAATTATAGTAAAAAATTACAAGTTAGCTGCAAAATTTTGATTTTATTGCATTTACGTTCTAATGTAGCATTAGTGATAAACTTTTGGTATATAAACTTTGTAATACTAATTTCGCAAACAAAAAAAAAAAATATTGAAAACAATTTTGTCACAGGTTATCAAAAAAGGAAATTTATGTCACATCACGCAACGTCGCGTCATGTTTGACATAATAGGTTGTAAAAAGAAATTAAAAATTTTTTTGAAGTTCAGCTAATTTTAAAACAAATTTATAATATTCCAAATCATTTTAAAACGGCCGTGGCATAGTGGTTAGAACACGCGACTACCATGCGGGAGATCGCAGATTCAAACCTGGCTCCAGTCATCTTATAAAAATTGTTCTTTCATTGTCGGCTCCCCTCGAATGTTGTTGACAGCAACTTCGCAGTATTAGGTGTCGAGTCAATCGGCGTGTCTAGTAAGAGCTTCTCAAACAGTGACGTTCGCATTCGTCGATAAACAAGTATGTGCCGTTAGTTCTGAATCTAAAAATAGAAAGCTTGTTAATTCACAACAACGCGAGAAGCTATCCCATACCTCATTCATGATGTGCAAAGGGAAATTAAGTTTTTTTTTAGTTTTTACCAAAAAAGCCCCACTCAATTCGCACTAGTTTTTGTTTTTGTGAAAGAAGAAAAAAATGACTTCTATTTTTGCCACGTTACGTCATCCTCTTTATTTGCTAATATTTTAAGACCATCAGTTCAGAGGATTTCGTCTCTTTTACTAAATATAGAGCTTTTTAAGTATTCCAGAAAGTGAAAGAAGTAGTAAAAAATCAAGTTTTTCATTGTTACAATCTCATTAAAACGTACGAGTGTCACATATGGGTAAATCCTGTGTTGCGGACGTTACATTCGTATGCATTTACGTTTTGTTATATTAATCCAGTTTGAGTTATGAGTGAGATATTTATAAATAAACTTCAGCAAACAACAGTTATTTGAGAGTACTTTGAAATAGTGCTCTAGGCTTGTACCGGGATCCCGGGAATCCCGGGAAATAGAATTTTCCCGGTATAACCGGGAATCCCGGGATTCCCGGGAAATAAAAAATTGATTTTTTCTTCGGTTTCTTAAGCAAAGATGCACAGAATGGCTTGAAATTTTGCAGAAATCATAAACGGAGACTTGGTTATATTCTCCCAAAAAATTATGGCATTTGATGGAACGCTGTCCAAACGCCCTTCCGGGAACGAAAAAATTTCTATTATTTTCATACATTTGTATGACTATTTTCGGTTTTCCGGTCTATCCCGGACCGGCGTTTCTAAAGTACTTTTTCAAATAGATCGCGAGTCGGCAGTGTTGAAGAACAACATTAGTACAACATTTCCACAGATTTTTGTGACGTTTGCTTAACAACTGCGGAAACGCCGGTCCGGGATAGACAAAAAACAGTAGTTTTTTCATAAAGGTATATATATGGAGCTTCGGTTTGTTAAACAAAGATGCACAGAATGGCTTGAAATTTTGCAGATATCATAAACAGAGACTTCGTTATATTTTGCCAAAAAATTATGCAATTCGTTGAAACGCTGTTCAAACGCCTGTCCGGGAACGAAGAAATTTGTATTATTTTCAAACATTTGTATGAAATTTTTCCGTTTTCCCCTCTATCCCGGACCGGTGTTTCTAAAATATATATTCAAATGGATCGCGAGTTGGCAATATTGAAGAACATCATTAGTAGAACATTATCACGAATTTTTGTGATATTTAATGAAAATCTGCAGAAATGCCGGTCCGGGAGCGAAGAAGTTTTCATTATTTTTTTTCAATTTTCGCGTCTATCCCGGACCGGCGTTTCTAAAATACTTTTTCAAATGGGTCGCGAGTTGGCATTAGTAGAGCATATCCACGAATTTCTGTGATATTTGATGAAAAACTGCGGAAATGCCGGTCCGGAATAGACGGGAAAATTGAAAAAAATAATAGAGACTTCTTCGCTCCCGGACCGGCATTTCCGCAGTTTTTCATCAAATATCACAGAAATTCGTGGATATGCTCTACTAATGCAGTTCTTCAATTTTGCCAACTCGCGACCCATTTGAAAAAGTATTTTAGAAACACAGGTCCGGGATAGAGGGGAAAACGGAAAAATTTCATACAAATTTATGAAAATAATACAAATTTCTTTGTTCCCGGACAGGCGTTTGAACAGCGTTTCATCGAATTGCATAATTTTTTGGCAAAATATAACGAAGTCTCTGTTTATGATATCTGCAAAATTTCAAGCCATTCTGTGCATCTTTGTTTAACAAACCGAAGCTCCATATATATGAAAAAATTACTGTTTTTTGTCTATCCCGGACCGGCGTTTCCGCAGTTGTTAAGCAAACGTCACAAAAATCTGTGGAAATGTTGTACTAATGTCGTTCTTTAATACTGCCAACTCTCGTTCTATTTAAAAAAGTACTTTAGAAACGCCGGTCCGGGATAGACCGGAAAACCGAAAATAGTCATACAAATGTATGAAAATAATTTAAATTTTTTCGTTCCCGGACCGGCGTTTGGACAGCGTTCCATCAAATGCCATAATTTTTTGGGAGAATATAACCAAGTCTCCGTTTATGATTTCTGCAAAATTTCAAGCCATTCTGTGCATAATTGCTTAACAAACCGAAGAAAAAACCTTTTTTTATTTCCCGGGAATCCCGGAATTCCCGGGAAATATAACAATCCCGGTTTCCCGGGAAAGGACCGGGAATCCCGGGAAAACCGGGAATACCGTTTCCCGGGAAATGGGGAGCACTACTTTGAAATGACTTTTGACAAAAAATATATTCGAGCCAAAAGTGCCGTTGCGGTCGTTACAAAAAATGGAAGTAGTTTTGGATGCCAATGTGTATTTCCATCTATTTTAGCAAATATTGCATAGTTACAAAAAAAAACGAAATACATTAAGGAAAGAGGAATATTTAAGGATTTTAAAAAGGCTTTATTAAGAGTTATACATTTAGTGGTTCATCCAAAAATTTTAAATTCGTCCGTTGCGGACGTTACGTTGCGGGCGTTACACTTTTTCCTACTATCTTATTTGTCCTAAAAAATTGTATCCACATCAGACAGTCTGTTAAGGAGGATTATAAATATAAGAATTGCATATATTATATGAAAGGACCCGGTAGGTATCGCTGGAGTGGACTTATTTCGAAAATTTGAGTGGATGAACCAATATAACTGAAATTCAGAATATATATGGGTTTGATAAAGAGAAAACATTTTATGTAAAAATAGACTCGATAGGTGGCGCAGAAGTGGACTTATTTCGAAAATTTTAATAGATTGACCAATTTAACTGAAATTCAGAATGTATGTTTGTTTGATCATGAGAAAAGATTGTATGTACATTTGCATTAATACAATGCAGATCAATATGGAACTGGCACCGTAACAGCTGACTAACCGCAATACATGGCAGTAGTATGGAATTTTGTTGAAGTTGATGAAATGCACTAAATATCAGATCCGCCACCAGGTTGTGTCGTTTATCTGAAACTGTAGAACTAATGCCCCCTTTCCACAAACATTTCATATGAGTCTACAATTGCTTTCAATAAATAAAATTTTGAAAAAATTCATTCCGTTGCGGACGTTATGCACTTTGTAATTCATATTTTTCTGTAGAATGGTGTAAAAATACATATTTATATATATATTTTATGCGCACTATTGGCTCTCTTTACGAACGTACTTCGATGGAGGAAAAACTAAATATTAAAGCAGTTAAATTTAAAAAACCTTGTTTTCCGTTGCGGACGTTATATGCCGAATGCCCATATTTACTAACCATTATTTATATCTTCTGAATGACTGACCGACGCGTTTTTAACATTTAATTGAAGACAATGGATTAGATTTTAAGTTTATTATAAAACTAAAAGGAAACATGGTGGTTTTTACCATTTTTATGAACATTTAAAAAAAAAATATTTTAGAAATACAGATAAAAGCACGAGGTAGGTGCAGTTTTTGACCCGCCATTCATAAATAGATAACGGGAAATCGTTATGCTTTATATATTTTGAGGGTTTAATATATAGCCCATTTATGGATTAACAAATATATGTGGTTTTAACAACTCTGAAATTCTTTCCTTGGTATACATTATTTCGGATTTACCCATATGTGACTATGGAATTACCCATATGTGAAATTAAAAAAAGAAAAAGAGTATTTTAAATAAAAAATTGATAGCAATACATTAAAAGATTTATATTTTTTAAAAAGTTTTTTGAAAATCAATTTTATTATAAACTCTGCAACAACATTTTAAATAATGTAAAAGAAATATTTAAGTCAAAATGTTGAAATTTAATAAAAGATGAAAAAATTTATTTTAAATGTGTATATCAAATAAAAATTTTAAATAAATACCACTGAAAATAAATCTTTTTTAGGATCTTTTTAAAAACTTTAATGTTCTCTAAATAATTTTTTAAAAAATATGTACCTGTAAATATTTTTTATTTTTAACTTTTATTGTACCGCAAAGTACTATCAAAAAAATATATATTTGTATTGTATTGGTTTCAATTTTTTTTTTTAATACATACTCATACTTTTGTTGGTACTATAGAAATATCTGTTGGTAAAAATGTACTTTTTGGTACAATAAAAGTACATTGTACAACAATAGATGTACTTTTGGACAGTAAGTGCACTTTGTGGTACAATAAAGTACTTCTTGGCACAATAAATTTTTTTTTGGCTTTTGGTACAATAAACGGATATTTGGGCACGATAAAAGTACTTTAGTTTAACTTAAAAAGTACTTTTAGTAAAAGTACTTTTATCGTGCCCTAATATTTTTAGTTAAACTAAAGTACTTTTATTGTAAAAGAACATTTTGTGTCAACATGTACATTTATTGTGCCAAAAAGTACTTTTATTGTACTACAATGTACTTTTATTATACCAAAAAGTACTTTTGTACCAACAGATATTTCTATAGTACCAAAAAAAAACTTTAATTGTTCCAAAAAGAACCTTCATTGTACCACAAAGTACATTTATTGTACCAAAATGTACTTTTATTATACAAAAAGTACTTTTTTGTACCACAAAGTACATTTATTGTACCAGAAAGTAATTTCATTGTACTACAAAGTACTTTTATTGTACAAAAAAAGTACTTTATTTAACAAACAGATATTTTTTGAACATAAGAGTACTTTTGTTGGGCCAGAAAGTACCAAAAACTATTTTTTGTACGAATACTTTTATTGTACCAAGGTACTTTTATTGTACCAAAGAGTACTTTATTTTACAAACAGGTATTTTTATTATACTTTCATTGTACCAGAAAGTGTTTTTATTGTGACAGAAATTACTTTTATTGTACCAGAAATTACTTTCATTGTACTACAAAGTACTTATATTGTACAAAAAAGTACTTTATTAACAAACGGATATTATTCTCTTGTGCCAAAGAGTACTTTTATAGTACCAGAGAGTAATTTTATTGTGCCAGAAAGTACCAAACACTATTTTTTTTTGTACCAAGGTAATTTTGTTCTTCCAAAAAGAACTTTATTTTACCAACAGGTATTGTGTCAAAAAATACTTTTATTGTGGCAAAAATACTTTTTATTGTATTAAAAAGAACTTTTATTGTACCACAAAGTATTCTTTAGTACCAGAATGTAATTTTATTGTACTAAAAAGTACCTTTGATGTACCAAAAGGTATTTTTATTCTATCAAAAAGTACTTTATATTACCAAAACGTACTTTTATTGCGCTGTTTTTTACCAAAAAAATAAGAACTACACAAGTCCTTTTTTCAGTTATAATAAAAAACAAAATTACAAATTTCGCGCTCTCTGCATTATTTTAGATTATAAATATTAAAATTCCCTTTGCATCCTGTGATTAAGTTATGGGAAAGCTAATCGCAGTTCTGAGAGTTAAACACAATATTGTTTGTGTTAAATAATTGTACGTCCAATTTAATAACGATTCCGTACAACGTTAGCGTTTTTTCTCGAAGTGCAGTAAAAATTTCTTAATTCGTTATAGAGTACCGATCGTAGGGAATGTATTGAAGCATTATTCTGAGATATAATCCTTGCATTTTGGACATGTGGTGATATTTTAAAAATCAAACCAAAAATAGTTACTTTTCACATTTTTAAACATATTTAATCAAAATTAAATATTTTATCATTTAATAAATTTGATTTTTTTTTTCAAAAGTGAAAAAATTAAAAAAATGGGAAGCTGAAAAAATGTTGGCATTTTTTTCGAAGCAACTTTTGCCAATTTAGTAATATAAAAACTTTCGGCATTTCAAACGTTCTAGACTATTTTTCCCGACATCTTTTCGAACCTCCGCTTAATTACAAATATGTATGCTAAATAGGTCATAAAGAAAATTACAACCAATTATTGTTAGTTGAGGCGAAAGTTTTGATGTCTGATATTTTTGAATTCTTTTTGGGGAGAACTTTTTTTCTTCCACCGTAATATCTTCTATAATGCCTACAGTTTTAATTTTTTGATGATTTTTGTAACATCTTCAAACACAACATCATTTCATTTCATAAATCCTATACATAATTGACATACTTTCTTTTAATCCAAACACATTGTACACATTTTGAAAACATACACTCACTTTATTTCAACAAAAAAATAATAAATAAATAAATTGAACTGTTCATTTTGTTAATTCAATTTATGTTAAAACATTGCAATAATAAAAATGTCAACTATTGCAGCCAATTTGTAATTCTTATTAAAATCTTATTTTGTTTTGTTCTTTAAGAGTGTGAATTAAAATTAATTTGAAATTTATATTTTGTTTTTGCTTGTTTTTTTCTCTTGTTCTTTGTGTTGTCGTTTTTCTAATATTAATTTAAAAATTATTTGTAATTTGTAATCTTTTGTTTTACTTTTCTTGTAATAAACACACTACACATTAGAAGGGCGTAAAGTGGTCGTTGTCTGTAAGAGAGAGAGGGAGAAACATCAACTGTTGTAATTTCACATTTTGTTATAAGATATTCATTTTAAATACCGTTTTCGTTTCAGACGGTTTGGGATTTTCAACAGGTTGCTTCTGTTTTTGTTTCTGCTCCTCGACGATATTGTGCTGTAAGGCTTCAATGTATGAATTCTGGCATTCTTTGCAAATGTTCTTAAAAGACATTTCCAATTTTTGATTGGACAGCGTGAGCAGCGATATCTAGAAGTGTAAGAACAATTTACAACAAAATCATTAGTAACATTTATATATATTTTTATACAAAAAAACTATAAACCTACATCCTTTTCCAAACGTGGCACATCGTTGCCCATATTTATTATCTTTTGTTTATATTCGGGCCAAGAGTTTTCCAGCGATGTGACATGTGATGTTATATTGGCACTGCGATCAAATAATTCATCCAATTTGGTCTAAAGTTAATAATGTTTAAAATAGATATGTATTAATTTTTACTTTGATTGTGATAAATTTGTTTATGTTACCTTGTGTTTAACTAACTCTTCCTGCATGATAATTGACTTTTGCGTTAGAGTATCATTGATGAAACTGTTATTGGCCTCTAACTTGTCGATTTTAGATTGTAAATCGGTTCTCAATGATTTCAATTCTTCGGTATAGTTAACGGGCAGGGCCATATTTTTCAAGCCATCGCTGAAGTTGGACTGAAAATGTAAAAAAAGTTAAATTTTAAAATTAATTAAAATGACGGAATAAAATTATTAATGAAAACGGAAAAATGTAGATTTTATTGCTCGTTCCAGTACCCAGTAGGGAATCGTCAAACTAGCTCATAAACGTAGGACAGACAGTTGTTTGTATGGAAGGTGAATTAGTTCACTCTCCTATGGAGACCTAGTGCTGAAATAGTACCGAACTAATATTTTTCCCTACTAAGTAATGACTGAAGTTAAATTTGTTTTTTCGCAAAAGACAGTCACATTATAAAAAACAAACAGGAATAGCATTTTTATTACTTTCAACAAAGCAGCAAGTGCACATATATTTCTCTCTTCCAAAAAGTTCAAATGGCATTAATAAGGACAGACCAAGACTTATGTAAGACTATCTATTTCTATAAATTAACTTGCGATTCCTTTCGAATAACTCAAACTTTTGAAAAAAAAATGTTTCCAAAGTAACAAAGTCCAGCCTAACAATCGCATTGAATTTTACATGGGCGTTGTCATGAAAAGGAAGCACTTTACTGTGATACACCTTCAGTACATTTAAATCAGTGTCAATTTTTTAAATTTTTTATATCAACTTCAAGCTAAAAAGAAAAACGTCAATTTTAAAGTAAATGCAGATTAGTAAAATATGTTGAAGTACTAAAGTACTTTTAAAAAACTTCAAACATTATATTAAAAAGCTATCTAATATCCCAACAGTACGAAATGTACTGATTTGAACTGTGTATATTGTATATCGTACTGTACCACATTTTTTTTTTTAGTGTTCCAAAAAGTTACTTGTAAAGAACACAAAATTATCTTTGTACTTTTATTGTACCACAAAGTAATTTTGTTCTACCAGCAAGTACTTTAATTTACCAAAAGTACTTTTATTGTACCACAAATTGTTTGTATTATATCAAAAAATGTTTTGATTGTACTAAAAAGTTATTTTACCAAAAAGTACTTTTGTTGTACCAACAATTACTTTTCTTGTACCAAATAGTACAATTTATTGTGTCAAAAAGTGTATTTATTGTACCAAAAAGTACAATTATTTTCTTTTTATTGCGCCAATAAGAATTTTTTGTATTAAAAAGTACTTTTATCGTATCACAAAATACTTTTTTTTATGCCAAAAAGTACTTTTATACTTTTATTGTGCCAAATGGTACCTTAATTATACCATAAAGTACTTTCTTGTTGCACCAAAAAGAACTTTTATTGCATCACAAAGTACTTTTGTTATATCACAAAGTACTTTTAGTGTACCAAAAAGTACTTTTATTGTACTTTTATTGTACCAACAAGTAATTTTATTGTATAACAAAGTACTATTATTGTGTAACAAAGTACTTTTATTGTGTCACAAAGTACTTTTATGATACCAAAAAGTACTTCTATTGTATCACATAGTACTTTTATTGTACCAAAAAGTACTTTCGTTGTATTACAAATTACTTTTATTGTACTTTCAATATTTTACAAAGTACTTTTATTGTACTAAAAAGTACTTTTGTTTTATTGTGTCAAAAAGTACTTTTATTGTATCACAAAGTACTTTTATTGTACCAACAAGTTCTTTTATTGTATAACAAAGTACTTTTATTGTATTACAAAGTTTTTTATTGTACCAAAAAGTACTTATATTGTATCACAAAATACTTTTATTGTACCAAAAAGTACTTTTATTGTATTACAAATTACTTTTATTGTGCCAGGAAGTACTTTCAAGTACTTTTACTGTACTAAAATGTACTTTTATTGTACTGCAAATAGTCTTATTATACCAAAAAGTAATTTTAATGTACCAAAAAGTACTATTATTGTACCAAAAATTACTTTTATTGTATCACAAAGTAGTTTTATTGTATCACAAAGTACTTTTATTGTATAACAAAGTACTTTTATTGTATTACAAATTACTTTTATTGTGCCAAAAAGTACTTCTATTGTATCACAAAATACTTTTATTGTACTAAAAAGTACTTTTGTTGTATTACAACAAGTACTTTCAATATTTTACAAAGTACTTTTATTGTACTTAAATGTACTTTTATTGTCCAAAAAGTTATTTTAATGTATCACAAAGTACTTTGATTGTACCACAAAGTACTTTAATTGTATTACAAAGTACATTTATTGTATAACAAAGTACTTTTATTGTATTACATAGTACTTTTATTGTATCACAAAGTACTTTTACTGTACCAAAAAGTATTTCTGTTGTATCACAAAGTACTTTTATTGCTCCAAAAAGTACTTTTATTGTACTAAAAAGTACTTTAATTGTATCACAAAGTACTTTTATAGTACCAAAAAGTACTTTTTTTGTACCACAATGTACTTGTACTTGTACTTTGTACTAAAAAGTACAATTGTTGTACCGCAAAGTACTCTTAGTACCAAACAGTACTTTTATTTTTGTTGTACCACCACGTACTTTAATTGTACCGGAAAGTACATTTATTGTAGCGAAAAGTACATTTATTGTATCACAAATTACTTTTATTGTACCAAAAAGTACTTTTGTTGTATCACAATGTACTTTTATTGTGCCAAAAATACTATTATTTTTGTCCAAAAAAGTACGTTTTTGTGTCAAAAAGTACTTTTATTGTACCAAAAAGTTCATTTTATTGTATCACAAAGTACATTTATTGTACCAAACAGTGATTGTATTATAGTACAAAGTACTTCTATTGTAGCATAAAGTAATTTTATTGTACCACCACGTACTTTAATTGTACCGGTAAGTACATTTATTGTAGCGAAAAGTAATTTTATTGTATCACATAGGTCTTTTATTGTGCCAAGAAGTACTTTTATTGTATCACAATGTACTTTTATTGTGTCAAATTGGACAACAATAATCCAAAAAAGTACTTTTTTGTGCCAACTGTATCGCCAGTACTTTTATAGTGCCAAAAAAGTACTTTGATTGTAGTAAAAAGTACATTTATTTTATAGTTATTGTACTTTCACTGTACCAAAATCTTTTGTTATACCAAAAAGTACTTCGGTTATATTTTAGAACAACAAAAGTACTATTATTGCAGAAAAAAACACTTGTTGTACCAAAAAGTACTTTTATTTTACAAATAAGTACATATGTTGTACTAAAAATTACTTTTTCGTACCAAAAAGTTCTTGAATTTTAAGGTGCCAGAAAGCACTTTCGTGTCAATGGGTACTTTTTTAAAAATATCTTGGTATCGAATACATTTTAGCACTACTTCCGGTTTAAGTGAAATGTACTTTCTCCCTTTGATTCAATCAAATCTTTGGTGATCGCTTCGAAGCTCTTCTGGATCTGCCTTATTTACTACTTCTTTTTGTAAGCTCTATTTTTTGTTGTGTTACTTTCATTTACAAAATTACAAAATTAATATGAATACATTTAAGACAATTTGCTTTTAAAAAGTCACTTTTTATATGATATTGAGCACTTATTACATCCTATGACAATGCCATATAAAATTCACTAGTTATGATAAGTTTTGTCACTATTTCCACTACATTTTCTTTTATCCTTTTCTTGCATCTTTGGAAGCAATTTTTCTGATGGGTAACAAACTCAATGAATAGGGAAAGTAACATATTATACTTTTAAATAGCTACGGCCTTATTCATAAAAACTTATAAGAGGATTATAAACCATTTTTAAGCAATTTTCGAGAAAAGAATATTCATAAACGATTCACATCTTCAATAAGTTAAAGTAGGGTTGTCTCTACTTTAAGCATGCTATAACTTGACGTGTGTACAATTTATTGAATATTTATGAATTTGAGATCTTTATTTTGAGTTTTTCGGCATTTTTTCCTATTGAAAAGAGTTGTTGCATGCATTCATTGTGTAGGAAATTTTCTTCAAAATCATTGCGCACATAGAAAAGTATCTAAATAGACACTTTTCATTCATGAATACCATTTTGAAAAATATTTCTCCAAAATTCTTCAAAAATAATTTGTAAATAATGAAATAATATTCGTGATGTATAAACAATCAAAACAAGGAAACAATGTAATCGGTATCCGATTATAATTTCAACATGAGGAAAAGAAAATCAAATTTTTTGATATAATTTTTACTTAAACGTCTTTCTTATCATCATGAGAATCGTAGTCAATGAAAAATTGAGGTATAATAATGGTCATAGTTATTATAAGTGCTAATACATATTTGGTATCCGATTATAAAGCTTTTGTATCCGATTATAAAGCTGTTTTTTTACATCAGTAACGACCAATAACAGTCGGCGTTGCCACCTAAACACATAAAGCTAAAGTGCTGATAAAAAACGTTTATGAATACAATTTCTTATTAAAGGTTTTTTAGAGCTAAAGAATCCTTTAGCTAGAGAACGCTTCATACCTACTTTAGAAATTTTTTATGAATATGGCCGCTATTCTATAGACTTCCACTTATGTCAAGCATATCACCCTTTGCCAAGTTGTTTTAAAAGCACCAAAAATCATAACAACTAAAACAAACATTTTGTAAAAAAAAACGGACATTTCAACATTTGCCTACATAGTACAGATTCATATATCGTCGCCTGGGGATTCATTTGCTCTATACTCTATTTTGGCAGTTTTAAGTTATTGATGCTATTTTGTGTAATTGATAGCAAATTTCTTAAATCTTAAATTCGTTTTTGTCTATCGCTTCTAAAAATCAAGATATTTCGTATCCACTTTGCTCTATACACTTTAATCTATAGGCCTTTCAAATTTTTACTGCGATTTAGTCAAAATGTGTTTTTGGCACATAGAGCATATGAATCCTCGGACGACGATATGATTACTCTTGACCTTCGTCTTTATATCTGACAACTTTTTGTCCTGTCCACTTTATAGGTATATAGTTCATCCTTATGATGCTATCCATCGTAATTGTAATCTTTTATATCATTTAGTAGTTTATCTACAACAGTCCTTGCTACACTTCAAGAATTCACCACACCACTCTTCTATCATCCCAACTCTCTCTCACCTTCAAATTTTCAAACACTTTCTGCAAATCGGTCTGTTTCTCCTTAACCGCATTATAGTGATCCTTCATACTTTCGACATCCGTTGCAATAGCTTCAATTTTGGCACCAAAATCAGCCACAATCTTTTCTTCTTTTTCATAACTTTTTTGTGCTTCTTGAGAGGTACGATATTCACTGAAATTCTTCCATAGCTCTTGCAGTGACTGATGTAACTCTGATAACTTCAACGACATAGAAGTTTGATTTTTCATTAAATTTTTCGATGTCTCGTGCCAGGCTTGTAAGGTGTCCGGCAGAATTTGACTGGCAGCCGAAACTGTAAAAATAAAATATAAACGAAGAAATTGAAATACAAGGTGCGTTCCACAGTTCCACACCAACTATACACGTACCTTGCTCTACTTTTTGTCTATATTCATAGATTTGTTGTTGTAAATTGAAATTTAACCAATAAGTAAAACCCACAAAGATGGACAGGGTGATGACGAACAATAGTATTCCATACAGGCGGAATATCAACTGTTTGTTGTGGCCACAATGATGCGGAGGTTGTTTGACTTTAGGCTGCTAGGGGCGGAAGGGAAAAGGTAGGAGTTACATATAAACTATTTTAAAATAAGTTGTTGTTTTTGTTTCTTTCTTGCACTTACCCAATTATAATCCTCCTGGTCGTCTGTCGAGGCATTGTTCAGCAATTTATCTTGGGAATACAAACCTCCTCTGTTATTGTTACAGCGTCTCATGGGTCCACCACCGCTGCTACCACCGCCTCCACTGCTTTTTGTGTGGCTCTGCGATATGAGGGCATCCAAATCTCGACGTTTTCGCATTTTCTTTATGCCATAACGTAATGGCACTGTGACATGATGACTAGAATCCATTTTAAACTAAATTGTTTAATAATGATTAGAATTAATAAAAAAAAAATTGTGTTTGATCTTAAGACGAATGAATGCGAGGAATACAACCCCTTCAGGTAAGAATACAGTTTTTCTTTGTTTTCTGTTTTTTTTCGCGTGCCTTTTCTGCTGATTTGCTCTTCTTTTCCACTTGGCTTTTTGTGTTGGCTCCTCTCACAACAAATGATGTAAAGTAATTTTTTTTATGAATAACATTATTATTGATTTTGTTTCGCGTGTAGGTATAGAATAGCACTGAGGCTCTGTCAAAACTCAACCCTTGTCACAAGTGAAGAAATAACTTTAGACATTTCTTCACATCCGAGTCGAGTCGAGCGCGAGAGCCAGCGAGCGAGTGCACTTTCACGATTATGCGCACTATCTACAGCCGCTGCCTGCCGTCCAGTAGCTGAGAGAGTTCCATACACGATTTTTGTTTATACATTGAATTATGTCAAATTTGTCATTGAGGAATATTTGTACTATTGTTGTACACTATACTGCCACAACAATTGAGCCATTAACTCCGTTCACATACGATGATAGCGACAGCGATAGAGCGTCAGCAGAAATAGTAATAGTAGTAGAATAGCCCCACATCTCCTCCCCCACATGGTTAGTGAATTTGATATGACCACCTCCTACATACTGTATGTACATTTACTACAAACATACAATCTATGTACTAGGGAAGAGTGCTAACGTCATTTGTTTAAACAGCACATTTTTTTCTGCTTCTCATGTTTTATGCAATACATTTATACAATTTAACTATTTTTTTAGCTGTGGGTGCCGCGTTAGGGGAAGGGGTGAGAAAAATTGTCATGGCTGCTCTTGACTGTTATACGGAAATGTATGAAAATTCCATTGTGTAAATAGTTTTCATTGTACATAATTACGTTTCCTTCCTTTTGGGGGATGCAAACAATTTAAGGCGCGTTAATGGGGGGTTGTTGTCTTAGCTAAAGGGGGTAAACTCAAAGTACATGGAATCTTACAACACGGATTCGTTTCAAAACTAAACGTAACGTTTTTCAACGCATCTGTGTTGTAAAATTTAAAACTTAATTTTAAATTAAGTGCGACATATCTTATAAGTGTTGCTTTGCAAACATATTAATTACAATTTAATGTTTGTATATAAACATAAAAAAAAAACAATTTATAAAATTAATGAACAATTTTATTTTTATTAATTTTATAAAGATTATCTAAGAATACTGGTTTTAAGATTTAAACATTAATTTAAAAATTATACAGAAAACTAGTACTAAAATTTCAGCTAGTTGACCTACACATACTATCATCCCAAATCCTTTCAACGTATAATACAATTAAATTAAATAGTATATTACATCAGACTTGTCTACGTTTTTATGGAAATGGATTAGTATTTTCCAATTCTTTCCGTATAAAATTGGTTTGGTTCCTTTTTATCAAAATATACAAATAAGGGCAATTAATCAATGATGAAAGAGGCACTGTCATTTCTTAAAAAAGATCGTACAGAGTTGGTGGACAACTGATATTTCGATGAAAAAAATTGTAGTCTTTTTAAAGTTGTAAATAGCTCTGCCATGAACGCGGTATTGCTTTGGTTACAAACTAGAGTTAGTTAGATTAGTTGATCTCCATATAAAAAAAATTTTATGTATCGCATACATAAAAAGTAGTTTAACACAAAAGTATGTAATCGCCCTTACTCCCCCGTTGTCGTCGTCGACGCAAAACGATTTCGTCTTGTGACGATGCTGTAAAATTGGTATTCTCGTAGCCGTTTTCGATAACTGTCGATGACTATTGACACAAATTTTTTTTTTCTGGAGATGTGACGACGACGTTGAGTCTGTCGTCACAGTTGTTGGTAAAGACTTTAAACAATTTGAAGGAATAATTTTAGTTTTTATAAGTTTTATAAAGGTTTTGTTTAATGACGACAAGAATGAAAATGTCGAGTACCAAATAGGGGCTGGTTTGGAAATAAAATCCCTCATTGGTATAAGCATTTCAAAGAGAAACAGTTCCGTCTAATTTTAAGGGGCAATGTGATAAAATTACTAAAGAATTCTTTGCAGTTGTAGTAACGATTCCGGTCTTCCTTATTTGGAGCGCAAATTTTGATATGGGTTCCAATAACTCCAGGAAATCTTGTTTCGTTTAAAAAAAATCTAGTTAAGATTCCTATTTTTCATCTTCAGTCATTTCCAATTGTAACCAATGTGGAAAATCAATCGAACACAAAAATATTTTTTCTTCAAACACAATCAAAATCAAAATAAAACAGCTAGTGTACAAATGTTAAATCAGCTGTTGTCATTTCTTTCATGTTATCGATAACCAGTCGACGTCGTCTCATGGTAGTTACAGAATATCGAAATAGCAATGATATGACGACGTTTTTGAATCAAAGTGATGTTGACATAACAACGACGACGACGACAAAGGGAATAGGGGTGAATAATTTAAAAAAAATATATATGTTACACTGTAGGACAAATTCAAACTTTTGACCTCACCCATGATCAAACTGACCAGATTCTGAAACTTTGAAAAACAATAAAAAAAATTCATCAAAATCTGTTAACAACTCGCAGAGTTCTGCGAACAAGAAGAAGTCACTTTCAAGTCGGTGTATGGGAGCTTCGCTCCAAAAATTGAATTGCTCGTAAAAAACTTATATGAGCTGATCTAGAAAAACTGGGAGATACGTATATTTTTATTTTAGTTATATTTTCAGAATCTGGTCAGTTTGATCATGGGTGAAAAATCGTGTCGTACAGTGTTATAAATCAGTTTATAAAAAGACTAGTAAGGTAATTATCTTCGACTATGCTAAAGCTCAGATGCCCTTCACCATTTATAAAAATGGTTTCAAAAATATTTTTTATTAAAATTTGTGCCCCAAAAAAAAGGGGAGTTTGTATGAGAGGTGGACGTTACTTAAAGCTTGAATTGTTTATATAAGCTGAGAATATTATTATGAATTGTTTAACCTCCAAAAATTGGGAGTTTTGTATGGAAAGTGGCAGTAGTTTTAGTCCGATTTTGCTCATCTCAGAACTCGCATACCAAATTCACGGGGACAGACAGGCCGACATCCTTAAAAGGGGGGAATTTGTATGGGGATCAGTTTTGTCCGATTTTGTTCATCTTGGAACTTAAAATCTGCTTGAATGACAGAAACTTGCATAATAAATTTCAGCTCGATAGCTCTTAAACTATGACTGTAAATAGGGGACAGACAGACGGACACCCCAAAAAGGAGGTGTTAGTATGGGGGGTGGAAGTAGTTTTTGACCGATCTTGTTCATCTTGAATCTAAAACTCCGCTTTAGAGATAAAAGCATTTTTTAAACTTACGGAAAATTCATCGAAAAAAAGACTTCCAATGTACCTGACTTTTTTTTTGTACTTTCGTTGTACCAAAAATTACTTGGTTTGTATCAATATGTACTTTATGTGTACCAAAAAGTAGTTTTGTTGTACCAAACAGTACATTTATTGTACCAAAAAAACATTACATCATCATCGTTAATACATAATATATATTTTTAACGAAATTTAAAAAATTGTCTTATAAGAAACCCTTGCCCTTACATTACCCATTTGACAACATTGACTCGTTTCAATTCATAAATTTTACTGACAAAATTTGCCTGCAAAATAAGTGCATGGATGAATTCTATCATTTGTATGTGAGGTACCCAAAGGTGTGTGGCAAATGTTTTGGTTTTTTTTTACCCACTATTACAAGATAAATAAACTATGCAAATACAAATATTCTGCAGTTTTCGGTTTGAAAATTATGGGAGAAATATTCATTTTCCAACAATAGATTTATTTGTATGGGCGGTACGTGAAAAAGTAGGGGCCATCATTCTTATTTGCAATGCCATAACTACAATTTGAAAAAAAAACAAATACTGGTAAAGTTTTATAAGGAAAGAGCCAAACAAAATAGATACATACAGAACATTCATATAGCCCTTCTCGCAGCTATTTAATATAAATTTTTGGTATAGCCAAAGGGTTAGACTATTACCACAAAAAATAAGTTGCAAAAAATGTTCAATTGTAACATTTTAAATAAAATTTGTTTGGTTTCATTTTCAATGTTTTTTTTTATGCAACGATGTTCCCCCTTCTATTTACTACTTTGCAACGTTCACTTGCAAGCATCTTTCATCTGTGGAACAGTACCAAAAGCAAACTCAGTCACTGTGCAAATTCCAAAGAATCCATACAGAGCAGATAAAAAACCAATCAAAGTTCTTATCTATATATAATAATAATAAATCCTGAGAATAAATACTAAAGACAATGCACAATGCAATAAGACTAAAAACACCTCTCTTCGACATGTGATTAACTATAGAATAAGTAATAGCATAAGCATTGAAAAATCTGCACCAGCCAATGAGTTGTTTTGACCCAATGAATCAATAATAATTCAGTGTTTGCTATAAGATTAACACATTAATATATGCGCTATGGGCTGTTTATATGGGAATGGGTGTAAGTCTATTATTACCTATATTGAGATAATTATAAATGCATACATACGCCAAGTACATAATGTACCTATTTAACTAGTTAGGAGCTAGTTTTAAACCACATCTTATTTAGAATTAATGGAAGTACAGTGTAAAGAAAAACTATATCTAATATTAGAAACTGAGGTTTATGCCATGACGGGTTATCGACGAAAGCTTAAAATATAGCAATGCACAATGAGGATAGTGGTATATTATAAAAGCTTTAGTGTATTTCTAAAGCACTTTTAGCAAACTATAGATTTTATATTTATTTATTTATAAAAATATTTCTTATTTATATCAATACTTTTTATAAATGATAAAATTCAATCTTGCATTCTTTCCAATATTAAGATTATTTCAACCTCATAATAATATAATACTATTCAATCACAATTGTTGGTTTTTATATCATTAAACGATTTGTTTGTTGTGCATTAAACCAGTTTCATGTAAAGTTACCCAGTATTTTATTGTTAATAATCTCTTTGTGTTACTTTTAAAACACAAATATTGTAAGCTATGTTTTCGTTGTCATTGTTTACTGTCTGCCAAGGACATGTGGTGTATAACAGGTTTTTAATAACTTTGTAGTAAGTTTTTAAGCCATCTCTTTCCGAGGACTGGTAATTAACTCACAATTTATATTCCATAAACCATACCAACACAATATCGACACAAAAAATTTAATTATTGTAAACAAATTTAATTAAACTATGAATGGATTCAAGCTTTTACTTTGAATATTTAAAAATTATCGAATCACAATTATACGGGTGCTACTTTTATTGTAATGTTATATTTTTATGCAACTGAGGAAAAGGTATTTAAATTTTTAATTTTTTTCCATACGAGCGGCGTTTAAAGTCTATGTTTATGTAAGTTATTGTTTTTTTTAAATGATTTATAACTTTGTTAATCTATCCATATGTCTTTTCAGCTGGCTAATACCATTCAGCGTTGAGGTTGTATAGGGATTACACAATGGTTAACGGGTTAAAACTATTTTGAATTCGAAGTGAAATTGCTAATACACTTTTTCCATCACTATTTGAATTTGCTAGGTTTTTGTAATGGCATTAATTATTTTTTTAGGGCAATCATATAGCTTTTTTCTTAATTAATACTCTATAAAATTTGTTCATTTATTGTCTTTCCATATGTATATATTTTTAATTAACTTTACTATATTCAAAACTGCCTTTTGTTTCACAACACAACAAACACTTTTCACTGCGAACACTTATGAGAGTTTATATTAAGCGACTTATCTTCTTATCTATTGCGGCTTTGTCAGGCATGTTGGTTCAAATTGATACGCTATTGATTCGCAAAATATATAATACAGATAAAACGATAACAAAGCACACAGCAGCAGTCACATAATAATAAATTGGGGAAAAAAAAATAAAGTTGCACTGTTATACGAAATTATTTCATAAAATTTTTTTTTTTATTTTCTTTTTTGTCCATATACGCATGATCTAAACGGTAATTATTTGTACATATAATAATTTATTTTTTTTATTTAATTTATAAAACTGTCATTTCATTTTATTTTCATGTTTTTTTGGAAATATTCACTGTTTCCATACTAAAAACACTTTCTCCAATTTACTTTGTATTTCGTATTTGTGTTTGCTTTCTTAACACTCTTGCCAAATATTCTGCCTTATTGTGGTACAAACCATTATTCTTAATTTCGTTTAAATATGAATGCAAATTCTGTACAATTAACACTCTCTACTCTTTTGTTTATCAACTACTAAACTCTTTATCGCATCAATTTTTTTCCATAGATTGATTATTCAATGTTGTAAAAATACTCACCCGCCGAGCAAAATACTTGAAACTCACTCATCATACGCATTGTTGTTGTCGTCGTAGTCGTCGTCTCTTACTCGTTCCCCGACACACACTTACGTCTAATTGTTGTGGTGTGTAGACTTTTTGCCATAAGGTATTATTATCTGACTATAGCCGTGAATTTGTTTAGTTTAGCATACTGAGCGATCGAGTGAGCGAGTGGTATTGATTTTTTTGCGAATTCATTTGCTTTATTATTTAATGATACTCTTAAATGGAAAACTAAATAGTAATGTTTATAATCAAATAATGATCTTTCCTCAATGAAGGCTACTAATACAACTATTTGGCTAATTGATATACCCCACCGGAGTAGATTAGCTTATGATCGCGTACTTTACGTTGCAGGAAATCTTTTAAATCATTTTGGGTAAATTCAACACCCAAACCATTAGAGGCAAACAGTTTGAGCATTTGATGTATGCGTTCAATGGGCAAGGAATCCAAGTTGGTAAGCATGCCCACAATGTAGGACCAAAAGACCTAAAAGAATATATATATATATATACAATTTTAAATATTTTCTAATACAATTTTATACGATAAAAACTTACTTGTAGTTCTTCTTCCCTTTGATCGGAGGCACTGGCCATAGCGGATGTATTATCGTCATCTTCGGCTATAATTTCATTTATGGGTAATTTTTCCAAATGTGATTTGGGTAAATCATCTTCTATAAGTTTGTAAACACCCGGTTGGGTTTCCACTATAATGCCATGAGATTGCCAAAAAGCCATACGTCTTCTTAGTACAGAGGGTGGAATTTTCACCAAAGAACTTAGGTCTTCGAGAGACCATTCAGCTGTAATGAAAAGGAAATGGGAAAATTTAAAATATACCGAAAAAAATTAATATAAAAACTGGCTTAAAGTTCAACTATGAAAAGAAAATGGGAAAATTTAAAATATATCGGAAATAATAAATATAAAAACTGGCTTAAAGTTGAAATAAGCACAACATTGTCAGCCAGATTCTAAAGCGTTCCCGGGGAATTTATTTTTCAAAATAGAACTATTCTAAACTGCGAGGGAAAAGAATAACAAGGGAGAGAAATTTCAAGTAATCGAAATCTGCTGTTTTGTTTCGGTTGTTTTTGTAATTATTATAAATTTACATTTTGAAAAAAAAAAAAATATCAAATGTTTAAATAAAACATTGTAGTTCTTGCTGTTTAGCTCAATAAAAGTACTTTTTGTTACAATAAAAGTACTGTTTTGGAACAATACAAAAAAGTACTTTTTGGTACAATTGTAAATTTTAGTACAACAAAAGTTCTTTGTGGTACCAAAAAATTAATTTATTTGTACCAAATTTATTTGTACCAAATTAATTTTTTGGTACCACAATGAACAATGAATTTGGTACAAATAAATTAATTTTTTGGTACCACAATGAACAATGAAAAACTTATACAATAAATGTACTCTGTGTGACAATAAAATTAACTTTCAGTACAGTAAAAAAAAATTTTAATACTAAAATGTACATTTTGGTACAACAAAAAAGCTAAAAGTACTATTTAGCACAATTGTAGTTTTTGGTAAAACAAAAGTACTCTATCACCCATGTTCTGGAAAACAATTCGGTTGGAAAACAGACCGAAATCGGTACTTTTTACATACAATTTTTACCGATTTCGGTCCGTTTCCAAACCGAATTTTTTTCCAGAACATGGGTGTATATTACAGTAAAGTTGTTTTTGGTACAAAAAATGTACTTTTTGGCACATTGAAAGTACTTTTTTGTTACAATAAAATTACTCTATGGTACAATAAAGCTCTTTAAGATACAAAACTTTACCGTTGGGTACAAACAAATACTTTTTGGTACAATAAATGTACGTTTTGCTGCAAACAAAAATACTGTGCGGTTAAACTAAAGTACTTTTTGGTACAATAATTTTACAACAAAAGTACATTGGGGTACCAGAAAATTATTTTTTGGTGCAATAGAAGTAATTTTTGGTGCAATAATTGTACTTTTTAATACTATAAATGTACTTTTTGGTACAACGAAATTACTTTGTGGTACCAGAAATGTACATTTTGGTACATTAAAAGTAGTTTTGTCACAAAAAAAGTACTTTTTGGTACATTTAAGCCTTTTGGTTCAATAAAAGTTCTTTCTGGTACAAAAACATGTATATATGCTACATTTAAAGTACTTTTCGGTACAGAACAATTTAATACCTTTTGTACAACAAAAGTACTTTTCCGCACAGTGAATGTACTTATTGGTACAATAAATGTATTTTCTAGAAATATTAAATTACTTTTCGGCACAATAAAAGTACTTTTAGTATAACAAAAGTACTTTCCGGGCCCAAAGGGCTCTGTACAAATAAATAAAATAAATTTACTTTTTAAACAAAAAAAAAGTGTGGTACAATAATTTTAATTTTTTGGTAAAAAAAAATGTACTCTTCGGTATTACAAAAGCTCTTTGGAGTGCATCAATTTTACTTTTTGTACAATAAAAGTACTATTTGGTACAAAAAATTTCTTTTTGGTGCAATAAATGACTTTTCGCACATTAAAAATATTTTTTAATAATTTTTCATAATTGTATTTTTTTTCGTACAAAAAATTTTCATTTGTTACAAAAAAGTACTATTTGGTACCATAAATGTACTTTTTGGAACACATAAAGTACTTTATGGTGCAATTAAAGTTACGGAACAAAAATTTACTTTTAGTACATTGAAAGTTCTTTTTTACTTTTAAGGGCATTTTTTGGTACAATTAATGTTCTTAATGGTACAATAAAAGTACTTTTTTTTTGAGAAAAAGTGGGTTTCAGTAAAATAATTGTATTTTTTAGTAAAAAAAAATTACTTTTTGCTTTTTAGTAAAATAAATGTACTTTTTGTACAACAAGTGTACTTTTTGGTACACCAAAAGTACTTTCCGGTACAATGAAAGTACAAATGGACCGAGCTCCAACTTTTCGTCGCATGGCCGACTGAGAGCACTTTAAGGGGCCTACAAATATAAACTAGACCTTTTTTCTTTCTAAAGTTCAGTTTCTGATTTTTTGCCAATTAAATGCTTGTTTATTGTATTTGTGGAGTGTAAATGGATCGAGATAAAACTTTACGCTGCATCACCGACTTAGAGCCCTTTAAGAGGCCTACAAATAAAAACTAGACCTTTTTTTCTTTCCAATGTACAGTTTCTGGTTTTTCCCAATTAAATGCTTGTTTAAGTGCAATTTCCTGTTTTTGTCGTATTTCCGTATTTGTGGATCGTAAATGGACCGAGCTACAACTTTTCGTCGTTTGGCCGACTTATACTCCTTTAAATGCCTGCAAATATAACCTAGGCCTTTTTTCGTACGTACATTTGCTGAGTTTTTGACAATTAAATGCTTGAAAATTGTTGGCGGATATATAGCTCTCCTTTTAGGACAATTTCTATATACCATAGGAAGCCCAGACTTTAATATAATGTCCTTCATTTTTTTCTTTCCACCTTATTTAAAAATTTTCTATACATAAACACCCCTTTTGCGCTTACCTTTATTCTGAAAATGATAGATTATCACGGCCTGTGTGGGTGCCACCGTCATATCCAACACTCGTTCGCCCAATTCGATAGTAATGTTAACCTTGCCCGTCACTGTACGCCAATTCAATGTACGATTGCCTTTACATTTCTCATATGACTTGGTATACTTTTGAAATTCATTGGCAATTTCTTCGGGCAACTCTACACTCTCCTTGTTGAATGACGGCCAAAATTGTGCCGAAATAATTAACGATGATATATCAAACAGTTTACTCTCCACATACTTTGAATGACTGTGTATGTTGCTGTTGATACGTTTCGAATCTGCTATATCTTTTAGCATCACCTCACAGTTGTGCAGCAAAGATTCGCCAAATCTCAATTTTAATAACTCTAAATTTCTTATTTCCTTTTCAGGATTAAATTCCAACTGTGTGAGCAGACGATCTGCCAGCAAATTACGATATTCACTCATAAACAACTCTTTGCTGCCATAAATATCGACTACCATCGATATGATGTCGGCACAACGAGATGTTTTCACTGTGCGCATTTGTGCTGAATTGTCTAAACCAAAAGGATCTGGTTGCCAGTTTTCCCAGTTGTTAAGTTCATCATTGGCATTGCCACCGGAGGCGTCTTTAACGGCATCGCCTTTAGCGAGCTCCTCAGAGAGATCAGTGGGACCCTCTTCGGTAAGGCTGGTGACGACGCAACGTACTGTGTCACTACGTTTTCTTAAGTACTCTTTAATGGGAGCGGTGACAGTTTCTAATATGACGCCGCTGTTGTCCAGGTAACGTATGGCTTTAATAGCGGCCACATAACCTGTTAAAATATCCATGGTGTTAACTCCCGGATGCAGAATACGAGCTTCCAAAGAGGTTTTCAGAGTCTTGATGATTTGACGGCGTAAGTTAATTTTTTCCATACAAATTTTTAGATCTTCAATAGCTGGTATAGAGTCGGGAAAATCTTAAAAGTAAAATAATAAGATTATTCATTGTAACTTTACTTTTGTTTAATTGTTAACCCACCTATGATTATGCTAAAGAACTGATCTATGACACTGAGAGCATAATTCTCATACACATAGAATGTAAGTTTTACTTTCAGACTTTGTATGGCATCTGATGTCTTGCCCATATCATTTTCTATATGCATGTCCTCGGGCCGAGAAGATTTAGCGTGGAATACCTGCATTAGCCAAGAGATAACGACTTCATCGAGCCACTTATTGAAAGGAATTAAACAAAACGTAGTTACTTTTTAAATTAATAACAAGTTTCTAAGAACTTACAGTTAGCAACGTTTTCAAATGACTACGATCAAATATACCATGACATGTATTCTTTATGTGCTCCTTTATACGCAATTGTACTAAAAATGTCATAGACTGCCCGGCCAAACGATCCAGCAACTCCAAATCTAGTAATTTACGATTGACCTCATTAATAGTTTGTAGCAATGTTTGACATTCACACTTTTCCAATTCTTGATTACAGCCTTTGCAAGGTATGCCAGATTCATCGAGCTCTTCAGTATCTGAAAAGAGGAAGGGAGCAAACATTCGTTCTGAAGCTTAGTTATAAAGAATCGGTTTAATAGGAGGAGGTAACCATTTGGTTCCTATGGTGCCCAAATGGATATAAGAAGATTCCTTGGCATCGTATTTGTAATCCCCTATATTCAGTTACCACCCACAATTGACCACAACATTCGTATTTTGGGTTTATAAAGTTTTTTTCAGGCCACTATCGTTAATGTGTAGCATTGCCATAAATTTTCTACTTCCTAAGGTGAACTTATTCCTAATTACTTTTATACATTCACCATAATATTCCCTCCATCTTACCTTCTTTCGCTCCCACTAATTGCTGAAGATTGAAGAAAACCTTAAAGGACACACTATAAAATGAGAAGACCACATTATAGAAATTCGTTGGCAATTGAGCCAACAAAGAGGCCCTCAATAGATCATTTAGTTGTGCCAATGTCTTTCCATGTTCCGGTGGCGTCTTACGCACAGCATCCAATTTTTCCAAACTAGTACGAATAAATTGATAATAAGCATCCAAACTTTTGACAGCATTAACAAAGTTCGTAAATAATTTATACTGCAGCTGCAAATCATCAGTAGATTCCCCCTCACGTTGGAAACGAGGCAATGTTGTATGATCATATTTGAAACATGACCAAAAAGTGGGAGTCAATTTGTTGCGAATGAAGGAGCCCACCTCTAGCCATACGACTTCATAGATATAATCCAAGGTGTCTTCATCGTTTGCCGCGGACAAATCGGGAGTTTCCAGCTGGAAGTAGGATAAAGAAATTACATTAGGACAAACTGTTGCGCATTGTACTGTGTGCGTTGATCTTACACATTCCTTGAGAACTGGACAAGTCTCACTAAAATCAGACCAAACAATTTCCATTTTTTTTATTGCCGGCCGCAAGAAGTGAAAAATTCAAAACATTTATACAGCTGAGGGGCGGTAAACAAAACAAATAATCAAAACATTGAGTAGGTTGTCAAATTGTAGTCAGTGATGACACAGCGCATGGTTGTTACTTTATTTGGTACTATTGTATGTTTTGATTGGAATAGGGAAGGTAAGAGCCCTGTTCACATTATGATGAAGTTTTACTTATTAAAAATAGAAAGCAGCTTATTATTATATTGAATTGCATTGTTTACAATAATTTGCCTACATATGTAACATATAAAATTGATGTAATGGGATATAACGACTTATGACTTATTTATGCGTTATGCAGTAGGATTGAATATGTGAAGACTGTCTTCACAGCGACTTTCGCTGCAGTGTAAACTGGCATTGAATCTAGTTTAAGGATGGAACACATTAGCCAAAGAAGTGTAAAAATTGAACAGTCCAATATTTACAGAGAGCAAAATTAATTAATATTCGCCCCTATTCCCGTAATCGTCGTCGACGCAAAACGACGTCGTCTTGTGACGACGCTGTAAAATCGGTATTCTTGTATTCTTTTTCGATAACTATCGGTTACTATTGACACAAATTTGGTATTCTGTAAGGAAATGTGACGACGACGTTGAATCGAAACGACTCTGAATCTGTCGTCACAGTTGTTAGTAACGACTTGAAACTATTTGAAGGAATAATTTTAGTTTTTATAAATTTTAAAAAAGGGTTTGTTTAATGACGTCAAGGATTTTGTCTAATTTTAAGGGGTAATGTGAGAAAATTGGTGAAAAAAACTGAATTCCTTTGGAGCGCCTTTAAGAATCCTTTCTTATTGTAGTTACGAATCTGGTATTCTTTATTTGTAGCAAAAATTTTAATATGGGTTCCATCGACATATCCAATAACTCCAGTAAATCCTGTTTTGTTTAAAAATTTAAATGCTTCCCATTTGTCATCTTCAATTACTTCCAATTGGACAAATCACCTCTCTAATGCATTCAGGGTTTCGACAGGAATCTTGTAACTACTGGTTGCACTTACACTTAGGTTGTAAGGCCCCTGTCCAAAGGTCCTCAATGTTGCTGACCACTTAATTATGACTGAAACATATGTCCTGAGTTCACTTTTCATGATAGGAACTATTACGTAATTAAATGCTGCCTTATTAAGACTTAAGTAGTTCTCGAATCTAAAAAAAGTTGGAAGACCGGCCAACAGATAACCTCAAATTACGATTTTGACACCGATGAACATACTCATTATTTGCCAAGTTTAAGATATCGGATCACATTCAAAGTATTTTCCTTTACAGTATAAGATATTTCTAGCTTTCCTCATCGCTTGAATTTGATTCGGGCTCAAAAATATTTTTTCATGAAACACAATAAAAATCAAAATAAATCAGCTGATGTACAAATGTTAGATCAGCTGTTGTCATTTCTTTCATGTTATCGATTACCAGTCGACGTCGTCTCATTGTAGTTACAGAATACCGAAATAGCATTGATGTGACCACGATGTTGAATCGAAGTGATGTTGACATAACGACGACGATGTCGACGACGACTACGGGAATAGAGGTGATTATGTGTCTCCTGATATTCTTTTTATTTAAAAGACAACTATTATATGATAACTAAGCTGCATGACAGTCTCTATCAGCCATTAGGCCGTTACGATTATATGTGCAAATAGGACTTTGGTGAGACCATTTAAAAAAGTACTAAAATATGTACTACCTTATAAAAGTATTTTACATACAACTTTCATTGGTGACACGAAATGAGAAATGAAACACTTCTTGTACTATTGAAACACAGGCTAACTCATAGAGTTCGTAAAGAACGCATGTAACGGAATTTTGAATAATGTCAATTGGAATAGTATGAACGATTAACTAGCCAAATCTATTAATTCCATTAAACATATAGAAAATATTGATTTTTTGGTCAAATAAATGATGTGAGAAATGTTTGGTAGTGTTAATTTTTATTATTAGATTCAAAAAAAAATATGAAACCTATCCTTGATTTAGAAATAAAAAGTAAAAAAGCATTTAGTAGAATTTATCTAAAAATTATAATTAAAAGTTATAAAATTAAAATTAATGAAAATTCGATTTATTAAGGTATAAATCAACAATTTTGTAAAAAAAGGGTAATCCATTTTAAATAAAAGGTTTAAATTCGAATTTTATTGTATAAATCAATATTTTTCCCAAAATAAGAAATGTTTTAAGAAATATCCTTATATAATTAAAATTTTATTATATAAAAAAATAGAATTTTTATAATGAAAATTCGATTTTGTAAGGTATAAATCAACAATAATGTAAAAAAAGGTTATTCATATTTGAAAAAAAAATTAAATTCGAATATTAAGGCATAAATCAAAATTTTTCCCAAAACATTTTTTTTTAATATCCATTTATGATAAAAAATTAAATTTTATAAAAGGGTTATCAATTTTTGATAAAAAAGTTCAAATTCGAATTTTAAGATAAAAATCAAAATTTTTTCCAAAATAAGGAATTTTTTAAAAAATCGATATATTTCCCAAAATAAGAAATTTTTTAAAAAATCAATATTACTCCCAAAAAAAAATTTTTTTAAAAAGATGATAATATAATCTTTTTACGATAAAAATTTTTCTTTTATAAAAGAATCGAATTTTTATGGTCGTCATCACTGACATTTTTAATAATAAGTTAACTTTATAATGAAAATTCGAATTTTTAAGGTATAATCAACAATTCTATAAATAAAGGATAAAAAAAGTTAAAATTCGCATTTTTAGGTATAAATCCAAATTTTTTTCCAAAATAAGGAATTTTTTTTAAAAAATATTTTCAATTTATGATAAAAACTTAATTTTATAAAAAAATAAGAAAATTTTTAAAGTTTAAAATTTAAGTTTTTCCATAAAAAATTTAAGTTTTTTTTAGAAAATAAGTAAAATACAATATTTTTAAAGAAAATTTTACAAACTGATTCTGCAGAGCAGGCGCCAACAATTTTTTAAATAAATAGAAATGGTTATTACAAAAAAAAATAGATTCAATAATAATAAAAAAAATAATAAAAAAATAATAATATTTGTAAAAAAATATGTTATTTTAAAAAAATTATGTTGAAGATTTTATTAAAATAATTAATAATGCAATTAATTAATAATAATAACAATATGTAATTATTTTTATAATTACAGTATGTAAATATTATTTAGCCAAAAAAAATAGGGGCATTTCAAGGATGGCGACCGTGACACTCGTACGCCTTTAAAGTGAAAAATTAATAACGAAATCTTTGAATTTGTTAAGCTTGTTTGGAACTTCCGATAGCATTTTAGCGGCACTCCGCTGCAAACTGCAAAAACATATATGGGCAATTCCGTGATTTTTTTTTATTTCCGAAATTAGGGAAGTTTTAATGTAAAAAATTCTTGATCACGAATTATACATTAGAACGTTAATAAAATAAAATCAAAATTTTGCAGCAAACTGCAAATTTTTTTTTTTTGAGATATAGGAAATATGACAATTATTTAAAAAATAGGTTATTTTTTATCATGTTTTTATTATCACTAGTAAATATATTTTTTACGAAATAGTTATTTATAAAAAATTAAATTATTAATAAATAAAATTTTATTACAATTTTTTTAAGCTTTTTTTTAGAAACTCGAACAACGTCAACAGAGCTACAAGATATTTGTTGTGTGTACTTCTTTGTATTTCAATTCCTGAAACAAAACAAAAAATTAAACCTTGATTTGATTATTTAACAATTATATTTAAATTACAAAAAAAGGTCGATAAAATCAAAAAACACAACTACAATTTTATATTTTATTTTATATTTTATTATTAAACGATTGTAAAATATTACTGAAATAAATTAATATTTCAAAAAAAAAGAACATTTAAATAATTGAAATAAAATGCAATTTGTAAAAAAATCAAATTTTAAAATATAACCTAAAAAACTAAAGTTTTTAAAAAATTTAGAAAAAATTGTGTTTTAGAAGTTAACAAACTCTAAACTGAGTTGAGCTGTAAACCGTAATAGGGGCATAAATAAATTTTAAAAATATCTCTAAATTTTCAACATTTATTTATTAATACATATGTATTAGTTTTAAAATCTGCGAATTTCCAAAAAAAAAGAAATGGTTTAAAATTAAATTTAAAAAAAAACAAATGGATTTGAATTCCACAACTTAGGTCAGGATGGAGCAACAGGCTCAATGCCTACTGGTCCTGCATAGACCGTGCCGTCCCCAATTTATGCCCAGCGTGTGGTCAGGGTCCCCACGATACCCGACACATTTTCACTTGCCCAGCCCACCATACTCCACTTAGCCCATTGGATTTATGGGCCAATCCAGTGGAAGTATCCCAATTTACAGGACTGCACATTTGCGAAGTACCCCCGGATTAAATACTTGTAAATTTTGAATAGTCTAAGCTGTTACAACAACAACAAGTCCGTAAAAAAACAGTGTTCGTTTTTAATTTATCATTGTTCAGCGGAATTGAGATCTTAAAACGTTTATGCTACAAAATTTGTATGTTTATTTAATAAGTAAATTCGAACTTCTCTAAAACGTAGTCACAGGTTTTGGGGCAGCCGTTTTATAAAAAAAACTTAATATCTGGTCCCTACGATCGCGGATTATTTTGAAGTTTTTTATACCAAATGTTTGTGTGATCTTTTTTAACATTATCCTTTCTTTCTTATGCTCCCGTGTTATGAAATATCCTAAATAACTTATCCCATCCATCACGGATGTATCAGGCGCTTTCTTTAGCACAAGTTTGTGTTTTTTTTTACTTTATCCTTTCTTTCTTATACTACCCCACAGCACTATGCCCTGCCGACTATAAGATCCCATACTGGAAACGATTCAATAATCCAAATATAGAATTTAAAAAAAAACTATAACTATTTCTGGCGCTTTATCGAAAATAGCGTATTAAACAATCCTTTTATAATTTATATATTTTTTATCTCGTTTTTTATCAATTTTTCATTTCATTTATAAGGAATACACCGCTCACCCCAAAAACCCTTCAATTGAGATAATAACAGCACATTTTAATGGGTATAGGATGTTGTCGTTTATTCGTGAATTAGATAGAATTGTCATGAAATCAATTAAAAATTTCGAAATACTTGTGGAAATATGTACCACTATAAGGCCACAGGCGTAAGCACTAATACTCTGCCGTTGTCTCTAGGGCATAATAATGTTTTCATAATGACTCTCATAATTATTTTTATAAGACCATAATGAGGACATTTAAAAAAATAAATTTTGTATAAAAATTTTATGCCAAATTTTAATTTAATTTTGAAATTTAGAAAAATTTTGTTTTTTAATCAATGTTATCCTAGCTCAAAAAGGTGTAACATAAAATTCAAAACTGCGATAAAAATAAAAAAACATGAGAGTAATTAATTTACTGTTACACCTAAAATTTATTATTATTATTATTTATTATAATTTATTATTATTATTATTTATTATAATTCATTACCAAATACAACTAAAATTCCTAATACGAAAATTGTTTAGATTTAGGTTTTAAAGAGAACACAAATGTATGTAGTATATGTATGTACTATGTAGTAAATTCTTAGAAAATATTAAAAATTTCGTTTCATTTCATTGATATTTGTATATATATGATAAATGTATGTACATGTCCTACAGAGAAGTTAATTAGTAAGTAATTTAACTATGACAGACAGTACCAATCAAAACAAATGTTTGCATTAAAAGGAAATAAAAAACAACACAAATTGATGTAGAATATTTCAAGAGTGCCTGTGGGTTTTTACTATACTATGTGTTTAATATTATTATGATGATTTAAAAATTCGGTCTTCTTCGTCGGCGTTTTTTCTTCTTTTTGCGATGATTCTGCTTTGGTTGTTGGGGTTCATGATTTTCTTTTGGTTTCTCCTCGTCTTTTTCGGCATACAGGCTGGCAAATCGTTGTTGATAGATCTTAAGACGATGTTCACGATCCAATATGGGATTAAGTGTGAGTGCAGCTCTTTGTATGCGCAATCTAAAGCGTTCCCGATCGCGGGCGTACATTTCCCATTCACCTTTGCGGGCAGCACGATAAGCATAAGTCCAGGTGTGCATGACATGTACAATGGGTTTGGTATTAAAACGTACCTAGAAAAGAACAGAAAAAACAAGCAATTAATATATTTTATATATATAAATATGTAAATCATTATCAATTGTAATTGCATTCTTATGGTTCTAAAGAAATATGATCGTCTTGTTTATGCATAAATTATAAACATTTCTGACATTCCATTGTAAAATGCTAATGAGTCAAATAACATGGGGTAAAAACTAAACTCAATTTTTTACTGTAGCGAATAAGGGGAAACTTTTTTTCTTTGATATTTTGTATAGTCATCACTGTAATATCATATTGAGCGTTCGGAAGTAGTAAACATATAAGATGAGGGGAAATGACAAATTATTCTCATGAATCATTGACAGATTTCGAACAATATTGTTAACAAATGTTGTTGTTCTCACAGCAACAGCAACATTAGAAATCTTAAGCTGTGATGTCACTAAATAAGGGGAAAGACCATTCAATTCGTTGCTTAATTAATACACACATGACTGACTGACTGACAGTGGTAGTGACTATAGGAAATCAACTGTTTTCAAATGTCTGTTTTGTTGCTGTTGTTTGCTATTCAGGTGCTATTCATGTGATTTGGACTAGCTAGTAGTGTGTATATGTTATGTACTCTATTATTTACTTATTTGTTGAGTTCTTATCTATACTAAAGTGAAATACAATCTGAAGTTGTATAAAAAAACATCATTATTTTCCTATTTTATAGAGAGGCGACCTTCTGGGGGCTGGAGAATAGTGGAAATTAAACTGTTTTGATTTCCGTGCCGCATTGTGTGGCTATAGACAAGGGTCATTAGGGTTTAGGGGAAATGTGCAAAACAATATTGTAAAGTAGTTTACAGAGGAGAGAATTGGTTATTTTTGAAAAAATATTAAAAATTTCAACTGGCCTGAAAAGGGCAGTAGTCGCTGTTTGTAGAAAAGATACTAGAATATCTTGATTACTACAGCTAAGAACCTTAAATGCTTTTATACTTTATAGCCTATAGAAAAATTAATAGTAAATCGCTTTTTATATTCTTACTTGTGACCAAAATTGACATTTAGGTTTTGTAGTTCAAGCACCAAGACCTAAAACAGCCTTAAATATTATTATGGCTATCTTCAATTCTATGTCTCTTTTAATTCTAAACCCTACATTTATATTTTATGTCACTTTTTTTCAAGTAATACTATTTCCTTGCATCAGTATTTCATGTCAAGTCACCTCTAACCAGTGCTAATGCCTTTCTCATAAGCTAGCCAAATGTAGCAAGCGAATACCATGTGAGTATTTCGTCATATTCTTAATCACGCTATCATCAAAAGTATGTTTATCAGTTAGTTCACAATGTTGTCATTGGGATATCAAATAATTGACTTACTGCCCAGTGCAGTGACCAGCAGTTTGTTTATTTACTAACAAATAGTAATGTTCAGTTATTGAAAAATCATGGTGAACTTTGCTGTAATTTATGATTGCCAATAAAAAATGGTATTCCCAAAAAATTTTGCTATTTTGTTGTGAGTATGAACCAATTTGCGGACATGAACGCACAGTCACGTACTCCAAAGATAAGAAATAAAATTGTTTCAGCATATATTTGCATTTGTTTACCTTTTTAACATTTCTCACAAACATTATTCAAAAAATATACAACAAGAAGTTGAAGAAAAGGACATGAGAACTTTAATTGTAATGTAAACATTTGAACAAATATTAATAATTGTTCTAAAAAGAATTGTTCAACAATGATAGCGTTTTGTAAAATGTCTCCTGTAGTTTTCTAACGTCTATTAAAAACGTTTTTCATAGTTTGTGCAACGTGAAACTTTTATCGCAGGTAGAATGGCATGTGTGGTCGTAAAGCCCCTTCACTATCAGCGACTAATGGAAAAACGAGTGCTGGATGTGTTACGTGAAACAAATTTTATAATGGCAATAAAAACAGACGAAATGAAAAACAACTTTTCTTATAGTAACACTAAAGGAATAGGATTTAAGGATATGGACTTGACATGACCGACCACTTTACTCAGAAAATGGTGAATGTAATGGAATTCTACGGACGCACAGTCGTAGCTTATGCTGATGACCTTGCAATTTCAGTAACTGGAAAATATTTTAGAGGTGGCTTTCAATAAGCTGGCTAGATGACGCAGAAGTAGTGGTGAGGCAGTTAACTCAATATCCAATATAGTACTGAGCTAGAGTTTTCTGAAAGCGCTGAAATTCTAGCAGTATTTCTAGGCAGAAAAAAATGCCCTTTAGACTTTTCGTAATGAAACTGGTAAGGTTAATGTTGCCTTATATAACTTATGAAGGCTATAAAGGCATGGTGAAGTATCTCTCCAAATCTCCCCGATCCTTTGCCAACCAACTAAATAAGGTTCAGATAACTGCTTGCTAAAGCATAAGTGAAGCTTTGAGGAATTAAGAAGAGCTTTGAGAGCTTAAGCGACAAAGTAAGACTTTCAGAGACTTACTGCTGCCGATTGATATTGTGGCTATGCTAGGGTAGGTGCAACCAGATCGGCAGTACGATTGAATTGCCTATCACTGTGGATATACAATAGTTTTGGTCACATGAGGATAACAAGATGTGGGGCAATGGTAACTACATACGCTTTCGAGAGGAACTTTACCAACAAGATACCTGACAGGGAAGAATGGGGTGGCAGAATACCACTTCTTATTGCCACTTCTAGACAGACGGTTCGAAGCTAGATGGGAGAAGGTGCCACCCCATTGTCTATACTGACGGTTAATGGGAAAGACGGTCTTTGTATTACTCTGTAGGTAACTTAATCTAAGCATAGCAAAAAAATTCATTGTATATCTGGCCGAAATAGTAGCAATCATGGAACTAGCTTTATGTTTGGGTTAAAACATAGTGACAACACTGGCTTTGTAATTCACCAGCCATTAAATCTCTAAAGGCTCTATTCCTTAATTCACAAACAGTCCTTGAATGCCGCAGATCTCTAAACAATAAGGCGGAGCATTTAAATATATGCCTTATATGGGTACCCGGTCATAGGGACATATCAGGAAACTGCAGAGAGACGACACTACGAATTTGCGTTCCTACGACATTTAGATCTATGCCCCGGAACAGCAACTGCTTTATCAGCCGAAAATATTGTCTCCAGAAAAAAACTCTCCAAACTGTTACAACAACAACAACGAATTCGTGAAAAAATGGTAATCTAGATAGGTCCAGTGAGAGATGGACAGATCTCGTTGCCTGCAGTGTAACTAGACATATTTGGCAAGGACACAGGACTGAGGAAAATAGTGTCTTTGTTAGGCGAACACGCCAGAAAAATAGGCTTCGAGTCTTATTACTTCTGCAGAAGCTGTGGGAATGAGGAAGAAGTGGACGGCATCTGTTTTGCTCTTGCCCGCTTTATGTAAACATCGTCTGGAAATACTTTCTAGGAGGCCTGACAGATCTTACGAGTACCGATATTCGTATTCTTGATACGATTTGTGTATCAGACAGGAATGAGGAGCACCTATGCCCGAAGTAATACAAGGGCCCTGTAATAGTCCTTGTCAGCTAGTTTTACGTGGCTACCATCACTACCTAAATCCAATCTTATTTAGATAGTTAATAGTCACCACGAGGGAAACATTTAGATCTCTACGTAATTGATATGATATTTGTATACCCGACAGCCGAGAACAATTATATATTCCAGGAATATATGTATTGATTCCTAAATGAATTATTGAAATGAACAAAGATACCAATTTTAATTACTTCAGCTTTTAAAGGTATTTTAAATCAAACCGGTCGCAAATGTTAAATTTGCATTTCTGAACAGAAACGAGAAATATTTGAAAAGAGATTTCTATAAATAAATCTTTGGCCAATACCTAGGCTAATTATAAAGTCTATGATACTCTTTCTACAAGATTAAGTGTAATAATACCTAAAACAGAAATTGTGTTGATAAGTGTGCACAATTTCTATTTTTTTTAAATAACGCAACAATCTTTTATTAAATCTTCTTTGTGTCATCACTTGTGTAAATAGATACGAGATGTTTGCGGTCAGTCTTTAACTAAAAATAAGTAAATTTTTATAGCAAATGATCAATTCGCAAGTAGAATATAAGTTCTTACAACAGATCTTTATAAAAAACATAAATTAGAAGTCTATATAAATAATATACCCTCCGACTGCAATTTTCACTAGAAAACCGGCTAACCGGCAACTAATTATATGTTTTTTTTCTATATTAGGTCATTTTCAAGGGCATTGCCCACAACAAAGTGCATTGCCTATACACTACAAATATTATAACATAACATAATAATACAACAAATATGTAAATAAATGATTTGTAATAATAATCTTATCAGTAAAAAAGAAAAAAAGGCAGCAATGTACTATAAATCAAAGGTCAAGATGATGTAAATGTTTAAAAACATTTGAAATAAAAAGCAACAAGTTTCGTAATACTAATTATGATGTTGCGTATTTATTTTCCCAAATACCACAATTCCCTTTCACGACTGAACATAATATTGAACTATTTTCCCCTAATAACCATAATCTTATGCGGTCTCCCTTCTCTACCCCTATTTGTATGTAGGCATAGTATTAAAAGTTTCTGTAGGCCTGGGCAAACAATTGTGTGTTACGTACCTTTTTCTTTTTATCACAAATAAATTTTGGTGCTTTTGCTATTGCCGGGCACTTAGAGAAATCAACAACATCGGCACCCTCATACAGTAGACATTCATTATCGTCATACTCAACGTCAGTCTCATACTCTTCAGCGTCTTCTTCGTCGTCGTCATCATCATCTTCCTTAAACTGAACATCATCATCATCATCTTCGTCGTCGTCATCATCATAATTATCGGCATGTGGATTATAATCGGCTTCAGTGTGAAGGAATTCAATTCCATCATCATCATCGTCGTCGTCGTCTACGTCATCATCGTCGTTGTAGGCTAATTGAAGGCTCATGGCTATTAGACTATCACACATTTCCGATATATGATGATGGATAGCTCCATTCATGGTGGTACACATCATATAGACCTCGGCGTCGTTCTGGTAATTTTGCGGTAAAAATCCTGCAAAGCCAGGTATTTGTGTGAACAGTGATGATGATGATGGTGCGGGAGTGCTGTTGGCCGCAGCCATTTTCTCGGAGGCTGCAGCGGCTGATGATGATGCGGCGCCCTCCTTGCCGCCAATGTCCACGACGATACTGCAAAAGGAGGGTTTGGAATATATGATACTGTTGACGACCACAGCGGCCTCCATGGGAGGCGTCGTCTGCTTAGTTGTTGCCGCTTTACACAGATCTGCTGCCAGTGACGACATTGCTGCTACAGCTGTGGCAGTCGTCTTGCTGCTACCGCCGCCACCCCCGCCGCAGGTGTCAAAAGATGGCGTGAGATGTGTTGCTGGGTGTGATTTCAATGCTGTCGTTGTCGACATTTTGTTTGCGTTTTTATGATGGAGGCAGGTACTAGGCTGGTTTTCGTTACGATTTTCTCGGAATTTTCTTCTAATCATATGGCTTTAAATGAGAGATGCCAAGGTAGAAATTCTCTGCGATAACGAATACTTTGTTGCAAATATTGCAGCTGCAGTTTTTGTTGTTGTTCTCTGGCTTTCTTCTTAAACAAGGATCCTTGGTGTAATTGCAACAACAATTGTAATGATCTTTGTTTCTTCTTGATGTTGGATTGAATGATTCTTAGATTGTGGGAATTAACGTTGGCGTTGTCGTCGACGGCGTTATTGTTATTGAAATTGGGACGTCTCAATACAAATTGTCTACGATTGTCCAGATGTTGCAGGGATTCATAGCGTTGTAGAACTTTAGTGGCTTCGTTGGTGTTGTTGGCGTTGGTTGTCGTTGTTGTTTCAATAGTAGTAGTCCCACATGTTGGCAGCGGGCTGAGATGGACGCAGTGCTCCATGATTTTCATTCCGATTGCATTATTTTGTACATCGTAATTGCGGAAGACAAATAACATTGGTTTAAATCGAACTACACAACAAGGAGCGTTTAGCAAGCTCAATCGGAAAATGTGATGATGAAAGCAACAATTTGTATTTGCAATAAATATGTTTTCGTGTGTTTTTCCCTCTGTGTCTTATTATTATTATGATGAATTTTTGTCTTCTGTGCTTTGCTTTGTTATCAACAATAATAAAGCATACACAAACACAGGCGCGCAAACAGTTGCTTGTAGTGTTCGCTCAGTTCTACTTTATTCTGCACTTATTTACCTCTGTCCCTTCTCCGTGCAGGCCGTTGGTGTAGTACGAAACACTTTGTGGTCTCGCGTAAGACTGTATGAGTCTTCTCGCTCGTCGAGCAAAAATGTGTGCCTGTATGGGCCTGTTTGTGTGTGAAAGGTGATTTTTTTCAGCTTCTTCTTCTTCTTCGTTTTCTACGGTTGATTCCCTCAACTGGTTTCACGAAAAAAAAATACTTATATCTTTTTTTTATTTCTAGCTGTTGTGGGGCTGGTTGTCTAACAACGTCGACGTGATCTTTGTAGTGCAAATTGAATTTTTTCTGTAATTGTTCAAGGACAAAACGTTATGCTTGCCTATTTATGTATTTTTTCTTTGTTTCAGTACAATAATGTATACACTTCATTTATTTTCTATACACACTTGTCATTCGGATTTTAAGTCTCTATTTTTGCTCTGATGATTAAGATTTTTCCAATCACAGAAGAATATTCACGGAATTTTGTACGCACTTGGTTGTTCACTTTTTGCTTTTTTCGTTGGTAATGATATTTTTTCTCTGCACTTTTGTGTTCAGTATGATTTTAGTGTTTGTGTGTGAGAGAGAACAGGGTTGTATTTACTTCTAGAAAATTGGCGGCGAAACTGTTGTGAGAATGTAAACACAACAGGGCGTTTCAAAGTGTGTGATGATGTTGTGCTGTGGAGAAAACAGAAACGAATGACTCAGAATGGAATATTGTAACAGAATCATTAGGGGAAACAGTAATCGCCCGCTAATGCGTTGAGTTCTTGTGATTTATCGATAATGTATTGATTTTTACTTGATATTATGTTAATAAATCAATCAATGCCCATGTATTTTGAGAAATCGGTAATGTTTTTTTTTTATATTAACTTTATGCTTGATATTATGATGCTGTTGCAATCAATGCCAAATTATTTATGGTAAAAAAAAGTTAGGGAAGGGAGTTGAAATTCTTCTTCTTCTTTTTCTTCTCCTTTAATTGCAGCAACAACAGAAATTTATCCACCAGTAGCCGCACTTAGAAAAGTATTCCTAGTGCTTCGGTTTTTTGCGCTCCGTAGATAGTTCGTAAGGGAGTTAAAATTACAAATTAGAATAATAATTATATAAATAATACGAATGAATTGGATTTCACCAGGTGAGATGCGGCTGGAAAATGTTAAGATGCCATCTTCTTCATAGTCTCAGGAAAACGATGTCAAAGTCGCCGCCGACTTCCATTAACTATATCTTTCTTTAAAAACTAAACTAAACTATACTTGCATCAGACAAATCAGACCAGAAAGCAGTTAACAAACTCTTGGAGCAAAAAATGCTCTTGCAAATCACTGTACGATAACTGGACACAAAACAAACTTTGATGACATAGAGATTCTAGAGGAGGAGAGAAACTACTCACAAAGATATAACCTAGATATGTTACATATTATTAAAGTTCCTGCTGAAAAAAGTCTCAATTACAAAAGCTTAGAAAAACAGAAACTTAGCCAAGACGGAAGTTTTTATATTTTTATAAAAATTTCAATGTAAAAAATATATTAAATTGTTTAGTTTTTTTTGTTTTTGTTTTGTGTTTATTTTATGTTTATTTTTGTGTATAAAATCAGAATTCCCTGATGATGACTAAAGATTTTAGTCGAAATATTGGAAATAAAAATTTAAAAATGTTTAAAGAATATCTAAAATCTTTCTATAAATAAACCTGGAGGCCGAATAATTACCCAAAATAGAAAATTAGAGGTAAACAATCAACAAATAATTAATATTTAAATTTTTTTTTATTTTTAAATTAATATATTATTTAATTTAAATATTAATTTAAAAATAAAAAAATTGTTTTAAAAAAAATTAAATTACGAAAAATCGGTCGTACTTGTTCAGTTTTCCGCCAGCAAATAATAGTCGAGACTTCACCAAATTAAAACATTTTGGACCTTGAGTGTTTTTAAATAGCTTCTTAGGGTTGCATATAATATTTATTTAATTAAACCATTATGGGCTGGGCATATAAATTAACCCATGTTGGACTAGGTATTACCTATATACCGGTACATTTCGTACATTGAGTGTTTTGAAAATAGCTTAAAAAGGTTGCATAAAGAAATTATTTCATTCTATAATTTCCTAGTAAGAAAAGTATACATCTCTTTGGTTATTTTTTTTTAAATATCTCCCAACATATTTAAACAATGAGATTTTTAATTACATTAAATAAAATGTACGCAATTTAAAGCGTTATCTCTTACAATAAAGCACACATTTGTACATACTTATGTGCTGTTTTATTAATTTACATTTATATTGCATTACCAACCATAGCTATTAATCTGCTACAAGTATTTTTCCAGTGAAGATCCCTGAACTATGGGTTCGTTAATAATAACAATAATAATAATAATGAGATTGCAGTGAACGTGATTTCAAATTAAGATAATTTAGGATGATTTGCGGAGGATACTAAGTCGTAAAATCTTAAATGATGTTAATATTCCAATCGCAATATTAAATAATTTTGAGTGTTTTGTGTTGTCATCACAATTAAAGCTGTTAACTGGGACGAACACCGAAAATTACTTAATTAAGCATATACAAAAATGTTAGTCATCGATTTATAACATTATGACAAAAGTTGATATGTCCAATTTTATGTAATTTTATATGAGCATTACATAGGGTCGCTCTATATGGCGGAAAAAGTTTATGTTTTCTCCCCCCAGTTTGATAGTTTGTCTGAAGACAATTTGAGGACATCAATTTTTTTCGAATTCGTGCACCCTACAACCCCCCGGTATAGTATTTATTATATTGTATCGTCATTTAATAACAGCTCGAAACAATGCCCATATCGTTATTAATGGTTAATTAATATCTACGTTTAGCTTATTGGACATTTTTTGACCCCAACCTCAAATTTAGTTTTTAAGTTTTTGGCGGTGTATAGGGCGACCTATTGATTTTTAAAACCTCTAAAACTTTTTTGTTTAAGAATAAGAATATATACTTTAAAATCTAAATTTTACTCTTTTTTTCATCTTTACGATTTTTATCAGAAATAGGCATAATTAGGGTGAAACAAACAAAGTAAAAAACTCAAAAACTAAAATTGACGTCGGAGTCAAAAATTACCAATAGACAAAATTAAGTCCTAGATTAACCATGAATAACGGCCTCATTTCGATCGGACATCAAATGACAATACAGCATAATAAATACTATTTCGGGCGGTCATAGGTTGCACGGATCCAAAAAAAAATTGATAACCTCAAATTGTCTATAGACAAAATACAAAACTTAGGGGAGAAAAATCAGCTTTCAGCTTTACAGCAATTAAATAGATTTCAACTTATATCTGAATACTTGTCATCCTTTGTCAGGAAAAAATTTGTTAGATATTGTGCAATATTTATTAATAAAATGTTAAAACAAAATTAAATCAGCCGATTTTTTTATTACCTACTAAAAAACTTTAAAAATAAATGTAAAAAAATTGAAATTTGGACGCCTCGAAAATTATTTTTTTGATATGACGTAGTGGAACCTTTTTCCATATGTCAAAAGCAATCGAAAAATCGATTGCTTAATCAACCCACCCTATTGTATAATTTTGGAGAAATTTTGTTCTCTCCCTAACTTGAACATTATTTAATTAAAACAAGAAGTAGGGAAGGGTATATATAAGTAAGGTCTTAGTTACTACAAATTTAAGAAATAATATTTTACCATTATAATTTTTTTTTTGATGTAAACAACGTTAATATTTTAATATATTAATATTTTAAATATTTGTAAATTATATTTAATTTTATAATACAGTACGAGCTCGATTTTCGCAACCGATAGCAGCCCAAGCCGGTTGCAGTTACCGAGATTGTTGCGCTTACCGAACCTCTATTGAAAATTGTTATTTCACTTTGTGCAAAATGCCCAACGTCACTAAAAAAACTGTACTAAAACAGTCATTTGTTCATTCACATTGAACAGTCGCGTAACATAGCTTGCAAATATAAAAAAACATATAATTTCTGCAAATACATTGAAAAGTTGCGCTCATCGAGACTGCTTTTTTGAACGTGTTGCACTTATCAAGACTCATGTGTAAAAAAGAGCGGTTGCGCAAATCGGGGTGTTGCAATAATCGGTAGTTGCGAAAATCGAGCTCGTACTGTAATTATAACAATATTTTTTATATATTTAATAACATATTTTCTTGTAATATTTTTTAAATATTTTTAGTAGACTTTTTTTGAATAATTTTTTTAAATAAAGACACTTTTTATGTTGTAAAATGTATAGTATAGACTTTTAATATTTTCAATTTTTTAAAAATATTTTTGGTCATTACTGGTATTTTCAAATTTTTATTAATTTAATCACAATTCTTAAAATTTTTTTAATTTTTAATGATTTAAATAATGTTAATTTCGGCAAAAGTGCAGAAAACGGTGTTGGAGCCAAAAAAATGCCACCCCCCCCCCCCCAAATACTCCCTAAAACAAGAAAATCAAGGCCAAAGTTGGCGCTAAGGCTTACGTGGCCCGGGGGGCCCAAAAAAAGGGGTAAGTTATAAAGGGATATATCAATAAAAAAAATCCAAAACATAGCTTTTTTTTTAAATATTTTTCATAATTTTTCCACTTTTATTCTTTTTTTAATTAATTTAATTTTTTCAAATATTTTTTTTTTTTACTTTTTCTTGATTTTTTTTAAATATTTCTTGAAATTGTCCATTTGTTTCACTCATTTTTTTTTAATTTTGTCTCAATTTCCTTTTCTTAATTAAAAAAAACCTTAAAAATTCAAAAAAATTTTAAATATTCACACATTTTTCATGACATTAGATTTTTCTCTGGAATTTTTCAATTCATATCCTTAAATTATTCTAATTTTCCATGATTTTTTCCCCATTTTTTTAATTTTTTACGGGTTTTTTCAGAAATATTATTTTTTTTTAAATCGCGCGGTTTTTAGATTTTCTATTTTTTTTAGAATTTTTCAATTTATTTCCTTAAATTTTTCAAACTTTTCCCATGATTTTTTCATATTATTTAAATTTTTTTTTTGTATATCCCGGAAATTTAAATGGCTCTAACTCGGGCCAGGATACACGTAGGAATAACACCGTTGGATTCGTCTTGAAAGTATCTTTCATTTGAGTACCCACACATGGGGGGTTATCATAGAGCCCAAGGGCCTTAGCGCCAACTTTGACCTACCAGTCCGATGTTTGGGGACCAAGACGAAGACAATGGCATATTTTTTTTTTAATCGGGCTCCCTCCCCGTTTTCTGCACTTCAGCCTTTATTTCTTTAATATATCTATATTTTTCATATTTATGGCTTTGAAAATAAATAATATTTTAATTTTTTTTTTATATTTTTTTAAATATTTTTTTTAATATTTTTAGTAGATTTTTAATATTTTAGTTATTTTATTTACTTTTTATATTTTTAAAATGTTTAATGTTGTTAAAAAAATATTAAATTTATATTTTTATATCTTAAACATTTGTAATGTTTTTAATATCTTAAATGTTTTTTATTATTTTTTGAAATTTTTTTTAATTTATCAATTAATATCAACACTATAAAATCTTTTCTGATCGTTTAGCCAAAGTATCGAATGATACACTAACACAAATTGATAAATAATCAATTGACAAACTCTGTTGAACAAAATTGTTTTAATATTTTCAATATTTTTAATATTTTCAATATTTTGATTATGTGTATTTGTTTTTGTTAGTCGATCTTTACAGTATATTATATTAATTTACGTTAGTGTATCGAAATGATACAACAAATTCGGCTCAAGATCAGAAAAGTGTTTTTTATTTATTGTTTGATATTTTTGGTCAAATTCAGTGTGTCACGCACTAGGATGACGCGTTTCGAACTCCATGACGAGTTCATCTTCAGACCCCTTTGTGACGAACTGATGCACAATGGTACATCATCAGCTGTATATATATCTACACCTATGTCAAACATGTGCATGTGAAGTAGATATGTTTAATATTTTTAATAATTTCAATATTTTTAATATTTTTAATATTTTCAATATTTTTAATATTATCAATATTTTTAATATTTTCAATATTTTTAATATTTTCAATATTTTTTGTATCTTAAATATTACCAGTGTTTTTAATATCTTAACCATTTTTACTTTTTTTTTAAATATTTATACTTTTATATACTTATAAACTAATATTTTTATTTTATTTTGATTTTTTTTTAAAGTTATTATTATATTTAATTTTTTTATTATTTTTATAATATTTTTTATACTTGAAATATTTAAAATATATTGACATTTATAACATATTTTGTAGTTTAAATAGGCTAATAAATATATTTAATATTTTTAATTTTTAAATTTTTAAATTTTTTTATAATAATATTTTCAATATTTTTTATTTTTAATATTTTAATTTTTTGTAACATTATTAATATCTAAATATTTTTCTTATTTCCAATATGTTTGTATATGTTTTAACATATTTTATATTGTTATTTATTTTAATGTTTGTAATATTTTTAATATGTGTAATATATTTAATATTTGAAAAATTTTTTTATCTTGTTAATTGTAATTAAATTATAATGGAAATGAATGAACGGTTTTCTTTTTTCTTTCATAAATTAAAAACGACATTAATAAAATAATGTTGCAAAGTACTGGTTATTTTTCTCTATAACTAATGCAATGTAATCTAAACTATTACAAATAAGAAAATTTATATTAAATTTATCAAACAAGTTAAACATATTCCAGTCCTCTCCGGATTATTCTTAAAACATTATTAAAAAATTGATGTCACAGTACGTCCGTCACAAACTCACGCGCCAATCTCATTCATCATTTTAGCAGAATATTGAAAAATCTCTGAGCTTTATCAGTTCTTATTTGCGCATATAACTGTGTTATTGTTGTTGCTGGTGGTGTTGGAAAGGTTATCACAACCCGTCGTCATGTTGCTACACCGAAAAGTGTGTTCCGAGTAAAGTGTTCGGACAAAAACCCCCATGATTGAATTTCAACTCAACCCATCATATGAAGAAGTACATCGTGTATGATCGAGCCATGTAAAAAAAAAATCGAACATTTTCTGACGAATGAGCTATTTTGTTCTTACATCTTGGTGCTGTTGTACTCTGGAGTTGTTGGAACTGATAATATAATACCATGAAGCTATCCCTATACACAACTTAACAATAGCTGTCTGCAGCCACTTCAGTATCTTTCAGCTTGAAGAAATAGGGGGGCAACACAACAACTAGTTACTATATATATTAGGAAAGGGTTCAATAACTTTTTTTTCCTATCAACCCATTCACTGGGTCGAGACTATATTAAAACGATATGAGAGGATCTAATCGCTTCGAAAAAAAAAACTGAACGAAAATTGTGCAAAAAACCAATGTGATATTGATAAGACCTACAAAAACAAAAACTAATATGAAAAACCAATTAAAAGTGTTTGGTACTCATTTGATGGGTGGAAATATATAGCAATAACAAAAGTCTGTAATCTCTAACAAACCCAAAATACCCTTCGGAAAATAAAGAGAGCAGCAAGAGATTAAAAGTAATAATTAAACAAGAAGTACAATAATAAACAATGTGAACCATAAATCGGTAAAATAAAAAAAAAAATAAAAACATTTCAATGAGTTGAAATCTATACTTGTACACTGTGAATATATTTAAGGCATTGTGATTGAACTGAACATCGTATAAAGATCATTGTGATAATTACATGTAAAGAGACATTTTTGTTTTTGCCGAAATTATAAAAATTTAAACAGAATTGAACTTTGAAATAATTAAATAAAATGAGTTAATACATTAACCAAAATTTAATTGGACTGAGATGAAGAGAAGTGTCTGAGCCTCTAACACTTATTATTTTAAAGGAAAGAGGCAAAGGACAAAAACAATATATTTAAAAAAGTAATAAATAAAAAAACTAACTGTTACATTTAGTTAATGGCCGTAGTTGATAAGTACAGAGATTCTTATTTATTCTATATTTTTAATATTTTAAATATTTGTAATATTTGTAATATTTTTAATGTTTTTAATTTTTTTAATATTTTTAATAAGTTTATTATGTTTAATATATTTAATATTTTTAATATTTGTAATATTTTTAATATTTGTAATATTTTTAATAAGTATAATATGTTTAATATTTTTAATATTTTAAATTTACGTTAAGTGTATCAAATGATACATCAAATTCGGCTTACGATCAAAAAAGTGTTTTTTTATTTTATTGTTTAAAAATTTTGGTCAATTTTAATATTTTTAATATTTTTAATATGTTAAATATTTTTAAAATTTTAATATTCATAACATTAATAATATTTTTAATCTATTAATATTTTTAATATATTTAATATTAAAATGTTTAATATTTCAAATAATTTTAATATAATTATTATAATAAAAAAATAATTAATATTTTTAATATTTTTAATAAGTTTAATATTTTTAATATTCATAACATTAATAATATTTTTAATCTATTAATATTTTTAATATATTTAATATTAAAATTTTTAATATTTCAAATATTTAAATATTTTAAATGTTATTCATATCTTTATATATATAAAAATGAAATGGTCCACGTATGTAAACCCATCACTTGAGAACGGCTGGAACGATTTGGCTGATTTTTTCTTCATTCGATTCCATATTTTCAGGAGATGGTTTGTTAATTAAAAAATCTACTCCAAATGGCGCTAGGATCGATTTATATCGAAAATTTGAATGCATGTACGAATTCGACTGAAATTCAGAATGGATATTCGTTTGATCATGAGAACAAATTGTATGTACAAATGGAGCCGGTAGGTGGCGCTGTGGTGGTTTCATAATCAAAATTTAAACGAATGGACCAATTGAACTGAAATTCAGAAAGTATGTTTGCTTGACCATCTGAACAATGGAACAGGTATGTGGCCCTGGATTGGGTTTGTAGTCAAAATTTAAACGAATGGACCAATTTAAATGAAATTTAGTAAGTATATTTGTGTAATCATAATAAAAATTTTAAAGAATCAAATAATTTGACTAAATTTTTTTTTTTTTGAATTGGCTGGAGTTTAATTATTTGAAAAATTAATATCCATTGTCCGATTTTACTTAAACTTATAAAGTATGCATTTTTGAACATGAGCAAATTTTGGATGTATGTTTGGATCAAGTTACCGGTGATTAGCTTATGATACACTTAATTTTTGGAATGTCATTTAGACACTATTGATTAAATTGTTTTAACATTAAAATTATTAAGAAGTCTATATGTAAAAATATAAATACATTTTGATGTCACCACTATGTGCGAAAACGGTTGAACCGATTTCTACCAAAATTTTAGTGAAAGTTGGAGATGGGCTGTGCCAGACCTTTAGGTAGAATGAAGAACACTTATAGAGAGCTCTTAAAAGTGTTTTTTTCGCATTTCGAACATTTAGGGGACAAACCGAAAAATAGGGAAAACTGTTTATGGGCTGGACACCCAGTTCTAAGGTAGAATGACGAACATTTATATTGACGCACTTCCTACATAATAAGAGAGCTTCACAAAGTGGTTTTTCGCATTTGGAACGTTTAGAGGACAAACCCAAAAATGGGAAAAACTGTTGCTATTATCCAAACCAAACGGTTAATAGGGTTGTTGAGCTAAATGAGAAGATTTTTGGAATTTCCTACTCCTGGGATAAAAAGGGGCAAAGTGTTATCATGGCTCTGACCAAACAACTCCGACCAAACACCTAAAAGTACTATCAACAGTACACCAACGCAGAAAGTTATATGTCAGTCAATCGGCTTTAAAATTTGGTTTTAGATATTATATCTATCAATAAGTAAGTTTTCATCAAATCATGGACGACACTACTAATCCATTATAGCTATTCTTACAATAATACATAATAATCTTTCAGATATATGAAGTACAAAATTTATCTGGGAAAATCTCGCTCTTTAAATATTTCAGAGGTCAAAGTAATAAACCAATCGTTATTAGATTTCATCTGCACTCAACATCTTTTACGATAATTTGAAGGCAGGACGAAGTCTGCCGGGCCAGCTAGTTTTTAATATTTTTTTATTTTTTGCAAAAGTTGTTGATCCTTCCGATATCCAAAGATGCCAGTTCCTCTTTACCATTTAAGAAGGGTTTCCCCAAGGTTTCCAGTCTCCTCCTGTAGAGGGATAGGCATTCGAATATAATATGGTTGGTAAATGGTTCACAGCTATTATTCCCATAGTAGAAACACTCGCTTTTCGTTGCAAATCTCATTCTGTTCGCATGTCTGCCTATGGGTCCATGTCCCGTTAGGGAGGTGGATAATTGTTCTTATCTAGTCCCTCTCAAGATTTACCAGATACAACGTACGCTTAGGGTTGTATTCATGCCATGTCTTTTTGGCCTTTCAACAGGTTTCCTTATTTTTCATCTGTCATTTGCAGTTCTAAAGGTTAGATTTTCGATAGTATTCTTACAGGTGGATATAGGGCAATGTCACTTTCCTGCAGGGCTGAACCCTGTCAGGCCTCTTCGTCCACTCTATAGTTGCCCTTATATCCGCTGTATTTCTGGATATCTCGTTAAGGGATTTCCGGGAGGCACTAACCACTTTTGATTTGATGTTGCAGGACTTCAATGAGCTCACCGCCGCTAGACTGTCCGTAAACAGGAGAATATTCTCCTGTGATAGCCTCCTCATGTTGATCACGTCTGTGGCTCTTTTAATAGCAAGTATTTCCGCTTGGAAGACGCTGCAGAAGTCTGGAGAAATGTAATATACTCCTGTGATACCCTCCTCACGTTGATAACGTCTGTGGCTCTTTTAATGGAAAGTTTTTCCGCTTGGAAAACGCTGCAGAAGTCTAGAGTCCTTGATCTTATACTTAGGCCTAGATCCGTTTGTTTTTAATATTTTTGATATTTATATTTTTATTATTAATAGGTATATTTTTATTTTTGGCATATATGGCAGAAGTGTTTGATATTGCCATGTGTTCCTTGTATAGATACACATTTCATAAAATCATACATATTTGTCACGCTCTCCACGTACAAACATTAGATACAGTATGAAATTATGTCTCTTACCTGCACATCACACAAGTATGAGACATTTGTGAGTGTTTGCGTGAGGCGCATTGGTACGACATGTGGTACACTTGCGCACTCGCATACGGGTACTGTTTATATTATTTGTACGTGTTCATTAGTTGTTTTTAGAAATTTTCTTCTAAGTGCGAATCTTTAATCCTGATATAGCATTTGTTCTGTGTTTACTGTAGTGTAAGTCAGTTATCCTTTAATCTTTTAGCATAAAATCTGTTTTGTTTTAAGTTGTACAGGTAAAAGTACTAAGTTATCTATTTACTTTTCAAGAAAATAATATCAAACTTATTACAAAACAATAGTTGATATTAACTCCTTTCAGAAATATACTTTAAACTATTGAAAACTTTTTTTTTTAACAAAAAATCTTTAATCAAAAATTAATAATTTTTCAATAATTTCTAAAAGAAATTCCGCAAAACATTGTATTTAACTATAGGTGAAATCTAAGTAACCAGGATTTTTGTACCAACCATTACAAATTTTGTTTTTTTTCTTTCGAAATTTTTGTTCGAATTAATACGAGACACGGTATCCTTATACAAAATTACCTTATGCCTAGAGATATTGAAATGAACTTTTTACAGATGTTGGCGAATTCATTATCATTTTTTACACTGTGAACTTTTCTACAGTTGTAATAAGTGCCTGTAAACGTCTGGTCCTATCTCCAACAATGTACGCTCCACAATCATGTAAAAAATAATACCTAAGTAATTTCATTTAAAAAATCGATAAATGTCAATAACTCGAGAATAAAACAATATTATTCAAAAGGTTAGGGTTTTTCTTCGTCACTTCACCTGACTGAAATTTCTATACTAGTTTAATATTTGTTTAATTTAACAAATCAGCTGTTACTTGTATTTCAAAATAAATATAAAGCTGTAAAAGAAATCCTTAAACACCCCCAGATTTCAGTAAATTTACCTATACCCCAACTATACGATTGTTTGTATTGTTGTATGTGTGTTCACAATAATGCTAAAAACTGAAAACACTTTTGTTTACTCGTATGGAAAAACGCAGCAGGAAGTAAACAAAGAAAACACATTTTATGTTTCACTCATTGTCATTTACTTTTCTTGTTTTCTTTTTCTTTTTGTTGTTGTTCTTCATACAACTTATTGTCACACACTGACTGCATCGCATTTTTTTTTCCAGTGTAGTTGATAAGACCTTTTGTTATTTGTGAGACAATAATTTCCAATATATCAGAATTTGTGTCCAGTCGAGTAAAGTGAGCGAGTACTTACGGTATTTTCATTTAATCGTACATTGTTTGTTATATTTTGATTATAATTAAAATAATTTTTTTTTTTTTCGTTAAATTTTTTCGCTCATTTCTTTGGCATTTGGGATTATGGTGATCTTTAGTAGATTCTGGGTGCTATTCTAGACGCGATAGGCTCCCAGCGTTTAAATCCGAATTCAGTTGCCGTTACCTTGCCGTTGAGCTCATTCCATCGTGTTGAATGTCGAAATGTTTTGAAAATTTAAAACGCGGTGAAAAGAATTGAAAACATAAAAAAGAATTTAATTCAAATTAAACAATAATATTATTAGAAATATAACATAAATCCTTAATAGTGATATAGTACATAGAATAAAGTCCAAGTTACAAAGTCTAAAGCGTGCCATAATCTGTGATTACTTGTGGTACTTAACTGTGGATTTTTCTAATCAACTCAACGACGAGAGCTCTGTATTAAGTTGAGCTTAAAAGTGTTATGATAATTGTAAGCGATTTGTTGTTGTTGTGTATTTACAAGTACTATGTGTACATTGTGTAAAAGGAAATAACTTTTGTGTTAAAAGTGTTTTAAATAAATAATTAATGTGAAATCCTTGAGATTTAAAAATAATTTGTTTGTGAAAATTATCACTTAAAGTACGTCACAATTGTTATTGTTTTTTTTTGATTTGTATTGCGTTCTGAGGATGTTAATGACACGGAGCGCCTTATTGTTATTATTGTAATTTTAACATTTAAAAAAAGATTTAAACATTAGGGGTGATTTGAAATAGACGCGCTTGCCTTTAAAAGGTTATCATCGCATGTGGTTTAAGTGCATAGTGAATCTACTTTAAAGAGCATAAGAAAGCGAGAGAGTGAAAGAGGAAGAGAGAGAGAGACGTAAAAGAGTAATAGTATCTTATCAATTTGTCTTTTACTAAATTTAAAAAAAAAATTAAAGTGAATATTTAAACTAAACCAACAACTATAATCTCAACATGATTTTCTGGCTAATCTTAAGAAATGAAATTCATAGATTCTGTTTACTCAAATTAAAGTGAATATGTAATCTAAACACTGAGAGCAAATTGAAAAGTATTGAATTTAAAGTGATGCGGCGGTCACTTATTATCTGATGTAATCTAAAATTCACTTGGCTTCACAGAAAGTATGATGATGTGATTTTTTTTTTTTTTTGCAAACATATCACTTAAAGCAAAGAAAATTAAGAAGAAAAAAAATTACAACAAATAAAAACTAATGTTCATCGTCTGAGAACATCGCGTCTTATCATTTATCGCCTTGTCGTTTGCTAATTTATGTACATTCATAGTGTACATGTTCAGCTCAGTTAATTTAAGTTAGTCCAGTAATCTCAACATGATTTTGTAGCTAATCTAATATGAAATAAATTTTGTGAATTTAGAAATTGCTGCTGTAAAATAAGCTAAGAAAGTGTAAAAAATATCTATTGAAAATTAAACTGATACTAGTGAATATCGGGTAAGTGGAGGTTTTCGTTTGAATACTGTCCCTTGATTATGAAATATTAATATATTATATACATATATTAATTAATTAAAAATTTGTTTATTTTTTAATTTATAAAAGAGAATAACATAATAATATAATGTAAGACATAGCTGTGCTAATATCGAAAAATGATTGCAGTGTTATTGATTGCACTTATTAGGAATTTAAAAAAAAATCGCTGTTATAAACATATCATCAGCTTGATATGCAAACCTTTTAGCTCATTTTACAAGAGAGTCCAAATACTAATTATATTTCATATTTTTATTTAGCAGTTTTTTCTACAAATATATTTTTATGATGGAAAAACTGCTGTTTTTCTTATCAAAACCTTTTTTAACACACGGAGACTCAAATTGAAGAAAAACTACATAATGATAATGATTCTGAAATTAATAGAATTTTATTAATATTAAAAGATATTAAATTAGATTTAAAAAATAGCTCACACATTAATACAGTATACACAAATATTCGTATAACCGCAATACAAATAATGCATTAACTCGATTATGACTATGTTATTTTCCCTTTTTAGCACTTAGATGAAGTGTAACGACGATTGTTTGTTAGATTTTTTGTGAAATATGCAAATGCATGTTTTTTTAGAACGAGATATGAACAAATGGGTAAGGTATTAACAAGTTTCATGGTCCTACAATTGTTTTGAGACCTATTTGTTAGAGCATATTTTACCCATAAAGTCATATTTCGTCATATTTTGGTTTTAAGAGCATATTTTTTTAAAATATATCCAGTTTTTAAGCATATTTCATGTTTTTTAGTGCATATTTATTTAAAAATATCCCTTTTTAAGCATATTTTATGTTTTTCACATTAAATTTTCGTTCGTAAAAACAAGGAAGTCTTTGTTACCCTGCTTTTTTCAAATGTAACAGCCAAATCTGCTACATGTTTGCCTACTACTAATGCTACTGTAATTTGGATATAATGTCTAAAAGCTAAAACGGCAAAAGCAGCAAAACTTAAGGCGCTTGTAGAAGAGTTTCCTGACTTACGAACTAATGGTGGATACCTCCATTGTAAAATTTGCAGCATAGTTATTACAGCAGTTCGCAGATTTCAAATGAAACAGCATTTGAAAGCTGCAAACATATTCAACTAAGTCATAGAAGTAAGAATAAGCAGACCAAACAATTATATTTGCCAGAATGTTCTGGTAGACTCTCTAAAGAACATGATTTTCAGGAAAAACTGTGCTGAGCTTTTGTGTCTGCTGACATGCCACTTTACAAAATGAGAAACCAAAATAATAGAATACTATTTGAGGGATTCACGAACTATCAAGTGCAATCCGAAACAGTTCTCCGAACTAAACTTTAAAAAATTTATACAAAGACTAAATGTACAATATATACCCTCCTACCCGTAGGGTGAGGGTATAAAAACTGTACCTGATAAATAATTCTGATTTCGTACTTAAATTTCCCATGTCAAACCCCTTTAGATACACATAACGCAACACAAGAAAAAAATCCCTTGTCGATCAGTGTAATTTATCATATCTGTCTGTTATTGCCTTGAAACTTTTTGAATTTTTTCTTTATTTTTTAGGTTTGAAAAAGTTTTTATCAACTATTTTATTAGGATATCCTAACGTTTTTTATTTTATTCATAAAGTGAATGCTTTCACGAGTAAAACGCATATTTGTTTGTAAAAATTAGTTACACCGTAAGTTATTCAAGTTTTCGAGGAATACAATTTTCATATCGTATACTGAAATAATACAGTTAAAGAAAATGATCAATAATACTAAAACAAAATATTTTCTTTAAATGGTTTAATTCAGTATACGATATGAATGGTTATCGGTCTGGTTATGTAGTAGCCGACGCAACTCTGACGTATACCGACTCTCGCAAGGGGTTAAAAATACAGTTACCAAATACATTTTTTCTTTCAAAAGAACTTTAAGTGTACCAAAAAATACTTTTAATGTATCACAAAAGGAACTTTTTTTGGTACACAATAAGTATCGTTTTCTGCCATCCTTTATAAAAAAATATGTTCCAAGACAAATTTAAGATGTAAAATAAATCCGAAGATAAGACCATTTCCTATATAAAATGTTACTCCCAAGTGATTTTTAGGTAAAAAAATTTCTTTTAACACAAAATTTTATTCTATATGAAAGAGCATTTGTATATACTAAGTTTCATCAACTTGTATATTTTAACACTTGGTTTGGTCTTACTCATTTTTGCAAACAAAAAGGAAACAACCAATGATTTTGTTGATTAAAAATGTTTTGTAAATCTTTCTATAAAATGAAATTCATATTTTTCTATTTATACCAGTTTTAAAAAAGTTTCGATAAAATTGGATCTAGTCAAATCTGAAATTTTGTTATATTTGATAGTATCAGATTAGGTCAGTGTTGATCTATAATTTTATAATAGGATCTATGTAGATCAGTGTCAGGCAGTCAGTAGCCTCGCGAGCCCGGCTTTAATCGTATTTTCACACAGACGCAATCGGCAATTCTGACAATTCTATGGACAGCTCTGATTAAGACTTGAAAAGCCACAACATACATGTGTATGCGTGCGTTCGTTTTTGCCCGGCGCAGGTGTAGATATATATATATATATAATATTGTCTAAGAATGTATAATCATAGCTAATTACCATGCCACAATCGATCTATTGCGCACCAAATTCTCAAATCTTATTTATAGCCATCTTGGCGAAGTCACTTAGCCGCCTCAGATTTGCAATTTGACTCCATTTTTTTGTGGGGAACCATGACGGACCGATGACGATGTTATGCCAACAATTCAGAAACGATTCAAACCCTTGAGACCACTATTATTCAAGAAATCCGTAAGCTTCAGCCCTAAAACCATCAACAAGGTCTTGGAAAATTGGAGTAAAAGAATGCGTTAGTTCGAAGACAGCCGTGGTAGCCACTTGAACGAAGTTGTGCCCTATAATTAGAGGGAATGTTTTATCTTATTAATAAAGCTAATAATTTTGTTAATTGTATTACACTTTTTAAAATAAACTTTTTATTGTGACAAATTTCGAATCATATTCAGTTCTGATCTTATTTGATCCAATTAGAAATAATCATTTTTTGGATCTGTCGAGATGCAAGTAGCTCCAACTGAACCTGCACTTTTTTGCACGGTTATCTATTTTTTTCAAATTGTTAAAGCTTTGCACATTTTAAAATTATCCAATCATAAATCGGACATTTTTGACATATTTAGTGTAAACAACATTGTACAAACGAAAAAAAAATTCAAAAAAAAACCTAAACTTGCGATTTTGTATTCCATACAAAATTAAACCGAAGCTTGCAATAAAACATCAGCAAATACTCTCTTCATAGTTAAGGGTATAGGAAGAAGGTTCGTCGCCCCGAATTGTGTGCTTTGTTATTAATTCATAAGTACTAAATTAATAAAAAAAAAAGAAATCGATGTCGTTGTACTGCTGAACACCACCACCAGCAACGTGTGTGGTTTTTTTTCTTGCCTTATCAGAATGGGGATTTGCTACAATCATAGCAAATCATCTTGACGTGTTACAGCTAAGCCAATAAAAAATAATCAAGCGTCAGTCAGTAAGTTCATGCCCTTATAATCATACCATAGTACACTAATAGACATTTTCCAAAGCGGTAGTTAGACTATAAGATTGGAACCAATGATAAGCAAGAGAGAGAAATTCAAATTATGCTCTCTTTTACTTAAAAGCATTGAACTTTATAATGGACCGGAACAGGAGTGTGCTAGTAATTAAGAAAATTATGCTTAAATGAAGTATACTTAAATGTTTGACCACGAAATCAGGTTCAAAGTTCAAAGGGTGTATTTAGCGACATTAATATAGAAAATCGGAAATTTGGATATATTTTAAATTTTAGCCAAAGCTGAGTTCGGTTCGGTACGGTTTAATAAAAAACAAAAAATTTTGATTCCTTTAGTTAATATTTTTTTAATAAAATTTTTGAAATTCTAAATATAAAAAATAAAATTAAATACAATTATAAAGCAAAAAATGTTTCCTTTTGTTTCGATATAGACTATAATTTAATTTTTTAAAACAGAAGAAGTTCTGCATCATTCGTTTTGTCAAGTTACATGCCATAATCGATTTACCGGTCTATTCTGACGTCGTTACAATAGTCACCACGGTTACAATAGACTACTTTGGTAACAAAATCAAAAAATCGGTATTCTGAATCCTTGTTTCCGTGACAATAGTAACAAAAATTGTTACCTGCCAAAAAGGAGGTAACAAGCTAGTTACAGCTGTTTTAAATAATATTATGAGTTATAAGAAACAAAATTTGAAGTCGTGGACGGTAGCAAAAGGTGTGGCGCAACAGTGACCAATTCTACATTACACAGGTTTTGTGTAAAATTTTTGACTGTACAATTAACTTGGGTACTTTTCGGCCACTAAAATTCATTCAAATGTGTATTAATATTTAAAATGAAAACACATATTTTCTTTTCTCTGTATTGTGTTTTTATTTTTCTTTGATAAATTCAAAAATCAGCTGCGAATTGTCAATAATTTAAATCTCACCACGAGGTGAACTTTTTCTTGTTACGAAATTGTCAGAATACCCGTAACAAGAATTGGATACAAAATTGTAACAAATTTCTGGTGACAAATTTTTGTAACCAAATTATTAGAATAGGGCCGTTAATATCGATTTACCGGTCTATTCTGACGTGGTTACTATAGTCACCACGGTTACAATAGACTACTTTGGTTACAAAATCAAAAAAACGGTATTCCGAATCCTTGTTACCGTAACAATTGTTACAAATATTGTTACCTGCCAAAAAGGAGGTAACAAGGTAGTTTCAGCTCTTTGGAATACTTTTTTGAGATGTAAAAAAAAATTTAAATTATTGAAATCGTAGGTAAAACACTTTTAGCCCTTTTTTTCTATGGAAATGTAGTTGAAAAATGTATGGAAAGGGAACAACCGCCATGAAACTTGTGGAACGGCTGTGACCAATTCTCCATGACACAGTATTTGTCCAACATTTTCGACTGGCCACTTAACTGGGATATGTATCGTCTCCTTATGCTCAGTCAAATGTGTATAAATATCTAAAAAGTAGAAATATGTTTACTTTTCTGTGCATTGTGTTTTCATTTTTTGTTTTTGAAATTCAAAAATTAGCTGTGAATTGTCTATGATTTACATTTCACCACAAGGTGAACTTTTCCTTGTTACTAAATTGCCAGAATACCCGTAACATGAATTGGTTACAAAATTGTAACAAATTTAAAGTGACAAATTTTTGTAACCAAATTATTAGAATAGGGCCGTTAAAGTTAGTAAGTATCGTATAAGGGAATTTATAACGTTTTAGGCTCTTTTTTTAACATAACTCGAGAACCACTAGTCCGATTTAGTTAAAACAAATTTAAAAAAAAATAAAAATTACAATTTCTTTAATCTGTTCATATAAAGTTTCCCTACATAAGCAACAGTTTCACTTTTCCATTCATCAAATGATTTTGAACTGGTTTTATTTTGTAGCAGTTACAATAAATCTGTTGTACTCCGAGGCGTATGATTTGCATGGAATATTACTTATGATAATCACACGCCACCATATAGTATTTATGTTATGTGAAACAAAAGAGACTAAAACGTGACAAATTTCTCTATTTGGTACTTACCAACTTTAAATCGATTATGGCATGTAGCTTGACAAAATGAATGATGCAGGACTTCTTCTTTTTGGGGCTACTTTCACGTGCAGTTCTCAGAATTCAGTCCTTAAATCATGTGTTGTACAGTGATATTTGCAAATTTGTAAAATTCCAAATTTTTATACCATCACCCTTAGGGATGAGGGTATATATCATTTGATACGAAAAAAAGTGCAACGCATTAAAGGAGACCCCAAGTATCTTAAGACCAAATTCGTTTCAGAACTTTTTAAGACGATTAAGCTATGTCCGTCTGTCTGGCTGGCTGGATGACTGGTCAGCAGGATAACTCGAGTAAACCTTAAAGGATCGGTATGAAAATTTACCAGTGTTAATATTTTTCTAAACGAACTTATGGGATTGTAAATGGGCAGCATAGCCCCACCCCTCCTGGTACCTTCCATACAAAATTATCTATTTTTGTATAAATAATATTTCTTCCATAACTGCCAAACAGACTACCGGAGGATATTTAAATTTGATCAGATTATTTATCTTGTAATAGTAGACAAACCCTAAGAAAACCGAAACCTTTGCCACACATACATACATACCCTGTTGTGCTGCCCCTAATTGTACCTGCTATACCAATAAGTTAAATTTTTCACGGTTTAGCTCCAGAAGCAGGCAAAAAATAATACATAATAATCTATTAACCCATTAGTGACGACTGTTACCATATGGTAATGTCGACAGCGTTATTGCACGCAATGACATAACCAGTACAGAAATTTCAGTCAGATAAACTGACTGATAAATACCATCACCCACTTTAAGATATTGTTTAAGTCTTGAGTTATTAAAATTAACCGATTTGTAATTAAAACCAGTTAGAAAGTTTCAGTCGGGCAACCCGACTTACAATTGCCCTTACCCTCAGTAAAACAAATAATTTTCTAATATATTGACATTATTACTCGATTTCGAAAGTGGGCGGAGTGGTACATTTATATGGGAGGTACGAGAAGGAGTGTGTCTAGACTTCCAGATTTATTCTCTATAACTTTATCCTGTTACAGCTTTACTAAATACAGAGTTTGGACGCGATAGCGTTGGATGTATTGATATTATTACTCCATCTCTGAAGTGGGCGGAAAGGTAAATTTGTATGGGAGGTACCAGAAGGGGCGTGTCTAGACTTCCAGATCTTTTCTCCAAAACTTTATCCTGCTTGAACTTTACTAGAATTTGGTCACGATCGCGGTAGTTCTAATAATAATATTAATCGATTTCTAAAGTGGGCGTTACCAGATGTGTGTGGGAGGTACCAGATGGGGCGTTGGTAGACTTCCAGTTTTTTTCTCAAAAACTGTATGCTGCTATAGCTTTACTAAATTAAGAATTAGGGTACGAGCACGATGGATTTATTGATATTATTACTCCATATCTAAAGTGGGCGTAAAGGTGAATTTGTATGGGAGGTACCAGAAGGAGCGTGGCTAGACTTCCAATTTTTTTCCAAAACTTTATCCTGTAATAGCTTTACTAAGTACAGATTTGGGTACGATCCCGTTGGGTGTATTGATATTATAACTCGATTTCTAAAGTGGGCGGAATGATGTATTTGTATGGAAGGTACCAGGAGGGGCGGAGCCATGTAGCCCATTTGCAATACCGTAAGTAGTTTTGGGGAAATATTAACTCGTGCAAAATGTCAAGACATTTGGTTGCGTCTTTCGAAAGTTATCGTGCGAACCAGCCGAACAGCCACCAGACGGACAGACAGACATACAGACAGACGGACATGGCTCAAATGACTTAAAGTCATGAATCGAATTTGGTTCTAAGAAACCTAGGGTCTGAAGTGACTCCTTCTATGTGTTACACTTTTGGGTCGTATCAAATGATATATACCCTCATCCCTAAGGGTGATGGTATAAACATAAGAATAAATGTCAGGAATTTTCTTTTTTGATTTCATCAAAGCATGCTTCGATCTTTCATTCTTGATTAAGCGAGCGTGGGGGATCATTTAAAATAGGTGATTTTCACATGTGCGCAAAACAGCAATATAGAGGGATATAAAAAGTCACTCCATATTAACAATATTTTTTGCTTGTTTAAAGACTGGTATATTAAAGTCTTTTAGTTCTTGTTATTTGAGAAGAATTTGAAATATCATAAAAACGTATTGCATGAATTATTTTGTATTTGGTTCTTTTTATTTACCTGTTTAAAGCTGTTACCATATGGTCACAGTCGTCATAACACTAGTTAGATTGGATATTTTTTTGAAAATTTTCGACTTACTTTTTTAATGTAAAATTCGTTTTTTAACTAATTTATATGTAGTAATGACAAAATCTTTAAAAAGTTCCCTTTATATCGGTCTCGTCATTAAAGGGTTAATTTAAATATCTTATATTGGGTGATGGTATTTATCAGTCAGTTTACCTGACTGAAATTTCTGTACTGGTTTTATGATTCTGCCCAGGTGATATGATAATCAGTAGGTTTTACCGATCTTTTTTGATAGTATGATCTAACAAATCAGCTAAATTTTAAAGATTAGCTACAGCAATCATTGATTGTATCTACTTGCTATCTACTTAATTATATATTTTTAAGATTTTCCTTTCCTTTCTAAACTAATAAGATAACCATTTAACTCATTACCAATTGCCTACCTGCATTTTCATTGCAATTCATAGTAAGTTTAATGCTGTCTTCTTCTTCTCCTTCCATTACAGTGTAAACAACTCCTCCGGTGATAATTATATTTAAGTTCCACTCTATTTTAATGTAACAACAACAATGGCTTTGGGCAAACAAGAGGAAAGCATTAAGGGAAGCATTGATGATAAACCTGAATCTGATGAACTATTAAAAGCCTCCCTAGCAACAACAACTACAACAACATCAGTAAAAACAACAAATGACGAATTTCCACAGAATGGTAAAAATGGAAAACATCATCATCCTCAGTCATATCAGTTTGAGGCCACGAAAAGCCACAAGGAGCAGCAACAAAATGGCACAGCTCTTGTCAAATACGATCGCAGCGAGAGTAAACAAAAGACACAGGGTCTCTTTGAATTAGTCTACGAGATAATTGGAGAGAAAGAGCAACGTACAAAAGAAATGGGAACATTGATACGTAAGTACTAGTAACAAATTAATATCAATATAATTGAATTGGATTGCAAGATTCCCGTGGGTGGGGGGAAGGTGCAAGCCAACGGGGAAAAATACAGCGGAAAATATGATAAACAATATGTGACTAAACAAAGATAACAGCCAATATAATAATATTAATACTATAGTATAAAAGTAGCTAGAGAAAACAATACACATAATTTAAAATAAACATAAAAAATATTTGTTTACCAGGAACAGGCAGTATTTTTATGTTGTTATCTATTGTTTTTGTTTGTGTTTTCTTTTTTGTACTTTGTTGACATCGACATCGCAAGGGGAGGTGATAAAAAAAAATGCATCAAACAATTAACTTGAAATTCACATTGACCGAGGTTCTGAAAGATTTTCTTTGATAATGTAGTAATGAGACTTGTTTGAAAAAGTGACAATGTATCTACTGAATTTTGACAACATAAATTGAGTCAACAACTCTCCTCTCTCTTGCTATTGACATGTGAATGCTTCACCTGCTAAATACATTAATACCATGTAAGAAATGCTTTGACGATGTTAAAAATGCTCAGTAGTGTTAATTATTATTTTTAAATGTTTTTTCTTAATAGCAAAAATATGGAAATTTTTATTCATTTGGAATTAAAATTAAAAAAAGGCAATTTGTAGAGTTAATCGATTTGGCTTTTAGGCCATTCATATATCTGTGCAACTTTTATGTTTTGCTGAAAGCTAGCATAGAAGATAAAGTGGACGATACTCAGTGGTTCAGAATCGATTTTGAAAAGCTTATAATTCAAATTTTTTCGCATTAACATAATTTTTAAAATGCAATAAAAATTGAATTGTGTCTATGGATCTAAGTAATATTTGAAAAATTCAAAATTGAAAATCAAATTTATTTAAAAGTTTCGATATATTAAGTAATAAGGTCAAAGTTAAACATTTTATAAGTTGTTGTATTTACTTATTTCATATTTCTTACAAAAATTAGATTTGAATGTATAACTTTGTAGGATTAGTTCGTGCTAAGTTAGTAGTTGTCTTAGTTGTTAAAGTGTCTGAGATCTGGCTTTTTATTAATCCAAATTTTTCGTTTGTATGTAGTTAATAATAAAATTTTCCAACAGTTGAATAATATCTTAGCAGGATATTATTTATAAAAGTTAAGAAATAAAATTGAATTATTTTTAAGACTCCGTAAAAAGTTTAACTCTTAAAAAAATATATAGAGTTTCTGAAAATAGAAAAAGAAGGATACCTTTTCTTCTTTTTCTATTTCTGCACACTGGTCTCAAATCGTATTTTTTTTGGCTTAAACTCTAAAATTGTAGATACAGTGTTGTAACTTTGCACAGTTGGTAGTCATAATTACGGGTCCGCCATCTAACGTTTTTTTTCAACTAGTGCTTATTTCGTGAATGGTAACACTTAGCTCATGTCTGATTTGACAGATAATTAGTTGTATCCTTCCGCTGAACGAATATGGTTGTGTATACGCTTGAACAACGCTGGGAAATATTGCGACATTACTTTGAAAATCATGGTAATGTTTTGCCAAAAAATCATCTTTTCAGATGAAGATCATTTTTTTTGGTGGGTATGTAAACAAGCAAAATTGTCGCATTTGGGGCACAGAAAACCCGCACGCATACATTGAAAAGCCGATGCACCCAAAACGAGTCACTGTTTGGTGCGGATTTTGGTCCAGAGGCATAATTGGGCAATTTTTCTTCGAAAATGAGCAAGGAGTGGCCGTTACAGTCAATGGCGATCGTTATCGGGCCATGTTGAACGAATTTTTGTTCACAAAAATTTAATTGAAGAAGGATATTGCCAACATTTGGTTTCAACAGGGCGGCGCTACGTGCTACACAGCCAAAGCTACACTCGATGTTTTGCGCCCTGTTTTTGAAGATCGCATTATTAGCCGCAGAGCTGATGTTGTTTGGCCACCTCGTAGCTGCGATTTGACACCGTTGGACTATTATTTGTGGGGTGCCCTCAAAGATAAGTGTTACGCCGACAAGCCAGAGACAATTGACGCTTTAAAGGACAATATTCGTGAAGTCATTGGTATAATACAGCTGCACACAATCGATAATGTGCTTAAAAATTGGACCGATCGTGTAGGCTACTGCATGGCCAGCCGAGGCAGCCATTTGAATGAAATTATTTTCCATTATTAACCGGAAGGATTGTACTTTCAAATAAAAATAGAAATTTGAGAAAATATTCAGTAGTTTTTTTTTATACCATTTTCAAAAAAAAAAGTTATTTGGCGGACCCGTTACAAACAAATTTTGGATTTTTTTGTTGTCCAGTTCGGACCACACCTACTTACACCTACCATATAAGTTGGCGTCGGTGGTTCGTTCAATGTTTAATATCTCTGATCTTATATTTTCAATTCTTAAGAAATGATAAGTAATATGGTAAAATATTAGTATTTTTGTATATCAGTATTTTAAATAAAAAAAATTATTTAAAAAGTTTACTACATAAGATCCAGACACTATTGCTCTTTAAATTGTTGTTAAACCCCCAAAAAGATGGAGTTTGTTTGGGAGGTAGGAGTAGTTTTTGTTTGATCTTACTCATCTTAGAACTAAACCTCTGCTTAGAGGATAGAAGCTTGCATATAAAATTACAGCCGCTGCTGTAATCGCGGGGAGAAATTTTGGTGGGCGTAATAATTCTTTTACAGAATAAAAGCCATAGGTGAGGTGAGAACATTTTAATTCCGGGAGGACAGATCTCCCTAGGTGCAACTTTTTTTTATGGACCTGAGAAGTTTTCAGTTTAACCGAAAACAGAATTCCGAAAAGGTCATAAAAAACTAAGTTTCTTATTAGTTTAGTGCATTTTTGATATCAGACGTCTTCAATGAAATTTAACAAAATTTTCTTTTGTGCAACATTTTAACTCTCTATCTCGAGAAAAGCCAGATAAGGACCTTAAAATGGTACTTTACAAAATTCAAACGTTCTGATGCCCAAAAAATTCTACTTGGGTGGCTCTAACAACAAAAATCGATATTTCCAACTTTTGCTAATCACATTGTTTCTTTTCAATGCAAAGTGCCCTAAAATAGTCAAAGTATCTATGTTTTTATTGTTTTAGTGCATTTTCGACATCAGTCAATGAAATTTAACGAGGATTTTTTCTTGGAATATTTAAACTCTTCTCATGTGTCATTTGCGTCCTTTTTTCGTGAAAAATCAGAGAAAGGAGTTCAAATGCGAAAAGCACTCAAAAGCACTTTGTGAATACATAGTGACCTGAAATAGTCAGAGAGTATCTAAGTTATTTATTGTTTTAATGCATTTTCGATATCAGATGTCTGCAATGAAATTTAACGAGGAATTTTTTTGTGAAACATTTTAACTCTCTTTCTCGACTCCTAACTTGTCCTTTTCGTCCCTTTTTCGAGTAGGGGCAGAAAAGGATCTTAAAATGATACTTTACAACATTCAAATGTACTACAAAATCCGATGATACTCTTAGCCAAGAGCATGTTCCGCTTTCTCTGCGCTTTGAGATGCGTGCCCCACACTTCGCTGCCATAAAGAACCTCTGATAATGTCCTTCCATTGTAAGCTGTTAAAGGCATTTCGGACGTCTAAAGTGGCTAGCAGGACAATATTTTTCGAATAGTTATTGCCTTGTTGAGCTTGTTCCACGCTCAAGATCACGTCTTCGAGTGCTCCAAGTGTTGATTTCCCTTTTCGGACACCATGTTGTCTTTCTAATACACCCCCTTGATTTTTCCACCTTTACCATGAGCCTTATTTTCATCAACTTTTCATAGTGTTTGCAAAGTGGTCTGTATGCTGAAGGCTGTGGTCTGTAGATCTCTGATAATGGCCTTCCATTGTAAGCTGTTAAAGGCATTTCGGACGTCTAAAGTAGCTAGCAGGACGATATTTTCCGAATATTTATTCCCTTGTTGAACTTGTTCCACGCTCAAGATCACTTCTTCGAGTGCTCCAAGTATTGATTTCCCTTTTCGGAAACCATGTTGTCTTTCTAATAGACCCCCTTGCTTTTTCCACCTCTACCATAAGCCTTTTTTTAATCAACTTTTCAAAGAGTTTGCAAAGTGGTCTGTATACTAAAGGCTGTGTTGGATCTCCTTTTTCATAACATATCAAGACCAGCTTTTGCCGTTTCCATATTTCCGGATAGGCGCAGTGTGCCCAACACAATTTGAACACTTTTAAAAGGACTTTATGCCCTTTCAATGACCTTAAAACCCAACAATGGTAATTCGTACGAAAATAATGTTAAATATTCTTTATATTTTATATATATTTTTAAACTTTTATATAAAACATAATCACCCCTATTCCCGTAGTCGTCGTCGACATCGTCGTCGTTTTTATGTCAATGTCACTTCGATTCAACATCGTCGTCACATCAATGCTATTTCGGTTTTCTGTAACTACAATGAGACGACGTCGACTGGTAATCGATAACATGAAAGAAATGACAACAGCTGATGTAACTTTTTTACATCAGCTGATTTATTTTGATTTTTATTGTGTTTCGTGAAAAAATATTTTTGTGCCCGAATCAAATTCAAGCGATGCGGAAAGCAAGAAATGTCTTATACTAGAAAGGAAAATGCTTCGACTATGATCCGATATCTTAAACTTGCCAAATAAAGAGTATGTTCATCGGTGTCAAAATTTTTGCTACAAATAAAGAGGACCAGATTCGTAACTACAACTTAACTTAAAGGCGCTCCAAAGGAATTAAGTTGTTTTTCACCAATTTTCTCACATAACCCCTTAAAATTAGATAAAACCCTTGTACCTATGAGGGATTTTGTTTCCAAGCCCCTATTTGTTACTCGACATTGTTATTCTTGACGTCATTAAACAAAACCTTTTTTTTAAATTTACAAAAACTAAAGTTATTCCTTCAAATTGTTTCAAGTCGTTACTAACAACTGTGACGACAGATTCAGACTCGTTTCGATTCAACGTCGTCGTCACATTTCCTTACAGAATACCAAATTTGTGTCAATAGTAACCGATAGTTATCGAAAACGACTATGAGAATACCGATTTTACAGCGTCGTCACAAGACGACGTCGTTTTGCGTCGACGACGACTACGGGAATAAGGCCGAATATCCCATGTTGGCAATGGTAACAAACAGCAGACGTCTAACTTAATTAAATCAATCCAGACGACTTGAGGTTTTTTTGTCTACTATATAAAGATATAATCTAAATGTTAACCTTTGATATTTATTTATTTTCTTGCTTCATTTCAGTTTTGGGCATAACATTCCTACTATTTCTAATGAGCCTAACTGGATTTTTTGTCATGTGGTTCACAGAGTATTACAATAATAAAATGCTAGAGGTTTGTATGGCTAAACTACTTAACAAAAATTCAAAAAAATTCAAATTTTTAGCGACACATGAAATTTTATTTATATTACTTTATAATATCATCTTAAAATTCTGCACAATAAAAATAAAAAATATAGATTTTAACCACGGTGCGATTTTCATTTTTATTATTAAAATTAATCTTTTATTTTATGTCTCTAAAAATTTGTGTATGTATTATTAATATAGCTTTTCTTAGCTTTCACTCTGATAACATTTACTATTCTCTCTACATTTCAGAATATTATAATAGCAAAAGATTCAGAAACGGCCAAAGCCTGGATGAATCCCAATCCTAAATATGATACTTTGCTGAAAGTTCATGTGTTCAACTATACGAATATACAAGATTATCTCGAGTACAAGGCTGATAAGATTAAAGTGGTTGATATTGGTCCATTGACCTACAAAGAGCATACGACCAAAGTTAATGTGGTATTTAATGACAATCACACAGTGACATTCCGTGTAAGTGTTAATCGGTACGAGAAACATTTAAACGTTAATATTTATAGTTATTGTATTAAATTAAAAAATTAATTGTAATCTTCATGTGCAGAGAAGATAACAAAGGAGGTCTTCGAAAATCGAATAATTATTTTGTAATAGTTATCAAGAGGTTACGTTTCTAAAACGCCAACAAAGCAGAATTTTCTTACGAAGTGTAGGTGCCCCCACAATGTAGAAGTTGAATCGCCGCCGCACAGTGGTTTAAAATCGTTATCCATTGGTCGCAAATAAATATAATTTAATTTCAATTAAAACGTCAGAAAAATATTTTTTTTATCACGAATTAACTAGAATTCAATACATAAAAATTAAAAAAAAAATTTAGAGAAAATTATTAGTCGCTTAGTGGCTTCAAATTGATTTGTTTAGGAACTTGATAGAAATTAATATAACTAAGTGACAGTCTAGTTTTTTCCCCCAAACGACTACTGTGAAGTGATAAATATGATTGTTGTCTACTGAATATGTTAAGTAATAAAAACTACAAACGCACTTACGTAATCTAGATTACTATTCTAAAATTAACACGTTTACACCCCCCAATAACGAATAATTAACTATTGGCTCGTTATCGCTGAAGACTACTACCAGTAGTGGAATATTTTTTCAGCATCATAAAATAACTTTTAATTGGTATTTTACAACATTTGAATGTTCTACAAAAATGCTGCTTAGAATTGTTTACTGGGGGTGTTCTAAAACAAGAAATCAATATCTTTAACTTGGACTGAATATTTTAGGTATCTGTTCGCACAGTGCTTTGTAAAAAGACAAAATGGTTAGTAAAAGTTGGAGTTAACGATTTCTTGTCTTACAGCCCTCAAAGTATAATTTTCTACGATTTTTCTCGAAATAAGGACAAAAAAAGCACATGAATAGTCGAGATAGAGAGTTTAAATTTTCCTCAAAAAAATCCTCATTAAATTTCGTTAAAGACATCTGATATCTAAAGTGCACTAAAACAATAAGAAACAGAGATATCGATTTTTGATCTTAGAGCACCCCAAGTAAAATTTTCCGACCAACATTTTTGTAGAACATTTGAATATTGTAAAGTCAAATTTTAAGGTAGTTTTCTGACATTTTTCGAAATAGGGACGTAAAGGACACATTAGAAGTCATGCTAGGGAGTTAAAATGTCCCACAAAACAAATCCCCATTTAATTTCATTGAAGACATCTGACATCTAAAATGTACTAAAACAATATAAAACACTCTTAACTATTTTAAATATTTATACACACAGTGCTTTGAAAAGAAATGATAGTAAAAGTTGGAGATATCGATTTTTGGTCTTAGAGCACCACAAGAAGAATTTTCTGCGCAACATTTTTATAGGACATTTGAATGTTGTAAAGTCCCATTTTAAGACGTTTTGCTGAGTTTTCTCGAAATACGGACGAAAAGGACAAATGAGGAATCGAGATAGAGAGTTAAAATGTTTTAGAAAAGAGATCATTGTTAAATTTTATTGAAGACATCTGACATCGAAAACGCACTAAAACAAAAAGAAACATAAGTAATCCGATTATTTTAGGTCATTGTTGTTTTTAAAAGAATGATAAGTAAAATTTGATGATATTGATTTTTGGTCTGAGGGCACATCAAGTAGAATTATCCAAACAACATTTTTATAGAACTTTTGAATGTTGTATTTCTTTTTTAAGGACCTTTTCTGACTCTTCTAAGAACGAAAAGGACACGATTAGAATCAAGATAGAGAGTTTAAATTTGTCTCCAAAAAAATACTCGTTAAATTCCGTTAAAGACATCTGATATCGAAAGTGTACTTAAACAATAAGAAACACAGATATTCTGACTATTTTAGGTTCTTGTTCACACAGTGCTTTGACAAAGAGACAAAAATATTAGTAAAAGTTGGACATATCGGTAATTGATCTTAAAGCAGCCCAAGTAAAATTTTCTGAGCAACATATTTGTTCAACATTGTCTTTTTCTGACGTTTCTTGAAATAAGGACGAAAAGGATACATGAGAAGTCGAGATAGAGAGTTTAAATTTTCCACAAAAAAAAATCTTCGTTAAATTTCATTGCAAACATCTGACATCGAAAATTAACTAAAACAATAAGAAACATAAAGATTCTGACTATTTTAGGTCCTTGTTCGCACAGTGTTTTTAAAATAAACAATTGATTAGCAAAAATTGAAAATTTTGATTTCTTATATTAGAATACCCTTAGTAGAATTTTCTGACCAACATTTTTGTACAACATTTGAATGTCGTAAAGTCTCAGTTTATGTTCCTTTTCTGACTTTTCTCGAAATAAGGACGAAAAGAATACATGAGAAGTAGAGATAGAGAGTTTAAATTTTCCACAAAAAAATCGTCGTTAGATTTCATTGCAAACATCTGATATCGAAAATGCTCTAATACAGTTAAAAAACACAAAAACACTGACTATTTTAGGACGCTATTCACACAGTTCTTTGAAAAGAGACAAAATTGTAAGTAAAAGTTGGAGATATCGATTTTTGGTCTTAGAGCACCCCAAGTAGAATTTTCTGAGCAACATTTTGTAGAACATTTGAATGTTGTAAAGTCTCAGTTAAAAGTCCTTTTCTGACTTTTCTCGAAATAAGGACAAAAAGGACATGTGAGAAGTCGGGATAGAAAAACATTAAAAAAAATTCTCGTTAATTTTTATTGAAAACATCTGATATCGAGACTGCAGTAAAACAATAAGAAACATAGATACTCTGACTATTTCAGGTCACTTTTCACACAGTGCTTTGAAAAGAGACAAAATTATAAGTAAAAGTTGGAGATATCGATAATTTGATCATTTTCGTAGAACATTTGAATGTTATAAAGTCTTATTTTAAAGTCCTTTCTGACTTTTCTCGAAATAAGGACGAAAAGGATACATGAGGAGTCGAGAAAGAGAGTTAAAATGCTACAAAAAAAAATTGTCGTTTAATTTCATTCTATATCTGATATCGAAAACGCAGTAAAACAATAAGAAACATAGATACTTTCACTATTTCAGTTCCTTATTTACACAGTGTTTTGAAAAGAGACCAAATTATAAGTAAAAGTTGGAGATATCGATTTCTTGTCTTAGAACTCTTTAAGTAAAATTTTCTGAGCAACAATTTGGTAGATCATTTGAATGATGTAAAGTTTCATTTAAGGTCCTATTCTGATGTTTCTCGAAATAAGGACGAAAAGGACACGTTAGGAGTCGAAATAGAAAAAAACATGTTAAATTTTATTGAAGACGTCTGATATCGACACTGCACTTAAATAATAAAAAACATAGTTTTTAGCACTCTATTTAAGATTTAACTGAAAACTGCACTGGACGATAAAAAAAAAGTTCGACCTATGAGGAATCTGTCCTGTCGGAATTTTTTATATACCAGGGCGGTAGCGTAATGAATGTATTCTGCCGGAATATTGTGCCACTTGATGTAAAAAAAACGCATGACGAAAATTTAAGTAAAATTGGACAACTTTTTCCCGTGACCCTAAGAGGTCAAAGGTCAGGTTTTTAGTAAATCCTATATCTATACCCTCACCCTACGGGTAGGATGGTATATATCATTTGATTCGATCCAAAAGTGTTACACATAGAGAGAGTCACTTTAGACCCTAATTTTCTTTGACCCAAATTCGATTCATGACTTTTTAAGTCGTTTGAGCCATGTCCATCTGTCTGTCCGGATGGTACGCACCTTAACTGAAATTTGAAACATGACCACGTTCCTTCTGGTACCTCTTTACATATGCATCATTCCGCCCACTTTAGAAATCGAGTAATAATATCAATACGCCCAACGCGATTGTTTCCAAATTCTATATTTAGTAAAACTATAACAGAATAAAGTTTTGGAGAAAAAACTGAAAGTCTAGCCACGCCCCTTTTGGTACCTCTTATACAAATGTACCATTGCGCCCACTTTAGAAATCGAGTTATAATAACAATACATCCAACGCGATCGTTCCCAAATTCTATATTTAGTAAAACTATAACAGGATAAAGTTTTGGAGAAAAAACTAGCCAAGCCCCTTCTGGATCTTCCCATACAAATGTACCACTCCGCCCACATTAGAAATCGGGTAATAATATCAATATACTAGAAAATTTTATGTATTACTGAGGGTGATGGTATATGTAAGTCGGTTTTCCCGACTGAAACTTTCTTACTTGTTTTACCCATGTTTGAATAGGGAATTGTATTTTTCCGATTTTTTTCGACCCTTTTTGACAAGTTGGTTCCAAATAGACTGGTTACATCTCTACTATATTGTGAAATTTTCAGGACAATCAAATTATTAGTATGGCTGTTATCACGCTTTCTCTTAAATGGGGCGTAGCGCAGCCCACTTTCAACCTAGCTGTATTTTATACTGTACCGACAACACATACCTAATATCATCTTTATACCTCTTATAGTTTATGAGCTACAAGTTTTATACCACGCCCACTGATCCGATCACGCCCATTTTTTGTTAGATCGTAAACTTTGCTGCCATATGCATCCACCACAAATTTTAAAGGCGATTCATAACTACTTACCGTATTGAAAATGGACTACATGGCCACGCCCCTTCTGGTACCTCTCATACAAATGTACCATTTCGCCCACTTTAGAAATAAAGTAATAATATCAATACACCTAATGCGATCGTGCTAAAATTCTGTATTTTGTTAAGCTATAACAGGATGAAGTTTTGGAGAAAAAAATCTGGAAGTGTAACCCACGCCCCTACTGATACCTCCCGTACAAGTGTATCATTGCGCCCACTTTTGAAAAAGAGTAATAATATCAATACGCCCAATGTAATAGTGCCCAAATTCTGTATTTAGTAAAGCTACAGCAGGATAAAGTTTTGGGGAAAAACCTAAAAGTCTAGCCACGCCTCTTATGGTACCTCCCATTCAGATGTACCACTACGCCCACTTTATTTTGTTAAGCAAATTTAATGTTTCTACTGAGGGCGAGGGTATATGTAAGACGGTTTACCCGACTGAAACTTTCTCACTTGTTTTATGAATGCATTAAATTTCTTATTTTTTAGTATTTTTTACATTTGTATTCATTTCCGATATTAATTTCCATCTTTACCTTTTCTTTGCAGGATCATCGCACCTATGAATTCCTGCCCGACAAATCTTCACACGACGAACATGTTGAGGTGGTTGTGCCAAATGTCCCCCTACTGGCAGCCTCCTTAGAAGTTGACAAAATAGAGAATTTCTTCCAAAGACGTTTTGCCATTGGTTTAATAAGAGGCGCTGATCGTTCTGTTTTTAAAAAACTCGTAGCAAGAGATTACCTATGGGGCTACACGGATAAGATCCTAATGCTCAAGAGATTCTTTTTGTTTCGAGGCAGTCCCAAGTTTGGCCTTTTAAAGAATGTATGTATACCGTTATGCAGAATGACGAATTGTATTTCTTTAATTCCATAGGTGCTCTTACTTCTTCTACCCATCAGCGTAATGGCACTAGCGTTGATTCTGTACAACTTAATACGGGCGATGATGATATACGTAAATTTAGCATAGTCACTCAGTTTAATGGTAAACCTACGTTGGACTTTTGGAGCGATGATGAGTGCAACCGCATAGATGGCTCCGATCCTGCCATGTATCCGCCACATATGGTTGAAACGCGAGAGCCGCTAAGTGTGTTCCTACAGGTGTTTTGTCGCAAAGTTCCTTTGTTGTTTGAAAAGGAAGTAACAATTTTGAATAATATTGATGCGTTACGTTATCGCACGCCTCTCAATGCTTTCTCGAATCCCAGGGAGAACCCAAATAACACTTGTTATTGTCAAAACACTCAGTCGTGTATGCCCAGTGGCATTATTAATGCCACTAAATGTTATGATGATGCTCCTATATATCCCTCGTTTCCGCATTTCTTTTCGGGTGATCCCATTATCTATGAGAATTTTGAGGGCATAGAACCAAAACAGGAGTTGCATCAGACATTTGCCGATGTTCATCCGCGATTTGGATTCCCAATCAGTGGAGCATCGCGTATACAAATTAATTTAGCCGTCAACAAAGGAGAGTTGGTCAAAAGTGAGTAGAAGTAAATGTGTATATGCAATATGGGTGTATAAGAGAGAAAAAAGTGATGTGGCAAGGTTAAATTAGAAAATTTTTTTGATACAAGATTCCCTTAAGCGCCTCATAGACGAGTACTGCGGCTGGAACGGCAATATATGTATGTGTATTTGTGAATTTGAGAGAACAGGAGTTCATCGGCATGAACTGCGGAAATACTCGTGTATGGGGCGCTTTACATTTCGAATACTCGAAGTTTCAAATCCATTTAGATAACTGTCATAATTTTAGTGCTAGACTATAAACAGCTGTCTTTACTTTCATTTACATTATCCATATCGTGATATTGACATACAGGAAATACTGCATATATAAAGTGCGCCGTCCACCAATTACATAATATGTTCCTTTGTCAATAAAATGTGCATATGTCATTATTATTCGCCTTTGTAGAGTACATATGTCCCATTTTTTTGTTTTACACTCTTCAATTAAGTAAAATGAATAACCCTACAGATATAGTATATGAATGCCAAGCAAACACTACAGAAACCCAATTGCTGGAAGGCCGTCGTTTCCAGCTTAGCTTTAAGATTGATCATGTAAATATTGACAACGCATATTAACTATTACGTCCACCACCGCTAATGTCGAAGTATGAAGATGACTTGTATAAATATTTATCACACACAGGTATGAGAGAGAGAGGGGGAATCTACAGTAAAAGTTATGAATACGCGAATTGTATATAGTTATAAATAAATTTACACAAGCTTAATATAATGAATGGAGAGAGACCGCCCTAAGGCGAACAATGGTAGTGCATGACATATTTGTATAGTATTGGGAAACAAAGACTACACTGATCTGAAGTGATGTATTCAGAAAAAAAATCAGTTACAATTTCAAATTAATCATTTTAACGAGTGATGCAATTGGGAAGAGTTGTTCAGTGTAGAAATGTAAACGATATTCAAAACAAACCAAAAAACTAAAAGTTACTCGGTGTTACCTATCCTATCCTGAAGGAGTATTTCTATACTGTTATGGCATTAGTCGGTTTTTTCTAAAAAAAAAAATAGGGGTTTTTACTTAATATATCCTTTAGGACTTTTAGAACAAGGTGGCGAAGGCTGAGATATGCTGATATGCCCATAAGTTTTATACGGTTTTTAAACTTTAAATCGGCTTCCTGTAAAAAAAAAAATTAAACAATTTTTTTTTTTAACCGAACTTCTGTTTTGTCCTAATAAAAAATTATTGTAATGTTTATTTCAAACTTTAATGTTACTTTCCAACAAACATATTTTCGTTTGAAAGCTTTGTTTTAAGTCAACATCTATCTGTGGCAGCGGAAATTTAATGTAAACACCTCTATACCACAATGCATTTATGTAAATTATAAAGATGTGTTTTTTTTTTGCATTTTGTTAATCTCATTTCATGAAATTAAATGACACAACAGAGAGACACTATTTTATATGAGACGCACATTAATTAATTTTTTGTTCAAGTATGAGTATAAGTATATTATTAATCATAAAATATATAACGACGACTATATTGATATGATTTGTTTAATTAAAACTGAAATTGAATTAACCGGTTTTTTTTCTTTCTTCAAACATGTATCATTTAGTAACATGTCCGAAATAAATATATTTCGGATATATTTAGGTTGTTGAAGCTGTTGTCATGTTCTTGACTGCTTGGAAATTCTCGAAAGTTTTCGTTTAGATCTGATGCTAAGTAATAATCAAATATTTAGTTTGGTATTTATTCCATTATTAACTCCACTCAATCAACGATTGATTCCATATTTGTATACCATTCGCCACATGGGCCGATGGGTATATTCAGACTGTTCTTCCATTTGTATGGTGGTAGGTATGGGTGACTAACTGATCACTCCCCAGCCTAAACGGCTAAAGCAACAACCGTGAAATGTAGAATGTAGGTTCCTTTTTAGGAGCGCACTTAAAAGGGATTTTTGGAAATTCAGACTGCAAAGGGGTAAAGTGGGCGAATTTTGAAATGGCTGTATCTTTTAAACCATTATAGGTACGAAGTCGTGATTTAGAACGTATACCGGACGTATAGGACAAAATAATTTGTCTGTGGGCGATGGCACGCCCCTTTTTAGAAAAAAATGGACCGATTGCAATTATATTTTCTTTGTGTGATACCGTACATAGGGCCTTTATCATAGGCTACATGAAAACATAATTAGACAAAGGGGCGTGGCGCATTTGTAGTAAACAACTTTTTTTGTTAGTTTACTTCAAATAATAAATTTATCAAAAATACTGTAATAGTTTAAATATTACTTATAATCGTGAATACCCCTAATATTTTAATCACCATTTTCACAAATGTTGGAGGGTATCCGAGGTTTGGGATCGCCGAAGAAAATTATCTTAATAGTTCTAATAAAAAAATTCTCCAAAAATAAAAATTAAAATTACCGAACATTTTTCACATCGGAAAATTTGTTTCATAATTTATTTGAGATATTGTAATTGAACAGAAGTTTTATTAAAACCGGTAAGAAAGTTTCAGTCGGAAGACACGACTTACATATACTCTCACAGAATTTAGGCACGATCGCGTTAAGTGTTTTAATAATATTATTCGATTTCTAAACTGGGCGGAATGGTACATTTGTATGGGATGTACCAGAGGGGTCGTGGCCATGTAGCCGATTTGCAATACCGTAAGTAATTTTGGGGAAATATTAACAAATTGTTATTAATTATTATGCAAAGTTTCAAAATATTTGGTTTCGTCTTTCAAAAGTTATCTTAGCGTACCAGCCGGACAGACGGACTTGGCTCAAAACACTTAAAAAGTCATGAATCGAATTTGGTTCAAAGAAACTTAGTGTCGAAAGTGACTCCTTCTATGTGTTACACTTTTGGGTCCTATCATATGATATATACTCTCCTACCGAAGGCTGAGGGTATAAAAAACATATCAGTTTTATGTTTAACTAGCTGGCCCGGCAGACTTCGTCCTGCCTCCAAATTTTTGTAAAATATGTTGAGTGTAGTTGAAATCTAAAAAAGATTGGTTTATTTTTTTGACCTCTAAAATATTTCAATTTAAAGGGCGAGGTTTTCCCGGACAAATTCTGTTATTCATATATCTTAATGATTATTATATATTATTATAAGAATTGCTAAAACGGATCAGCAATGTCGTCCATGATGTGATTGAAACTTACTTATTGATAGGCATATATTCTAAAACCACATTTTTAAGCCGATGACTGACATATAACTTTCTGCGCTGGTGTACTGGATGACTGTACCTTACTATCCTATGGAGTACGAATTTCCAAAAATGCATTCATTGGGCTCTGCAACCCCATTAACCGTATGGTCTGGGTGATATCAACAGTTATGGGAAAAAATACTTTGTGAAACTCTCTAATTCAGTAGGAAGTGCGCCATTATAAAAGTTAGTCATTCATCTTTAAGCCTTTTTGCGGTCTGGGTGACCATCTACAGCCAATCCTTAACTTTCAATGAAATTTTGGGACAAATGGGGTCAACCGTTTTCACAATTAGTGGTGACATCATGTATATCTTTTTTATATATATAGACATCTGAATAACTATAATGTTAAGATAATATAAAAACTATGATATTAATTGTATCATAAGCTAAACACCGGCAACTGGTTCCAAACATACATTCAAATTTTTCTCATGCCAAAAAAATCATATATTTTAAGTTTAAGTAAAATCGGACAATCAATATAAATTTTCGAAATAATTCAACCCCAGCCAAATCAACTGTGGGTCCATATATACAAAAAAAAATCTCATAATAAAACAAATATACATTCTAAATTTCAGTCAAATTGTTTAATTCGTTAAAATGTTCATTATAATTCCACCATAGCGACACCTACCGGGTCAATTTATACAAACAATTTTTTCTCAAGGTTCCACAAACATAAATACTAAATTTCAGTTAAGTTAGTACATGCATTCAAATTTTCGATATAAATCCACCCTAGCGCCATCTACCGGGTCCATTTGTACATACAATTTTTTCCGATGATCAAACAAACATAGATTCTGAATTTCAGTTGAATTGGCCCATTCGTTAAAATTTTGATTGTAAACCGACTCCAGCGCCACCTACTGGGTCTATTTGTACATAAAATGTTTTCTCATGATCAAACGAATATCCATTCTAAATTTCAGTTGAATTGGTACATGCATTGAAATTTTCGATATAAATCCACCCTAGCGCCACCTGGATTTGATTTTTTTTTTCAACACAAACAATCTACGGAAAATTTCGAATCGAATAAAAAAAAAATCAGCCAAATCGCTCCAGCCGTTCTCAAGTAATGGTATGACATACGTGGACCATTTCATTTTTATATATATAGAAGATGGAGTTTATCGATTTGGTTAGTCAAGCAATCAATTCAACCCCTATTTCAAACAAAATTTGTTCGGGTATTTTTCTATTTTAACTTTTTCCTTACTGTAATCGAGTTGGGAAACTATAGGCCGTGATTAAAGTATTTATTATTATTATTGTACCAAAAAGTACTATTTTTGTTCCAAAAAGTTCTTTTTTTGTACCAAAATGTGATTGTATTGTAATAATTAGTATTTTTATTGTACCGCAAAGTTATTTTTTTGGGCCAACAAGACAATTTATTGTACTAAAATGTTTTTATAGCCAAATGCTTTTATTGTATCAATAAGTACTTTTGATGCACAGCAAAGAAACAAATATACTTTAAATATTTTTCCTTCAAAATACATCGCAGCTATTACAAAATTTTGAATTCCAATTTATATTTTTAAAAGCACCATCAACTGCACAACATTTTTAAATAACACTGTTTTACAAAAAAATTATTTTCCGGGTATCTGAATTGTGATTCCTATGGTTACTAATATCATGATTTCAAATGTGTTTTCAGATTTTCTTCATCAGGCACAATTTTTTAGTAATTTGGATTTGAATTTTTTTCTCCTTTCTTTATGTTGCATTAAAATACATTTTGAATAAAGGTGATACAATTTTATTTATTCCAAAAGAATATTTTCCAAATACAGTAACCGATGCTAGTAGAGCTTAAAACATTTAAAATAAGAACAAAAAATATGTATTTTATATTAGTTAATAATGTTATTTCTTTATTTTATGATAAATATCCTTGCAGTCTCCTAAAATATTCCAGGTGAGGTCAGCAAAAAACACAAAAAACACTTGTTGAACAGTTTATTTTTTTTCTTGAATTAAATTTTTCTAAAAATTTATATATTTCTTTAATGACATTTTTTTTATTCAATTTAAAATATAATCTTTATAATTTTTTAAAAAAATATGTTGAACATATTTTCCATTTAAATATTGTTCTTAAATAAATATAATTTTATAAAAAAAATATTGTTTTAAAAATAAACATTGTGACAAGCCATTACAGTAATAAGAACAACATTTTTAACTTTGTCAACAAATAATTGTTAAAACCGGTTTTCTCATCAAGCCTCACTACTTATTTTGCCGTGAATGTGATCTGAATTTTGTTTATTATTAAAATAGCCCAGCCCTGACACTCTCTACCCTAACAACTGTCGATAAAAACAAAAACGACATATGCACATTAATCTATTATATGTTTACTATAACGTTTTCATTTTCTATTCTTTCCGGTTGATTACCTTTATTACAGATAGCATTCGTCGTCTGGAGGATGGTTCTTTCTTGCCCTTGATATGGATTGAAATTACTGCAGGAGATTTTACCGATGAAGTTTTGGACACCCTATACACCAGTACCTTTGGCCTTAATCTGATACAATACGTCCTTAAGTATGGCACACTGCTTATGTGTCTGGTGTCGTTTGGCCTTATTGTAGCTGGTTTCTATTATCTGGCCAAGAGACGTGAAGAATATCTGCTAAAGAATGAAAAACATCTAAATCCTGAACTGAGGGCTCTGCAAAGGGTCAATCTGTCGTCAGGAAGTTTGTCGCAACCGCAGCATCAGCAGAAACAATCGTGATTAGTTAGTACCTAGAGTTAGTCAGTAGTTTAGTTGAACGACATCGAATTGAATTAGACAATCGGTTAATGTACGACGGTTGCATCATAGAGTTGCAAGCCCTCTATTGCACACACACGCACAGACATCATGTTAATGCGCGTAAGCGTGGGAGTGTGTGAGTGTGCGAAATGATGTGAAATTATATAGAATTTTGTAGCCAGAATTAGGAATGAGAGAATCTGCATAATCATTCAGATTAATTACTATTATTACATGACTGCTATTTTTTTTAGCAGTTGTAATGACATTTTCCCCCCAAACATACTCGTTTACATTTTTATACTTAATATTAAGATGACACAAAAAACAAAAATAAAAGGCATTTTTTATTTTGTACTGAGAGAACAATAAAGATAAAACGAACAAATTGAGATTTAATTTTTGGTGATTTTTTTTTTGATAAAAAATTATTTTTATTTATCAATGGAAATTGCAGTGGTAGCGCAGTGGCGGTGGTTTAGAATTATGTTTTATAACCATGAATAAAAATAAGGTAGATTTGGAAATTTTTATAAAATTTTCGTAATACTTCACACTTTCATAATTGTGTATGTTAATTGCAATTTTTCAGAATACTTTAAATGACAAGTAAGTGCATATATTTATTTATAGTATATCACGATAACAATTTGATATTATGGAAAATATATCAAGGACGTTGCAGGAGGAGCAACGTCCTTTTTATTAATAATTGTTATTCCCCCAGATTTTATATAAAAAAATGTCATATTTTTTATTTTCGATTTTTTTACATTGACTCTCACAATGTCCATGAACAAATCTACATAATATCAATTATATTTTTACATTTACATTTATGTATTAAAATTAAAATATATGGGTATTTCCTAGCGTTGCGGACGCACGTTTTTTTCTTATTTTGTAGTTTTCTCGAAAAGTTTAAATATTTTAAAGATAATGTTCATATTAAAAAATTTTGATTTTGGATAGTACTATAATGTTCTTTTAATGTATTCAAAATTATGACTGAAACAATGTGCGTTACGGATACACACAAATTTCCACAGCAACTTGAAGTGTCTATGAAAGTTTGTGAAATTTCTTATGTAATCGGTATATTCTCCTTTGTTAAATAAAGAAGACATGTTGGGGTTTTATAAACAACTTACATCACACTTAAAAAAAAAGTTTTTATGCTACTTCAATCTAATTGTGCGTTGCGGACACACGCATATTTCTATGGATAACACAGAGCAACAAAAAAAAAACAATACCTGAAAAATTATACTATTTTTCTGGTAGGTGCTGCTGAGCACTACAAGAATCTGTTTTTCAAATTCCCCACAACCCCTAACATTTTTAGTTACGGGTAAAAAACCGTTTTTTCGTACTTTTACGCACTAATAAGCCAGTTACGCGGATAAATATGAACCGATTTTAAGTTTCTCAGCGGATTTAGAAAGAAGAGACTTTCCAACGATATATATAGTTTGTTTTGTTAAAGTTTAATAAATTCATTTTTTGATTACAAAAACAACAAGTTAAAAATATAGCAATTTTTTACTATAATTATAATATATATATTTTACGTCCTTCCCTGGAAATACCCATATAACAAAATATGTTTTTTTCTCTATTTCGAACATTTGATCATATTTTTTGTCTTTGAAAAACTATTTTCGCAATTTCAAAATGCTAAGCCTAAAATTTTCATAAATTTAAAAAAAGTTTAATTTTTATTTCTGGAGGCGTGTTTTACTACCACTGAGCATTATTTTTTTTCAATATCCTTTATAATTTTTGGCATAATTTTTAACTGTCACTCATTTAAGTATGTATTATTTTAGAGTTAAGTATATTTTATAACAATTTTACGAAATTGTTCCACATTTTTTATATGTGTTATCGAGTTAAATTTTGATTTTTGAAAAATTAAAAACTACTCCATTTTACAGAAAACCAATTTACACTTGATTTTGTAACAAGCAGACATCCGATATTAATACCAAAATACGGTATTTTTTAATTTTTTCCTCATAAAAAAAAGAACTTACAAGTTCAAAATCAAATGTTTCTTTCAATTGTTCTATTTGAATTCAACAAATGTTCGAAACTATATTGAACTCTTGTGTTCAATAAAAAATTTTCAACCGATGAAAAAACTAAATAACGAACAATTGTTCAAAATAAAGTTATTTATCATTGTTGAAAAAAATATTGAACGTTCATGTACAAAAAAATAATGAACTTTTAAATATCGTACCGAAACTGGAATATCATAAATATTGTCCCGACCAAATTAAACGCAAGAAATATGTTTGTATTTAGATAAGTCATAACTATACAAATGTAACACAGCATCTTAAGAATTTCAACAAATATTTTTGGGAGAAAATCTAAAATTTCAGAAAACTCTTAGAGCTATGTATTTTCCCTTACATCTAATGAATGAGATATGATCGATACTATACCATCGCCAATAACAGAGGCCAGGTATTTTGAGTTTTGCTGAATACTGTGAAATAATCAACTTGATGCATCTTTATAGAACCCATCGTCAGTTTTTTCATGTATATATAGAAATGTATATTTATTATAATTTGAAACGAACATTGTTCGAAAAGATTTTTAACTCTAAAGTTGAAAAAAATATTCAACTTGAATGTTATTTATCTTTGTTGAAAATAAAATTTTTATAGTTTTTCCATCATTGTTCATTATTTATTTTGAACATGAGAGTTATATTTTCAAACAAACATTGTTAGAAAACATATTGAACTCATGTGTTGAGAAATATTTTTCAACTTCTAAGTTATTTATTTTTGTTAGAAACAAAAAAAGTATCGTTTTCCGACCCTTGGTAACAAGAGATACACTAACTACTCCTAACATTTTCTGCCGGTTGACCTCTCCCTGCATTACTTTTCTTTTGTTCTCAGGCTGATGGACTCAACAAATCAAACAGCGGATTTTCTGTACTCTTCACTAACTACGAAACGTATTACTCTTTGCCTTCACGTTTTTCTAATTGTCTAATACTCCATCATTTCGTTTTGACTTCCGCAAAATCTAACCGACGAAAAGCAATATCGCGACCCGTCCACCGATATTTTACTCAAACTTTGAACTAATTGCGATTTAAGACAATTTTATCACGTTTTCTTTGAAAATTTCATAATAATATATTGCAAATCCATGAAATCTTAGCAATACATCGCTTTTGGTTTCATTTTAAACACTTTACAAGCGCTAATCAATTCATTTCAAGAAGTTTTGTCAAATTGCATACGTTTTGCGTCAAACTGCATAGGAGAGTGTAATAAAGCATAATGGAGTAACAAGTGAGAGTGCAGCCATGGATCTTCTGCATTGTTAACGCGGCGCTCTCATTTGTCACTTCATGTCATGGCTCCATTGCACTCTTCTTTGCATATTCTTTCAGTTTGATAAGAATTTTAGAGCAACGCGGCTGCAATTTGGTAAATTCCTATAAATTAATTGATTTCCGCGTCTAAAGGAGATAAAATTCCATAGAAATCTAACAATTATATAAAGTTCAATAAGTTTTTGTGAAATTATTAAGAAAACGTTGTAAAATTGTCGTAAAATCGCCGTAAATTCGTAATACATGTAAAATGTCGGCGGTCGGTTGGCGTATTGCTTTTCTTCGTTTACATTTTGCGCGGTATAAAACGGAAAGGAAACATAAGAAAAGTAGAAAAAAGTGTAAATGATAGTTATTCATTTCGTTTCTCCGACAATTGAAATTTGTTTCCGATTGCTCGTGTCAATGCTTGATGCAGCAAAAAACCGCTGTTGGGGTCTATTGAGTGCCTTGGCCAGAGAGTGTTGTTAGAAGAGATCTCTGCTTAAAATAAGAAAAAGTGTTTGTGTACTTTTTGGTTTAAAATGAAGTTTAAATAGTTTTTCTGTTTTAAAGTAAAGTTATACCGTAAAAAATAAGTGTTTTTAGAGAGAGGTCTCCTTGTAGAAAATATAAAGTGTTGTTTATGTGGAATCGGTAGTAGATAAAAGTGAAGATGAGAGTTATTCGTTTCGCTGATAAAAGAGATATGTATGTTTTGATGATTTTTCGTATCGATGTTTGGTGCAGTTAGCTCTCAGCCAGACAGCAAAAAAGTGTTGCAGAATTTATGAAGTTTTAATATCTCTTGGTTCAAAAATAAGTTCAAATTGAGTTTGCTGTAAGAAAGTGTAATGTTATTTTGGAAAATATTATAAAAAGTGTGAAAATATTTCAAATATATTAAAATATCAAAAGGATATGTTTTAAAATACCTAAATTGAGAGCATTTCTGTGGTTTTCACCGATAACCGCTTATCTCCCACATTCCAAATTTTTTTTAGGAGAGCAACAAATGCGTATTGAATACTGCGCTCATCGTAAAATTTGAATAACTTAACCACTTGTTTATAAAAAAAAGTTTGGACACGCCCATATTAACTCCCACTATTTTAATATGTCTAAAATTCCTATGAAACCCTCTAAAACTTTAATTTTTTTTACAGATTTCGCCCTATAATATTTTATATTTAAAATGTAATAGGTTATATATTTTTAAAATTTGTGATTAACTGGGCGGAGTTTGCGTAGCTGAACATTTTTTTTAAGCTAATGAGATAAAATTTTGCACACAGATAAGACTCGACACTTCAGGTTCAAATATACAGACGAAATTTTTATTTCGATTAGCGTGCGGAAAGGGCGTAGCCAATCTGTATTTAAATCCTAGAGAGATAAAATTTGATATCTTAATAGTATTCTGCAACATATACACGAAATTTTATTTTTCGTTAGTAGGCGATGCGGCCGTGCAAAACTGTATTTTAGCCCTAGAGATATAGAATTTGGTACACAGACAGTACTAGACATGACTGTTTGAAATTTGCAGACGAAATATATATTTTCAATCAGTGGGCGGGAAAACTATATTTTAGTCCTAGAGAGATAACACTTGATAGATTGAAGCTACTCGGCACAACAATTATAAATTTTCGATCAGTGGGTGGAGTGGGCGTGGTCAAACTGTGTTTAGGCCTATATTGGTACAATTTGGTACGATTATACAGATATTACTCGGCATTTCTGGTTAATTTTCCAGAATGGGCGTGGTAAAAATGTTTTTAGGCAACATTTGTATACAGGTAGTAATGCGGCAGCACTTATAACTGTGAGGCAATTCCGTGTCCCACTAGTATAAATATATATAACGCTGGAAAGGTTAAAGATTCTACTTTCCAAAACTGCCAAGAAATCAAAACACGGTTAAGAATTGGGTGAGTGAGTAATTCAAGATTTTGAGTGTGTTAGGGTATTTTGGTAAACAGAGATATGGTCGGTTTTTGAGATATGGTCGAATTTTAATTTTAAGTGTTTTGTAAAAAAGGTAGGTCTACAAAATATCCCGGATACAGAAACTTTTGAAATTTTGTGACATAGTGTAATTAGATAATATGTGACAATGAATCTTCAACTTATTCAACACATAGGTATAAATATCTCCGAAAATAAAGAGGTAAATTTTAGCTTGAAATGTTACAAGCAACAGTAAATTTTTTAATAACTGACATTATTATTTTATTTTGGTAAAACGTTTCCGATTTTTTCGTAAGTCAACATTCAAAAAACGCTTACCTTGTGCAAAATTATACAAAATTCAGTGTTCTTTCAAAAAAAGATATGCATGTAGAAGTATAGGGGGAGGGAGGGGGGGGGGGATGCTTCATCGGTGGAAGGTATCAGAAGGGATGTATTCAATAGTTCGATTTTCTGAGGTTACTCTACTATTACAAGACAAAATTAATAGACCAATTTTTAATATCCTCCAGTTGCCATTTGGAAGTTTTGGAAAAAAAAAATTATTTTCCAAAAATAGGTTATTTCGTATGATACATACAACCTGTGGTACATAACTAGGGCAAAGAATCTTACGCAAATGCATATTTTTTTTCTAAAAACGGTTAAGTTATTTTTACGAATCATACAATTTTCTTTAAAATGGCATTTAGCATTGCATATTCAGCATATATTGCGAAAATACGTGTTTTTGCATATTTAAGCAAATTTAAAAAGAAATTCCTGTTTTTGTTGCATAATTTAGCTTTTTTGCTAAACGTCTTTAACTTTTTGTGGGACATCTTTGAGTAAAAGTTGCTTTATTATAATTTGCCACACAATATTCATTTGTATCACGATAAGAAATTTACAAAGTTTTTACAAAGATATATGAAACTAATTTAATTGTGGGAAATTCATATGAAAATACGATATGCGCGACTAAAAAATCTTTGCTCAAAGTCAACAGAAAAACCCAATCAACAACTGTCTGACTTGGTGAAGATTTCGACAAATATAAAGTTAATTTTTTTCTAACAGATGCAGTTCCTAAATGCTACATGTGATTTGTTTATTGAATTGAAGTTTATTAACAAAGTCATTTTATTGAACTGAAATCTCTTATATCAAATGAAAAAAAATATATTTTTAAAAACTTCTTCCCGTGTACAGTTTTGAAATGAATGATGGCTTGGTATTCCACTTCCCCCCGAGCCAATTGTAACAGGATTGAGAGCGAGGCTTAATGCAGTCCAATATTATACCAAAAATTTCGAAAAATTTGGCGAATCAGTGAAAGAGATAAATATTAATTTTATATGAACATATACGAGTATAAAAATAAATTTTTAATAATTTTTTATTGCATATTTTATGTGTTGTTAGTGCATATTTTTGAATTTTGAGTGAATGTTATATGCGCATATTTTCGGTTTTAGTGCATAAAGTTCCTTGCCCTATATATAATATATTATCATATGGTTTGGTAATAGGTTTGTAAGTACACTAAATTCAGTCAAATTTTGCGAACGATGTACGCCTATGAAAGTTTGACTCTGGAAAGAAAATAGACAATATCGTCCGATCTATTTAAAATTACCTAATTTTAGAAAATTTATGCTTCTCTCATAACTTTCAATGAGACAACTGGAATATATTTGAATTTGGTCGGTTTAATTATCTTGTAATAGTAGACCTCAAAAACTCGAAACGGTGCCACACCTCTTGTAATTCCTCCCACTAAAATTACAAATTAATATTTTTGCCATGTCGGTTACAAAGATTTGTGGAAATATTGCCGTAGCCCATTGCGAAATGAAAACATATGTGATTTTTTTTATTATTTAGGTTTTTTTTATAACAGCCAATGTAATATTTATTGTTTTTTTTTTTGGGAAAATTATAAAAACAAATAAACTTTAACTACAAACTAAACTGTGCAACAAAACATATATTCGTTTGGTAACGAATAATATGCAAATACTACGAAATAAAAAATAATATCTTTTTTTTAGATTATTAATATGTACAAAATGAATTTTGGTTGTTTATCTTTCGAGAAAGAGTAGGAGGTTAAAAGCCTTCATTTTTTTGTGTTGTCTTATTGGTTTCCTCTTCACTTTGAGTATTTGGATAAAAAGTAAATTCAGGCTTTTCTGCTGCCTCTTCTTCTTCTGCTGCTGCTTCTGTTGCAAATTATAACGATTTAGATTTTAATGCCGCGCTTTTCAGCTTCACCCTTGTATTTGTTGTAGTAGACCTTGTCGGGATCGTATTTGTCTTGCAAGTACTTCCATTCCTCGGGCTTGTTATCGATGATGTAACGCAGGACCTTGTCGGAGTTCTCACGTTGCTTGTCGCTACATTTGCTGCACTCGGACTTGAGGGCATCGGGCAACACCTTCTTCAATTCACGGGCATCGGGGGTGCACTTGCCTTGGTCAGTCAAGCAGTTGAAGTAGTTTTTGAAAAGACGATCCGACTTTAAGATCTCATCAACATCGACATTATCGTATTTGGTGGTGTATTTATCTTCAGCCGACACGGCGATGACCATGGAGGCGACGACAACAACAGCAAAGGTAAGTAGCTTCATGTTGGATAGCCTACGAAAAACGAGATATGCAAAAGAAAAAAAAAAGTATTAACAAACTTTAAAATCAATATTAATGTGAAATAATTAATGTAGACACTATAGCTACAGCTACTTCAAAACTTGTATACTACTATAAGTAAGATATTGCGAAAGTCAATCAATCGATCGATCGATTAAGTTAATCGTAATCACATAAACAAAACTAGTTGGTCGATGGCGGTGGAAAAAACGCACACGAATTTAACCCTCAGAGGTGTTTGGACCCGTTTTTTGCTTTAAGAGTGCATTTAAACGAGTTTAATGCTAATCAGGCGCTAATTAAAAACTAGTTCAAAGTTTTCTAGATCGTTTACAAATAATTGATACAAGTTCATATTTAATGAGGGGGGAGGGGGTTAACTATCAGTAGATAGATATAATTTATGTAGCTGTGGGACAGTTTTGCAAGGTGACACGTGTTGAAATCAAATGTCCAATCAAGTAATGTTTTGATTTGTGATTAATTAACCCTAAAATTGTATTGATATTTTTCTAGCAATTAGTTAACGTGGGGGTAGTAGTGGATTTTTTTGATAAAACTCCTTATAAAAAGTGACTTAAAATTGGAGATACAATTTTTTCTAAACATATTGTACTAAATATTTCTTATCACGAGTATAAAATATTTCGTATGTTAAATTAATTTATAAGAAATATTTTTTGATAATACTTTTAAAAAAATTGTTTATACGAAAAACTTTGTAACGGGTAATCTTAATAAAATATGAAACGATTTAAAAAATTCCTTTTTTAAAACATGACAAATTAGCTATTAAATAGATTAGTACCCTAATTTTTTTTCTTCTTAAACTTAATTCTGGAAACATGTTGTTTAGTTTTATTATAATTTTCCAATTTAAGCGAATTTTTTGTGATTTTATTTTATAAAATTTGTTATAATGAAATCTTTGCAAACTAAATACGTAATTGACCGAAATTATTTCTTTTTTAAAACTTGGCTTTTAAAAATATTAGGGTACTTTTTTATAATTTTCGAAAACTCAATACTGAAACTAAATTTTGAAGAAGATGTTGATTGGTTTTTTAGTTTTGAAATTCTTTTATTATTTAAGCGTTTATTTGTATTTTTTTTAATAAAAATTGTAACGGATAAACTTATTCAAAAATTAACTGATTTTAACCATTATTTTTTTAATACATCACAATTTGGCTTTTAAAAAGATTAAGGTACTTTTTTTATTTTCAAAAACTCATCACTGCTACTTAGTTTTCTAAACATGTTGGTTGGCTTTAAAATTCGAATTTCTTTCAATATTTAAGGTGCCCGAAGCTAATTTTTTGGCGATTTTTTAACAAAAAATTCTTATAATGAAATCATTGTAACGGGCAAACTTATAAGTATAGACCGATTTTGAAAATTATTTTTTTAATACCTGATAATTTGGCTTTTAACAATTCCTTTCTGAATATCTCATAATTTGGCTTTAAAAAAGATAAGGAAACTATATATTTTTTTTCTTTTTGAAAAACTCAATACTGAAACTTAATTTTAAAGAAAATGTTGATTGGTTATATTTTTCAGTTTCTTTTAGTATTTCATATTCCCTCTTGAGGCGATTTTTTGTGATTTTTTTATAAAAATTATTTATAAGGAAATCTTTGTAACGGGTAAACTTAATAAGTAATAGACCGATTTTGATAATTTTTGTAATAATATCTCATATTTTGGCTTTTCAAAAGGGTAAGGTACTTTATCTTTTTCATTTTCAAAACTCAATACTGAAACCTTTTTTTTGAATAAATGTTGTTTGGGTCGCAATCTTTTTTGGCGGATATTTATTTGTGGAATTAAATAGGAAATGGAATAACATCATAATTCAAAAATTTGTTTTAGATTTGGTTAATTTATCTAATAATTTTACATTAAAATTTTAAAAAATTTCACTTCAGAGTTTTAAATAAACTTGAAGATGGTAGTTACTTTTACTGGCTATAAAATTATGTCAAATATGAAAAATGAAACTCCTTGATATTGGGATATTTTACTTGCAACATTACTAAATTTTTAAATTCTCAGCGGTAAAAGGAACCATTTCCAACACTCCAAAAACACCGAAAATGTTGTCCTATTTCAAGTTTTAATTCAATTAATTTTATTTTCGTTTTCAATTGCCAAATTTTAAAATTTTTCCAGAAAAAGCTTCTGTTTATTCCTACAATTTTAAAAACAAACATGAATTTTTAACCACAATATGACTATTGTGAGTAACGTATACAGGATTCTCAGGATAGTATCTAACTTTTTTTCTAGTTTAAGCAGAACCCAATCAGTCACATTACACTTTTATGTTTTATTTACTACGCTGCCACTTAAGGGTTAATGCTTCACTATGCAACCGTATCGATTTTACAAAATATACTACAGCATTTTTGCAATATTGATTTTGTTTTTCTCAACATTTAATTCGTTTGTTTTTCTTTACGAAATTCAATTTTTCACAATATCACTTATTTGTTGTTTGTTTATTTTGTTTTCGAAAAATAAGAAAAATAATGCACTCTCTTGCTGCCGGCCTAAGCCAAAACTTACAAGTTTTGTCTTGTGTTTTATAGCCACACAACTCAAATAGTTATGTTCACTTGATAGCTGTAGACAAACGACTAATTTCAGTTATGATTCTACCCAGCTTTTATATTATTACCCGCCAAGTACTCTATCGATCGGTGATATGCGATAGAAGCTGAGATTGCCACGACCGGACAGCTGAGCTAGGGCAACAAATCCCCAAAACGAACGAGCACAAGCTGAGCACCACAAAAACGCTGAGCCGAGCAGCAGAGCTTAAAAGTAAACTTGGCTTAATCGTCCGGCCGGGCGATACTCAATCCTATGCGTCATTACGTTTGCGCCGCCGTTAATACGTAGCGGGCTTGCGATGTACGTAGTAGCCCCGCGCTAACGTCCGTAGCGTAGCTTGATCTCTGTTAACCCAAGACACAATTTACAAACAAATCTCTGTACAAATGTGTGTGGTGCCAGCAGAGAGTATCTCTATGTTTGTCTAAAGGTAATATTAACTATCTACATACATACACTATATACATATATATATAAATGTAAGTATGTATCTTTGTATTGCCAATGAAACTTTACTTTACTTACGTAGTTAACGAGATTTAATAATAATTTTTTTTGTTTTGTTTAGTGATTTTTTCAACAGAAATGGTTGTTTTCTTATTGTGATAAGTGTAGTTAGTTGTTTTTTCAATATTTATTTTTTATTTTAACATGGCCAATATCCCCTGCCCCCAATGGATGCAATGAAAATTTTTCCATACGACATATCCGCACAACAGATCAGATTTTTTATTTTCGTTTTATTTGAATATTTATCTGTACAATAGAAATATATGTACATGTGTGTGTGCCTGTACAACATTGCCGAAAAAACGTTATGTTGTTGTAATTTTATTTATTGTCAATGGTATTATTTTTGAATATATGTAAAAAAAACAATATAAAATATTACCTAACAACATTTGGGGTGAAGGATTGATTTGTTAGTTGTTGTTTAAATCAAGTTGTATTTACCGGCATTTGAATTGATGCCAACTTCTGTACTGCGTGTTTAAGTAAAATATATGATAATATTTCAAAAGGCCAAATTTAAACTTGATAACAGAAGCTGCACTCTTGTTGGGTTGTATGAGAAAGCGCTTAGTTTTGGTAAAAATCTGCTTAGACTCAAAAAAAGCTGTAGAAAAAAATAAATTTTGTATTTTGAAATCGATAGGTTTTCAGATACATGTATACCTGCAATTTTTGTTAATTTTTATTAAAAAAAAAACTTTACTATTGAGTAATTCCATGGGATGTGATCATACAAATTTTTGGGTTTTTTCTCCAAATTTGATGAAATTTTACAAACATATACCATAAAGTGTCAGAAAAAGGGTTCTGCACTTTTTTTTCAGCAAGTCATTACATAAAAAAGTTTTCTTTTCCAAAATTTTCATACCGTTAAATCTCAATTTTTTTTAATTGTAAAATTGAACTTTATGGGGTATACAGTTCGAAAAGGGGGAAAACTGGTACCAGCACCCAGACCAAACGCCTAAAGTTTTAATCGCGAAAATCTATATGGGCTTGCTTCCTATAAATGAGGGAGTTGCATGATGGGATTTTTGAAAATTTCTACTTTTAGGACCAAAAAGAATCCAAAAAGGGATAAAAATGGTACCATAATCAGTACCAAACGGGTGAAGCTATAATTACGAAAATTTATATGAACATGTTCCCTATTAAACTAAAGAGCTGCTTGAAGAGATTTTTTAAAAATCTTACTTATAAGGCTAAAAAGGGATAAAACTTGCAGTATTACTCAGACCAAACAGCTAAAGTTACAATCGCGATAGTCGGTATGGGCTTGCCTAGTATAGAATTATAAAGCTAGATAAAGGGATTTCTCAAAATTCGTACTTTCAGAACCAAAAAAGATTCAAAAAGAGATAAAAGTGGAACCGTCAACAGGACGAAATTCGAAATTCGTACTTTTAAAAAATAAACAAAAAAATTGGTTCCATGATTCAGACCAGAATCACTAAAATGTTAGTGAATATCTATTTCATGAAATAGTTGAGCGCTATTAAGTAATTGTTTCCAATTTCGAATTTCCAATCAAAATTGTTGTGAATATTTGTTTTTTTTTTTGTGTTTTAATTCCTAGGACCTTCAACGTCGTAGAACTTTTTTTTATAATTTTGAATCATTTTGACAAAAACTTAGTAAAAATTTTAAATTTGCTGGACGTTTTTAGTAGTATTTTAAGGATTTTGGTCCCTTTTAATGTCCTTCAACATTTTTTCATAATTTCAGATTAGTTAGTTGAATGTGGAAAAAACGTAATATGTTCTCCCAAAAGTTTTTAAAAAATTTCAAATTAGCCAGACTTTTTGAGTAATATTTCAAGGATTTTGTGCCCTTTCAGTGTTGTTCAAAATGTTTATATAATTTCGTTTTGTTATACTTAGATATAAAATTGTAAAAGTTATGGTTATAATTCATAAATAGAAAATTTATTATTAAAAAAAAATGTGAATACCATGAATGTTAAGTTTTAAAACTTTTAGTAACAGTTAGAAACTGAAAAAGCTTGATTTCTGCTCAGAATGTCCATTAGAAGACAACGAAGGGTGTGACCCTGGGAATTTGAGCTTTTACAAATTTAGCTTTCGGAAAGTCCACAATTATTGTGATGAAGGCAATTGTTTACATTGTTTTTGATAAGTACTTACTGTTCGCAAAAAACTACTTTTTCTTATTAAAATTATTTTAAGAAAGAAAAAAGACGGGTGTGACTGCATTTTACGACGGCTATAACCTAATTAAATGAACTCCAAGAGTATGAAGAAGTTAAAGTTTTTAAATCGTTCAAATGTATAACAAACATAAAGGCAAATATATAAGAAAATAATAAGACATAATTTTATACTATCGAATAAATCATCATTAGAGTGAGTAAATTTTTTCTCGACCAAGCGGTTACCAAAATCGTAATCTACGATGAATTCTAAGAAAATTTGCGCGGTTCTTATCGAGAAGCTTTTCGTATTGGGCAAAAAATCCTCAACAAGCCTCACAACTGCTTCAGAATCGCCCCTCGAGGGTACAAAAAGTGACCGACCCCAAGTCATTTTTCCCCATCTTCACCCCCTAAGGGGGCTTCTATTCAAAATCAAATTTTTATAAAATGTGCTGCCACCGCTCTAACTGCCCTAATGCAGCCCCTAGAGGAGTCAAAACATATCTACCCTCTATTTTCAACCCTTATGTTTTTTTTTTGTTTTTTTAATTAGTTCCAGCCGCTCCTATGGTGCCTCCTGTGGGATATGTTGTATGACCGACCCCTCTAGTATTTCTCTCCTAACATTCTTTTCTAACCCCCCCCCCCCCCTATCTTATCACCCTAAGGAGGCCTTTACCATGGCCAGTACCAAAAAAATTTCATGTCATTCATATTTAAGAAAACCCTAACATTCTGTATGTTATTGCTTATGGCAGTCTTATTTTTTACCCAGGGACGGGTGTGACCAAACGCTTTTTGTAATTAAATACATAATAATATTTAAATAAATGTTCACTAAACATTTCTAAAGTTATACAGAAAATTTTAAAATTATGCATTTGTATGACGGACTGCACTTGTTGAATGTTTCAAGGACCTTTGGCCTTTCCGATGCCTTTCAACATTTTTCCATAATTTTAAATTTTCATCTAAGGAAAATTTCTAAAATATAAAAGTGTAAACCCTTTCTAAAAAATTTTCATATTTGCATGGCATCTTGGTTTTTTATGGTATTTTGGACCATTTTATTATCCTTTAAAATTTTTGCATATTTTAAGTTCGACATAACATAATTAAATATAAAAAAGTTAACTTTTCTTAAACATTTTTAAAATCAATTGTTTGTAATTTCTATTTAGTGTGATGGTCAGGACTTTGGTATCTCAAGGACCTTTCCTCCAAATGTGAAGTCGACTTCCTTCAAGCAGTGCCCAAACGATCTGACATATTGTCAAATGTAATGCCTATTCCAGTGATGTTGAAAAAAATTTTCAGATTAATTTTTTTCTGTCATAAGTATAAAGATGTCTCACTTAGGAGATGCCAAGGATGTTATTTAATAAAACAATAATAATAATTATACTAAATCGACTTGACTGTAATAGTCGATCATTTTTACAGGTGTTTATATTGTATTGTTGTTGGTTAGCCAGTACAAGACCGACGTAATGGAAGTGTTTAACTATCGGCGTCTTCTGCCCATAAAATCTTCACTATCATTATATTTACAGTCAACTAGATAATCTTGTGCACTTAAATTGTATTATCCAACTTAATCGAAAAAAGAGCATCGCAACAAAACAAAAACAGTGCCTCTATTAAAAACATGTCATAAAAATACATATAAAACAATATTATCGTTGTTTTAATTGTAATCACTAGACAAATGTATCTTAATTAATCATTGCTGTTATTTATTATTTCTCAAATAATAGTTTGAAATCTCTTATCCAAGAATTATTGACGTACTACGTTGCCAAAATCTGCATCTACGATCGATCACGAATTTTTGTTAAGAGTCAATTGACAACAAGTTTTTATTGAAGTCTAATTGAATTGATTGCATATGCAATTAACATATATCTATGCACATATGTATATAGATAATGTAAACAAAAAAATATAAACTATTATTACTTTTATCTAGAATTCGTAATTGCCAACAAAAATATAACTCTTCGCTTTTTTCTCAAAAGCAAATAGACAAACATCTTGTTTTTGAGTGAATATCATTAAATTAAATCCAAATTATTGCTGAACAGAGTTTATAAATAGTTATTTATACAAAAAAAATTATAATGAAATTAAATATATAGCAACAAAAAGTTTTATTTTCGTTGACATGGTTTGAATTGTGTGTTCGGTTTAATGGTAATGTTAGATTGCAGGTTTTTTTTCTGTATTTAGGAGTTGTACAAAATTTTAAACTCCAGCATATTGTAGGAATTGTTCTAGGCGAAAAATACTAATAAAAACGTTTGATATGTAAATTTTATAAGAAACTTAATAAGAATCAATGAATATTTCTTATTTAATCTGACTTAATTCTTGGCATTAAAGACCATTTCCTTCTTAACGTCTTTTGGTTCGTAAAAGCCAGTGAAGTATATATCAACTTGTTTTGAGAGATAATACACTTTACTTTCACTTTTTTTTTGAATAACACATGGGTAAATATTATGGCACACCATAAGGTAACGTTTATTTAATTAACACTTTAATATCAACACGCTATCCCAAATAAAGGTAGGAGACATCTCTCGCATTGATGCTGATTTTGCACAAAGGTATTGAAGTAGAAAGATTAAAGTCTCAATATGGGACATTATTTTACTAGTTGTGGTACACCAAAAATGGTTTGTAGATTATGTCAGATAAAATAAAAGTGAAATTTATAAGTATCAACAACTTAAGAACTTTTTTGAAAAATAAAAGTACTTTTTGGTACAATAAAATCACTTTTTTATCTAATGAAAATTACACAGTATAACATTATTCAGCTCATTGATTTAGGACTCAATTCTGGAAACTGCATCGCTTTGTCAAGTTACATGCCATACCAATATAATATCGATTTAAAGTTAGTAAGTATCGTATAGAAGAATTTGTCACGTTTTAGGCTCTTTTGTTCGACATAACTCTAGAACCACCAGTCCGATTTAACTGAAACAAATTAAAAAAAATTTAAGAATTACAATTCCTTTAATCTGTTCATATAACGTTTCCCTACATAAGTAACAGTTTCACTTTTCCATTCAGCAAATGATTTTGAACTGGGTTTTTTTTTTGTAGCAGTTACAACAAAACTGTTGTACTCCGTGGCGTATGATTTACGTAGAATATTACAAATGATAATCATACGCCACTATACAACCACATACAATATAACAAATGAGCCTAAAACGTGACAAATTTCCCTATGCGACACTTTCAAACTTCAAATCTATATTAAATTATTATGGCATGTAACTTGACAAAACGAATGATGCAGAAGTTCTTCTTTTTGGGTGTACTTACACGTGCAGTTCTCAGAATTAAGTCCCAAAATCAATAAGCTGAAAAATGTTGTACTGTGCTATTTCTGGGGCATTGAAACTTCTGGTTTAATTAATGTTTATTTTGGTACAATAAATTGTACTTTTTGTGTACAGTAAAAGTCCTTGTTAGTACAATAAAAATTATTTTTGGTACAATGAAAGTACTTTTTGTGTACAATAAAAATACTTTTTGTACAATAAAGGCACTTTTTGGATATAATGAATGTATTTTTTGGCGCATTGAACGTACTTTTTGGTACAATAAGTACATTTATGTTTAATAAATTGTATTTTTGAGTACAATTAAAGTATTTTTTGGTACAATGAACGTACTTTTTATACAAAAATTACTTTTTGGTATAATAAACTTAATTAAATTTTTGGTACAATAACTTGCTTTTTGGTAAAATAAATTGTACTTTCTGGTACAATGAAGGAACTGTTTATATACATTAAAGGTACTTTTTGGGACAATAAGTATTTTTTGGTTCTATAAATGTACTTTTGGAAACAATATATTGTACTTTTTGGTACAATATTAGTCTTTTTGGCATAATAAAAGTACTTTCTGGTACAATAGAAGCACTTTTTGCGTACAATAAATGTACTTTTTAGTACATTGAAAGTACTTATTGGTACAATAAATTAAAATTAAATAAATAAAAAAAGTACTTTTTGGTACATTAAATAAGTATAATAAAAGTACTTTCTGGTATAATAGAAGCACTTTTTGTGTACAATAAATGTACTTTTTAGTACATTGAAAGTACTTATTGGTACAATAAATTAAAATTAAATAAATAAAAAAAAGTACTTTTTGGTACATTAAATAAGTCTTTGTTTACGATCAATGTACTTTTTGCAACATTTCCAGTATTTTTGGTTCTATAAATTGTACTTATTGGTACAAAGAAATACAATAAATGTACTTTCTAATAAAACAAAAGTACTTTGTGGTACAATAAATGTACTTTTTGGTACACTATATCCTAATTTTGGTGCAATATATGTACTTTTTGGTGCAACAGATTGTACTTTTTATTACAATAAATAAACTGTTTGGTACAATAAAAGTATTTTTTAGTACAATAAAAGTACTATTTGGTACAGTAAAGGTATTTTCTGGTATAATGAAATAATAATAAGGTACTTTTAGTTACATTGAAAGTGCAATAATAAATAACCTTTTTTTGTACAATAAATCACTTTTATGTACAAAAAAGTACTTTTGATACAATAAAATAACTTTTTGTTTACAATAAATGTACTTTTTGGTACATAAAAAGTATTTTTTGCAATAAATGTACTTCCAGTAATATAAAAGTACTTTTAGGTATACTATATCGTACTTTTTGGTACAATAAATGTACTTTTCGGTGCAACAGGTTGTACTTTATATTACAATAAATGCACTGTTTAATAAAATTAAAGTACTTTTTGGCTCAATTAAAGTACCTTGTACTGGTACTGGTACAATGAAAGCTTTTTTTGTGTACAATTATGTACTTTTAGGTACATTGATAGTACAATAAATGTACTTTTTTGTATAATTATTGTACATAAAAATAAAAGTACTTTTTAGTACAATAAAAGTACTATTTGATAAAAAAATTGTACATTTGAATGCAATAAAAGTCCTTTTTGGTACAATAGAAGTACTTTTTAAAAAAAAAGAGGTACATTTAAATGCAATAAGAGTCCTTTTTGCTTCAACAAATTATACTATTTTGATGAAACTTCAAAAATACTGACAAAAGTTAAAGGAACTTCAAAATCAGCCGGTAGTGTAAATTAGTCTTTAAATTTATTTTAAGTTGATTTTGAAAATATCTCATAGAATATCATTACTCCGCGCCAAATTTCCAAATTTTAAGATATAAAAGCTATGCTTTCGGCAAGACGTTAGACTGTCACGCGATCTCTTTAACATCTTAATTGAGATGATCATGCGGAAGGCTGTAGTAAACACGACTGGTACTATCTTTAAAAAAGTCACATGCTGCTATCATTGACCGAGGCCTGCGGGATGTAATTACGGCCTTTTCACGCATTGATAAGTTATTTGATATTTGTTTCAACGAACAAAGAGTCCACTCGTTTGTGACAATGCGTGAACATTGACAACTACATCTTTGAAGTGGTAGATGATTTTGTCGACCTTGGCTCAGCCGTAAACAAAAATAATAATGTAAGCCTGGAATTCAAGAGACCACTATTGATGGCTTATCGCTGCTACTATGCGCTAAGCAAGAGATTTAATGGCCCTCTCTCGACGAACTCTTACTTAAAACTTAATTTCCCTTTACACCCCATGAATGAGGTATGGGATAGCTTCTCGCGTTGTTGTGAATTAACACGCTTTTTATTTTTAGATTCACAACTAACGGCACCTACTTGTTTATCGACGAATGCGAACGTCACTGTTTGAGAAGCTCTTACTGGACATGCCGATTGACTCGACACTGATACTGCGAAGTTGCTGTCGACAACATTCGAGCCGACAATGAAAGATTTTTTTTCTCTTTTTTTTAAGATGACTGAAGCCAGGAGTTGAACCTGCGATCTTCCGCATGGTAGTCGCGTGTTCTAACCACTATGCCACGGCCGGTCCCTCTCGACGAACTCAAAACCAACTTTAACAGACACTGATCCTACCTGGCTTGCTCAACAACTCAGAATAACAAGTATTTGGACATATCATCGTTAACGGCGAGTACCGTCGTCGTATGAACCATTAGCTTTATAACAACATCGATGTAGTCAAGCACGTTAAAATGACTTGGACATGTAGTATGAATGGATAAAAATGCTCCAACTCGAAAATTCTTCGGCAATAAACTCGATGGGCGGCGCAACAGGGGGCGACCAAAACTTCTTTGGATGGGCCAGGTGAAAAGGCAGTTATATAAACTTCGTATTACGAACTATCTACTGAGCGAAAAAGGTGGTTAAAGAAGATGAAGAAACTGAAAACAGTTATACCCTGTAAACACTTGAATGATGATATGTTCTTGGACTAAAATTTGACTCAAATTCTTCAGGCAAGTACGAAAAAATGACATCGTGGTAAGATGTAAACTTATTCATTCTGGCACAACAGTGAGAATATTGATTAAGAATATGCCTTGAATATATCACCACTAAATTTCTGAATAATTCATATTATCAAAACCATTCGTTATCAACAAAAATTTCCGGGATACACATCTCCAGACATTTACGTCCCTAATACTATCCCAGAGCTTATTACAACAATGTTATCGTACCAATATAGTAATTTTACTTTCTCTTATCCATTAAAATCGCGTGCACTCACATTGCATTGCATACAATAGATATCATATTTCGTTTGACCTCGCCAAACCGCGCGACGTCCCAGTCATTGTAAAAACGAACAGCCAACCCTTTGCGCTAAGCTTTGCATGTCACTCTTTATTCTCTATTGCAGGCAACATTAATTATTAATTAATGTTTTCAATTTCGAAAGTTATTATTCGACATCGACACTGTGTTTTTTGTTGTTGTTTTGTTAACATTGAATTGTTAAATCTTCTGTTGACGCGTGAAAACAAAAGGTTTTCATAAAATCCTACTAAATATTTATGATGATGTCAAGAATACATAACAAAAAACAAAACACAAATTAAAACTAAAATGTTAAATACGAGCCAAATGAATAAAAACGCAAACGATTCACATTATGGAATTATACGGCGGCTGCATGCATATGCATGTCTTTATAGAGACTTAATTTCAATATCATGGTTTATTCCTTTTTTCTCAGAACACAATCTTTATGCAAATGTATCTCTAACAAAAAAAATTTATAATAAATAAATAGTTATGCGTTTTATAGACTATTCATTAATTCAAGTTTTCGCATTAGCAATAATTTTCAATGGTGTCTTTTGGTTTTTTAATTATCAGAAGATTTGTAGCAAAAACCACATTTAATATGTTTAAGAACATACTGCCATACAAGTTTCAAAGTCAGCTGATTAAAGTTTATTTCCATTTCGAACTTGGACTTCAAACACTTCAAGTGTCATCCGAGTTAAGTTGACGAGTACTCGGCTGAGGCTCATCCAAGATCACGATTGAGTGATATGTGATCATGGAGGCTGACGTATGTACAACAGAGTACACGTACGTATGTACGTACATGCGAAAATAAATACGTATGTACGTATGATAATAATAACTTAAATTACAGGTCATTCTGACTTTTTGGATTTCATACTAACATGTCGATATGAAACATTGTTGTTTTTTTTGTTTCTCTCCCTACAATACAAATAGTAATTTCTTTCTATATACATAGTATAAATTCCGTGGAAAATCAATAGATTCTTTTAACAACTCGATGTGAAAAATGGTAATTTCCATTAGTGTACAGTGGGGCAACAAGTGACGTCTTAACAACAATGTCCGGATGATAATCATACAAATAGAAATACAGAGGGTGTCAAATAAAAATTAGGTGGGTTAGATACATAATGGTAAATTTAACATACAGACATAACGGTGTAAGTCTTTTTAAAACTTTATTGACAGTTAAAACACCTCAGTGCAAAAACCGGATAAATCCACTTTTTTAAAAAACTTAATATTTTTGCGAAATTTTACGAAATTATGCTAAATACTATTAGTTTTTAGAGTAACATTAGGAAACACAGTACAACTGATGATTTTGGGACTCAATTCTGAGAACTGCACGTGAAAGTAGCCCGAAAAAGATGAAGTTCTGCATCATTCGTTTTGTCAAGTTACATGCCATAATAATTTAATATCGATTTGAAGTTAGTAAGTATCGTATAGAGGAATTTGTCACTTTTAGGCTCTTTTATTATATCGTTATATGGTGGCGTATGATTATCATAAGTATTATTCCACGTAAATCATACGCCACGGAGTACAACAGTTTTTTTGTAACTGCTACAAAATAAATCCAGTTCAAAATCTTTTGATGAATGGAAAAGTGAAACTGTTGCTTATGTTATATGAACTGATCAACGGAATTGTAATTCTTAATTTTTTTTTAATCTGTTTCAGCTAAATCGGACTAGTGGTTCTCGAGTTATGTTAAACAAAAGAGCCTAAATCGTGACAAATTCTCATTTACGATACTTACTAACTTCAAATCGATATTAAATTATTATGGCATCTAACTTGACAAAACGAATGATGCAGATGCACTTCGATTCCTCATGTCCGAATTAGAGTAAAACCGTCGAGTCCGGCCATTTATTTTACATTTTAAAGAAATGTGTCAATATCTTACTATTTTATAGTTAAAACACGAACTTTTAATGTAATTATAACACTATGGTAGTCAAAATAATGACAAGGACGGACTCGACGGTTTTACCTTAATTCATTAGTTTTGTTAACTACAATGACGGCTTCATACAAATTTTGTTTTTATACCCTCGCCTCACTGGGTAGGAGGGTATATATCATTTGATACGACCCAAAAGTGTAACACATAGAAGGGGTCACTTTAGACCCTAGGTTTCTTTGTGACCGGCCATGGCATAATGGTTAGAACACTCGACTACCATGCGGGAGATTCCGGAATAGATTCCCGCCTCCAGTCTTCTAAATTTTTCTTTCATTACGGGCTCCCTTGATGTTGTCGAGAACAACGTCGCAGTATAAGTGTCGAAATAATGGCATGTCTAGTAAAAGCTTCTCAAACAGTGACGTTCGCATTCGTCGATAAACAAGTAGGTGCCGTGTGTTGTGAATCTAATATAGAAAGCGTGTTAATTCACAACAACGCGAGAAGCTATCCCAAACCTCATTCATGAGGTGTAAAGGGAAATTAAGTTTTTTTTTTTAAGTTTTTTTTGAACCAAATTCGATTCATGATTTTTAAAGTCTTCTGAGCCATGTCCGTCTGTATGTCTGGCTGCCTGGCTTGTATTTTGCCAAGTTAAAATTTCCGAAAAATTACTTACGGTATTGCAAATGGGCTACATGGTCCCGCCCCTCCTGGTAAAGTTAAGGAAGAGAAAAATCAGGAAGTCCAGCCACGCCCCTTCTGGTACCTCCCAATTTAATTTACCATTACGCCTACTTAATAAATCGAGTAATAATATCAATAGGTCCAACGCGATCGTGCCCAAATTCTGTGTTTAGTAATGCTACAGGAGGATAAAGTTTTGGAGAAAAAACTGGAAGTCTTGCCACGTCCCTTCTGTAACTTCCATACTAAGGTGTCCCTCCTAACCTTTTTTCCTGAACATATCTACCCCCATCTTCACCCCCTAGCTGGCTCCCATACGAAAATCAAAATGTTTAAAAAGTTGCCTCCACCGCTCTATCTACCCCAAGGATGCGCTTAGAGGTGTCAAATGTATGATTGTATGTATACATACATATATTTATCGCGCGTACCGAATTCAGTTAAATTTCTGACGCTCTTAACGTCGACTAATAAAAACGGGCCACTTTGTGCTGCCCCTAATGGTTCCTCCCATTAACCTATTTACCATCAATTTAAAATGTTCCCAATAATTTGCCCCCATTTGTAATATTTCCCGCAACTTTAATATTTTTCCAATAATTTTTATTAGAAACTCTTCAGGAGGTGGAAAATAGTTTATTATAAATACCTTGAATTTGAAGGTAAAACGTTAAAAATAATAATAATCCAAAAGATACAGTTTTGAGGTTTTTGTGCGAATTAATCAAAACCCTCATACTACAACTTTTTTCTTAATTCTTAGTTGACACTGTGAAAACTCCTTGCCTACATAAGTAATTTCACTTATAAATAAGTTAATTTTAATAATTCAGTGCTTAACAATGTCCACCTGATTTTTAAAAAATTCCATAGGGTTAGGATATTTATCAGTCCGTTCATCTGCCTTAAATTTCTGTACTGGTTTAGTTGCAAATTTGTTTAAAAAATATTCTGGATTTCATCTAAAAATCGTTAACTGCGAAATTATTTAATATTTTTTTTTAAATTATTCAATTTTAATGCGGCAATTTCCTTTAAAAAAATATACGTATTTCAATCATATTTTTATCATATTAAAAACATATTTTTTAACAAATATCCTTTAATTTTTAAAAAATCACGACGGCAAAGTTATTCTTTAAATCTTGTTATTGTTGATAAAATAATCACTTATACATCGAATATATCAAACTTGTATTTTGAAACATTTTCTATACTTTTGTTTTTCATTTCTATTAAATTTTTTTTTGATAACTTACAAAAAATTTAAATAAAAATCTTATCAAAATCTATAATATCAAATTAAAAATCAATCACAATAACTACCACCCCACTGTTCACATTGTATGACGTCTGAAGTTAATAAATCTACAATAGAAAAGATCAATTACTCATTACCAAATAGATCAAATACAGTACACACGCTGCTACTCGTACATGTATATCCGATTGTTGGGACGTTAACACATCAATTAACAGCTGCTTTATAACAATAACAATTCCATGTATTACAACAACTATAAACACATTACAACACTACGTCAATAAAATCCATTCTAGTCTCGCATTATAATAATATGTTATTGGATTTGTCGTAATAAAATACTAAATACTGAATTAAAACTGGTAATTTTTGAATAAAATCCATACACACATATATAAAAATGCATGAACGCATTGCACCTCCAACTCATCGGTACTCGTATTCATTCAACACCACCACTGTGACCCCAATGGGCGATCAAGCATTTCAGATTTATGGCTTATAAAACGAATAATTACGCCATCGGTTGTTAATGGTTTTGAACTCCATGTGAGATAACCCTCAACTTCTATGGCTGTTGTAATTCAAAGAAAGTTTTAAGGTTCTCTAAACTCAAACTCAAAATCCATCGCTTGAATAAATGAAAAATTCTAATTGAACCTTGAATTTAGTACACGCTTAGTACCGAACAGTTTTGCCCCGCTAATGATCACTATCTATTGTAGTTGTTTGTTGTTGCTGTTGTTATTATTGTTTTCTTGGCCCATAGTCTTGATGAGTGACTGTGGTGACTCCTGGCCGGGGTATGAGTAATATGACTGCGCGCAATTATTATACCTGTATTGTACTCTTATTTGTAATGTGCAACTAATTGTTTGTAGAATAAGGTTAATTAAAACAACAACAACAGCAACAATAAATAATATAATCACTTAAGTGTACAGTCAGTGCGCGTAATAGTTAAAATAGTTATGTGTTAGGAAATTAATTTGTTTTCCTTCATTTTTTGAATTGTTTATAAACAAAAATCCGGAGGTATTTTTTGCGAGGAATGTGCGCCAATTAGTGCTGCCGGATTTTAATTGACTAAAATTAAATATAGACAATGAAATGAATTATATAACAAAGGATTGTGTGATTTTTTTACTAAACAAATGAAATTAAAAGGAATTTCAGAAAATATTCAAAATATGTAGATTGTTTTAAAAAAAGCCGGACATATTTTTGGCCTGCGTCTTTTTTTTATTACTGGGCAATTCTATTGGGCCGGGTGTGACCATGTTACTAACATTTATAGTTAAAGTCATAAATAGAAAAAATTAAAAACTGTGATTACCAAAAATGTAAAGTTTTAAAACCTAGTACCAGGTAGACACTGAAAGAACACTGAAGACAACGACGGGTGTGACTTTAGAAATTTAAGCTTTTACAAAATTAAATCTTTTAGGTTAATTCTAAAAAATTTGGAATAGAATGTCCTCAATTATCTTAATCAAAAACTTTTAAGAAGAAAAAAGACGGGTGTGACACCATTTTACGACGGGTGTGACCAAGTAAATATACTCCAAAAGTATGAAGAAATTTAAATTTTAATAGAGTTCAATTATAAAACAAAAATAAAGGTAAACATATAAGAAAATAATAAGAAATATAACATATTTTTTCGTTATTTGTACTACCGCAGTCGGCGGAAGTGGGTCTGGTGATAAATGAGGACAAAACCAAATTATTTGTTTCAACGAACCAAAAGTCTACCCGTCTGGAACGCTGCTTGAACGTTGACAACTATAACTTTGAAGTCGTAGAAGATTTTGTCTACCGTAAACAAAAATAATAATGTCAGCCGGGAAATTAAAAGACGAGTATTGATCGCAAACCGCTGCTACTATGCGCTAAGCAAGCGATTTAATGACAAAGCTCTCTCTCTCGAAGAATAAAGATCCAACTGTATCAGACTCTGATCCTACCTGTCTTGCTCTACAGCGCAGAATCCTGGGTAATGACACAAGCGGATCAATCTATACTGGGAGTCTTCGAAAGAAAAATACTACGAAAAATATTTGGACCCATCATCGTTAACGGCGAGTACCGTCGTCGAATAAATCATGAGCTGTACAATGACATTAATGTAGTTAAGCGCGTTCAAATAGACCGAATAGACCACGTTGTACGATTGGCTCGAAAAGTCTTCGGCAATAAACTCGATGGGCGGCCCAGGAGGGGGCAACCAAAATTTCGATGGATGGACCAGGTGAAAGAGCTGATAACTAAGGTTTGTGTGATAAACTACCTACGGCTACGTGCGGCTACTGATAGATAAGTTTATGTTGTTGTTGTCATTAAAGAAGTACTATCGCATACATCATAATCATTTTTTTACTCGACCAAGCGGTTACCTAAATCGTAATCTACGATGAATTCTAAGAAATTTTCCCAAGAAACCATGGGTCAAAAAAAAACCAAGCCCCCGTTTATTAACGAGGAACTTTTCGTATTGGGAAAAAATTCACAACAACCCACGCAACTGTGTCGGAATCGCCCCCAGTCATTTTCCCACCTACCACTTTTCCCAAACATAACTGCCCCCCATCTTCACCCCCTAAGGGGTCCTCCATACAAAAATTAAATTTTTATAAAATTTACTCCCACCGCACTAACTCCTCCAAAGCATACCCTAGAGGAATCAAATTTATGATCGACCCCCAATATTTTTGCAACCCCAACAGTTTCTCAAAACATATCTACCCTCTATTTTCAACCCTTAAGGGGGTTTCCATAAATTTTTTTTTATTTTTTTAATTACCTCCAGCCGCTTTAATGGTGCCTCACAAAGGGGTAACTTGTATGGCCGACCCCCACTAGGATTTTAATCCTAACATTCTTCTCTAACATAACTACACTGAGAAAAAAAGTGCGGGTATAGACCCTATCTTAACACCCTAAGGATGCCTTTACCAAGGCCAGTAGCAAACAAATTTCATGTCAATCATAATTTAAGAAAATCTAAACATTGGGTTTGTTATGGCTTATGGCAGCCTTGATTTTTTAGCCAAGGACGGGTGTGACCAAATGTTTTCTGTAATTAAATACTCATATTTAAATATTTAAATAAATGTTTACAAAATTTCACTATATGTTCAATTGCACTTACATTGTTATTGTTGAAAAGTAATAATGTTTTATCATGTAAAGTAATAATTTTATTAAACTTTTGTGTCACACGGGGTCGGTTGTGACACAAAATTCATATATTTCTATTTACTCATAAAACTTTTTTTATAAAACATACAAAACAGAAACCTTACGTGAAAGCAAACAGAAGTATTGCCTTTCCGGAGATAACAGTTTTTACTTATCAAGATAAATGGAATACATATTAGAAAATGTTAATGTAAGTCCTAGCGCATAAAGATGGAGTTGAGAGTGTTCGTTATATGCTCATTTCAAACTGTTGCCAAATTAATAAAACATGAATAACATGAATTTTCTGCTCATGATCAAAAGAATATACATTCTGAATATCGGGTAAAAGGGTCCATATGTTCAACACAAAGATGTTTAACATACTGGGTTTGAGTAAAATGGGAGATCACATACCGGTTCCATATATATACGACTTTGTTCTCATGATCAAACAAAAAAAACCTTCTGAATTTTAGTCAAATTGATCCATTCATTCAAATTTACGACATAAATCCACCCCAGCGCCACCTAGCGGTATGAAAATACAATGGTGCCTATTCCTCATACCTACCAATTATACCTACAAAATTTGATAAAAATTGGTCGAGCCGTTCCGGAGGATTGCTGCGACAAACACTGCGACATATATATATTTTTATACCCTTCACCATGCGCATGAACGGAGTGAAGGGTATCTTCATTTTGTTCTTCCATTTGTAACGCCCATAAGGAGGCGTGGTAGGTATGACAATATATATATAAAAATGATCAGCATCATAATCTGAGCCGATTTAAAGGTGATCGTCTGTCCCTACGTCTGTCCCCGTGATAACAGCCGCAGTTTGAGAGATATCGAGCTGAAATTTGGAATGCAAGCTTTTATCCTCAGAGGTTAAGTTCTAAGATGAGCCCGATCGGTCAATAACAACTCCCACGTCCCATACAAATTCCCCATATTTTTGGGGTCTGTTCCTGCGATTATAGCCGTAGTTTAAGGGCAATCAAGCTAAAATTTTGTATGTGAGCTTCTAAGATGAGCCCGATCGGTCAAAAACTACTCCCACCTCCCATACAAACTCCCCCTATTTGGGGTATCCCTACGATTACAGTTGTAGTTTTAGGGCAATCAAGCTGAAATTTTGTATGCAAGCTTCCCTACACCAAGTAAAGGTTGAGTAGTAAGATGAGACCGATCGGTCAAAAACTACTCTCACCTCCCATACAAAATCCCTCTTTTTGGGGGTTTCCGTATGTCAGTCCCCGCGATTACAATTGTAATTTAAGAGAAATCAAGCCGAAATATTGTATGCAAGCTTTGCTGCCCTAAATGGAGGTTGAGTTATAAGATGAGCCCGATCGGTCAAAAACTACTCCCACCTCCCATACAAACTCCCCCTATTTGGGGTATCCCTACGATTACAGTTGTAGTTTCAGGGCAATCAAGCTGAAATTTTGTATGCAAGCTTCCCTACACCAAGTGGAGTGGTTGAGTAGTAAGATGAGACCGATCGGTCAAAAACTACTCTCACCTCCCATACAAAATCCCTCTTTTTGGGGGTTTCCGTATGTCAGTCCCCGAGAAATCAAGCCGAAATATTGTATGCAAGCTTTGCTGCCCTAAATGGGGGTTGAGTTCTAAGATGAGCCCGATTGGTCAAAATCTACTCCCACCTCCCATACAAACTCCCCCTTTTTGGGGTCTATCCATATGATTACAGCTGAAATATTGTATGCAAGATTTCCTACACTAAGCAAAGGTTGAGAAGGTTCAAACTACTCCCACCTCTTTTTGGGGTGTCCGTATGTCAGTCCCCCGATTACAGTAGTAATTTAAGAGCAATCAAGCTGAAATATTGTATGCAAGCTTCCCTACTCTAAGCGGAGGTTGAGTATTAAAATGAGACTGATCGGTCAAAAACAACTCTTACCTCCCATACAAAACCCCTCTTTTAAGGGGTGTCCGTATGTCAGTCCCCGCGATTACAGTAGTAATTTAAGAGCAATCAAGCTGAAATATTGTATGAAAGCTTTTCTGCTCTAAGCGGAGGTTGAGTATTAAAATGAGAACGATCGGTCAAAAACTACTCTCACCTCCCATACAAACTCTCCCTTTTTTGAGTTTGTCCCTGCGATTGCAGCCGTATTTTAAGAGGTGTATAGCTGACATTTTGTACGCAAGATTCAATATCTAAGCGGAGGCTACTTTTTAAGATAATCAATGTCGGTCAAAAACTACTCCCACCTCCGATTCAAACTACCTTTTTTGGGGTGTCCGCGTAACTGCCCCGCGATTATAGCCGTAGGTTAGGAAATATTGAGCTGAAATTGTATATGCAGGCTGTAATCCTATAATAGGAGCTTACGTTGTAAGATGAGTAATATCGGACGAATACTTCTCCCACTTTCCTTACAAATTCCCCCTTTTTGGGGGTGTCCGTCTGTATGTCCCTATAGTTTATGAGCTTTCGGTTTGAAATTTGGTATGTAAGCTTGTGTCCAGAAGCTGAGGATAAGTTCTAAGATAGGCATGATGGGATTTGAACTACTCCCACATCCCACACAAAACGTACCGGCTCTCTACACACAAATGTTCTAAAACAAAGACCGGCTTATGCACCTCTGTAAACCGATCCAATGACTGGTACCATAACGGTTTATTTTCCTATAGAGTTTTAAAATAAAAAATAAACCAATTAACTTCTTTAAGTAAACAATTTATTAGTCCCAAAACATAAATTATGTATAGTAATTGTTGTTAACACATTTATGGCTCTTTGGAATTCCCTTAACTTTTTTATCAATACTATGGAATTTACCCATTATGACGTATCAAAGTTTTATGTTCTCGTAACTTCTCACACACACACACACACACAACTAATTTCATTAAAATACGGAAGTGCGGAATAAAGTAACTAACAGATGACAATTTTAAATTTGCAAGTAAATCAAAATACGATATGATTTTTACGATAAAGTCACTGTGGCGACATGTAAACTCACAACAACAGCAGCAACAACATGACGATACGAGAATCGTCGAACGATACGTCATCGCTCAGCATAATAAGGAGTGCGAGAACGTATACATACAGACGGCGATTTCGTGGTGCGATATGTGATGCGCATGCATACTTTTTGCCAAAAACGAAAAACGAAGAAGAAAAAACATTTACATTCGCACACACAAACACGGATGTAACGTATTCGTAGTACATCTTCATAACGTACACATCGCCAGCCAGTTAGCCAGCCATATTATTATTATTCAGAGGAAGAATAAGTCTCAGCGGTAATTGTTGGATCCCGACCGACCACACACAGTAAATTAAGAATTCTCTAAACGTAATTTCAAGTTGCTTTTTTATTATTGCTAATACGAGCGAGCATTATGGTCATTATAATTTTTTTATACTTTCGATACAATTTATTTTCCAGTTTTGTCAACATCACTACTTAGTCACATACGACGACGCCACAACTCACGGAGAAAACGACAACAACAACAACTACACGCGACATAGGATACAAGAGCCAGCAGCAGCTGCATTATGAAACCAATTATGAGACGCGTCCTATTGTCCTTCATGCTATGCCTGATTTGTGCTGCTGTGGTGGTTAACTGTGATGAAAAGAATATTAACAAATTGCTCAATAATCAGGTCATTGTGAGTCGTCAGATAATGTGTGTACTCGAAAAGAGTCCTTGTGACCAATTGGGACGTCAACTAAAAGGTAAATTCGTTTCTTTGTTCTAAGATCTAAGTGTTGGTGGGTGAATAACCCAATTTTTTTTTGGCCACGGATGTAGATTTTTAATGTAGTTGACTGAACAATCAGAACAAATATCTGTAGATTTTTCGTGGGGTTCTTTGGGGTGGCAAGTCGGTGGGTGGAGGCGGCGTATTACATTTATGTGGCGTTAGTAACACTTTGATTTGTTCCATGTAGTTCTTGAGAAGAAAATATATAAGTAGGACCCTATTACTGATTAACGTGGTATTAACAGAGTACAGTAATGATTCAGGACAGTTATTTAATGTCCCAAAGTGATCTGTTTTCAAAAAAAAAAATATGGGAGAAAAATAGATTTTCACAAAAAGGTCAATTTGTATGGGAATAGAGCACAAAAGTCAACTTTCAATTTTAATTAAATAATATATAAAATGTATTCTTATTAATATTTTTGTTATATTTTTCGATATTGGAAAACAAAATGGTCTTAGCTTCTGTTTCCGGTCGATAACAGCTTTAGAACAAAATTTCTACAAACTGATGTAGTTTTTGCAACAATATCAGAATTTGGTTGTCTTATCACTAGTATCACTCAAATTCTATAACGCTATTTAAAATTATATAATATTTTAAAATTTAAAATACAATCGGAAATGTTATACGATTTCGATGTCAGGTACCGTCATTAATGCAAATTTTTAAAGATCACTTCAAATAAACCGCATTCACTATGCTCACAGTCATCGACATTTTGAACAAGTTTGACTACTGTTTGGATTAGCAATTTAGAGCAAATAGTGTCTTTATTTATCTATAAGCCATAAAAAAGAGGTAGCATCTAGTCTAAATTTATTATTAAATTTTAAACTCAATAAATGATATTGAATTTAAATGTTGTGGTTACTGGCAAAATAGGTTATTAAGTTAAATATGTATAATAAATTATAAAATAATTTATACGTATATAAATTTATATACAAGATATAAACTTGTTTTTTTTTTGTAGCAGAGATTCCACATAATTTTGGCAAACAAATGTTAATTCATATCGTCGTTGTTGGCAAGATGTATTGTCAAATAGAGATTTAAAAACTTTTTAAGTAACGAAGCTAAGTTTTGCAAAGTAATCTTAAAGAGTTAATGTGATGGTAGACGGAGGGTAGATGTTCTCGGTCAGTGCAGATTTTTGGATAATGCACAAAATGGATTTTTTTTAATTAAATCAAATTTTTGTCTTGAGAAATTAAAGTTTTTTTCACCCATGATCAAACTGACCAGATGCAGAAAATATAGCTCAAAATAAATTATACGTATCTCCCAGTATTTCTTGGTCAGCTCATTTAAGTTTTTTACGAGCAATTTAATTTTTGGCGACTACTTCCTGATCGCAGAACTCTGCGAGTTGTGCACAGATTTAAATGAACTTTTTTTTAAATGTTCTTCAATGACCAAGAGCGAGTTCTGACGAAGCCCAAATTTTAAATTTTCAGAATCTGGTCAGTTCGATCATGGTTGAGGCCAAAAGTTTAAAATTGTCTTAAAAAAAAAATTTTGCTCAAATTTGTGCAAATTTTATATTAAGACTAGCATATACCCGCTAATTCGTAAGCAATTTTTGTTTTACGTACATAATCTTTAGTTCTTGTAAATAAGTAACAAAAGTGTACATTTATCAAAGGTTCTGATTAAAATCTACGCTATAATAGAAACATCCACCTTAAATTTCATGATTCTATGAGTATGACCAGTGGTTTGGTCGTAATGCTTATTGGTCCGATTTAGTGCAACGACGATTTCTTAAGGCACTAATTTAGTTATTAAAATTAACTGAAGTCTTACATTATTAGGGGAAAATCCATCCATAATCCATTGCATAATCCTTACTTGATTCGTTTGATCAGTTTTAGTTTATGAAACCATTTCAAATTTTGAGCTGTGCTTGCGAGTTTCAAAAAATTTATTGGGCATCTACGTTATAAAAGATATTTATTATGATTACAAATTAAGCTCCTTTTTTCGATTAGGCGCCTAGTTTACAAGATAAAAACATTTAAAGATTGGCATACGAAAACTCGCCATTGGTCACCCATTTCGTGGTGATATCCCCACCTATTACAAGTGATTTGTTAGTGATCACTTAAATATTTTATAGTGATCACAAAGTCAGCTCCTTTTTTCGATAAGACGTTTAGTTTACAAGATAAACGCATTTATAGATTGCCATATTAAAAACCCACCATTGACCACTTATTACATGTGATGTCTTAAGTAATTTATAATGATCACAAATTAAGCTCCTTTTTTCGATTAGACGCTTAGTTTACGAGAATGAAAATCTACCACTGCCCACCCATTTCATGGTGATATTTGTATCTAATTTAAATGATATCTCAAGTATTTATAGTGATCGCAAATTAAGCTCCTTTTTCGATTAGACGCTTAGTTTACGAGATAAACGCATTTAAAGATTACCATATGAAAATCCACAATTCTCCACTTATTTCATGCAGATATCTCCAGCAATTACAAGTGATGTCTTAAGTATTTTATAGCGATCACAAATTAAGCTGTGTAGGCGGTGCCACAGCCCTTGTCTAATTAGGTGTTTTATATAGCCTATGATAGAGGTTTTACCTACAGTAACATACTGTATAACAATTTTTTTTAAAAAAAGGGGCGTGACTCCGCCTTCTCACAAAAAAGTAAATCTTCCAGTACGACCAACTCATGTACCAAATCTCAGGTTTGTACCTCTAATAGTTAATAAAATATGACCTTTTAAAATTTCCTGCTGGTTGGACAGTGCCACAATTTTTTCAACAGGGTGCTGTGTTTGCGTTGCCACGCCCTTTTAATCCACTTGCAGTCCGAATTTCAAAAAATCACTTTTTATTGGGCATCTACGCTTAGTTTATGAGACAAACGCATTTAAAGATTGCCATATAAAAATCCAGCATTAGAAGTGGTTTCATAAGTATTTTATAGTGATCACAAATCAAGCTCCCTTTTTCGATTAGACGCTTAGTTTACGAGATAAACGCATTTAAAGATTGCCACATGAAAATCCACCATTGGCCACCCATTTCATGATGATATTCCCATCTATTACAAGTGATTTCTTAAATAATTTATAGTGATCACAAATTAAGCTCCTTTTTTGCAATTAGACGCTTAGTGTACGAGATATACACATTTAAAGATTGCCAAATTTCTAAACGTTCAAGCTTTAGCCGTATGGACTGGGAAGACATCAGTCAGTAACGCAAGCCTTTTATATACATGCATTTTACAAAGTTACTTGAATGTTTGTTCAACAAAAGTACTTTTAAGAAAAAATGACTTAAAAGTGGGATTGTGTCTCGGGCAGTGTGGCGGTGGCTCCATTCTGCTAAAACCTCACCTTAGGTCTGTTTTCAAGAGCAGATGCAGTAAACATAGTTCTATTGTACTAAAAGTACTTTTATTGTACCAAAAAGTACATTTATTGTACTACAAAGTGCTTTTATTGTACCAAAAAGTACTTTAATTGTATCAAAAAGTACTTTTATTGTACCACAAAGTACTTTAATTGTATTAAAAAGAACTTTTATTGTACCAACAAATACTTCTATTGTACCAAAAAGTACTTTAATTGTACCAAAACTTACTTTAATTGTATCAAAAAGTACATTTATTATTATTTTTGGTACAATGATTTGTTTTACCATAAAGTTGATTTATTGTACCAAAAAGTTGGTTTATTGTACTAAAAAGTATTTTTATTGATTTTAAATATACTTTTACTGTACCTTAAAGTACTTTTTTGCATCAGAAAGCACTTTTATTGTACCACAAAGTACTGTTATTTTACCCTAAAGTACTTTTCTTGTATTAAGAAGCACTTTTATTGTACCACAAAGCACTTTTATTGTATTAAAATGTACTTTAATTTTACCCAAAAGTACTAACCCAAAGTACTTTTACTGTACCACAAAGCACTTTTAATTTACCACAAAGTACTGTTATTGTACCACAAAGTAATTGATTTTAACCTAAAATACTTTTGTTGCATTAATAAGTACTTTTATTATATCAAAAAATACTTTTATTGTATCAACAAGTACTTTTGTTGTACCAAAAAGTACTTCTATTATATTGCAAGGTACTTTTATTGCATAAAAAGGTACTTTTATAGTACCTAAAAGTTTGATTTATTGTACCTTTTATTGTATCCAAAAGTACTTTTATTGTACCATCAAGTATTTTGTTGTATTAAAAAGTACATTGTACAACTAACTCTTGTATTGCACCAAAATTACCAACAAGTACTTTATAATACCTAAAAATCACTTTTATTGTACTAAAAAGTACTTTTATTAAATTTTAATGTAATTTTATTGTATCAGAAAGTACTTTTGTAGTACCGAAAAGCACATTTATTGTAACACAACATGAACTTTATTGTACCAAAAAATCCTTTTGTATTAAAACGTACATTTATTGTAACACAAAGTACTTAATTGTATAAAAAAGTACTTTCATTGTACAAAAAATACTTTTATTGTACCAAAAAGTACTTTAATTGTACCACAAAGCACTTGTATTGTACCACAAAGTACTTAATTTTACCCTAAAATACTTTTGTTGCATTAAGAAGTACTTTTATTGTATCAAAAAGTACTTTTATTGTATCAACAAGTACTTTTGTTGTACCAAAAAGTACTTCTATTACTTTACTTTTATTGCACAAAAAAGTACTATTATTGCACCTAAAAAGTTGATTTATTGTTCCAACAAGAAATTAATTGTACCACACAGTAATTAAATTGTATAAAAATTACTTTTATTGTACCAGCAAGTACTTTATTGTACCATAAAGTATTGCAATTACATAAACAAATATTTTTTTGCACCAAAAAGTACTTTTATTGTCCCATAGTCTTTCTTTATCATCCCCTTAGAATTTCCTTTTTAAATAAAAATTATTTATAGCTTAAAAAAATGCCTCAGCAAACTTAGAAGTGTCATAGTATTTTGTTTTAAGAAAATTCATATATATACTGTTTTTCCTTTTGAGATCAATAGCAACGGTACTAAGTAACTAAGGAGACCTAATCGCAATACCACTTTCTCTTAACTTGATGAATACGCTTATTAATATTTACAAAACATTCTGCGTTTTAGGTTCGTTAATTTAGCATAATCCTTATGTATATTTAGAAGGTTTAACGATGTGATAACAATTGAAAAGTGATTGCGTGTTGTTAACATGGATTTTTGCAAAACTCAGCTGCCGCCTCTCTCGCTCTCCCTCTCCCTCTCTCTCTATCCCTATCACAGCATTATAAGTACAATATCGTGAAACAGATGAGACTAACTGATATTTAAAAACAAATTTCTTGTTACACTTGACTAACTTTGTCGGTCATTTGGGTATACAATAATGTAACTTTTTTTATAGATTTGATAACAATTATTTATTACTACATTGTAGATGTTTTAAAACATCTAATTAATTAAATAATTATTATAAATTTTCTTTATTAATATGTTACTTTGTGTGTTTTGTTTTGTTTTTTTTTAGCTGCTCTGCCTGAGGTCATTGTACGCAATTGTCGCAATTGTTCGCCGCAACAGGCGCAAAATGCTCAAAAACTTACCACATTTTTACAAACGAAATATCCTGATGTCTGGGCTATGCTCTTGAGGAAATATAAAACATAAGCGGCCATCTATAACTCCAGTCATAGAGCTATGAAGGTGGACAGTAACTATTCTCGAACATAAATACAATAACAACAATTCAAATATACATTGATGTAAAAAATAAATAAAATTGAATTCCATTAAAAAATAAAACAAAAACACATACAGCCATGCTCTGGAAAACAATTCGGATTGAAAACAGAGCAAAATCGGTAAAAAGGTATTAAAGGTATTTCCTTTAATTAAGTGCAAAAAAGGTAAAAAGGTACCTTTTTAACATTTTTATCGATTTTGCTCTGTTTTTAAACCGAATTATTTTCCAGAACATGACTGATAGTCTCTATAATAATTTGAGGGGTAATTTGAAATGTTTGCTATTTGTTTTACATAAATTTTATTTGCTTAAATGCAAGTTTCATACAAAAAGAAGAAAGCGATTTTTAATATTGTAAGACAACTTACAAAACTCGTTTTTTGGCAAAAATTATTTTAAAAAACAATTACTTTGTGATTTATCGAATGATTTAATCAAAGAGCATACAGTTATTTTTTGTAAACTGGTGTTATCTATAATAGAAGTATTTGATTGACCACAATAAAAAATATTTTTGTTATTATTTAATTTTTTAATAATTTTTTCCCTTTTCTCAAGTGTCTCTGTGATTATCTCTAATAACTTTTCCTTCAAAATAATTACATTAAATTTGAAAATATTATTGCATTAACTGGCAATATATAATAGTAGACATTCATTTTACATATAATATGTAATTACCAATGTTATTAATATAATTATTTTGGTATGTATGAAATAGTCACCATGTAGAGGGTTTCAATTGATTCGCATGAACTTTGTTATGCAAAATAATTATTATTTATGTAATTATCATTGAAGCAAAATTAAATACTATAAGACAAATGCTTATTAATTTTGTACGCTTGGTATACACGTGTTCATTCGTATCGACTTCATTTAGTTTTTAATTTGTATTATCTACATTAAATTTGTTTACAAATAATTAAGTTTTTTTCTCTCTGAAAGTTCATATAGCAATAGCGCAATTAACAGACTTTCATTTACGACTCTATGTAACCATTTATAGGTTATTTGATTGGTTGCAGTGGGTTGCAGTCAGTTTGAGTTGAGTGACATAGTACTGCTAACTAACATAATATCCCGGTTTCACTGAACGTGATTTGGGGAAACTTAACATCATATCTTTACGATCTTGATGACATATCACAGGTTTAAAATTCTATTTTAAAAAACAATATGTGTATGCAAGGCTTTAAACCATATTCGAAAAATGCATAGCTTTAAAAGAGCTGATGCAGTCTCTGCGTATGGTTGATGTACAAATTTCCCTAAATTGGAAAAAAAATAAAAACATACTCGCCTGCAGCAGTCTGATGTCTATGAAAATCCTGTTTGTGAATAAGTACTTAAATGTCGTATAAATTTCTTGCTTTGAAATTTACATTGATTACATTGATTGAAGTCAATAAAAAGTAAAATTTCTTAAAATTTGTCTAATTATCATACTAGTTCACACCAGTCACATATAAAGGTCACATTCGTCACATTTTCTAAAAAGATATGTATTAGGAACAATCTATGATATCTTAAACAATTATGTATCTAAATCAAAATATGTAATTGTGCGCATTTTATGTAAATTTTTACAACCTGAAAGTCATATTCCCTTAAATATCAAATTTGTAAGGCAACATCCATCGCAGTCGTGTTCGTTTTGTTTCTGCAAGTAATTAAACGTTGTTAACATTAAAATCCTTGGGAATCGCAGACTTTTTTTTTAATAATATAGTTTATATTTTTGAAGTATAACGAAAAATTTAAGTATCACGGTCACACCCGTCACAATGAATTTACCGATATCTAATATATTGTGTACCATCTGACACGTCAGATTTGGTTCTGCCTGCAAATTTATTGAAAATATGTTGTTCTACAAACATTTAATTTTAATTTATTTTATTTGCACAATTAGTACCAGTTTTCGGCCTTTTACAGCTTAAATTACGGATTTCGAAAAATTCTTTTTGTGAAACTCTTTAATTCTATTGCCATTATTGCAATATAGATTATCGTGATTATAGCTTTAGTCGTTTGGTCTAGGTTATGGTTCCAATTTTATCGCTTTCTTGACCTTGTGCCCCTAAAAGTACGAATTTCGAAGAATTCCTTGTAATCGCACAACTATCCCATATAACAAGCACTATATCTTATTTTCACGATTCTACCTTTAGCCATTTGGACCTGGTAATAGTACCAGTTTTATCCCTTTTTGGACCTTTTTAGCCCTAAAAGTACAAATTTTGAGAAACCGCTTAGTATCTCACAAGAACTCAAGAATAAATATGCACCCCAATTTCCGCGTTTCTACCTTAAGCTGTTTGGTCCGGGTGATCATAACAGTTTTATTCCCTTTTCGGCTTTTTTACTTCTAAAAGTAAGAATTTTAAATAGCCTATTGTACTCAGTGGTAACGTAGGTATCCACTGGTGAAATTAATTTACAAAATCAGATGAGAAGTTTAAAAGATTACTTCCAACATACAAGCAAACAAACATCTATACTTTATAATATTAGTATTGAAGTATAGAAAGTAAAAAAAATTTGAAGTCCAACCACGCCCCTTCTGATACCTCCCATACAAATGTACCTTTCCGCCCACCTCAGAGATGGAGTAATAATATCAATACACCCAACGAGATCATATCCAAATTCTATATTTAGTAACGCTACAACAGGGTAAAGTTTTGAAAAAAAAATTGTAAGTCTAGCCACGCCCTTTCTGGTACCTCCCATTTACCACTCCGCCCACTTTAGAAACCGAAGAATAATATCAATATACTAGAAAATTTTGTGTTTTATTGAGGGTGAGGGTATATGTAAGTCGGGTTTCCCGACTAAAACTTTCTTACTGGTTTTTATTATATTTAGATAAATAAATAAATTTTATTCAAAATCTTGTCGTTTTATTTGAAGGGGATGAAAAAAGTGTGCAAGCAACATGTTACAAAGTAAGTAAAAATACATTTATTTCAATATTCGGCAAAATACCAGGCGACCAGAATCAAGCAGTTAATAAATTAGTGCATGCTTGAATTGCCCTGTTTGTGCAGCGCCTAAAACTATACCTTTAATTGTAAGTATAAGATTTTGTTTATTTGGAACACCCTGTAAGTTTCTAAATTTGAAGGTGAACGGTTGCATACTTTTAGGCGCATGTATTAAATTGTCGGCGCTTCTTCACTATTCTGGGCTCCTGTTATTTGAATGAAATCTCGAAATCGTAATGAAAAAAGAAAGAAACAGATTTATTCAGGGGCCTTACATACTTTTTGCATACATTTTTTTAAATAAAAAGCAACCTTTAAATATTTGGTTTATGTTCTTTTTTTATTATCTTTGTAATTTATATCTGTATCTGGTATATTTTCTGTAAAACATAAAGTAAGTACTAACAATAATTATTTTCCACTTTCCCTTCTATATATACATACTACATATCGATTACGATTTGACGGTTTCAATATACGGCAAAATACCAGGCGACCAGAATCAAGCAGATAATACATTTTTGCAGGCCTGAATCACCCTGTTTGTGTAGCGCCTAAAAGTGTGCCTTTAATTTTAAATGATAAGATTTTTTTTATATACGGATCACCCTGTATGGGTTTTAATGTGCAACGAAAAATTTCATACTTTTAGGCGCAAGTATTAAATAGTCGCTGCAACTGTACTATTCTGGGCTCCTATTATTTCAATGAAATCTCAAATCGTAGTAAAAAAATAAAGTGCAAACGAATGTTGCAACAGATTCATTCAGACGCCTTACTTACTTTTTGCATACTTTTTTTTAAACAAAAAGAAACCTTTAAATTTGGTTTTTATGTTAATTTTGTATTATCTTTATAATTTATGTATGTTATAAGGTACATTTTCTGTAAAACATGTATTATACGAAATTTATATTTATTTTCTAAAACCATTAACATAATTTTAACACCTTCTCTTTATAAGATTAGTATAGATTGACTTTCTAACAACTACAACCGTTTTCGATGTACAACATTTCAAAACTGAACTCCACTTTTAACTGTCAGCATCGTTACTATCACATTACATTCACATTTACCGTTATGCCTTCTGTACAAACACACACAAACTCAAAAAGGGTTCTTATCTTTGCTTAACAACACAAAATTTCCCTCCCACAATTTCCTGTTCACAGCGGAAGTAAATGGACATATGTTATCGATTGAGCCATTGAACCATTCCTTTCATTCCTTTCCCATTGCGTTCCTCGTTGCGCTGGACAACTTTGTTATTATTTAGGCCAATTAGTTGTTGGGGGCTTTCGTTTGGTTGAGGGAGTCGAAAAAGGGTTTTTTCATTTTGCATCCAGGAAGGAAACATAACATGGCCGAGATGTCTCCGGGAATTAAGTTAATCAGTGATTCCACCCGCAAACTGGGCCACCTAAAGATGGCCAAAGTTCTGTTTCTAATCATATCAGCCATAGTTTGTGTTATAATCTTCTATGCCAACACCAGTGTCATTGGCAGAAGATCTCTATTCGCATTATTTCTGACTCAACGCAACAGCAACACGGACCACATGACACCGTACGAGGCAGCCGAGGATGGCGGAGTTGCTGATTCTGATGAAGAGTCGTCGCTGCAGATGAATGGACGGCCGCAGGACATTAGCAGCGATGAGACCACACATACGCACTTCGGTGAAGGTCGTGCGAAAAGCGAGGAATTGCACAAGGGAATGACATCGACTTCAACGTCGAGAAGACCTAGAAAGTCATTAATTATGAAATCAGTGCTTTTAAAGCCCCCCACCACTAGAAACGCATCGGTGCAGATCTACAATCTGGGCATGATGGGGCCACCAGGCAGTGCTTCGGGGACATCGTCCGATTATAATATATTTGTCATATACACCAAGGAGAACTATCAGCTGCACGTCAAGTTCGAATTGTTCAGCAAGAGTCTGTTGAAGTTCGCCAATTCCGGTGTGCTGCTGCATCTGCACGTACTAACGGACGAGACCAGCGGCCATTCTGTAGAACAGATACTGGAAGCGGAAATACGTCGTTATAGACGTTCCATCATCTATAGTCTGTACAACATGCACCTGTGCGCGGAGCAGGTGCTAGATATCGTTAACACAATGACGCCTTACTTTAGTTCAACACCCAAATCGTATTACAGCGACTCTTTATTCTTCCTATCGCTGGGTCTGCATCGCATAGCCGATGAAAAAATGGAACGTGCAATATTATTAGATTGTGACATAGTCTTCCGTACCGATGTACGTCTTTTGTTCAATGAGTTTGATCGATTTTCGCCGGATCATCTGTATGGTCTGGCACCCGAGCTGACGCCCGTATATCGTCACATTCTGTATCGCTATCGGGCCACCTACCCCAATACGGAATTTGGTAGTCCATTCTATATGCCAGCAGCAAATATGGTTTCCGAAGAATCTCCGGCTCTGCCACACACCTCTCACAAACTAAGAAAAGCTGAGCGTCATAGTTCGCGGCATGGTTATCCTGGTTTAAATTCAGGCGTAGTATTGCTACATCTGCAGCGGATACGTAACTCCCACATCTATCATCATCAGTTGCAAGATGCTGAGGTGCGCCAGTTGACATCGAAATATATGTTTAAAGGACATTTGGGTGATCAGGATTTCTTTACGTTATTGGGCTATGAGTTTCCAAATCTGATATATCGCCTGGACTGTGTGTGGAATCGTCAGTTGTGCACTTGGTGGAAGGATCACGGCTATAGTGATGTATTTGATAAGTATTTTACATGTAAGGGTAGAATCAAAATGTATCATGGCAACTGCAATGCCCGGGTACCAGAATAAAACGAGGTAGACGATGGAAAAGTTCAGGAATTGGATCTAAAAGAGATCACATAAATGGCAATTAAACAAGTAAAGCTAAAAGAGACCCATTTTAATCCTAATTCACCTACAAGTTCGGTAGTAATTTTTCCAATGTTTAAATTATATTCGTTGTGATTTTTGCAAGGAGAAAGAAAAACAGTATTCAAACAGTCACATATAATCTTTTTAGATTTCATCTCTTAACTATTCTAAAATCTCATATACCCAGATGAAGCTTTGCTGGTTCTATTCTTATTATATTCTTTACTTTACCAAATACACTCATCTCCTCGAATAACGTGTTCATTTTCAAATTTAATGATCTAAAGACAATGAAATCGAATCAATAATAACAAATAGCCTTTAGCCATGTAGTTAGGTGTTAACGGAATACTATCTATACATAAATACATACGATATATATCATCATCAACTTTAAATCTTTGGAATTTTCAAATACTTATTATGTATTACTAAAATATAAACAAACAAAAAGAAAACAAAACTTACTTATATATTTAGGAATTAGTCTCTTTATTTAATTTGTGATATCGCTCATACATATACTATTATACAAAACGCGTACATAACTATATATGTATGAAAAACATACTCAACATTAGAAACAACCAACGTTCATACTTATGTACGTACACACATTCCAACAACAACAACATGCATACATACCTTAATTTAAAAAAAAAAAACTCGAAATTAACGTTCTATATACATTCCTACACGAAAATTAAGTAGATTATTTAACATGACATATATATACACATAAAAATATATATACATACATATAAGAATCGGTGCATAGTTATTATGTACATTAAAAATATATAATACAAAAAATAAAACACTTTTGAAAATTAAAAATATTTACATTGTTTTACTTCCTATGGAATTAAGTGCTATGTTTTGAACGCGGGAACTAAGTTTGACAGTTGTAGACGGTAGAGTTGGCTAATATGGGTCAGCGATAAAATAAACTTATTTTGAAACTAAAGTTAGTGACTAGCGCTGTTTATTATTATAAGTTAAATTCTAAATATTTTCAAATATTTGCTATGCAATATCGGAATAAAATGAAATTAATCTATGTTCTTGTACCTTTTGCAGGCAACTTCAAATACAGTTTCGCGTTGAACTATTTGTTTGAAATTGAAATGTGAATGGCTCAAAGCCAAATAGATTAACTCCAGCAATAGGTTTGGTTAAATTTTAATTCTCAATCACTAATTGATTCCATATTTTTTCAATCAAAATCAAATCTCTTATCGTCCCCTCAGTTAAAATTTTAAAATAATTCCAAAAACAATATAATACTTATAAATCGAAAAGAAAAATATAAAGTAAAAAAAAATCGAAAAGTAAACATAAACTTAAAATGAAATTCCCTTTGTTATCTTAATTTTTTACATAAATAAAATTTCTCCTCATTTCTCCTACAAATTAATTTTTTTTAATATCACGAAAGAAGTTTTAAGAAAATATGATAAACTAAAAATATAAAAAAATAAAAACCAAACAAAAAAATGAGTTCTACTAAGAATATTGAAAAGAATTAAATAAATAAAAAAATATTGAAATAATAAAAATCAAAAGTAATAATAAAGAAAAAGGAATATAAATAATAAACCAAATATTAATCATCCACATTTTTTTCAAAATAATTGTCTTTTATAAATCATAAGCATTTTAGTATTTTATGAAAAAATAACAAGAACCATAAATTATCAAAAAATTCATGTCAGTTTAAAAAAAAAGATAAAGATTATAAAATTACAATATAAATAAATAAAATATTCTATTTACATACAAATAATTAATCTAAAAAAAATTATTTTTCAAAAATATATTTGTATATAACACATATTATATTTATTTATATTTCGAGTTTCGCCCCAGCGGCTTTGTTTTTAGATAGTGCTTCAAAAATGTAGTAATTTGATATGACTTTTGCCTATCGTGGGCCCATCTTTTTATGTATAAATTAAATAAAGCGAAAATTCGACCTGTTTTCATTGCAAATTGAACGTCTTTATTATGCTGATTTCATACATTTTTTTTGCACAAAAATATTTTTCTTCGAATTTAGCCGCAGCGGCTTTTTTTTAGATAGAGCTTCAACAATGTAATTATTTGGTATAAGATTAAGATTCATTGATATTCAGGATCAGAATAAAACCAGGTTTATTTGATTTGTAGACCTATTTTAATCGTTTAAACACAAAATAAACTTCGGCTCTGAATCATTTGACCTAAACTCCTATCAAGAGACCTTTAAACCAGTTTTCAGTTGGTATATGTTTGCTTCTCGTATGTGAACCAATTTTGGTATAATTTGGGAAAAGCGAAAATTCGACCAGTTATTATCAACCTTTCTTATACTGTTAAATAGGAGTGTATACGAAGCTTGTACTAAATAAATCACATGATCGTATTATAGTAGTCTACGCCACTTAAAAAAAATTAAAATTATAAATTTTTTTTTGCACAACAATATTTTTTTTGCGAATTTAGTCGCAGCGGCATTGTTTTTAGATTGTGCTTAAAAAATTTTAATAATTTGATATGACTTTTGCCTATCGTGGACTCATCTTTTTATGTATAAATTAAAAAAGCGATAATTCGACCAGTTTTCATTGACTTTTGAAAGTAGTTATTATGCTGATTTTTTGACAAAAACGAAAAATGAACTACTTTGTAATACTCAAACGACTATGTTTTAGCAGTCTATGCCATTTAAAACCAAAGGAAATATATATATTTATTTAAACAAAAATATTTTTGTGCGAATTTCTCCGTAGCGAAATTGTTTTTTGAAAGTTCTATAAAAATGTAATAATTTGATATCAGTTTAAGAGTCATTGATATTCAGGATCAGAATAAAATCAGATTTATTTGATTTTTTTTAGACCTAATTTAATTGTTTAAATACAAAATGAATTTCGACTCTTTATCTTTTGATTTAAACTGCTATCGAGAGACCATTTAGACATCTTTCAGTTGGTATATGTTTGCTTTTAATATGTCAACCAGATTAACTATTATTTGGGAAAAGCGAAATTTCTACCAGTTTTCATTGCAATTTGAACGACTTTATTATGCTGATTTCTTGACAAAAACAAAAAAATAACTAATTTATAATATTCAAATGATCATATTTTAGCAGCCTATGCCATTTAAAACCAAAGAAAATTTTTAACAAAAATCAAAATTTTGGCAAGGGGTTAACCTATATATTTTTTTGCACAAAAATATTTTTGTGCGAATTTTTCCGGAGCGACATTGTTTTTAGATAGTGCTTTAAAAATGTAATAATTTGATATGACTTTTGCCAACCGTGGGCCCACTTGTTTTAATATAAATTGAAAAAAGCGAAAATTCAACCAGTTTTCATTGACTTTTGAATGTCGTTATTATGCATTTCTTTACAAAAACAAAAAAATATTTATTTTATAATACTCAATCGACTATGTTTTAGCAGTCTATGCCATTTCAAACAAAAAACTTTTTTATGAGAAATCCAAATTTTGGCAAGGGGTTATAACCTTTAAATTTTTTTCCCGCAACGACATTGCTTTTGGATAGTGCTTCAAAAATGTAACAGTTTGATATGAATTGATATGATTTATTGTTATTTAGGATGAGAATAAAATAAGGTTTATTAACATTTTTAGACCTTTTTGAAACGTATGAGAACCAATTTTTGTATAATTTGGGAAAAACGAAAATTCGACCAGTTATTATCAACCTTTCTTATACTGTTAAATAGGAGTGTTTACGAAGCTTGTACTTAACAATCAATTTATAACACTCAAATGAATATGTTTGAGTAGTCTATGTCATTTCAAACAAAAGAATATTTTTATCAAAAATCCAAATTTTGGCAAAAATATTTTTCTGCGAATTACGCCGCAGCGGCATTGTATTTAGATAGTGCTTCAAAAATGTAATAATTCTATATGACTTTTGCTTATCGTGGGCCCAGCTGTCCGGTTATAAATTGAATAAAGTGTAAATTTGACCAGTTTTCATTGACTTTTGAAAGTCATTATTATGATGATTTCTTGCAAAAACGATACATTAATTACTTTATAGCACTCAAATGATTGAAATGGAATAATGGCTATTAATGTGTTTTCTTCATTACCCCTCTTGGGAGCATATGGCTCCACACAGCATGTCCATCTAAATCGGTTTGCCGTCCCAGCTCTTGGAGTATCGTACGATTTCAGGTGTTCTTGGGTCGACCACGGATTTTTGAGACTTGACGATTCCACTATAGAGCCATTCTTGTGTTACTATTGTGCTTCTTTCCGATGGTGTGGCCGATCCACCACCATTATCCTCGTTGGTTAAGCTCCAGAGATTCGTGTTGCTGATGGTGTATGGCAAGAATATCCTGCATATGACTATGAGGCACTTGTTGATCAATACGAGATTGTGGTTGAGATTAACCAAGTTTTACTTCCGTATCATAGAGTAAACTTTACTTATGCATAAAATATCCTTTTGGCGTATTATTGGTTTCGAGTGCCGCTCTCGCTTTGCAGAACTAAATCCCATAACATAAATTTATATTTTTACCAAAATTTCCTCGATAATCTTATGCAACAAATCCAACATTTCCTTGTAGACTATCCGTAAAACTATCAACATTCCTATTTAAAATCCTTTTTAAACTTTTTAGCAATAAATAACACAACCTCAGCCTTGTGCAATTTGAAATAAATTTATTTGTAATTGATTTTCTCTTTTTTTCTTCTCTATGTATTGTTTTTTTACACATTTTTCATTTCAAAAGTATAATCTAATTAAAGCATTTATTTAATAAATGTACTAGATAGAGTTTTTGTTTTATTGTTTTTGTTGTTTCTGGGTTAAGAAAACAAAAATAGTACAGAAAAAACAAATAAAATTATAAATAATTGTTAACCGCAGAAAATAAAACAGTGATAAGTAAATTATTTGTTAGTTATTAATTAATTTAAAGAAAAATAAATAATTCGTATTAACAAATTAACATATTGAAATCTATATTCTATATATACTAAATATATATATATACATAAATGTATGTATGTATGTGTGTTATCAATTACGACCTTGATTCTCTATATCCCAAATATTTACCACTTAGATGTGGTGATGTTTTATTTTATTTTAAATCAATGGGTATCTTTGTTGTTATTTCTTTTATTTGTTAATTGTTTTTTTGTTTTCCAAAAAATGTTTGTAGTTCAATTAGTAAATAACATCTTAGTATCTAAAAAGTAAAATAAAATAAATATGCATTGTATATATATTGAATATATATATATATATGTAAATAGCATGTATATATAATGTGTGTGTGTGTATATATATAAATATATATAGAGGTTTAAAAACAAACATGTGTATATATTTATTAAAAATCGAAATCTGTAAGATGTAGATCTTAAATTTTCTTTACTATTTTTTCAGCCGAAAAAAAACCAACAAGTTAAATATCATACTTCATACAGACATCACAAGACGGACAGAAAATGTACAGGCAGAATAAATGGAAGTGCACAAATGAACTTGTAAACATTTTGAAATTTAATCAAACTATTATGAAACGAAAAAAAGTATATGGATGACCGGCAACAAAGCTGTTAACAACCATTATAACTTGAATACTCTATTCACACATATTTATTAGTCTAAAACTTGGGAGATAACGCGTTTGCTAATTGCATAATAGGACAAATTCAAAAATTTTTTAAAAATTTCAGTGTTCCAACGTCGACATTAAAAAATGGCGGTAATATGTTTTTCATATCAAAAACCCATTTGTCAAAAAATAACATATCAACATTTGTAATAACGGTACAGAAATAAAGTTTCAAGTAATGTTTTTAGATAAGTAATAACAAAAGCCCTTAACAGACCAACCAATTAAAGGAAAATCTAGAAAAATAAGCACATTTTATAGAAAATGCGATTAGGATTCGCCAAAAAGTAGTAATTCAAAGCGAATCACTTAAAATTCAAAGTTTGCAAGCGAAACCCAAGCTTTTTAATACATGAGAACGATCAGTAAAGATATTTATTTCCAACTATTTTTATATAGAATTTCAAAAACAATTCAAATCACTTGAAAACTTTCTTCCACTTTTTGCTTGATGGATATATCAGATTTTTCAAATCCAAATAGTTTTACATTTGAATGTAACTTTAAATGTTGACCAACACCGAAAATATTACAAAATATCAACTTTAATGTAAAAAAATCTCCCCTAAATGACTTGTAAAGCAAACTCATGTACGCCTTCGATAAAACAAAAGTTTTAGATTAATCGTAACAAAGGCAAATTTGATAATGCCTAATACAGGTATGTGGCTATTTTACCTCCACAACTTCTATAGCTGACCAAAGTGTAATACTAAAACCACCGATTGACTCATGTCTAACGCATCCACATTTCTTGTAAACTACTTCAAAAGATTTAAAGAGAAGACTCTTTTAAATAAAAAAAAAAAACAATGATTTTATTTTTTGTAATTTTTGTTTGTTTTTTTTTCTTTACTTTTCTTTTTTTTTTGTAAGATTATCATAATTAAATATTTATAACACTTTATAAATACAAATAGAATGATGAGATTCGCCAAATTTGTAAATTAGCTACAAACATCATTCAAGTCAACAGTAGAGGGGGGTTTTGAGTTTTGTATGTGGTTTTTGTGGCCATTAATTTTCTTTATAGCTTAACCTGCTTTTTTCAAAATTAATCGCAACGCGCGTCTTTACAATTGTGAATTTTTTTTTCATCCAGCGTTCTTAGAGGGGGGATTCGTTAATACACTCTCTTTTCATCATAAATTTTAGACTATATTATATGTTTGAAATAAATTAATTCGTTCATTATGTACCCAATCTAATCGCAGTATCATTATAATAAATTGTATTTTCATCTATGTATGTCGATAGAAGAAAATATCAAAAGTTTGAAATTCTTCTTTTAATTCCATTTCTTTCTTCTTTTTTTTTTCTTCTTGTAAATCAAATAAATTAACGTAAAATTGGTAGTAGTATTCGTGTGGGAAGGAGTGGTGACAAGGAAATATGAGTGTTAATGATGAGTTTTGATGAGTTTTCTAGCAATAGGTAGGTGTATTGATGTCTTGTCTTCATTGTTGGTGTTGATGCTGTAGTTGGTTAGTTTATTTATTATCTATAGCCGAGATGTGATCTGGTATATCGCTTCTGAGGAACCGTTGCCACATGGTTAAGAATAATCGTTCCAGGCCGTGGGCATATTGTGAACAATCAAAGAGCGGACTTTCATCTCGCGCCTTCCACACTTTTGCTCGCAATCCTTTGAGATATTCACGATCGGTGCCCAAGCGTATGGAAATTTCTTGGTATTCTTGGCGGGTACTGGCAATTAGTTCGGGACAACCCAATGTAGCCAATTGTGAAGCAGCCACTCTGTAAGAAGGTAAAGAAAAAAAAAACAGAATTGTTTAAGTTAAATTTTTATACGGTATGAAATACTAAAAGGGCTTGTGAATCTTGATAATTAATAATATGTCTCTATCATAATGGCAAAAGTTAATGAGGCCAATTTTAAAAATTTTACAGGTTTTGAATTCTCATTAAGACATAAGGATATATCAATTTTGTATATAGCCATTTAATAAACTTTCAATTTTCTCAGTCATATCATCGTCATGCCGACTTGTTTGAAAAGTCATAAAATGCATATGTGACCCAGTAAGTTAAAAGGGACCTATGGGTCGAAAAAATCGATTTTTACTACTTTGGTGATTCTTATAGTAGACAACACGCACTTTCTAATGCAACAAACCACAGCTTCCTAGCTGCATTAGTTTTGGCAGATATTAGCTTCAAATTAGATACTTTTGATAAAAATCAATCAACTTTTTAACTTCAAAGTCGTTTTTCTCCAAAACTTATTTTCTGAGCATAGGTCCCTTTTAACTTACCGGGTCACATATGTAAAAAAAAAACTTTTTCAAAAAAATGCACACATACATTTTTGCCATAACATATCAACTTTTACCATTACGGTACAGATATAACATGCCACTGGTTAGTTTCACATGATTTCAGTATTTAAAATCCTGCACCAACATTTCAATTACGATTTTTGAATTTCAATTGATGAGTTTTGAATTTCAATTAACGAATTTTCAATATGAATTAATGCCTTTTGATTTTCAATAGACGAGTATTGAATTTCAGTTAACGAATTTTCAACTTCACCTGATGTTTTTGAATTTATATTGTTGTGATTTTAATTTCAGTTTACGATTTTTGAAATTCATTTGACGATTTTTCAATTCCAGTTAATATTATTTTAATTTCAATTGATGTTTGAAATATCATTTGATGAGTTTTGAATTTCAATTGAGTTTAAAATTTCAATTGATGTTTTGATTTTTAATTGACGAATTTTCAAAATCATTTGTTTTTTTTTTGACTAGATTTTACGATATTTCATTGAAAGTTTTTAATATTTTTTTGAATTTAAATTGATGAGTTTTGAATTTCAAATAATGAGGTTTGAATTCCTGTAGATGTATTTTTTAATTCAATTTCAGTCTTTTGAATTTCAATTGACGAATTTTCAATATCAATTGATATTTTTTTTAATTTAAAATTCCAAATTCTAATCACAAGCAGGTTAAGCTGCATTTTATTAAATCACTGACTGGATTCAATCAATACTTATAGTATTTAAGCTTTTGTAGCTAGGGTGCCATTATCTATCTCGTAAATTATAGCTTTTGTTGTTTTATTATGTTATATCTACCTTGAAGCTAACGTTTCACCCGGCAATGTAACAACTGGCGTTCCAGTCCATAAAACATCCATTGAAGTGGTGTGTCCATTGCACAAAGGCGTATCAAGGCACACATCTGCCAATTGTCCTCGTCGCACATGTTCTTCCTTGCAGGCGACATTGGAAAAGATAACACGTTCCGGAGAGACGCCTAGAATATAAAAATATAAATATGAACATAAATTTTCTGTGAAATATTGTACTCTCTCTCATTCAGTATTTTATCTTACCCATATCTTCAACAGATTTCTTAATGTTCTGCTCGCCCACATTGGGGAATCGCAACAGCCATAATACCGAATTTGGCACGGCCTTTAAGATATTCATCCATGTTTGTAATGTCAAAGGATCAATTTTGTAGAGCTGATTAAAGTTACAATAGACAATGGCTTCGTCGGGCAAATTATATTGCCGCCTTGTTGTAATCACTATTGTCTGGGGCACCTCCTCTCCCGTAGCAGCTTTATTGTTTGTTTGCGTAGTGGCCAAACCATTTTGCAAGACAACGCCGTTCAGAGATGTCTGTACCTGACCCGATGCGATCATCGATACAATTTGTGTCGTATTTGGAAGTTCGGCCACTTTATGTGTTATCTCCAAAGGCTTGCTGCCGTTGACCACTTCACGAATTTCCTTGACTCCCGTGTTTTCTACGAGTGGCGAAAGATCTGTGGCATTGATAACGGCCACATTGTCAGCCACGGTTGATTGCTGTTTATCGGCAACGATAATGCGTTCTTTCAGATGGGGGAACATTTGTTTGTGATCGCCAATGAAGTAGGTGTAAGGCATGTAGGCCAATTTTTCACTGTATTGATGAGCCAATTCCATGGGACTCGTCACTGCATCTGTGATAATGTAGTCCATAAAGGATGCCCCACTTGTGCCAGGATAACCTAACCACATCACCTGTATAGGCGCTGGTCGCAGAGCAAAGATTTCATTGCGTGCTCCCTTTGTGTAGCCGTTCATATTGACCAATATGTGTATTCCGTCATTGTAAATTCGGTCCGCCGCCTTGCCGTTGCAGGGTATTGTCGACAAGTCAACAAAATGTTCTGCCTCTTGTGAGATCTTATAGCGGAACGTAGTACCATCATCAGGACTAAGTGAGTAACAGAATATTTCCACAGTCGCACGGTCGTGCAAACCCGGTATGGATTGCATCAAATGAGAGGTGGGGTGATTGCCGAAATCGGAACTCACATAACCAATGCGTATACGTTCGCCATTGGGTATCTCTCTGGTAAACTTATAAGGAGGCTTATGCAAAACAAGAATCTTTTCTATACACAAATTGGCATGACGTGCCGCAATAGCTTTACGAAATGCATGAGACAAAGGATAAAGCATAGAATGATGAGGATGCACCGAAGGCAAACGATTCTTTTCCAACTGTTCGGCCACAATGCTAACCAGCTTTTTCATACGTGCCTCATAATCGGTCCAGTCGCAAACTATTTGCAGGCAATGTGCCAAATTGCAATAGGCATCCGGAAAATCGGGTTTCAATTTCAAAGCGGTACGATACGATTGAATGGCTTCGGGGATATTGCCAGAATCTTTATGAATGCTGGCCAAATTGCTATGAGCATCGGCAAATGCTGGATTGATTTGGATTGCTCGTGAGTAACACTGCAGAGCCCCGGTAACATCTTGCAACTCCTTAAGGGTGTTACCCATATTGGAATAAGCATCTGCAAATGTAGGATTAATCCGTATAGCTTCTTTGTAGTGCATCAAAGCCTCCTTAAGTTTTCCTTGTTGCTGTAACACCGAAGCCAAATTCGAATGAGCCGCAGCGAAATCGGGGAATACCTCCAAAGCTTTCAAATACAAACGTGTAGCTTCCTCAATAAATCCTTGTTCACGTTTAATATTGGCCAAATTATTAAGAGAGTCGGCGTGATTGGGACACAAACGTAATGCTGTATTGTAGCACTCTTCAGCCTCTTTAACCTGATAATAAAAATAAAATAAAAATATTTGTAAACATGTTTACTGCATATGTAATTACCTGTCCTTTCTCTTTAAGAGCATTGGCTAAATTACAATAGGCATCGGGGAAGTTGGGTTGCAATTCAATAGCCCTGCGGTACGTGTCAATGGCCAAATCGATGAGACCCTGTTCATAATAAACACAAGCCAAATTGCCATGGACAACAGCATTATTGGGCGACAGATTCAGTGCTCTCAAATAGGCAGCAACAGCCCTAAAAATATACGGGGAGATATTGTGATAACAGTTTAATGATACGTTTTTATTTTTAATTTCATTTGTGGCTTACCTATCAAAAATTCTTGCTTCTTTGAGAACATTTCCCAAATTTATATAGGCATCCAAAAAATTGGGATCTAATGTTACTGCCTTTTCAAAGTGATGTATAGCCAACCAGATTTCACCTTGGGCATTAAATACACAACCCAAATTACTCCATGCTACGGCAAAACTGGGGCAAGTTTCAATTGCCTTCAAATAACAAGCCTTAAAAATAAATATGAAAAATAAAAATTATTATTTGTATATAAAAAACAGTATGGTCATATGAACTTACCTTAGCTTCTTCAAGACGACCCAATGCCTTCAATAAGTTTCCCAAGTCACTGCGAACGCAGTACAAATCCTAAAAGAAAAACGGAAAATAAAAAGATAAATTACTAGGGAACATTCGCAGATATATTAAACAAAAAGTTGATAGTTTTTACAATATAAAATTTAGCCTTTTTATATATAAAATTTAGTTTTTTTAAAATATAAATTTAATATGGAATTAATTTAGGAAATTTCGAAAGCTTTGAGAGACATGACAAGTATATTACTAAACTACTTACTAACCACATCAAAAACACAACAGCATTTTTTTGTGTGTTTTAAAGGCTCAATAAATATTTTAAAATACTTAATATTTTTTTACGTAAAAAAATTTAATCCAACATAAAAAAAATTAAGGTATTTTGGTATAATTAATATTGTATAAGAAATATTTTTATTAAATTGTCTTTTTAGAACATTTCTTTTTGATATAATTTTTGTGTGTTTTTATGTTGTTTTTTCTTTTAAATGGAATTAAATGTTTATGTGCAAAATTTCTTCCTTTCTAAAAAATTTCGCACATTAACAATTAATTCCATTTAAAAGAAAAAAGAACAGAAAAATACACAAAAATTATATCAAAATGTAATGTTCTAATCAAAACAATTTAATAAAAATATTTTTTATACAATACCAATTATACCAAAATACCTTTAAAAATTTTTTTTTAAGTTGGATTTAAGTTTTTTACGTCAAAAAATAATAAGTATTAATAAAAAAAACTATTCTCTAAAAAAAAATTTATTTTTTAAAATTTTATCATCGAAATGTTTTTTTGAGGTTAGTTTTTACATTAGTTTTTACAAAAAATAAATATTGTAAAATTTTTGTTTTTAAAAATTTGATTTTATTTTTTTAACATATTAGCTTTTTGTTGTATTTCATAAAAAAAATTGGGTTTTTTTTTGTTTTTAAAAATGTTTTTTCTTAAAAATTTCTATTAATAAAATATTTAATATTTTAAAAAAAAAATAATATTTTAAAAAATAGAAAAAATTTTTATATTTTTAAAAATAAAAAAAAAACCAAAATAATATCGAAATATCGGAAACAAAAAATTTTTTTTGTTTATTTTATATTACATGTATTAGTAATGTTTTTTTTTATATTTATGTATGTTATAAATAAAAAAACAAAATAAAATCAGAAATAAACATTAAGAGCCAAAATATTTATTTAGACAATTTTTTTGTTATTATTGTTTTATTAAACTTTAATTTTTTTCATTTAATAAAAAAAAAATAATTTTTATTATTTCCTTTTCTCAAAAATGTATTTCGTTGTTTAAAAAAAAGTAGATTATTTATTTTTTAGTCACCACTTTTTCCCAAAAAAAAGTTTTTGGAAAAATATATATAAAAAGAGGTACAACCATATATTTAAAATATTTTTATTACCAACAAAATTAATTTTCATTTCATTTATTTACAATGCTGTAATTAAAGCCTATTAAATATTAAATAAATTAATATTTTGGGGAGGGCGTCGGGAGTGTGATGCAAGGTAAAGCTTCTGATCGGTTTAACTTGGCAAACCCAGAGTGATCCTTGCCAATTGCACTTCAAGTCTACTCACAGAGCTCCGTATTCGTAGTACTACTGCGGACGGAGTACCTCCACGTGGTGACGCCTGGAAGCGTGCCTCTGACACCCGTCAGAGCACGACTAACTGTGAGGGGCGAAACCTAAAACCCAGGCACGTCTGCTCAGAGTGAGCGGTACCCTGGTCAGCGTCTGACCCAGAATGGGCGGCTGTAATAAAATCCTGGCAGGAGGAGAAAACTGCGACGTGGTGCGCTGGGCTTGCAACCCGCCACCGACGTATAAACTATTGCAATGAAAAGAAGTAAGAAAAGAATAAAATGGACCCCCCAAAATGTTGACGACCACCGCAAACGAATTAAGGACCATGATTTAAGGATATGCACCTGGAATGTTAGAACACTGTATAGACCAGGTGCCTCTATCCAACTGGCGGAAGTCCTCGAAGAATACAAGGCTGACATAACCGCTTTACAGGAAATCCGGTGGACGGGACACGGGTGCTCGCGCATGAAGACGTGCGACATCTACTATAGTGGCCATGCGGACAAGCACGAGTTTGGATGTGGATTTGTGGTTGGCAAGAGACTGCGACACCTAGTCTCAAGGTTCAACCCGGTGTGTGAACGTATAGCCACCATAAGAGTCAAAACAAAGTTTTTCCACATAACACTTATATGTGCCCATGCTCCGACAGAAGAGAAAAGCGATGAGGACAAAGACGAGTTCTACGAGAGCCTAGAAAATGTATATGACCGTAGCCCGAGCCATGACATTAAAATTGTACTAGGCGATTTTAATGCTAAAATAGGCAGGGAAACCGCATTTGAGCCTACCATCGGAAAATTCAGTCTGCACACCGAAACGTCGAACAATGGCATCAGACTGATTGATTTCTCTGCGGCAAGAAATATGGTAGTTTGCAGCACTAGATTTGACCATAAAAATATTCATAAGGCAACATGGTTATCTCCAGATCAATTAACAAGGAATCAGATTGATCATGTGGTAGTCGATGGAAGGCACGCATCGAGTGTTCTGGACGTACGAGTGATTAGGGGTGCGAACATTGACTCCGATCACTTCCTTACCGCAGTTAAGGTACGCACAAGGCTAAGCATGGCGAAAAACGTACGTAACCAGGCACAACGAAAGCTGGACATCGGTAAACTGCGGACCACAGAGGTAGCAAACGCCTACTCCAACCACCTAACTCAACTGCTGCGGAATGCTCCAACCCCTGACAATATAACCTCGCAGTGGCAAAATATAGCCGACTCCTTAGAACGGGCTGCGAGAAGCGTACTTGGATACTCAAAGCCGTCTCAAGAAGATGCCTGGTACGATGATGAATGTCGCAATGCCACGAGAGAGACGGTTGCTGCATACAGGGCGAAACTGCAGCCAATGGCAACGCGAGCTGTTCGTGAACGGCACAGGGAGAAGAGACGACAGGCAACGCGTCTTTTTAGAAGAAAAAAGAAGGAGCTGAAGAAGAGGCAGGACGAGTGCACTGAGTTGCTCCGAAGTAGAGGGGAAGCCCGAAAATTCTACAAGAGAGTGAAAGCGAGAATGCGTGGAACAGGGTTGCCCTCCTGCAAGGACAGCGATGGTCAGCTAGTGACGGACCCGGATAACGTTCTGAAGATATGGAGAGATCACTTTAAAAATTTACTGGATACTGACACCACTCCAGAAGACCCCGCTCCAATCCATGACGATGGTATTAACTGTCCACCTCCGAGCCAGAGCGAGATACGTATGGCCATTTCCCGCCTTAAAAACAACAAAGCTGCTGGAGCCGATGGTCTCCCTGCTGAATTGTTTAAGGCTGGCGGGGAGGAGCTGATTAGGAGCATGCATCAGCTCATGGAGAACATCTGGCAAGAGGAGAGCATGCCCGGGGATTGGAGTCTCAGTCTGTTATGTCCCATATACAAGAAAGGAGATCGTAGTGAATGTAAGAACTACCGTGGAATAAGCCTATTACCAATTGCGTACAAGGTCCTTTCAAGCATATTGTGTGAACGTCTAAAGCCAATTGTAGAAAAACTAATTGGACCATATCAGTGCGGCTTTAGACCTGGCAAATCTACGACGGATCAAATATTCACCTTACGACAAATCCTGGAAAAAACCCATGAAAAGCAGATCGACACCTACCACCTCTTTGTCGACTACAAAGCTGCCTTCGACTCTCCGATAAGGAATAGGCTATATGAGGCCATGTCTGAGTTTGGTATTCCTGCAAAGCTGATTCGACTTTGCAAATGTACCTTAGACAACACCAAATCCTCGGTTAAGATTGGTAAGGATCAGTCTGAACCATTCAACACGGAAAGAGGTCTCAGGCAGGGCGATAGCCTGTCCTGTACACTATTTAACATAGTTATGGAGAAGGTGATGAGAAAGGCTGGTATCAACATGTCTGGCACCATATTCCACAAAAGCCACATGCCACTAGCCTACGCCGATGATATAGATATCATTGGCCGAAATCTGCGGGATGTTACTGCAGTTTTCTCATCGCTAGAAAAGGAGTCAGCAAAAATGGGTTTAGCGGTCAACGAGGACAAAACAAAAATAATGATTTCGACGAACAAAGAGTCCTCTCGATGGGGACGCACCGTGAACGTTGACAATTATTGTTTTGAGGTAGTCGACGAATTTACCTACCTCGGATCTTCCGTCAACAAGATGAATAATGTCAGCCAAGAAATTAAACGGAGAATAGTGCTAGCCAATAGATGTTTCTACGGACTTCGGCAGCACTTTAGTAATACCACCTTATCTCGGAATACTAAGAAACAGCTATACCAGGTGCTTATCTTACCTGTTCTGTTGTATGGTGCCGAATCATGGGTGCTTACTACAACGGACATACAAAACCTGGGAGTATTCGAGAGAAAAGTACTCCGAAAAATATATGGACCTATCTGTGTCGAAGGCCAGTTTCGCCATCGGATGAACCATGAGCTGTATGAGCTTTACCACGACATCGACGTAGCTAAAAGAGTCAGAATCCAACGACTTCGATGGCTGGGACATGTTGCCAGGATGGATGTAAATGCTCCAGCGAGAAAGGTGTTTGAAGGCGAACCTGAAGGACGGCGCAGAGCAGGGAGACCCAAACTCCGTTGGAAGGACCAAGTGGTAGGCGATGTGCCATCATCTGGTAGGACTAACTGGAGAACACACGCAGAAGACCGAAGCGTGTGGAATTCTTTATTACTTCAGGCCTCAAATTTATGAACTACGTTTCGTAAATTGTAATTGGCCACTTAAGTAAAGTAAGTAAGTAAGTAATATTTTGGGGAAAAAGTGGTAATTTAAGACAAAATTAAATATTGTTTAACAAAATTTAGTTATTTTAAATATTTTTTATTTTTTTTTTGCATTAAAAAATTGTTTTTTTTTTACCAACAAAATGGATTTTCATTTCAATTAAAGACTCTTAGCCAATATTAAATAAATTCAAATTTTGAGTAAAAAGTGGTAATTTAAAACAAAATTGAACATTTTTAACAAAATTTAATTATTTTTAATAAAAAATAATTTAAAAAAGTTAGATATTACAGTCTTATTTTTTAGGTGTGATTTAAAAAATAAATTGAATAGTAAAAAAAAAATTTTTGGAAAAATTTTATTTTTTCAATAAAAAATAAACATTAAAATTTTTTTTAAAAGAACTTTAAAAGAAAAAAATTACCAAAATTAATTTTTTCATTTCTTGATAATAAATAAAAAAAATTTCTTGATAAATAAATAATATTAAAAATAATTGTATAAATTTTTTTTTGAAAAAGAAAATTTGAATTTTTTAACACATAAAAACAAAAACTAAAAAGTGCGTCAATAAATAGGATTTTTTATAAAATTAATTGTTCATGCTTTTTCGTTTTCTTATATTTTGTTATTACTTAAGATATTTTTAACCAAAAAAATTAATTTCGGAAAAAAATAAATGATTTGTTTCTAAAAAAATAATCCCCCTTATTACGTATGTCGTAGTCGACTTTCGTCAACATTCGATTGTTTTTTTTTTATTTGAATACAATTAGTAATTATTAACATCATCTGATGAAGATTAATATGGTAGGAGCTAGGACATGTCGTATTTTAACATTTACCATGTGCCATATTTGAAAAACGACCAAGATTCGACGTGACTACGACTACAATACGCCCTTAGACGGTTCAAAGTGCCCAAAAAAAACCCAATTGCCCCAATAGGTATTGTTGTTTACTTTATACCGTTATTTTCTGCTTGAAGTTATTTGTTTTGAAACCTTTAAACTTCTCGTAGTCTTACTGCCCAATACTAATATGCAGAACCAAATCCACCTCTCACAACAAATATCAATGCTCTCACAGAATTATAAGAACTCCTACAAATGTTTGTATTATATCATGACTTTGTTACGCTATGCCAAAGTACCAACTAATACATAACTTATAAGGTTATCATCATTTTGCAAAAGTGGCATTTTCCTATCGAAACTTACTGGATTGTACTGCAATGCTGTTACATAGGCTTGCACGGCTGCTTCCATTTCGCGTGCTGCCACCAGAGCGGCAGCTAAATTAATATAGCCATCTATAAAATCTGGTTTCAAACGTACAGCACGACGATAGTTTTCCAAAGCCTCCTGCAATTGTCCACGTTCTTTAAACACATTGCCCAAATTGCTGTAAAGAAAAAGCAACAAAAAAAACCTTTGTAATTTCGTGACATTTTAACAATTTTAAATATTACTCCATACCTATAAGCTTCAGCCAATAAAGGATTTTGCTTTATGGCTAGCGTTGAAAATTGTGCAGATTTCTCCAAACGTCGACATTGAAAATGTATGGAAGAGAGTAGTAATAGCACTCCTGTGTTGGTGCTATCTTGTCGCCACAATTGCATACAATGTTTTTCAGCATTTTCATAGTCAACCGCTTGGTACTCACGATGGGCTAGTTCCAAAAGGCCTGTAGGAGAGAGAAAGTAATTAAATAATAATTATTTATTATTGCATCGGAATAGAATGTTAGAAACTGGTATTCGCTTGGCCATGGAAATGTCCCTTTGTGCAAATAGGAGATGGTGGGTGGCTTTTAAAGGTCAATTTGTAACATTCAAGGTTGTTTTCCCTTTGGCTATTTATAACAGAACTTGTGTGCACAAATCAATGATGGTCAGTTGGTCTGTCGGTCATCACAAATACCTTTTCCTTCCATGGAATTGCTCAAAAGAGCAAGTTGTGACATTGCAGCGTAAATCCAATTGGGAAACTCAACTGCCTATTGGTGAAGACCCAATGACAACAATCACCAAGACTTTCTTCTTGTGGGCGAAGGATACTATTTTTTTATGTCTTTACTTGGAACAATATATTATTACATTGTCCAAGGTTTTTTGCGATTTTTCAAGGGTGAAATTCTAGAAAATCATTTTTTCACAAACGCCGAAATACGAAATAAAGACAGTGAGAGTGAGAGGGAAGACGAATCGCACGCACCCATACAAACGAATAAGCTCATGTGTATGCGTGTGAGTTGGTATTGCATGAAACAGAGATGGACAAATTGAATACATTAGTACATTTTGTTGGTTACATATAAATTACACGGTTAGTCATGGTGTACTAATAAATTATTTTGCGTGTTATTATATTAATATTTATATTATTTGATAACAGAGTTTCCGAACTGTTTTTTTTTTAATTTTATTGCAATGGTTTCTATGATGTTCAGTGATGCTGTAAAATATAATCAATAATAAAAAAATAAAGTCACAAATATATTATTATTTTAATTTTATTTATAGTTTTTTTCCTGTTTCTATAATTAATAAAAAATTTTTATATTTATTTCACATTATTTATTATTATTTTTTTAACAGTGAAAGTAGTTTTAATTGTTCTGTAATGTCAATTGTAATTTTTTCCGACTTGAATTGGGCTTTAAATCTCGACTATGAATAATAAATTAAAATGTTTTACTATAAAGTTTGCGGTGAAAAGAAGATCTAGGAATATGAGCTTTTTTATTAAAAAAAAAATATATATATATATATATATTAAAAAAAATATAATATTTAAATAGTATCAATGCCATATGTTTTTTACCTCGCCTCAGATTATTTTATTTATCATATATTTTTTGTGGATTTTTAAATTTCTTTTTAATTTTTTGCAATTTTTTTAGGTCTTTTATAATTTTTTTAATTTCAATTTAATTTTAATTTGTATATGTAAAATTTTGTTTTAATCTTTTAAAATGTTATCAAATCGTTATTATTTAATTTAAATCTTTTTAATTTTATTATAATTTTTTGTTTTGTAATTTAATTTATATTCATTTGTTAATTTTTTTTTTTTTTGGATGAAATCTGGCTTGAAAAAGTGAAGATTTAATATAAAAAATTTGCAATTTTTTTTTTAAACTTAAATAAATTGTATTTACTTTTCTTATTTTCATTTAATTTTTTAATATTTTTAGTACATTTTTTTATTTGTTTGTCCGAATTGCTGATCTAAGTTCAGACCCATAGGGGTACCCAAACATGGGTTGTTATAATAGGTTCGAAAGGGCCCCTACGTAGGCGCCAGTCAACCGCAATATTTGCGAAAATGTTAATAAATGTTAATGTATATTCTGTAAACAGATGACACATCTAGAACCTTTAGAATGTAAAATATGCAGTAACTTAATGGTCGTCAAGTTATCCGGTCAGGAAACTACGTTGGCTATATAACAGTCTAAAACTCCAAACGATCAATTCAATTTTGAATTTATGAACAAACATTTCTTTTGTCAAACATTTTTGCCCCAACACAAGTGTTTTAACAAAAATATGTCCCAGATTTGGATATTTCCTTGAACCCCAAAAAATGTTCCAATTTGACACTGTTTGTACGTACTTATCATCGCTACTTGCGCAAGGGGTAGCAGTGGTGACGATTGAATGATTATTCTATAGACGACGCATTTCAGCACGATATGATGATGTGTAGTACTTGTAATTCACACAACAAATATAGCTATGTATGTATGTGTTATACACTTTTACAACAGAGTCCATGTGTGGTTGTTGTTATTGGCTTTGTTGTGATTAGCACATCTACTCGTATTACGTATTGATGTGTGCAGCGCAACAAGAGCACCACCACACTACGACTACTGCCACTCGGTCAATAATCGGAAGATTTGCTGTAATGACTGTCATTTTATGTGCACTACTTTACTGTGCATTCGCACCTTTGTGACGATTTTGGCTTTTGTTTGGTGATAGCTAACTAGCTAGCTAGGTGAGGGTGACGGTGACATGTCAGAATGTGGAATAAATGAAACATCCGAATTTTTTTTTTTGTTGTTGCATTATATGTCGACGCTTTTTCTCTTTGTTGAGGAGCTCAAGTAAACTGACGGGAAAAATGGTTGGTGGTAGTGCTCATAGGCCTTCATTTATTAAAAATGACACAGAGAGATATAGAAATACAGTACTTGATGATGTAGTAAACAGGTCGGGATGAAGGATGACGTACTGCTTTGTATACAAATAGACAATGGAACCAATTTTACAAAAATAAAATTGAATACGAAAAAAATATTTGCGATTTTTGACTGCGACAGCAATTTCTAACATGTAAATATTAAAAAAATTAATATATTTAATATAAAAATTAAAATAAAAAAATATAAAATAAAAATATATAAATATAAATCTATTTTTAATTTTAGCACTTTTTGTAATTTTTGTTAAATTAAAAAAATTTAAATACAGTCGAACTTCTCTATAGGAATTTCTCTCTATAACGACCCCCAATATTTATGCAATCCCGACAGTTTCTCAGATCATATTTACTCTATATATTCAACCATTAATGTGGTCCCAATACATTTGTTTTATATTATTTTATTTTTTTCATTTATTTTTAAAATTTGTTTATGTAATCAGCTACTGCTGCTTCCATGATGCCTCCTAGAGGAGTAAAATGTATGACCGAGCCTTTTTTTTGGTAGTTTTAAGTGCATTTTGTATAGGTGTCCCTATAGGGGGTTGAAATTGAGAAAATTGTTAGGAGTGAAAAATGACTGGGGTCGTTCATATGTTTGGACCCTCTAGGGGCGATTGCCAATACGAAAAGTTTCTCGTTAAAAACCGGGGGCTAATTTTGATTTTAGACCCATAGTTTCTTGGGTAAATTTTCTTAGAATTCATCGTAAAAAATTACTATTTTGATAACTGCTTGTGCATTTTTTTACCCCATACAAATTTCTAAGTATTTGTTACCAAGCTGTTACCAAACAAAAAATACTTATGCTGCCTCCACATCAAAATTTTGAAATGACCATCTCCAGGCCGGTTGATTACAAATGTAGTCATCATATAAAATGTATGAAAATTCACATTTTTATCTACCAAACTCAATTTTTTTGTTGGCTAACGTTTGTTGAAACGTATGTTTTCAGTGTTGTTTTTGTTTCTCCACAATCAATTCTGAAGAATCGGACTTAGAAAACGATATTATACATGAGGGGTACGATATTCGAAAAGACCGCAAGATGAAGTCTTAGCTTATGAAAATATTTTTCAAACGACTAAAGTACAGAGCAGGAGTACGTTACAGGCCAGCAACATGGTGCAAAGGTTGCAAACTAGAAAATATCATCAAAAAAATTCTAAACATGGAAAAAAGAAAATAATACTGCCAAGGACATGATATGGTCTCAGTAACCTACAAAAAGTGAGAGCTAGCGTTGCTAGCAAGCGTCAATAAATCAATCTATGTTTTGTGGATTACAAAAACTGTGCGCTATTACCATGCTACAATATTGAAATCTCGCTATTTACTTGGTTTGAAAATTACCTTACATGTTCGACTATGCAGCAGTAAAACCTTTCGAATACCTGTTTTGTGAGCTCAAATGAAATGAAATCTTCTTAAATACTATTAATCATCGGAAGAAATAACAGTTGTTGCACATCTATTTCCACTTTAAGGAGTAACTAGATTTATCCAGAATATACCATCAAGCTATACAAATATACCTTACTCAATCCAATTCCATTACTGTGAAATTGAAAAACGTAAGTCAGCACTTAGCATTTTTATTGGTGCTCTCCGGTGTAAAAAAGTAGAGATCCAATTGGATCTAATTGTATCTCACGGATCAGAAAAATGATTATACCTAATTAAATCAGAACTTATCTAATTGTTTCTTATTAGATTTAATTTAATCCAAAAGTTGTCCTAATTAGATCTGAATATATGTTTTCATTTAAGATTGGATCTCATTATACCTATGCAGATCCAATTATAGCTGGCATTTTTAATTATATAAAACCGGGTTCGATGAGAGCTTGTACGTCGGGTGGTCTTTTGGAATGATCTTGTGAATATAATGTAACATGAATAGAGCATTGAAATTGATTAATTTAATAAGATATCAGATAAAATTACGGACAAATCTCGGATCTGATTAGATTTATTAAGAAACAATTAGACCAGCATAGATCTAACCTTATCCAATCGGATATAACCATTTTTCGGATCTGATTAGATCCAATTGGATCTACAGTTTTTTAAACGGTTTGTCCTCGTACATTCTCCTTGTACATTCTTCGCAAAAGATGATCAGTAAATAGAACTATTTTAGTTTAATTTTGTATGTTGTAAAATAAGATTCGGCTGCTGTTTAAAAAGTTAAATAAAGGTTGTGCGTTACTCTTAGTTTTACGATTTTTTTTAATCTTATTATACAAGTCTTATTATTAATTCTGTCCTTAGTTGATTATTAAAATATATTCAAGTTCAAAACACCTTTCAGAATTATTATTTTTATATCAGAATGTCATTACATTACATAGAAAAACAGCCTGTTTACTTGTTTATAGACGGAATCAAATGTCAGTTGTTTAAGAAGCTTTTACTAGACATTATATTGACTCGACACTATACTATGTTGCCGTCGACAAGATCGAGGGCGCCGAAAGAAAATGTAGATGACTGGAGACAGAAACCGAACCATGATCTCCCACATGATAATCGCGTGTTCTAACCATCATGCCATGGTCGGTCCCAATGGAATTCATTAAAAATGCATTTGCAGGATATAAAGTCATTTAACTCAAGTACAAAAAACATTACATGTACTGCAAAAAGGAGTACTTTTGGCATCCCTTTTCAGAATGAGAGACTCCTCCGTGACTTCAGACGACACATTTTACTTTGTCGTTATTCTATATTAACAAAATTAGCAGCCCCACAATAACTATTGTAATTATTTTTCCCTCTGTTTGTATGTCTTGCACTTTCAATGTTTATATATTTCTACTTTTTCTTAAATAGCTCCCGTTAAAAACAATTTCAAAAATTAGCTGTTGCCTATTGTGCAAAATTTCTATTTTTTGTTATCTCAAACAACAACTTACATTTTATACCACAATGTTTATCACATACCCCCTCTTTTCAAGTGTTAGTTGGCAGCTTTGATTAGTTTTAAGCTTGAATTAATAAATGCCACAATAGTGGTTGATTATCAGGAGCATCAGGACATAGAATGTGATAACATCTACACACATAAATTTTGTTAGCGTTTTTAAAAAGTTTTTAGGAGCACTATAAACTATACACACACCTTCTTCTTCCCTCATAATTTTGTGGAACTTTTCCATCAGCTACAGCCAAACAACATTCAAAACAACTATTGAGAAGAACATTTTGTTGTGTATGGAGTACAAACACATGTTTGTGGCTCACACACACAACAACAGCGGACGTCATATCAGTCAAGCGCGTAATCATTTGCAATACATACATACGTACATATGTATAAGACGGTTAGCCGAGTGGTGCTAGCTGTGCTCTATCATATACTCATGCCACAGTAATGAGGAAGGAGACAGGTAACCCTAATGTTTTGCAGCATTCTGGTTGGTTTTGTGACAGCCAGGGTGAAATGCCAACACCACCATGACGAGCAAGCGAATGTGTAAAATCTAAAATTTTCCATTGGCATCATGATGCGAGCGAGAATAGGAAACTTACCAACAGTTGATAGATTTGGTGTGTCATTGATCTTGCCCACTGTATTGCCTTGATTTTGCAGCAATTGTGTCTGCTGCTGCTGGTGCAACAAAACGGCCGCCGCCGATTGTTGTGTTTGTGTTACGGCCTGTGGCTGCATTTGCTGCGTATTTGGATTTGGCGATTGTTGACTTTGCATTTTTGCCTAGAATAGAACAAATCGTTAATATACACTGGGATATCGCTTTCTTCAACGCAATGCGCCAATTTTCCAAGTCATGTTGTCATCGATATTATTCAATATTGTCCTGAGAACAATACACTTGATGTCACACACGTACATATGTACATCTCTGTGATTTATGCATATGTATTGGACAAAAGGTAAAGAAAAATAAATATCTTTAACAAATTATACGACAATTTGTACAAAAAAGAAAAAAATCTTGCCGTGTCCGACTGCGCCTCCACACCACCACCAGACGTAGAGCAGCAGGCCAGTGTGTGCAAGAGACAGACAGACTACAGCGACAGCCAATCCAATACACAAAAAGTATATAGCGATAAATACACAACACCAACAACAACAACTACTATTCAACACACAACAAAAAAAATTTGATTTAATTACACAAATCGTAATCTCCACACAGCGACGAGCCGAACGAAGAAAGGCGACGTTTTCTCAACACAATCAAAACTGTGAATTTTCCTCGTTAGACTTTTTCTTCTTTTTTCTGTGGGGCTTGTTTCTTCCGATGTTCGTCGGTGTTGTTGTCAGGGTTATTTCCAAGATTTTTCACTTGATTTTCTTTTTGTTTACGTTGTGAAGCGTATAAATTGACATATTAGTAAATGGCTCAGCTTTTATTTGTTAAAATACACGACTTTTTCTCACTTCACAATTCTAGTACTGCCGAATTAAAAATATTCCATTATCTGATCACAGAGTTTTCTAAATAGGCCAATACACGGTCGAATTTAGTTAACAGGCAGACGTCAAAACCTATACCAAAAAAAAAACGAATTCATCATGCACCGTATTCTTTGTATGCGGTGAACACAGACGTCTGTTTGTCAATCCAGTTTGAGGGATAGTCTTAAGAGCGATCAAAACTTGGCATCACTACAACGCCGGGTTCTCAGTGAGTAGTCAAATTGAGAGTTATTGTACGCCGTAAAACCAAAATTATAGGAATGACTAGAATTGCATTTGATGAAAAATGTCAGCGATCTGCACGGTTTTTTTTGGAATATTTTGAAAAACTTATACCATTTTCTTTGTTTTGGTCCCAAAATGTATTAACATTTTAAAAAATCCTATCGTTTAGAGCAGCCGGTTCTCATAAAAAGTCAGTATCATGTCATAATTTGAAAAAATCGAATTCTTATCTTTTCATCTCAAAAATTCGGAAATATTTTGGCAACAGTAGTGGATATAGAGTATTATATTTTCAATGGAATGACAAATATTACTTTGCAACTATTTTTTAACAAAGAAATAAATTTTTAAGTTTTTTCATCTTTTAACTGGTTCACAGTTGATGAATTTTTTGGTAAATATTTTTTGGGGAAAATATGCGTATTTCTTTCCTATTCGTTCGATAATATTTTATTGCTAAATAGGTCGAATAGAACGCATTGCCGTTTAATATAAATAGAGATGGCAACACCAACAAATTTGCACAAATAAACAATAAGAAATCAAAAGTGTACAGTACCAGTACCTCTTTACACTGTTTATCGCCGGTGGTGCTAATTATCTACGTTTCATTCGTATTGCAACTTATAAACGGGACATATAAATAGCACCAATTTATACTTAGCATCTTTAAATAATATTTTTGGCACAATTTGGTAAAATTACATAAGTTTACTGCATAGTTGTAAAAATCTTGGTTTGAGGATGCTATAGAAAAACTTTACACCAAACATGGAATTATTTTTTTCTGTGTAGTTTTTCACAAATACTTCATTGCGCCGTGCTACCTTCTTTCTTGCGTCGACGTATTTAGGTTGCCACCTGTAACAAAAATATAATTTTGACAATTGCCCATCATTCATTTAGCTCAACACTGGCATTGTTTTTCTTGTTTTGTTGCTATTCCGCACGTGGTGTTTAAAAGATTTCTACATTACTTTTATTTTATTTCTTCATTTAAAAACTAAAAAAATATGCCCCGCTCTAAAAGAGATAAGAAAGGTAAGTTAAATTAAAACCTCCAAATAAATTGCAATTAATGTGCCATTTGTAACGCTTTTTTCCCCTTAGTATCCCTCACCAAGACCGACCGCAAAGGTTTGGCGTGGAAACAACAAATTATTGATGACATCCGAAGATGCGTAGAAAAGTACCCTAACATATTTGTGTTCCAAGTACAAAATATGCGCAACAATTTGTTGAAGGATCTGAGGCAAGAATGGAAACAAAACTCCCGTTTTATTTTTGGCAAAAATCGTATTATGCAGATCGGTTTGGGTCGCACCAAAGCGGAAGAAGTTGAAACCGATTTGGCGAAACTTTCCAAGAGGTTGACTGGACAGGTGGGTCTGTTGTTTACCGAGAAGAGCAAAAAAGAAGTACTAGAATGGGCCGAAAGCTATTGGGCTGTAGAATATGCCCGCAGTGGTTTCAAAGCTACTGAAACTGTGGTATTGCCGGAAGGTCCCCTAGAAGAATTCTCTCACTCCATGGAGCCGCATTTAAGGTCACTGGGTTTGCCCACTAAACTACAAAAAGGTGTTGTCACTCTGTATTCTGAATATACCGTATGTGAAGATGGCAAAGTACTGACACCAGAACAGGCAAGAATTTTGAAACTGATTGCCAAACCAATGGCCAAATTCCAATTGACCATGAAATGCTCTTGGACAAAGACCGATGGTTTTGAGCTACATGTAGAAGACGATGTCAACGATGAAGATGAAAAAGCTGACAGCGGACAAGGTGATGAAGTGGATGATGAAGATGATGCTGCCATGGAACAGGATGATGATGATGATTCCGAAGAGGAAGACGACTAACTGTCATAGCGATATACTACTTACTTGGTTTAGTATAATTAAAAAATATATGTTATAAGTTAAATTTTTCATTAAAATTATATTTTTACGTAAGAAATTTATGATTGAGATTATTTATGCTGAAGACACACTACCGCTGCCTCCACCACCACCACCACCACTACTCCCACTTTTTTTGGTGGGCTTATAGGCAATGACATACCGTTGGGCCACTGGCAAAGGTTCAGCATAACCATTTGTGTATGAAGAGTCTTCGAATAAAACTTCATAGTCCTCTGTAGCTGTGTGCGGCAATCTATGAATAATGGCTTTGTAGAAACAGGTAGTTTGGGGGTATAAAGCCATAACTGAATAAAAAAGAGAGAAATGGAAATGTATATTATAGCCAAAATATATTTGGAAACTTTAGTGAAAATGTGCTATGTTCATCTTAAATATTCAGAAAGTGATTATATAGTTGATTTGTTTAATCGGTTTTTATGTTGGTAAAGTATATAAAGCATTTCTACACTCCAAGCTTTCGATACGTAAAACAAATTCAGTTCTTACCAACAGTATCTTTCGGAAACAGAGCATGACCATCAGTCTCCGGATTAGCTCTCATCAATGGCAACGGTATAACCTTCCTCTTGCTAAGTACATGCCGGTCTTTTTGTTCTTCATCAATATCAATGACATCGTATTTATTTTGCCTTTGCAAAAATTGTACGACCTCAGCTAATATCCAATTCTCTTCGTCTTCAACGCCTTTAACTAAAGCCGCCACATTATCGCCCACTTTAGCAATATAGTTCGTTTCAGCTGGTATGGCACCACAAAGCGGTGGCACTTTCTCTCCTGGCTTACTAACGAACAAGGGCAGTGTTTGTGCCGATATCTGTACCATTTTCATTAGGGCCCCTCTCCTAATGGCCTCTTTGTTGCCCGCATTACGAGCCTGAATTCGACGCTCATTTCTGATGTTGCGTATCTCTTGAATTTTGTCTAAGGCCTTTCTTATAGTGTCTTCCTCTACGGCAGCATCTTGTAAGCATGCCTTGTATAAACTTTTCATTTTTTGGACCGGCACATTACTTTGCTGTGCGCGGGTTAAACTATTGATATTTGTTTCAGAACGTCGACGTTCATCGTCTGTTTGATGAATTAAACGTTGAATATCTTTGAGACGTTCCTGCAGCAAACGGAAGACTGGTGAGATATTATGGTAAGCAACAAGAAATTTAACATACCTGTATCTGCTGTGCAGCGTTCTCAGCGGTTAATGGCATAATTTTAATAACTTAGCAATAAATATTGCAAAAAAAAATAGCGACCAAAAATTGTTGGCTTGTTTGTTTCCAAAACAAAACAAAAAAAAGTTATACATATGGCATCACCACTAAAGCATAAAGAGTTGCCAATTTGTTGACACTCACAGTGTTACCACATGACCAATGACATGATAATATTGCGGGGGGAAACCGTTTGGTATGCAAAAAACAAAAAAATTGCACATAACGGGCCTTTGAATCTTTTTTTAAACACCTATGTTTGGGTTCTTACATTAGAGTTATCTGTATGGTAATTCTGGACTGAATAAATCAAATATTATTTTGTATAAGAAAATGTTTATAATGGGTGTAGATATAGCGTTAAAATCAGATTTTTTTTTTTAAAAAAAAGGACATTCTTAAAACAATATATTTTAAAAAAATTAAATTTTTCTTTTGATATTTGATTTTATGGTGTTCTTTTTTTATTGAAATTGAATATTACTTTTGCGTTTTTTGTTATAGTTTTTAATGTATTTTGTTTTAATTTTTATATATTTTATGTATTTTGGTTCACGAATATCTTACTTATTTTATTTTTAATTTTTATTGCATAATACTTTTTTTAACAAGCTTAAAAACGTTCTTAAAGAATATGTTTTTAAAAAAACTATTTTTTAAAACTTTTTGTGTTATTTTTTTTTATCTTGTGTCGAATTTTTCGTTCGTTTTATTTTTGATTTTATATGTAGTTTAATAATTTGTTTTCAACTTTTAATATTTTTAGCACATATTTTTATTGTTTGCAAGTTTTAAGTTAGAATTTTTTGTTATATAAAATATTTTGCGAATCTTTTATTTATAATGATTTTAGTATTATTTAAAATATTTTTTTGTTTAAATATAATTTGCTTTTTGGTTTTTGTTACTTTTTGTGAGTAATTTTGGGCATATTAAAGCGATATTTGGATGAGGTTATGACGTTAAAAACAAAGCTTTTTTGTTAAAAAAAGGCATATTAAAATAAATGAAAATATTGGAACAAGTCGGGCGTGCTTTCAGAGAGCTTTCCAATGATATTTATAAAGTCTTGATCCGTCATCTGGTATCGGATATATATATATAGATTCCAACTTTAATGGGCGATATATCTTAAACTAATATTTTCCCCCAATAAAAAATAGCACTATTATACTCAGGATAGCAGTGTTAATATATAACAAAAATTGTGTCTATATACTGACAAGCCTTTGAAATTTTTATAAAATCATACACAATTTTTGTTACATCGTTTTTTTCAATAAGTTTTATTCGACCTTTTTGATATATATCCCAACATATGTTTTTATGTTTTGCTACACTTAAAGCAAATATTTTATTACATTAGCAAATTTTTTTTTTTTAAATTTGTTATTTGAAAGACTTCTTGATGTTTTAAAAACTGTAGCAAATATGGCCGCAAGCAATTTTGTTCTTACAAAATTAAGATTTTTTTTTTTTACAATTAAAATTTTTAATATTTTTATTTTTTTTTTTTAATAATTGTTTTGTTTGATGTTGATAAATATTTTTGCGAATAAAGTGGAATTCAGCCCCAAATTATAACATCCATTAATTTTTTTCTCTATGTATATAACATTTCTAAGAATATTCTATACAGATAATTCGAAACAATGTGAACATGCCATAACATGTAACTGTCAGCAAAAATGTGGCAACATTTTGGTTGAAGCATTAAAAATAAAATAAAAAAAACATATGTTGAAGTGATAACAAAGAGTTGGGGAAATATTGAAAATTACTTTTGTTTTGTGCACGAAAGCGGACACATCAACGAGAAAAGAGAAATCGGTCTGATTTGCAAATACAAAAAAAATCACTTTAATAGTAAAACGTAACACGGAACAATGATTTCATTCATAAGAAGGGTTTCCTGTAGTTTAAATTTCTCAGCGGGTTTGTTAACCACCAGCACCATTGGAAGCCAAATCACGGGACTTGTAACGACCGTTGATCGTTATATATCAACTGGTGACAATGCCCAGAATACAGCAGAAAAGTCTGCCGATCGCATTGGTGGCTTACCCACAGACGTAATCAATAGTCGGCAGCTAAAAAGGACTACACGGTAAGTGCGATGCATGCAATGAAGTAAATAACCGGCATTTTATTTACAATTGCCTTTGTTTACATTACTTTTTATGATGTCCAATAGACAGATACCTGCTAGATACAGATACACATACAAACACATATATAGAAACTTATTTGTGTACATTATACATTTTTAGCAGTTTCAGTTGTGCGTTCTTATTTTTTAACATCTTATTTGAAATGTATTTGTGCTACTTATCCGCCATGGGGGTGATTGTTGTTTTAGGCGTAATGTGTATACAAAAGTCACGTAGGCATACAGACGTTTGGATTAAATATTTACTGGATGCTGCTCCTTGTTGGTGCTGGTCCTCTTAAATGCTATGAATTGTAGTATTTACTGCGAAGATGCAATTGGTTCTAAATATAGAAGGTATCAGTGCGCCGGTAAACATACATTGAAAAATATTACAGATTAATAGAAGGCAGCTACGGAAATTGCAATGGTAAATGCAAATGAAGAGAAGTTTTAATGCTCAACGTTTGACAAAGAATAAAAATTCTCCCTACAGGAATGTAGAATTAAAACAAGGAGTAAATAAATTCAACAACGTATTTAAAAACATTGTTAAACACAAATATTAACCAAAATATATAAAGGATTAAATATTAAAACATCTAAAAACTGTAAAAGAAAAATTAACCGAATTATAAACATTTTAAAAGCCAAAGGTGACGCAGGAAATCATACTAAAGAAATAGCGCATTAACTATTTTTTTTAATAGTCTTTTTTAATTTGTATTAGGTATTAAAAAGTTTTGCCTTCAGATAAACCACAACTGCATATTGCTCAAAATAAAAGAGCGCCTAAGCAATTTTTTTTGTTATTAAATAATATAACTTACAGTAAACAGAACTTAATTGCAAATATATATTTTTTTTAAACATAATTTTTTTTCTTTGCGCAATAATTTTGTCTTGCGCTAACATAAGGTTTGTTCGTTTTTATAAAATCCTGTTGATGTGATACGCTTTTTCACTTACCTATGTCCTAGAAACCCAATAAATGGAAACAGATTTTTTAAATACCCCCAATAACAAAAAAGTAATAAAGCGAATTTGTAATCATAAAAAACCTTTCGATTTTGAACCTTATAATAATAACGAATGAAAAATAAGTTACTGTCATGGTAATACACATATTATTCATATACGATTTTTAATTTTTTGATTCATTAAAGAGAAAGCAATAAGATTTACAACTGCCACTTAATTAAGTATTTAACTTTTGACACTCATATAATGAGGCGAACAATTGTTTTTTATTGTCTAAAGGTTTATACCCAAATGACACTCCATAGCGTTAATAGTTGCTGTGTAATTTAAGCGTTGTTTTAGTTAAACAGCGGTCATCAGCAAAATTTAATTTTGTTACAAATAAACTTTAATTTACAAAAATATTGAAATCCTAATTAGTGGAAAATGTCATTAGAATTATTTCTGATGGAGATAATTTGATATTATGTATTTAAAATTAAGTGGATATATCATTTTGACAAGAATTTTGTATTTTTTGCGAGTTACTATATTACAAGATTGTAAAATAAATTAAATACAAATTTGAGTTCTACATGTACATTATTTGACCATTGTTATTTCAGTAGTGTTGTAAAATTTATTGGTATTACTTTAACACCAATGGCAATAATGAAATGTTCTTACGAGTTCTTGCTCTAATTTTGTATTCGATATCATTTAATTTTTGTTAAGCAATTTATCTTAATGCAACAAAAAAACCTATTTTTACCATTTGCATTATCATAGAGTGTCAGCCCGACCGAATGATTGTTTTTATCAGCTAAAAATAAAAGGTTTCAATATTTACAGTGCAAGGTGATGTCAACTGGTTTAAAATATTCATTTCGCTATTTGTATGTAAATTTTATATTTCACTTCAGTTCATATCGGCACAATCTATATATCACACAGAAATTACTAAACAACAACAACAACAAGTAACATGTATGCCTATGGTCTTATTTTCAGAGCATTGTCAACACTACAAAATCATTCTGTGCCACCGGCAGCTCGTGTTACTATATCCCAAGATGAATGTCGTGATCTTATGACCGTATTTCCCGGTATGTATGATATGTAAATATGCATTCATATATAATACATATGTATGTATATAAATGCTGTATGAATATAAGAACTTAAACTCAATAATTTTTTAATGATTTGCAGATGTTGTTAGCGATTTAAAAGAAATTACCAGCAAATTTAGTACAAATGAAACTGCTGCCTGGTTTGCTCGAGTAAGTTACTACTAGAAACTTTTTTTATATCATATTAACTATTTTATCATTTGACATTATTTTACAGTGTCTCGAATATAATTTGCCAAAAGGCAAAAAGAATCGTGGCCTTTTAACAATCATAGCCTATAAAAGTCTAGTCAAACCCCAAGATTTAACTCCCGAAAATATTAGATTGTCACAGATTTTGGCCTGGTGCGTCGAAATGCTTAATGCTTTCTTTTTGGTCAACGATGATGTGATGGACAACAGCATTACAAGACGTGGTCAAACGTGCTGGCATAAATTGGACGACGTTGGCGTGGCGGGCATTAACGACGCTTTATTGATGGAGAATGCCATTTATGTTTTACTTAAGAAGTATTTCCGCAACACTGATTGTTATGTGGAATTAATGGAACTATTTCACGAAATAACATACATTACTGCCTGTGGTCAAAATTTGGATCTGTTAAATGCCGATAAACCTGTGACAACATTCTCTATGGAGAAATATAATGCAACGGTAGCGAATAAAACAGCTCATTATACGTTCTATTTGCCATTTGCTTTGGCAATGCATTTAGCGGGGTAAGATTAGTGCGGAATTAATTATTTAAAGACATTTCTTATATCTTATTATTTTTTTGTATATTTAGCATCAAAGACCCCGAGGTATTTCGGCAATCAAAAACTATTTTACTAGAAATGGGTCATTTCTTCCAGGTGCAAGATGACTTTTTAGATTGTTTTGGCAATCCCGAAATAACAGGAAAAATAGGCACCGATATACAGGATAATAAATGCTCTTGGTTGGCTGTAGTGTGTATGCAACGAGCTAACGACGAACAAAAACAAATAATGTTGGAATGTTATGGTCAAAATGGTAAGGTTGTTTTTTCAATATTTTTTTAATAATATAAAAAGAGGACCCGGCAGTAAAGGAATCTTTCTTATATGCCTATGCATTTGTTTTCTAATTAAATATCGATTTGGTTTATATAACAAATGAGCTGAAATACTTTTTTTGCGACAACTTGTTTTTATATCGCTTAATTAATGTAGTAAACATATTGATGTAAAATTTCTTATCTAAACTAATTCTAACAATTATTACAGATCCCGAAAAAGCTGAAAAAGTTAAGGAATTATATAAGTCACTAGGAATACCCAACACATTTGCTGTTTACGAAGAAGAATCCTACAATATGATCAAAACTCACATACAACAGACGTCACGAGGCATTCCTCACGAGATATTCCTGCAACTTTTAAATAAAATTTATCAACGCGATGCATAAACGAAATATCGAAATAAGTAAACAAAAACGATGCAATTATTTTTTGTGCTATTTAGCGCTGTAGATCAGCCACACCACTGATGGTTTAGTTTTAGTAACTAGTGTTTATATTTATATAAAGAACATAAAATCAAATTGTAATAAATTGTAATAATTGCAAAAACGATAAAATTAGGTGTGTTTATTAACTTACTGTTTTAGTTAAAATCATATTTGGCAAATTTTTCTCTAAAGTTTTTAACTAAACTAGTTTCATTTTCCACATCCAATTTACAAGCTCTCCAATCAACTTTCTCATCACAGTTTAAAAGATTTTCGGAGCAAAAAACATCTCTGAAATTACAAAAGTTTAAATGAAATCTAATTACTTATTTCAACTAACTTAATGTGACAGTCATACCTTGCAAAGTGTATAGGGAAATGTTTCATTTGCCTTGTGATTAATGTTGACTCATCGGGCAGCTCTGCTACAAAATATGGACCTTGTTGTGGCAGCATATCTGATGACGCTAGAGCGGGTATGGTCTCAAATTCTAAATTGAATTCTTCGGCTTTATCTTCAAATGCATGAGGTATTTTCCAAGCAAAGCCCTCATCGATGCCAAAGACATTAATTTGCATATGAGAGGTTTTGTAATTTCTTTCAGTGAAACATGCAACTTGATTGTGTTCTTTGAAAAACTTTTTGAGGGCTTTTTTAAAACGCAACAATTCTTTCCAATCGCTCTCAGTTAACTGAGCTGCACAAGATATGTGGGTTATCGACAATATTAAGATATGATAGTCATTTATAGGACCCTTAGCTAAGGCCAGATAAAAGTGTTCACCTATGGTAATTATCAAATGTTTCTCCACATTTGGACACGAAAGACAAAACCAACAGATTTCTGTAAAAGATTAATTAAAAAATATAAAATAATATATATTGCAGTAATTAATAAAAAAAAATGTCTATAAATAATTTTTTTATACATAGTAAAGTTTGTAACGCATTTTTAGAATTAATTTTAATATTAGAAAATGTTCTCAAATCATAAAAGCTTTTCTCAATTTCATGTGGAAAATTATCATATCAATTGAATTTTTATAATGCACTTTGCTCTTAAACAGTGTTTTTGTGTTCTTTTCTGTGAAGCAACTTATTTTACATTGCATTTTTAAATAACAGTTTAGCAAAAATTTAAAAATTAGTACGAACCTTGATCCCATTGAAGTATTTTAGGCTTTTTGTTCTGACGATCATTTCCACTAGACCTTTTTCGATTGTCATTCTTGCCATCCATGTCAAAGAAATATTGTTTGCTTTCGATCTGCAATGAATTAAATAGAATATGTATATGCGTTTAGTACTATATACTTAGGACAATTGAAAAGTCGTTAAATTTTATGTATGGAAACGTATAAAAGTTTAAATTTGATACCACAAATTCTACATCTTTCTTTAAGTTGTATTAAGTAAATTCATAATTTTACATTATCCACGCAAAAGCGAGGTATTGTTGTTGCTTTAGAAGCAACAAATCAAATTTGTCAAAGATTAATATTATTCATTTAACTCCATATTCCAAACCTGAGCAACATTAGTGGGATGAGTATACAGATTACGCTGCAAGTGCATTACTACGTGGGCTTTCATGTAGTACTTTACTTTCTACCTACCCCTTGACCCTTCAGTTTTATATCACTGAAATTCATCTCGGCAAACGGACATTTAGTTTCATTTGTGGTCTTCTGTATAAGTTCCAAAACACGCATTTTATCCACCGGCGTCAAACTTAAAGCATAAATATATTTGTCTTTTTTTGCATTGCCCACCTCCGCTAAAGATACAAAACGTGTGCACAATTCCAGTTGTGTTATTTGATCGGAGGGTAATCTTGAAAAAGACGGAAACATCTAGTAATATGAGTCTACAAATACTTCAAGTAAAATAAATACCTGTAAGGTGCTGGTTCATAATGTTTATTGCTTAGACCACAAAAGTGGTACCTTGGTTTTATGTCACGGCACAAAAATGCCACCAAATTTGATGTGTTTTCCTTGAAAATTTAAATTTGAGTTATTAGAAAACATGGTATATGCTCACAATAGTATATGTATGTACTCACTGCCGGTATATCATCTGCCACGCCACAAGGCCACTGAGATGTCAACAAAATATCGATGCCACGATAGTCACTTGCTGATGATTTATTGACCAAGCACGAATTTCTTACTGCCTCAACATCATCCATTTTAAAGTACCATTCTTGGTCTGGCACTCCCGTTGGCTTTTCCAAACCACTAAGATATGCTATTTTTGTGCCAGTTGATAATGTGTAAAGTCCCCTCTTGCCCAAGTAAGTGAGATTCGTGCAAATTTCTCCATCAGGTATATCCTCATACATCTTGGTAACATTGCTATTATTAGGCCCCAGTATATATGTTGGCACTGGGACTGTCACAATACGGAGGTATAAATTAGTATTGGTTTAATAGACTGTAGAAAATCATTCACCTACTGTTTCTGTGTCCATTTCTATAAGCTATAAGTTCTTCATTCTGTTTATCGTCTTCAGAGAAAAAATCTCCAACACACAGCAGGATTTCGAAAGGACCGGCTTTTTTGTTTATGTTTTCAACACGTTGAAATAATTGTTTGAAGTGACCACGTACATCTCCGACCACCAACCTAAAGCGAAACACGGAAATAAATAAGGTTTCCTGTTAATGTGTTGTTACATACACTTTGATTTTCGTGTCCATGTTCCAAAGCTATTTTCGAAATTATTCCTATCTTCAAGACAAAAAACCTGGCAATAATTACTTTCTTCTTTTCGGCGGCTGTTCCTATCAGTGGAAAATGCAAACAATAATTATCCTGGTACCAGCTGATTATGTTTATGGAAAGCTCACATACAAATGCTGAGTATTCTGAAAAGCATATACTATTGGCGTTGCCAGACTAGGTGTTAACTACAACACCAAATAGAATAATTCAAAGAAAGAATATTTGGTACTGAATACTTCTAAAATAGGTTCCGTTATATGTGGGTACATAAATAATACGTATTAACACCACGATTCACACCATTCGCTCGTTATATTTGGTGAAAATTAATTTTTTTTTAAATTTTTTTGGGTTTAATTTATATTTAATTTTAATGTATATTAATAACATTTTTTAAATAAAATAATAAAAATAATACTATCAATACGGACTAGTGTGAGACCGGATCGGTGGTTTTTCATAGAAATTATATTGTTGCTATTGCTATATTTTTATATGTATAAAAAAATAATTATAAATAAAATTTGGCACAAGTGCAGAATATGGGGCGGGAGCCCAAAAAAAAATTCCATCCCACCCCAAATCGAGGTCAAAGTTGGCGCTAAGGCCCTGGGGGGCTCGGGGTTGCCAAAAAAGGGGCCCTTGGGTTCTATGATGACCCCCCATGTGTGGGTACTCAAATGTAAGATATTTTCGAGATATTTAAGTTAAAAAATTTGAAAAAGGATTGAAAAAAGTAGAAAAATTTAAGGAAATAAATTGAAAAATTCTAAAAAAATTTAAAATCTAAAAACCGCGCGATGTTATAAAAAAAATTTTTTTTCTGAAAAACCCCGTAAAAAATTTTAAAAAAAATGGGGGAAAATAATGGAAAATTAGAATAATTTAAGGAAATGTTATCAAAAATGTGTGAAATTTTTAATGTTTTTTTTAATTTTTTTAAGGTTTTTAAAGGAAAATTTCAAGAAATATTTAAAAAAATTCAAAAAAAGGCTAAAGAGAAATTTTTGAAAGCAGAAAATTGATAAAAAAAAGGATAAAAGTGGAAAAAATGAATAAAAATTTGAAAAATATTTAAAAAAAAGCTATGTATTGTAATTATATATATTTTTTTTGGATATATCCCTTTAAAATATTTTTTTTTTTAAATTAGAGTTGTAAACGTTGAGATGATTGCAGTAGCGCCGCAATCTAATTTTTTCGCGCGATTTTTTTAAAAAAAAAATTTCCTTTTGGTATATTCCGGGAAAAATATTATTTTTTTTGTAAATTAGAGTGAAAATGGATATGTTGGGCGTAAAAGCGCTGCAGGCAAAAATTATATTTAAAAAAATCGCGCGATATTTTTTTTAATCGGGCTCCCGCCCCATATTCTGCACTTCAGCCCAAAATTTAATATGTAGCAGAAGGTATGGCATTTTTTTATCGGGTACTCGGTTCAGAAATGCTCAAAACATTTGCAGCTCTATACTGTATATTGAATGATAAGAAACTGTACTGAGTGGCAACCACAAAATTTTTGTTTACATTCCAATGTTTACAAATTTAGTTATTTTGGAAATTATTTCCTTTTTTGCCCATTAATTTGTACATTAAAACAAACTGCAACACACAGAGAATCAGTATTATGTGTTCCGACGTAGCAAGCCACCACAAACGATATGAATACTGTGTTACACGTCTAAAATACAGACAAGGAAGAGAGTTGAAGGCGGTTAAGGTACTTATGCTAAGCAGCAACTCCAATAGATACCCGCACCATACCCACCCACTATCATTTCTAGGTCTACACCGTCGCCAATGAATCGCGACACTTACTTGTGTTTGGAGTTCCAAAAATTAATATTCTTCCGGAATTGAAGCAGAGGGTACAGCGATTTGGCAAGCTGGAGTATGTTCGGAATGTTACCACTGAAATGTTGGAAAAAGGACTTGAGTTAGAACCATTTACCGAGGTTTTCTGCATAAAATTCCAACAAATAGGCGATGCACGTAAATGCAAGCGTTATCTGGACGCTAAGGAGTTCTATGGTGGCATACTGCATATTTCCTACGCTCCTGAGTACGAAACCGTAGATGAATTAAGAGACAAACTATGCAATAGGCACAATGAAATCAAGCACCGGCAACGAGCAAACTCAAAGTTCAAACGACAATATGAAGAAAATGAGTCTGTAAATTTATGATTAAATTGTATTTTCATATAAAACAATCTGCACATAAATAACGTGTATGTTTGCATATACATATTTCTACACTATAATAATGTACATTAAGCCAGTATTCGCCGTGTCCGATTTAAAATGGTTGTTTTTCAATTGTCATATATTACTACTTTGTTTTACGCCAGTCATGATACATTGTCAGCAGAGGCACACGTCTTTGCCATACTTCCATACCATAGTAAGCCCAAAAGCTAAAAATGTTAAATAGTTAATTATTAAGAAATTATTTGTATTTTTCATCTATAATTTGTGACTTACAGGCCAAATATCGCTCCACCCAAGTGAGCAGCATGATCAAATAGTTTCCAGCCCATTAAACAGCCTGCCAAATCAATACCCATTATAACCTTAATCGCTGTACCGGCAGAAAATGTCACCATAGGTAGGAATAGTATACTTAGTTGCGTGTCGGGATACTGGGCACAAACGTAAGCTAATATTGCCATAATAGCGCCAGACTTTAAAACAAAAAATTTTTTAGAATAAGTAAAAAGTTATTTCAATCGTATTCTCATTTAATTTACCGCTCCTATAGATAAACCCGCTTGTACTGTAAGTGCTTTGTACAAAATACTAGTTAGACTAGCTACCACACCGGCGCTCATGTAGACGGCTAAAAATTGCTCTTTTCCTAGTGATAAGATGGCTGCATTGGAGAAACTGTGCAATACATACATATTGGCAAACAAATGAAAGGCGGAATAATGACTAAAAGTTGACAGGAACATAGGCCAGCAAACCGCACCTAAAAGCGAAAATGATACGGATAAAAAATAACCAATTATATATAAAAAATTACAGTAATAGTTAATACTAATTACTAAATTAATTAGATTATAATTTGTATGGTTTAAAAAAATGTTACGACATGCTAAACTAGCTTTTTGTTTGTTTTATTTCCATAGTACTTACGTGCTGCTGGATTGGAACAAAAGTATTTCACCATAGTATTTCTTAAAGATGGCACCCGCCACAGACCAAATACTAAAACATTTAAAGCACAGATGGGAGCGAACACTCTTTCTCCAGGAGATAGTTTTTCCCACAATTTTTTGATGTCCCTTTTTATGTTTTCCCACGAATCTTCTTCGCTTGATTTACGGCGGATCCAGCCCAGTTTCGCTTGCCTTGCCTTTTCCAGCATCATATTTCGGGTATTCTCGTATTCCATAATGGTAGCTCCGACAAAGGAGCCAATACTAAACTGAAAAAAACAATACATTATATACCAATCCCTTGAATACAAAAAAACGACAATGACAAATTACCGCTCCAGTAAACACTAAAGCCTTAAAGACATTTCCAGAGGGCACTGATGATCCACCGAGCTCTTCGAACGGTTGCAACGCAGGACGAGTAGAATTTTTAGATTTCGCTGAACTTCGTATGGATCTAAATAATACGCGATGAGTCAGGGAACTTTGTCCATTTGAAGAATGACCAACATGATGCAATAGCAGACGGTTGGAGTTCTGAGCCAACTGCAGGGAGGAGTCTCTGTGGAAACAAATAATTAATTAAAAAATATAGTGATATATAATACAGCATTCCTTTACCTAAGTTGGCTAGGACGTGTACATCTTAGCCCCAGGCGCAATAACATAATTTCTATTGAAAATTTTTTGTTATGGGTTTCCGAAAATTTTCTATTTTTTTGTACTCTCAAACACAGCTATTCACATTGACATATGGCAGTCAGATCAGCTGGCAGAAATGCAGAGATGCCAGCTTAGCGGATTAATACGAAAAACAGTTGCCTATAAAATGATTTAAAAGTTGCCAGCCTTAAAAGTAACGGTTTCTCTTCAAAAGGCAATTAGGTTTCACGATACACAGAAAAAATGGCGACGCAGCCTAAATATTTTTTTAAAAATTGCCCTTGACAACGAAAGACGTGTTATGTTAATTTTGTTTTTAAAATTTTTATGTTTTTGTTTAATTTAGTCATTTTGGCAAAAGTGCGGAATAAGAAAAAAAATAAAAAAAATATTATACGCCCTCCAAAACACATCCTACCACGCGAAAATCAAGGTCAAAGTTAGCGCCCATGAGGCCCAGGGGGGTAAAAAAGGGTCCCATTGGGTTCTATGATGACCCCATATGTGTGGGTACTCAAATGAAAGATATTTTCGAGACGAATCCAATGCTGTATTTTTGAATGCAGGGTAGAGTTTCTCTCCCGGGATTTCCCGGGATTCCCGGTCATTTTTAATTCCCGGGAAATTAAAACACCTTTGGCAGATCAAATTTTAGAAGCTTTAAAGAACCGAATTGAAGAAAGAAGGGGCAAGCGACTTTATACTTTAGTGAAGTATCTTAAAGATCCAACAGTATTTGATAAGAAAGCTAATAACTTATTTCTAACTGCTTCAGAACAAAATGTGATCGCGTACGCTGAACAAATTTATACTCGACTTTTTAAAGAAGACGTTATCGACGAAGTTCTGGAATCGGACGAAATTCCTATTTGTGACATTAGTATCGAAAGACCATTTGAGGATATTTTAGCCGATGCCATAACAAATGAAATGTTGCATCAAGTAATAGACAACTTAATTACTCGGTAAAATAAGGATTTACAATTTTACGAAGCAAGTGGAAAAGCAACGGAAAATGTCAACATTTTATTGAATGCTCTTCTTACAATAAGGCCAACATCAGTTGAAAGCGAGAGAATGTTTTCAACAACAGGGCAATTTGTAAATAGAATTAGAGACTGTCTGATGAAACTATTAACGCTCTTTCTGTTTTAATAACGTATTTTCAAAATGACAAATTAACTTTTATTGCTTAACTAATATTTTTATATACATATACATTAAAATGAATGTTTTTCTTTTGTTATGTATTTGTTTTACTTGCAGCTTGTACTATATAATCTCATACTGCAAAATTGAAAAAAATTAACATAGTTTGTCTTGTTTTTCTACTGCGCGAAAATTCCCGGGATCCCGGGAAAGGCAAAAATTTTTCCCGGTTTCCTGGGAAATGTAAAGTCCGGGAAAAAGAGAAACTCTAATGCAGGGTTTTTGGGGCCTTATAGACCCAAAAAGGGTGCCCTTGAGTCTTTTAGTGATCCTCATTTGTAGAAATATATTATAAGAAAAAATATTTTTTTTTTAATTTCTTTATTTTAAAGGAAATCTTGTTATATAAAAAAACGGCTAGGTGGCAAATGCCACACAGCCGATAAATTTTTATTTAATTTTTTATTTTTATAATTTTTTTTTTTAATTTTTAGTAAAAGTATTTTTTGTAATTTGATAATTTCTGAAAATTATATAGATTTTTTTGACTACTTTTGATAATTTTGTGTAGAAATATATTTAAGCATTTTTTTAAAAAAAAAAAACTTTTTTTATTTTAGACCTTTATGTAATGAAAAGTATTTTGTTAATTTAAAGATCGATTTGTGAGATTTTTTTTTAATTTGCTCCTGACATCAATACATCTTTCAATGAGCGTAATTATGTCTAAATGATTCCACCTACTGTTTGTATATGGATGTATCGAAATAGATCTACCCAGGTCCAGAATTGCCATAGTTGGAATCGTGGTGATAATTGTTTTAATTAATTCCTACTCTTTTCGGTCAAAGTCGCTCTCAAGCCATTTCGTTGCTCTGATGTGTGTCCACAAGTGTCCGATGACTAAACTTTTTCATATCTCAGCTCACCAAAAGCAGGGCAGTGAGAAAGAAGATACTCCGCGATCTCCTCTCCTTCCTCATCAGTGCAACAAAATCGTTGTAGGGAAGTTTCAACCTCTTAGAGAGTTTTCCAAAAGGTCAGTGATGAGTTACAACAGCTTTGATGTTCCTTTGGATGAAATTTAGACAGGTTCAGCCAAATCTGTTTGATCGCTGTGCACGTGGGTTCTCTTCTCAAAGAATGTGTTCTAAATGAGATGATGTCAACCTCGGGACCGGCTGTTGTATATTGGTTAAAACACGCAACTACCATGCGGGAGATCCGTGGTTCGATTCAGTCATCTACATTTTTCTTTCATTGCCGACCCCTCGATGTTGTCGTATAAGTGTCGAGTTAATCGGCATGTCTAGTAAAAGCTTCTCAAACAGTGACGTTCGTATTCGTCGATAAACAAGTAGGTGCCGTTTGCTGTGAATTTAAAATAGAAACACAACAACGCGAGACGCATCCCATACCTCATTCATGGGGTGTAAAACAAATTAAGTATTAGGTTATGAGATGATGTAAACACTAGGTGCGAAAGAAGTTTATAAGGTCATCTCCCAGTTTTAAAGTTATCTAATTTTTTTCGATCCGTGCACCCTACGGCTCCACGATATAGTATTTTTTGTGATTTATCGTCATTTGATGACCGATCGTCTTCGATATCGTTTTTTTATAATTATTCAAGGGCTACAAGGATAATAGTACCTATTTCGGAAAGATTTCGTAAAGATCTTAAAAAATAATAGCTTTGTTTTTAAAGTATTTACTTTAATTGATAAACAAAAAAAGTTACAAAAGTTTTTAAAACCGATAGGTTTTCGAGCGACACTATCTAGTGGACACCCCTACGATTAAAGATTTTTCAAAGACAATATCAGAAAACCAAATGTTTTTAAGATTCTCAACCTTTTTATTTTTGCATGTGGACCCGACCAGTGACAATGTAAATCCTTTTTCTTCGCCAACGAAAACTAACAATTTACCACGTTAAAATACAGCTCATTTTAGAGTCAGCAGCCCAACAAACTAATAAAACTTACCTTAAATTCTAAAAATTTTCATTTTACTTCACTAAAAAAATAGAGTAAACAAAAATTTCTTGTTTCGTTTTTAGTCTTTATTTATTCTTTTTTTGGATAATTAAGAAACTGTAATTTCAATAAACTTAAATAATTTATCAATCTTCTCCTCCAATTGGTTTTTGTTTTGTTTTTTTTAATTCATGAAAAATTATGCTATTCACAACTAAGTGAATTTATTATTTGTTTTGTCGTTTTATTTTTACATTTAAATTTGTATGTGTTATAATAAAATATGATTTTATTTTGTTGTGTGGACAATTATATATTTTTTTGTTTTGTATAAATTATAGGCATAACTTTGTTTGAAACTCTTTAGCTGAGTTTTGCACGATGAAATTTTCACGACGAATAATGTGTGTGATGTCTTTCACATTTGAAATGTCTTATAAAGCAAATATTTGTTCTTTTTTGCGGTTTTTTTTTTATTAATTTTTGATTTAATGACATTTTTGTGTTGGTACATAAAAAATGTAGCGAAAATGCTGTTTAGTATTTTGCTTTTTTTAGTTAATGGTTTTTTTTATGAATTTTTCTTGTTATTATTTTCAATTTTTTTTTTGTTTAAAAAGGAAGCAATGTTTCAATAAGTCAATGGTTGTTTGAATTTTGCAACATTTGAAGGGTAGGTTTACGAGTTGTTGTTGTTGTTTTGGGTTTAAGGAAAGGGATTACAAATTTACTTACTTACCATTTATGTGTTAAGATTGAAAATTAAAATTGCATAGAAGAGAATGTTAATATGAAGAAGAAGAAGAGGAAGTAAATGGAAACCTGTTGTTGTCTGTTAATGATGGTCGTCATATAGTGTTAAACATTTATAATTTATACATTCAACATCAATGAAAAAAATACACACAGAGATTTCAATAAATTTGGCCACTTCCTATACAACAATATTATAAGAGAGAAAAACAGAGAACAAATGGTATATTATGAGTGGAATTTTGAATTGAAAAGCCTTCGCCACCCACATCGCCAACTTGGTCAAATCTAAATGACTTTACACTAGAAAACGCGTTCAATAAAAGACGTTGTCAAATACTTCTACCAACCGATTGACTTACATTCTGAATATTCTATGTATGTTTTACATTGAAAAAAATTATTTGAAAAAAAAAAAAAAATAACGAAACGTAAAAAACGAAGTAATAAAAAGTGGAATCACATTCCAAAAAAAGGTATCATAACATGAAACTGAAATGACTAAGCTACAAAAGAAGTTCCTCAAAGGTAATCATTAGTAAATTCAGTTACTATTCATTCAAAGTGAAAATAACCATATCAATAAGTTTACGAATTTCGGAAATATTGAATACTAATACATCAAGAAATTAATGAAAGCATTGCTGAATACCTAAGCGGATTGCGAAACAGTAAAGAAGACAAACATTTGAAGAAATTTCTATGAGGAAATTCAATCGTTTGACTAACAGTCATTCTTCCTCCTTATCTAAGGTCGTCCGACTAAAAGTGTATATTCCCTCTAGCACCTTGACTTATATGAAAAGAACAATTTCTGTATTTATTTGGTTACCGATAGGATTGTTCGAGGGCATTTGCGATAAACCGCATATCAAATGTATTACATTTCTGACATAGCTTAAATTACAAATACATTCATAGCCCAAAACCTTACACGTACCGCTTAGGGTTTGTACACAAGACGAACGAACGAACGTACGAAATTCTATTGAAATAATAATAAATAACATTCGGGATTGATTTCAAGTTTGTTTTTCATGTTTTAACACTGTTTATTTAAGGATTTTTCTTTAGCGGATTTTATTATTGAATAATCATCATCATCATAATAAACGTAGTAATAGAATAAGATGTTGTAATGAGTGAGCGGATGTGAATGTTGTTGTAAATTGGTATAGACAATTCTTTTTTTTTAATGGGAGTTGTTTTTTCTTCTTTGTTATTGTACAACAAACAAATTAAAAAAACAACTTAAGCATATGTATGTACATATGTATTCAAAAACACAACAAAAACAAGTTTACGTAAAACTTAACGTAAATAACTGGTTTATTTAGAAATTCAATATAAAAAAAAAGAAAACAAGAAAAAAGGACAATGACAGATTTTTGATCATCTATGCCAAATAATAGAATAAACGAGTTGCGGGCGGTCGGTCGATTGTAGTTAGATAAAAACTATAATAACACAATATTTTTGTGGGTTTTTTGTTGTTTTATTTTGTTTTTTCTTTGATTTGGCCTCATCACCATCATCATAATGGGCAAATGAAAGTTATTTGTTTTGTTTTATTTAATATCTTACTGCAAAATAATAAAAACGAAAAAGAAAACAGTAACTGTTTGAGTTTTTTTTTTGGTTATTATAAAAAAACAAAATGAAATTATTTATTAAAAAATAATAAATAATATAATGCTCTGCCTAACAAAAATTAAATAATGTTTACTTATTTCATTTCTTTTTCACGAATTTTTTGTTTTGTATATAAAGGTTGTTTTTTTTTTGTTGCAAACAAAGAAAAATAATTGTTCAATAAAAAATATACACAATAAAGAAATATATTTTGAATATAGATCATAAAAACTGTGGATTTTTGTTTTGTTTTGCACTTGTTTATTGCTAATGGTTGTTATAGTAGCTCTGTTGTTTGTTATTCTTACAATTTTTTGCTTTTTTTGGTAGAATTACTAACGAAAAAAGGAAGGGGTTCGCTCGCGCGCGCGCTCTTTAAACAAGTAAAGAAGAATGAAAAATATTAGGATTTTCCACAGATAAATTCAAAATACTTTAGAAATATTTCAAATTTCAAAGCGGAGGAAAGGGATTTTTTTGACTGCCTTCGTCGAACCAAATCAAAAATTGCAAATAATTTTTGTTTGTGTTGTATGTTGTTGTAGTACCTTACATTTTCCAACTTCTTTACTTCTTTGCAATTGATTTCTCCTCCTTTTGCTGGACGTGTGTTGTTCGTTCCTCTCTGTTTGCTTAAAATTTCCAAAACATCTTTTCTTGTTGTGAAAACTATAGGATGATGTTGTTGCTGTTTATATTGACCATGTTGTTGTTGTTGCTGTTGTTACTGTCGCAGTTATTGTATGGTTGTTGGTAGAAGATCCAAGACTGTTGTTGTTGTTTTTATTAAAAATTTTGTTGTTGTTGTTGTGGTTTGCTTTTGTTGTTCAATTTAGTTTTGAATTAAAATATTTTTGACTGAATTTTTGTTGGATTTTTCTTGTTTAAAAATATTTCTTGTTTTAATTTTGTTTGTTGTTGTTGGTTTTTGTTTTCATAGTCATTTTAAAAAGGAAACAATTTAGTTTGGTTGTTAGTTGTCACCACCTTCTTGTGGTTCATCGCCATCACCTTGGGTGTCCGATGTCCAGAGGGTAAGGTTATCTCTCAACAATTGCATGATGAGTGTTGAGTCCTTGTATGAGTCCTCGTTAAGGGTATCCAGTTCAGCTATCGCGTCATCGAAAGCCTTTATAATAAAATATAAAAAAAAGACAATGTTAATACAACTCAATATAATTTTCATAGCAGTCAATGCAATTGTAACGAATAAAGAAATATTTCATAAAATAAATACATTTTAGAAAAGAAAACTAAAAAAACGATAGATATAATTAGTACATCTATGTTTCGTTGTTTAGCGCAATAACAACTTGAGTTCAATAAATGCAACAACAACAACAAAAAAACCAAAATATTAATGAGAATTAAATTCCTACCAGAGTACGTTAATAGATTTTAAGTAAACATGCATGTATTACAGTATTTTATAAGAGATTTTAGCCTACGAATAACAATGTTTTTAACAACAAATACAATGTGTATTGAAGTGCCCTGTACAAGTGCACTTGAAGTGGTTTCAAGACTATTTTTGTTCATCACATGTAATTGTTTTGATTCTGTGAACAAGACATGAACACTAGACAGCAGTGTTGTTTTGGTAAATAAACAAAACAAAAGCAAGAGAGCGAAAGAGTGTGAGTTTTGAACATAACAGTGTTTTGTAAAACAAATGCACTTAAATAAGTTATGTTTGTACCAAGAGGGTACTTTTATTGTATCAAATACAATTTATTGTGCCAAAAAGTACAATTTATCGTACCAAAAAGTATGGTTTTTGCACCAAAAAATAAAATTCATTGTATCAAATAGTTTATTTTACCAAAAAGTACAATTTATTGTACCAATAGGTATTTTTATTGTACCAAAAAGTACTTAAATTGTGCAAAAAACTCTTTTATTGTATCTAAAAGTTCTTAGCTCGATGTGGAAAAAAACAAAACAATGAAAGTTTTGTAACTCTTTGGATTAAAGTATACAAGTAACTGATATTTTGGTCTCGAAAGTATTGCAAGCATTGCTCTTAGCAATAAGTCATAAGTTGCTTTAGTATTACATCAATTGCATTTGTGCAGGACTCTAGTGTATTTTCATCAAATATTTAATTATTTCAGTTAAAGAAATTACTATGTTAGCCAACAAAACTCTATTTTAAATTACACTTCGAACTCAAATTCTTGATTGCGCTTTTCTCAACGTAATTTTTTATATAAAAGCAAACACGTTACATCATCAAAAGTTTTTCTCATTATCAAATAGGATCGATTCATTCGGTGTGGTGGTGTGGTCGCACAGCAGCAGTAAATCAGAGGTATAAATAGGGAAAACACACTCAAAATATTCCACAATATGTTAGTAAGTTTATGTATTTATCTTTTGTTTTCGAACACAAATTAAGAATGAAAATGGAAACACAGTTAGTAGACATTATAAAACAAAACATGCATACATATTGGGGGCGGTGGGTCAGTGGTTGGTTGGTGTACATAGGCGGCGCATATGCTAATCGGTAGTTGAACTTGGCAAGCAGATATGTTCAATGCATAATTGTCAAGGTCTTGGTAAGGCAAGGATATTATTTTGAATTGTTATGGTGAAAAGGGGTTAGACAGAGAATGTTACGATGCCGAGTTCCAATGGCCTTTTTGGAAATGGAAGCGGCGGCAAGCTGGCTTAGTATGAAAACATTAAATATGCAGGCGGCCCAGAAAAAAGCTTTAACAAAATACTGAAGGAAAGAAGAATTTATTTCGAAACCTGTTTAGCTAAATGACAAGCCCTCGCTGGTGAATTGATAATTTCATAATAGAAGACGGAAAAGTTGAGAGCAAGACCCAATCTGATGGGATGTGTGGGCTGCATTTTTGTTTTGGCAATATCGAAAGCCTCCTGATAAGCCTTTTTCGAATCCTCAACCACGGCTACAAATAATTAAAAATGAAAAACAAAGAAAAATTACAAAATATAAGAAAATGAAGTAGAATTCACACAAAAGAGGATGGAAAAAAAAACAAGGGCCAGTTAAAACTAAAGAGTCCTACTACCAAACCAAAGTAAATTGTCAACATTAGAATCTCCATAATTTCTTACACATGATGATGTTTCGTGTTTTTTTTTTTGTGTTTTTGCATATAATTTGAAATATTTCTTTATTGTTACTCATCATTGAGACATAGTTTATATGCCATTTTTATATATATTAACCTGTTTGGCCAATTGGCAAGCTTTGTCTGGAGAATTCAGAATCTCGTAATAGAAGACTGAGAAATTAAGTGCAAGACCCAATCTGATGGGATGTGTTGGTTGCATTTTACCCTTGCTAATTTCAAATGCATCCTGGTAAGCGGTTTGGGAGTCGTCAACAACGGCTAGATTTTTTTTGTATTAAAAATGTGTCAATTAATTATCAACATCAATTGTCTGTATAAAACCCCTACAGCTTGTTGGGGGATTCTAGGTAAAAGACAAAAAGGTATAGCATAAAATTGTATACTTACTGTTGCGTGCGTCTCCTGTGGCTACCTCAGCTAAATACCTGTAATAATCTCCCTTCATTTTTAGATAGAAAACCTTGCTTTCTGGATTGCTAGCTTTAGGAATAAGGTATTTGTCAAGAAGACTCTGTAAATAAAATAAAAAGAATAAAGAATAATAAACATTTTAATACAGACAAATTGTGTCATTTTTTGTAATAATAATATCAAATTTTACTGACCGCACTTATATGTAATTATAGTAAATATTTTTGGATTTTGTTTGGTTGCTTTAAAACCTTAACTCAATAATAATGAAAAAAATTAATCGCTCTGTTACCTTTTATAAATTAATGACATTGACTCGGCCGACAGAGAATGGCCGCATATTTTAAAATAGATTTATTGATTGAAAATCCATAAAATATTTGTGGTAAGGACCCCAGGTGGACGGTCTAAACAAGCTTGTTCATTATACAATGTTACACGCAAGCAAGTCATGAAGGACGACCGCAACAGGGGACAAATTCACACAACAGGGAGACTAAAGTGGAAAATGGTTTTGCAACCACCCCCCATTGGTATACAACCAAATGAACCACAGTTAAAGTTGGAAAGAGCTGTTTGGGGTGGTTTTCATAATGGTCAAACTTTAACAACGTACAAAATTGATTATTATTTCCCCCCCCAACCTTATGTGAGTACACGAAAGATTTGAAATATATGTGGATAGTGGGTAAGAGAGAGGTGAGTCAGGCACGGTCAGTAGTTATTGAAATTCTATGTAATTTCGAGTTATTTTTAAACTTACCAGGACTTCATAACAGATTTCCCTAAGTTCCTTCTCCACGCGTTCTCTGTACTCGCGGGCGAGTTGTTGTTTTCTGGCGGAGGCTTCGGTTTTCTGCTCGATGGAGGAAATTACTCTCCATGATGATCTGTAACGGAAGAATGACTTGGTTTAATGGATGGAGTTAACACGAGAGAAAAAAAAGAAATTACAAAAGTCATGATGATTTTACAACCATTATGTGTCCATTAATTTTTTGTCTTACATTCTTTTTTTTTATAAAAACGGTAAAAGAAAAGAAAATTCCTGCGCATTAACTTCTTGTGACTGACAAATTCTGTTCAAGGTTGTAACGAAATTTTAACACTAGCAGTCTGGAAGTCCTTTATACTTGTGTACAAAAAAAGTCGGAAATAAGTTTACTTTACTTGCATGTAATGAAAACGGACATATAATCATAGCACGAAAATATCCTTCATTCTAAAACTTAATGCTACAAATGTGGAGAACGGTATGAAATTATTTGTCGCCGATTTTACTATCCCACCGAATTTTCCTGAGGTAATTACGGATTTTTAATGTATGTTGTATATTTACAAGTCGATGGATGTAAATATAGCTTGAATAAATGCGTTTCTTGACGTTTAGTCAACAAATGGCATTATTTTCTATTATTTTGCTCTTAAAAATCAAATTTAAAAAAATCATCCTCGATATTTTGTTTTTATGATGATGATGATTATGATGATGATGATTTAAAAAAAAATATTATAGGTCCTTTTCAGAATTTAAGAATTATTAGTAAGCCAATAAAAATATAACATGTTTGATGGACATCATATTCCAAAATAATCATCTTAAATATGCCACAACAATTTAAATCGAACGATATCCAGTATCAAATTCTGTAGTCAAAACAGTCGACAATAACTAAGCTAATTAAACAATTCGTAATATTAACATAAACAAAAAAAGTTAAATTTAGAATTCCTAGTATTTCTTTAACTTTAAAATTTGTAAATCATACTTAATTCCCACGGGACTATTACATTTTGTGTGCTATGCTTACAAATATTTATTTCTTAAACTCACCTGCGGGCACCAACAACATTTTTATAAGCAACTGAGAGCAAATTTCTTTCTTCATTTGACAGTTCCACACCGGTTTCTGTGACTGATTTCATAGCTTGAGCCATGTCATCGTATCTGTAAAATTAACATAAAAATGAATAATCGTGTCTTTCTTTTTTAAATACAAATAATTGTTAAGGCTTCAGTGAGCAAAGGCCTTTAACTTACCTTTCGGATTGTTCGGCCAATTTTGCCTTTTGGACCAATTCCTCTTTATCGACTGTCGACATTTTGATGTGTTTGTTGGTTTAACTTAGATTTTAAAATTGTAAAATGTTACTTTTGTTGGGTTAACGGTTGCCCCTCAACTTTTTGTTTCTGAATGCAATAGGCGCGTAGAGAGATTATAGTGTAAGGAATCTAAAACTGAATGCGTCGCTCACAGTTTGACTATCTAAAAGAAAACCAAAAGAAAAAAGGGAAATTAATAACAATTTTAATATTTGTGAAGAATAATTAAAGAATTAATAAAGTGTGAAGAATAATATTTCAAGAATAATTTTGATGTTTTGAGTTTTAACGTAAGTTACTACACATAATATATAGTTGACATATTACTATAACCCTTTAGGTAATGGCGAATTGGAACATTAGTTTTGAAAGTAGATGTGAAAGTCAAATGATCAAAACGAATTCAAGTCCGTCCGATGCTATCAATCAATGGTACAATATTTTTATACCATTTTGATTTGTCCAATTTTTATAATTTCACAGGAATTTAGTTAAAAGTTTTGAAAAGTTTAGCTTTTTATAAAGCCATTTAATAGACTTCCACTTTTGTCAGATATAACATTCTTTGCCAACTTGTTCTTAAAGTTCTAAACGGCATATCGTTCTGGTTTTTTTAATATTGTTATTATAAAAAAGATTTACCAAACTATAAAGAAACTAAATTTGAATTTATTAAAATATTTTGTTCTTTAATGTTTGTATTTTCTAAGCTCTTTGATGAAAAGTTTGCCAATTTTGTTGCTTTTGTATTATGAATAGTAGAGATCTTATGCCAATACAACTCGACAATACATTAAATGTTTTTTTTCTCGCTAAAGCAAACAACAAGATATTTTTTCATATAAAAACAAAAAAAAGCTGATAAAATCAATCATCGCTAGTTTTTGTGGCTGATAAATAAGTATTTGCATTGCATTGGTTATATGTGATTATTTTTATTTTTAAAACTGATTTTTATGAACTGATTGTTTATACGCTTTTCCAATGACGCATTCAACTTAGTCACTCGTTTTTATTTAGAAGATACGATCAAATACTATAGAAATTCTGCATCATCACCATTACAATACATGGAAACAAAACTTAGTCAATGTAGAACTTTAAAACATAAATTATCAAATTAAAAATACGGTAAGATGTTTAAAATGTTAATTTTTCCTTTAATTTTTTCAAAAATTTACTATGCCAAAGTACCCACATCATTTTATAAATTTAAGTTAGTTGCTTTCTCAAAAGTTATTCACACTATTCGATATTTTTGTTTACAACTTATAAATTACTTAATTATAATTATTCATCTAGATTATTTAATTAATTAATAGCACATTTTTAAATTCAAATAATTGTCTTTAGGTCTTTATAAAACGATGTCGTAATAAACGTATATACATACGTAGTACTAACATTTATCGGAAATAGTCATCAAACTTCCGTCAACCAACCTAAGTGTCTTATACTGCCTACACAGAGCCAACAGTAGCCCGTCTTTTATCCCCATGACAATTGCAGCAATCATGCGGTCGCCGCGTCTGTCACTCTGTGTCATAGAAAATTGTTAATTTTACTAATTTTTATATCCACTTTTAAAACAATTTATCATAATTTTGTTGCTATTATAGTATCTTATTCTTTATCATTCGACGAAACTCATATAATCATATTTCATTTCTACTAGACACAACAGCAGCAGCAACAACAACCACAAAAAATTGCGTTATTTTTCACTTCCTCCCAAGAGATGTACAAAGAATTGCACACGATGATGATGATGAGTCATGCACAAGGTTTTTCTTGGTCTACAGTAATAGTGTTTCGTCCACATTCTCAATAGTCGTCAGTCATACATAATGACTACTGCTGGCCTGCATGATTAGTTTTTGTTTTAATGAGTTCTTTTTATAAAGTAATTTACAAAAAAAAAAAACAATAATAACAATTCCTAAATCTTCTTATTACAACTACATGCGAAAAACGCAACACACAAAAAAACGGGTTTTGTTTGATCATTAAGGGGTACAAAACGCATAGTTGTTGCTGTTGCTTTTACCTTGTAAAGGCGGCGAAGCTTTGACCTTCCCCGTTTAAAATAATAACAAAAAATAAAATGCAATATCTTTCGTATTCCGTAGTGATTATTGCAAGGCCATAAGATGGCTAACAAACATTACATTGTATAAATGTGCCTTTATCATCATCATGGGGGCCGCCTTTGTGTGTTATGACCTTTTTTCAAGGATACACAACATGTTGTTTGTTGTAATTTATTCTATGAACATGTTAATAATGCAAGTATCAGCTGCAGAAGCCACCGCAGTTTGCATACAATACTCTGTTGTTTTTGTTGTTGTTTTAAAACGATTTATAGTGACTTATGGGGGCATTGTCATCATACCACGCAATTGTAAGATGTTCCATAAATCTGATTCATGAAAAGACAATTTCTCGTGGTCGCCCACATTATAGCCATCATAGAGATGAGAAAGAACTGTGGTGGTATGTACATACATACATTGTGCTACACATTGCAGCGACCCTTCAAATTGTATGAAAATGCGCGTGTGTGTGTGTTGTTATACCATAGGAGTTTATAGCTCTATTTTAAGAAATTCCCAGAGAAACCATTGACTAGGACTATTTTTACTCCACCCAATAAAGTAACATAGTGCGCCTGCACAGAAAAGTACAATAATGTTATGCCCAAGTATCGTTGTTTTAAACCTCATGCTGTTTTGCATCTCTGTTATACTACCAACCATTTTACCACCACCACCACCACCACCCTCCTTACATTATCCCACTTGTTGGGTGCTGCTGCATTAGATGCTTTCGTCTATGTGCTCTATTCTATGGCACACAAGTACAAAAATAGGTTTAATATTTCCCCTAATCCTCTTCACCATTACCATCCCAGCCAGCTAGCTAGTCAGCCTGCCACCAACCCATAAACCAACACCGTTGTCATCAGGTCACAGCAGGATGGAATGGGATGGATGTATTGTATTTTAAATTTGTGTTAAATGTGTGTAATCTCTTGGTATACTCTTCCTGCGATGACTGGCGAAGCATCAGTCTCAGTCAATCGCTTTAAGTTGTGGCAGATACATGTGTATGCAGCGGCAGCGGCAACAGCATCCCATCTATCCATCCATCATCATCTGATGAAATATCTTGTTTTTAGAGGAAAGTGGGCGTCTTATGCGTTTTAATATTTGGTGTAAATTTGTCTTTCACTCCACCACATGGCAACAGTGTGAATGAATGAGTGTGAAAATTCAATTTTTTTTCTTTTCTCGCAGACAAACCAAAAGCATACATAAACATTCACACACCTATAGTCATACAGAGAGGTGTATTTCAGTTATTGAGATCTGAACCAAATTTAAAATTTGATTATAGACAAATCATTTAATTTCCAAGGAGGAGGTGGATGGATGATACTGCGCATTTGCTATGACACTAATACATTTCGAATGAGAAGTTAAAGGAGTTCAAATTGCCGATACAAGAAGTTGGTGCAGACGACAGAGATGCCACATAATTTTCGAAGATTTAAATATTATGGTGGTTATTGTTGAAAAGGCTTGAATTTCAAATTAAATTTTAAAAAATCGTAATAAAAACAGTTTCTATCGGGATAATTGAGGTTAATCGGCATTATACAAAAAGCTGTTTAAATAAACATACTCAAAATATTGTGTTCATAAAAGTTCATAATAAATTTAATATTTAAAATTATAAAAAAAAAAACAAAATATTATTTTAGTAAAAACAATATTTTGGTAGCTTTTTGATTTCTTTAAAATATGTGTTTTTTTATAAATATAAAAAATACCAAATCATAAACATTGTTATTTTTTATAACAAAAATGTCTATGTAAAAAATAACTACATATTTTTTGTAATTAAAAATTAATAAATATTTAATTCATAAACAAAAATTTATCAAAAATTAAAACATATTTTTAATTAAAAGCTTTTATTTTTTTATATTTATGTTTCTTTTTTTTCAGAAATAACAATTTTGTATTTTTATAAAAAATAAGAAAATATTTTGATTTGTTATATTTTTAACAAATGTAAATATTTTAAAATTTTAAAAAAAAAAAAAATTTGTTTTCTCTAAAAAAAAAAATTTTATTTGTTATAAAAAGAAATATTTTAATGGATTGTTTAAAAAAATGTTATATTTCATAAAACAAAATTTGTTACAAATATTCCGTACAATATTTGTATTTGTACCAGCAATTATACATTTTTTTTTAAATTTAAGGGAAATAGAATCAATCAAGACAATTTTCATACAAGACGAAGTAACAACTTTTTAATAATTGTTTTTACAAAAAAATTTTTTTATAAAATTACAATTATTTATTTTTACGAAAATATAAAACATTTTAAAATAATTTTAAAAAAAATTATTAAAAATAAGAAAATAGTATTTTTATAAATTTTATAAATATTTTGAATAATATTTTATAAAAAAATTTATCAACAACAAAACACTTTTCTGATCCTTTAGCCAATTTGATGTTTTATTTGATACCCTTACACAAAATGAATGAAAACAATTGTTTAATAAAATAAATTCAAAATATTTTTTTTTTAAGTACGAACGGAAATCGCTGTATTTTATAAAAAAAAAACACACACACAAAAATATAGGAAGGTGGTTCATCACAGTCAGATGTCCTCTAACTAACTTAAAAAAACTTTATTTCTGTTTACGTCCCTTAAATAAGATATAGGATAGCTTCTCCCTTAATTGTGAATTACACGCTTCAATTTTTAGATGAAAGAAATGTAGACGACTGAGACAGGAATCGAAACTTAGTCTGTAGTAGCGTGTTCTAACCAGCATGACCGGGTCGCCCCTAAACTAACCAATAAAAATGTAAATTTAAGGTAACAAAAATTACACAAATAATTATTTTTATATATATTATGGTAATTAGCACTTGTATTAGTACTATTGCACTTCAAATTAAAAAGAGAATTAGGGACATTATCTTTATGTCAGTGATTATTCCTTATACATATAAAAGAATTAACCCATTGTAATACCTCAAATATCACCATTTTCGTTTTCCGGGCATAAACGAGTTTCAATAAAGAAAAAAGAATTTTATATGGATAAGATTAGAAGTCTAAATTTATAGTCTGTCAAGACTGTTTTGTGTGCAAATTAAATATTATTAATGGTTGCTTGATCTTGATATACATATGTAAAACTCTAAAAGACTCATCAAAGATCAAGAGTTAAACGACAAACAATAAAGTGTCTTAAAAAGAGTCTTATTAAGAGACGTTTATTTTTGGAGTGATAACTTCAAAGTCCTATTTTATAAATTTAAGACACTTTTAGCAGCTATTTCAATCCTTAATTAATTTGGAACTCTACTAAGAGCTATGTTAGGTGTAAACTGTAACTAAAAACAATTTGTTTTTAAATTAATTTCTTCTTCCGGCTTGTAACTGTGGTTTTTGGGGTTAATTTAGGAGTGCTTCTAAACCCATTAAAATTCGAAGCGTTTTAGAGCTTCCTAAAGACACATTATAATTGAATTGTTTAAATGGAATATAACAAACCAAAATACTCAAAAACTGAAAGTTCGTTATAAAAGTACTTTACAGTATTTTAAAGTAAGAACATGTTAAATAACTTTGAATTCGCAAAAATGGGCGTGGTATGCTAAGGATGAAGTAAATTTTAAAATTCATAATTTGACAAATTTATAAAAAGTTTGGCTGCTTTTCCAAGTAAAAATATATATAAACTTTTTACAAATTATTGTAAATGTATTTTAATTACGATCGGGTCACATATGTAATGCGGTATGCACTATTTATTGTGTTTTTTTTAACATTTATGTATATATTTTTTTACTTAAAGTATTAGCAATTGCTTTGCTAGTTTGTACTAATATTCCAGACAATATCACTTAGTATTAACAAATAAACAGTTTCTATTCTATTATTCCCTCTTTTTGCTCTAAAATTATCATTAGTAAAATTATTGCAGAAAAAAGAATTATGTCGCTTTTTAATGACGCAGCAGCAATATATACACATTGTATATACATATATATAGACACAAAGACTTACACACGTTACGATGTCTATACCCACTTAAAAAAAACAAGGTGTTACAAAAGAAATCCTCAATTTCAAACAAAAAATTGTTGACCTCAAAAATTTCCAAATCTGGCAGCCATGCGGTCGCCGCTTTGGAGTATCATTTTTGAAATGTCAATAAGAAATCCTTTGCAGCAGAAAATTGATGTCATTTTATATATATATATATATATATATATGTATGTATGTATGTACGCGTCGTATGTGTGCAATAAAATATGACGGTAGAGCACAAAAGGATTTTATGATCCTATAGCCAGACGATTTTGTTCGTTTTGGGCTTAAGATAAAAAATTTTTTGGGAAAAAAATTTAAAATGATTTTTAAAAAAATCACTTAAAACGAGACTTTTTTTATTAGGTGTGGTTTTATTTTTTAAACTTATTTATATTTTATAAAGGTTTGTCAACATTACCTGGTTTACGTACATAAATAACTATTGTGCAATATCTTTTATTTCTTTAGCACCATAAAGAAAACTCCAATTATTTTTTTTGTTGTTCTTATACAATTTAACGTTTTAGTGCCTTGTTAAAGACATAATATTTTCTGTTTTTTTTTGTGTTGTTTTTACTTTAAGCTAACTAACATAATATCAAATGTATTTTATTTGTTTTATATTTAAGACGGAATGTATAATTGCTGTATTATAGATATTAATTTTTTTCTTTTAATGTCTTCGGAAATTCTTGAAAACTTGTTCGGTTATACCAGCGAGTAGTTTAAATTGTGTAGAGCTATTTTTTTAAATGTATATAAGGTTCTTTTTTTTTTGCAGCCACTAAAGTTTTATCTCTGCGAGAGAATTTTGTGTTTATAGACCAACGGTTCCGAGTAGACTTGCAACAAAATTAGGGAATAAAATTGCACAACCCGTAGTGATACGACTGTCGTCGCCGTCGTTCTGCCATAACCTTAACATCGCCACCACCAAAGTCAGTTAGTTGGCAGAGATACGAGAGAAAGAGACGCACCACACCAAAACTAACACGCAAGAGAGAGGGCAACTTGTTCACACTCTACATGTAAAGAGAGTGGCAGAAACGCGCGCGCATTTGTTACATGATGCGAGTAAGAGTTTCCACCACAACCAGAGTCGTTTAAGAATTACATATTAGCCAAGTTTATTGCTCGCAGCCAATAGGACTAAGGACTGGTGAATAAATGGTGTCTTAAGGTTGGCAACTCAAAGTTCCTTCCACTAAATGCCGCAACGCAACAAGGACATTTTGTCAATTTCCAGGCTGTTTCGTTTGGAGCAATGACTATCTACATACATACATATATACATTAGAGTAGCATAGCACTTTAAACTGGATGTGCTGCTATGTATGTTGTAGCACATTGGGATCACACGAGTGTTGAATGTTAGCCATCCATGCGTTCTGTCTGTCGTCAAGTTGAGTGGGTACTACTATACTACACCATTCACTGAAATGCTTTCGGAAAGACCAACCGACATATAATATGTCGCCGTATGGGGGCGGCGGGTGAAACAGCACGTAGAACATTGTTTCGTCCGTTCGTCTTTCTTACGTATGATCAAGGGAAAACCCTCCTAATTTACTATTGGCAATGTGGTTGGTCTACATTGTTGAAAAAATAATGCCTCGCCGCCATTATGTCTACAAAGCAGCATTTATATATGTATTTATGTTGTACAACAATTTATTAGTTAAGTTGGAAAGCAAAGAAATCAAATTTGTTTAGAACATAATTAAGGAGTTGTTTGCACAGTTACTATGTAGTTACACAATAAGTTGGTGAGGACGAGGAAAAGTCGATTGATTTGAACTTATACTCAAAATTGTCTTATACCGTAGGAACATTGGAATGAGTGCAGTGCAGATTTTTAAGAAAAAAATTACATTAAAAGTGTTAAATATAAGAGTTCTTTATTACGATGTAATTTATGCTACAAGTAGCTAAAATGTAATAACACATTGCGGATGATATAGATTTTCAGATGTGTTGTGGTGTCCCAGTAGGGAATCGCCAAACTAGTTCAAAAACGTACTAGTTCAAAAGTATAGAATTTTAAACTAATCCCGAAATGAACTAGTTCTTAACTAACGAATTTTGAACCAGTTTAACGTTATTGGCTGATGAATAAGAAAAAGAGCAACAAATTTCATTAATGTTTAGAATTTTCCTAAAGCATAAATTACATATTTTTTATTTAAATAATTGTTTTTATTTAAATAATTTATTTTATTTAATTTTGTTTTTTATAATCAAATTTTATTTTTAGTTTTTTTTTTATTTAATTAAATGTTACATATTATTTAATTTTTTTAATAATTGAATTTTTTTTATTTTTTTTAATAAAATAATTTTTTCGATTTAAATAATTATTTTTAATATATTTTTTTATTTACCCAGTGTGCCATCCGGGTCCGTTTCAGACAGATCCGTTTCTACGGACATTTTATCCGAATCGAATTCCGTTTCTTGAAAAAACGAATCGTTTATCAATTTTTTTAAATTTGTTTCGGATCCGATTTTTGGACTGCGAGGATGGCTCGAAATCGGATCCGAAACTGATTTCCGTTTCGGTTCCTTTTTTTGATTCCGTTTCGGATCCGATTTTGGGATTTCAAGGATGGTTCGTATTTATTTATTGAAACAAAAAAATACTATTTTTCCTTGAAACGTCCCAATAATTTTTATATATATGATGAACGTGTTCAATATAGACACAATTAAAAAAATTTCGGGAAAATATGTCGTTTTTTGGTTACAGCATGTGCTTACTAACATAACAAAGGTTTTTTAATATAAACTGTATAGTCAGTCAACAACGGGTCAGTGTCGGATCAGTTTTCACTGATTCCGTTTTTAAGTCCGAGTCCGTTTTTGTGCATCATTTTTTTAATAATTTTTTTTTTTTTAATAAATTATTATTTTTAAACTCTTTTTATTTTATTTGTATACTCAATTTTTGTTATTTATTTTTCTTAGTTTAAGAAACTTTTGTAAAACTATCATTATTTATTTATTTTCTTCCAAATTTTTTTATTTATTTTGTGAAAAAAATTTATATTTTTTTAAAATATTTTTTTGTATATTTTTAATTTTTTATTTGTATATCTTCAATTTTTGTTGTAAAAAAAAATAATATGTTTAAAACTGAAAAAAAAAATCTAAAAAATAAAAAAAAATTAATAAACTTTTTTTGTATTAAATATTTCTTAATTGTTTTTGTTTTTATCAATTTCTGTTATTTTTTATTATAATTTGAAAGCTTTTTTCTAATTTTTTTTTTAAATTAAATTTATTATTTAGTAAATATTTAAATAAATTTTTTTTTGGAAAATTTTTTATTTATATTTTTTTTAATTATTTTTTTTTTATAAAATATTTTTTCTTAGATATTTTTTTGATTTAATTTTTTTTTTGATTTAATTAATATTTTTTTAATTTATAATTTTTTAATATAATATTTTTTAAACATTTTGTTTTTTTTTTCATCCATTTTTATTTTTTCTAATTTAAGAAATTTTTGTAAAACTATAATTTTTTTTTGTAAATATTTTGATTTTTTAAAACTGTTTTTTATAATTTAAAAATAAAAATCTTAAAAAATGTTTTTTTATTTAAAATTTCTTAATTGTTCTTTTTTTGTCAATTTCTGTTATTTATTATAATCATTTAATTTATTTTTTCAATGTTTATTTATTTTTATTATTAATTTTTTTAAACTTTGTTTCAATTTTTGGAGTTGAATATATAGAAAATATTGAAAAAAAAATATTATTATTAATAATGTAGAAAAATTTCATTTAAAAAAGCTGATGTAAAATTTATTAAATTTATTTTAGATTTTTACTAATTTCGTTTGTTTTTGAAAATCATTTTTTGTATTTGTACTAGTTTTGATAATTTTTTTTAAATGTTTTCTTCTAAAATCTTTTACAGCTCTAAGGAGCTGGGGAAGTAAAAAGTGTCTAAATAAAAGCGGCATTTCAAATTAAAATGTGTAAACCAAAAGTATTAAAATATGAATGGCTTAAAATCCAAACCGATTAACTTAATAATTGATTTTTTTAATATTTTGTTTCTAATTTTTATTTTTTCTATCAAAAACAATAATTTGCCAATAATAAAAATTAACACTTTAAAACATGTCTTATTTGACTACATAATTTCAGAGAGTTTAAAAAAATAATATCGGCTTTATGTTTAATGGAGTTAATCGATTTGACCAGTGAAGTATTCATAAATGCAGTCTGGATTCTAAGGGAGACCGACCCTGAAAACAAAATTAGTGTTTTGTAAAGTGTAAATAGAAACTAAGTCAATTGTGAAAAGCTTTCAATTTATAAAAATTACAAAATCAATGTCATTACCAGGAACGCATGAATGCAGTAGATTAATACAAACATTATATATTATTATATACCTATATGTAAAATTATTTAAAACCGTTTGCTTTTAAAAACATTATGAAAATACCCCAAAAAAGCACACACACGCAAGTAGAGGAGAATGTACAACAAATTTTATTGGTATTTTTTTTTTTTTTTTGCATAAAAAAACGACCATAAAATCTACGCCACCACCTTACCCCAAATAGGTGCGGTGGCACAATACAAACAAGTACAACTTTTAAGTATGGCAATCAGCGGCGGCGGCAGCTCTACGACAAACAAATATCTTGCACTCACTGGCAGAGTACGTCGTTACCGACGATCGACCAAACCCCTAAAGTCAAACAATTAACCAACAAACGGACGTCATTCATACATGTCAGTAAGTATGTACGTACCAGTCAACTATCAAACTATAGCTATCATGTATAGTACCTATGTACCTCTCTACTCTATGCGTATTTGTCAATGCGATTTATGTACAACAAAAACAACAACAAGTGATGTACAACGACGACGACGGATACTACTACTCTAGGTTAGTAACAAGAATTGTACGTATGTATAGTTTAACTGCGTTTTGCGTGTACTTAGCGCACAAATCTAAATGAAATCCCATATCGCTTAAGGTTTTTATTGCCTTCATTTTATTTGTACTTTTTTTGTTTTTGTTTAAGCAAAACAAAACCCCATTGAAAATAATTGTTGTCAAGGACAAGCAGCTGATAAAAACTAATTCGGAAGTTAGCTGTTTTACAATCTATTTAATAATGCTAAGGCTGCGACTGCCACTTTTCGCCCAAATTGGGCACAATTTATAAAATTATGAGGTACATAATTGAAAATTATGAATATTTTGTTGCTGCTGCTGCTTCTCTCGGTGGTTTTAGTATGTAAATTACTTTAAAATTACCTTAATGGTATTTAAAAATAAAAACGCTTGTTATCCTACTCCCCCTTCCCACTCTTTACAAAGTTACGGCAGAGGGTATGTATAAACATTTATGTTTGTATAAAATTAGAAGCTCTCAACAAAGTGTATGAGTGTGTGGTTGCGCGGAGGGGAGGGTACAGGATTTAACATACAAATGGTTTATTCCAAAGTTGTTTCTGTGTAAAAAAGAAAGTAAAATTGTCGCAAAACGCTGCACTTGTTTCAGCTCTGTGCGTCGGTGTGAGCTTACCTCGGCTTTGAAATCTCAAATCAGTAATTGCGCAAGGGCTGTTCATTGATTTCACAAACATTTCATACTACTCAGCCAACAACAAAAACATCGACAACGATGGCAGCTAAAGCAACAGCTCAAAAAGGCCAACCTTGTTCAAAGAAAAAAAAAATGTAACAAGAAAAAATTATATATAATTTCTTCGCCCACTACAGCCAGCTCAGCTCGTCCAGCAGCCAAAGGCTCAAAATGGAAAAATTGTTCATCACTTCTGTGTTTCGTCTATGTACGTACTCTCTATAAATACTCGGTGGTATTCATATAAGGCAGTATGTACGTGTAGTATATGCATATACTCGCAGTATAAAGGTATGTAGTAGAGTATACACCCATGTAATACATGCATACATACATACTTATAACAAGGACTAAAATCTATTTTACTCATCCATCCATTGTCAATCAATTATGGTTAGCGGGATACATGGCTATGTGTATGTATGTATGTGATTTAAAACACATTAACGACGACGACGACGACAACGTCTATGACGAGGACCATGAGAGACGTACGGGCGACCACATTATTAATAAATTTGATCAGTAGGAAACCATCTTGTGTTGGTCAAAACAAAATTGTGTTAATGATGTACATACATACATATATACTAGTCTATAGGCTTTCATCCGTTTAACTTTAACTACATAATGCAAAACATACATTCATACTACATAAACATTTAGTAACAATCCTCAACGTGTTTGGAAAATGTAAGCTGTGAAATTTATGTATGTATATATGTATGTATGTTTGCTGTGTACATTGCAGTATAATTACTATTATTTACACCAAAGTTCAGACAAAACAATTTGCTTCATCCCAATGTGCACAAATGCGGACGCGGATCCGAAACTGATCAGTATCGGATCCGACAAAACGGAATCCGCGCAGTCGGATCCGAAACTGATCAGTTCCGGATCCGACAAAACGGAATCCGCGCAATCGGATCCGAAACTGATCAGTTCCGGATCCGACAAAACGGAATCCGCGCATTCGGATCCTAAACTGACCAGTTCCGGATCCGACAAAACGGAATCCGTGCAGTCGGATCCGAAACTGATCAGATCCGGATCCGACAAAACGGAATCCGCGCAGTCGGATCCGAAACTGATCAGTTCCGGATCCGACAAAACGGAATCCGCGCAGTCGGATCCGAAACTGATCAGTTCCGGATCCGACAAAACGGAATCCGCGCAGTCGGATCCGAAACTGATCAGATCCGGATCCGACAAAACGGAATCCGTGAAATCATAATTATAGTAAAAATTCTCAAACTTGGTTGAAAATGCATTCATATTATTTTTTTTTATTGTAGGAAGTATTATATAATTGTAATTGAATTGTATAATCTATATATATAAAAGGCTTAGGTGACTGACTGATCAGTCCCCAGCCCAAACGGCTTAAGCTAGAACCGTGAAATTTAGAATGTAGGTTTCCTTTATGACGTAGGCGCGCACTAAGAAGGGATTTTTGAAAATTCGGACTGAAAGGGGGTAAAATGGGCGTGGCACCGCCCCCATACAACTGGAATTGTAAAATGACTGTATCTTTTGAAGCGTTATAGGTACGAAGTCGAGATTTGGTACCTATATCGGTCGTATAAGAAAAAATACTTTGATTGTGGAAAGTGGGCGGTGCCACACCCATTTTTAAAAATATTAATATTGGCTTAATAAATGGACCGATTGCAATTGAAATTTCTATGTGTGATACTGTCCATAGGGCCTCTATCATAGGCTACATAAAAACAGAATTAGACAAAGGGGCGTGGCACCGCCCACAAAAAACCGAAATTTAAATCGGTCTTATCTCAAAAGCCATTAGAGGTATGAAGATGAGATTTGCTACATATGTTACTGAGATAAAGAGGATTACGTTTCGCTGGAAAATGGGCGGTGCCCTTTTGAAAAAATCGTTATGTGGGCGAAATAAATGAACCGATTGCAATGAAATTTTCACTGTGTATTACTATCCGTAGGGTCTCTATCATAGTCTACATGAAAACATACTTAGACAAAGGGGCGTGGCACCGCCCACACAATCCAAAATTTTAATCGGTCATATTTCGCGAGCCATTTTGGGAAATGGGCAGTGCCACGCCCCTTTTGAAACAATTGTTACATCGGTCATATTAATAGAACGATTGCCGGCCGTGGCATAGTGGTTAGAACACGCGACTACCATGCGGGAGATCGCAGGTTTAAACCTGGCTCCAGTCATCTTAAAAAGAAAAAAAATAAATAAAATTTTCTTTCATTGTCGGCTTCCCTCGAATGTTGTTTGACAGCAACTTCGCAGTATTAAGCGTCGATTCAATCGTCGTGTCTAGTAAGAGCTTCTCAAACAGTGACGTTCGCATTCGTCGATAAACAAGTAGGTGCCGTTAGTTGTGAATCTAAAAATAGAAAGCGTGTTAATTCACAACAACGAGAGAAGCTATCCCATACCTCAATCATGGGGTGCGAAGGGAAATTAAGTAAGTAAGTTATAACATTATCATAATCAATATATTTAAATTGTCTACTGTCTGCAGATAGGATGATGAAATTTGGGATGGTTGTTCCCCTTTTTGAGTAAACATCAGCTTAGAACGGAAATTTGGAAACTTCTACTTTAATGGGGTAAAAATTACCAAAAAGGGATAAAAGTTGTACCATCACCTAAACCAATCGACTAATGGTATAATCGCGAAAATTTATATGGAAATGCTTACTATCAAATTGGATTGGATTGGATTTCTGGGTTAAAAAAATTTGAAAAAGGGATAAAAATGTTACTATTGTTCAGACCAAACGGCTAATGGTGTAATCATGATAAGTTATATAGGCTGGCTCCCTATGGAATTAGAACGAAGCAGGGAGGATTTTCGAAATTCTTACCTTTTAGGGGTAAAAAGGACTGAAAAGGGATAAAACTGGTAATAAACGGCTAAAGGTTTAGTCTCAAAAATTGTGGGATGTGAAGTAATTTTAAAATTCGTTCATTAGTTGTAAAAATACCGAAAAAGGGATAAAACTGATGATATCACCCAGATCAAATACCTAAAGGTAGAGTTACGAAAATGTATATAGATTTGCTACCTATATAATAAGAGAAGTGTCAAATGGGGTTTTTCAAAATGGGGGTATTCGTTCGTCATATGAAGCGTTGGCATTTTACCTGTATTGCTTAAAGTCATAGGAAGGTTCATTGTAAGTACGGGTGAAGCAACGCGAGCCGGGAAAGCTAGTATAAACATATATATGTAACATAATATTAGTTTAGTTTATTGAATTAGGGGCAAAAAATACAGTGTTTTCCTATTTTAATTTTAAAAATCTTGGTTATGTTAGTAAGCACATTCTGCTGCAGCTCGCCTTCAATTCGCATAGAACTATTTGTCATAATATTAATGTTACTGTCATTAGTAAACAACCTACGTGCATCTTTTGGGTAACCAAAAACCACATGTTTTCCTGAAATTTTTTTAATTGTGTCAATTTTGAACACTTTTTCATTACATGATTTCCGTTTTTGTGCGCCATGCGGATCAGTATCGGATCCGATCCTGATCCGATTCTACGGACATTTTATCCGAATCGGATTCCGGATCGGATCCGATCCGGATCCGATTTCGTTTGAAATTCCTTTTTTAAATCGGATCCGTTTTTTATCCGCATTTGAGTCCGATCCGGATCCGGATCGGAATCCGTTTCGGATCCGGATCGGAAATCAGTTTCGGATCCGATTCGGATCGGATCCGATCCGGAATCCGATTCGGATAAAATGTCCGTAGAATCGGATCAGGATCGGATCCGATACTGATCCGCATGGCACACTGGGATGTACTTTAAAATACATTTTTAAGGATTCTACTTTTACTAATGCAGACAAATTGTCTAGCATTTAATAATAATACAATTGCAAATTTTCCTACGCATAACTTGAGTAGATCACAATTGATGAGTTTTGAATTTCAACTGCCAAATTTTGAATTCCAACTGATGAATTTTGAATTCCAACTGACGAGTTTTGGATTTCAGTTGATAAAATTTGAATTTAACGATTAGTTTTGAATTTCAATCGCCAAATTTTGAATTCCAACTGACGAGTTTTGGATTTCAGTTGATGAGATTTAAATTTCAATCGATATTTTTTGAATTGAGATGTTAATTTTAAATAGAATGTTTGAATTTTAATAGATTTTCTTTCAATTTCAATTGGAAATTTAGTTTTCATCATTTTTAAATTACATTAAATAATAAATTATTTGAATTCATTTTGTTTATTTAAAATCAAATATAAAACTATACAATGAATCATGCACCAAGCAATGCCGTTGATTCATTATACAACTAGTTTTTTGTTTGTTCACATTAAAGCTGGCATATATGTATGTTTTTAAATTTAGAAGATTAATTAATGAATTAGTTTTTTTTTTGGTATTTTATAAAAATAAATTTATTTCCGCACTTTTATTATAGTTCAATATATGGTTCACATTGCGCCACTGGATGTTTTAGATACCAAAATAATAGACAACAAATAAATGTTGTATTTGTATATTTCTATTGCACAAAGCCAAGAATAAATGGGTGTGTGTGTGTACAGGTAAAATTAATTGTATTATTAACGCCAAAGCCATGAAAGTATTCATAATATGTGGGTGTGTCGTTTAATAGAACTAAAATACACTGCAGGCAGTACTTGGGACATTATTAAATAACGTCATATAAAATTGTTAATATGGACATATTGTGAAAAAGTTGAGTCTTTCGCCTTTCATCCTAATGCGACGCAATTGCATTTCAATGAAGTTTGTCTTTGGAGGCAAAGGCAGCAGGCAATGTTTACAGTACAATCAATATTCATGTACTCATATACAACAGTTCGGTATTGGTAATAAAAGGTCATTGTAAGGTACGCTAAAAGGAACTGCTTTTACAAATTGTTTAATACTTCCACAATGTTGACTAAACTTTCACCATTTTGCCACTATGGTAAATTCAAAAATTTGATTTTTTACATCATCAAGTACATCTTTATTAATTTCATTAAATTTAAGAATATTATATTGAAAGTGTACATTTTGTCAGTGTATTATTGTAAGTTCCTTATGCTTATAATAAACTCAGTCCAATGATCTTATAAATACACGTGGTTTTGTCCAAATATTTCATATTTCATTCATGGTTTTTGGCAGTGAGAGACCACAAAATATGACGCTAATATATTAGACTAGTAATTGTACTTTATACATTCAAGTAATATATCTCAGTTAAAAATAAATCCTCTTATCAGAAAACAAAAAATGCTGTGTCAACATAAAACAAGTAAAGATACATTGTATGCTGGTCTGAGGTTGATAACAAGTTGTCGTCCTACTCACGCGTCACACGTTTGAGGTTTCTATTGAAATTATCTAATACCAAATCTTTCAACAGTCTGAGTTTGATATGAAGAGTAAACCGAAGATCTGTCATTACATTAACAGATCGTTTGAGGTTTCAATTGAAATTATCTCATACCAAAACTCTTGACAATCTGAGTTTGGTCTGAAGAGCAAACCGAAGATTTGACATTACATTGAGACAAAACCAGGTTTTGGGGTGTTTTTTAAGCTATTTAAACAATCGATTCCTATTTCTTCACAAATAAGACGGCAACGAATGAGGATTTGTTTGAACTTTGTTAACAAAAATATCAAAGCTTTTGGTAAAATAGAACATTTTAATAAAATAATAGTACTTTTTGTTGCAACAAAAACATTTAGTGCTTTTAAAGTACTATTGGTAAAGTAAATGTACTATGGTACAATTTAAGTACATTTCAATATAATAAACATACTATTTGGAACAATAATTGTACTTTTTGTTACAATAACTTGTATTATTTGTACAATAATACAATTAATTAATTAATGTAGTACTCTTTGGTACAATAAAGGTACACTTTCCTACAATAACAGTACATTTTAGTGCAATAAATGTCCTTTTTGGTACAATAAAAACATTTTTTAGTACAAAGGCACTTTTTGATACAATAAATGTACTTTTTGTTATGATATATGTATGTATAAATCAGTACACTAATTGTACTTTACGGTACAATTAAAGCAAATTTTGATACAATGAACGTGCTATTTGGTACTTTTCGGCACTAGAAATTGTACGGTTTGGTATAATAAATTGTACTGTTTGGTACAATAATGTGTATTTTTTGCACAATAAAATGTACTTTTTGGTGCAATAATATGTATTTTTTGGTACAATAAAATGTTCTTTTGGGTACAACTAATGTAGTACATTGAAAATTGTTTGTACATAAATTACATAACCTGTACTTTTTTGTACAATTAATAGTACTTATACTTATTGGCACATAACAATAAACTTGTTGTTACAAAAAATTTAGTTTTTAGTACAATATGTTATACTTTATAGTACCAAATATTGTACTTTTTGTTACAATAAATTGGACTTTTTGTTACAATAAATTGAACCTTTTGGTCAAACAAATGTATTTTTTGGCACAGTAAAATATACTTTTAGGTACAATTAATGAAGTACTTTTTGGTACAATAAAAGTAAAATTTGGTACAATAAAGTAAATGTTGATACAATTAAAGTGCATAGCCTGTCCTTTTTTAGCACAATAAATTTTACTTTTTTGTACAATTAATAGTACTTTTTGGAGCATTAAATTGTACTTTTAGGCACAATAAATAATAAACTTGTTGGTACAAAAATTTTAGTTTTTAGTACAATATGTTGTATGTTGTTCTTAGTATAATATGTTGTACTTTATAGTACCATAAATTGTACTTTTTGGTATAATGCCCTTTTTGTTACAATAAATTTGACTTTTTGGTCAAACAAATGCATTTTTTGTTACAATAAATTTTCCTTTTTGGTATAATAAAAGTACTTTTTCGGACAATTGAAGTGCTTTTTTGGGCAATAAATTATACTTTTTGGTACACTAAAAGTGCTATTTAGTACAATAAATATAAATATAATTTAATAAATATTCTTTTTGGTACAATAAATTTATAATTTGTTGCACTAGAAGTACCTTTTAGTACGATAAATTGTACTTTTAGTACGATAAATTTTACTTTTAGTACAATAAATTGTACCTTTAGTACAATAAATTGTACTTTTAGTACAATAAATTTTACTTTTAGGACAATAAATTTTACCTTTAGTACAATAAATAGTGCTTTTAGTACAATAATTTTGTTTTTTTGATCAATAAATTGTAAGATTTGGTACAAAATTTTACATTTTTCCCAACATTTGTCATCAAATTCTCCGCTTAATTCAAATTCTCTACAGCTTTCTTCCCGGTGATTATTTTCCCATTGCCAAAGTTCGTTTAGAATAAGAGAAAAGAGAAAAAATATCCCGGGAAGATTTTATTTAGAATAAGAAAACAAGGAGTACAAAAAAATTCCCCGGGAATTTTTATTCAAAATCAGCATTCTGAAGAAACTGCAACAAAATCAATGAGTGCACTTTTTTGTGTTACGATAAAACTCTCTCAAATGTCAAATCAATTGCAAGCATGCTGCTGCTGATTTTAATTCATTGAAAAAATATGTATGTTTACAAAATTGTATCTGTTGTTGTATATTGATTCCCAAAGTTATTCGGATGTGTGTATACTAGTGTATGTGAGTATAGTAATTTCTAGCAATTTCGATATAGCGGCAGATATAAGAATAAGATAAAAAGAAGAAACCTAAAAAATTAAAAAAAAAATTTACGACGAACTGGCTAAGTGAATGACAGATAAACCCACAGAAAAAATGTTTAAGAAAAATATGGGGAATGTTAAAAATAAATTACTGTGGCATGCGTGCGTACTTATGCGATCGAGAGAGAATGACGGAGAGAAGAAGAGATCTAGCAACAGAGAGGCAGAGTAAAATATCCATTAATAAAGAAAAAAAACCAACTCACCGGAGAGTAGTGAAACTGAGAATGATAAGTAGCGCGCGCCCAAAAGATCCAATGGCAGCAAAATATCTCAAGAAACAAAATTTCATTAAATTGCATTTAGAAAAAGGCCTTGCACTTTGGGAAATTTCTATGTATGCATATAGAGCATATTGAGCAACAAATTAGAAAGGGCGAGGGCGAGGTCTGCTGACGAGATTTAAGTGTGTGAAATAAACACACAAATATACTACATAACAAACATACATATTGCATTCCTACGGATCAATCGATCGTATCGTGGCTTCTCATTGTTAGTGTTGAATGCCGGCTAATTTAAATAATGTTGTTGTTTTTCTTCATTTTCTTATTTTTCTTTTTGCCTCGTATACTTTTCATATTCGTATGAATGTTCTACGTACATATACACACCATAGCGTTGATTGTGATTCATATTATGCTTGAACAAACATAAATACATCCATAGATAAATAAGTTCAAATTAATGTATAGTGTATGTGTGTATGTAGTTTTGTAGCCGAGAAACGCATGCTTTTTTTTAGATAGGTATAACTAAATTGTGGCTTCAAGAGCTGATCGCGCGAGTTTCTGAACGTATTGTCATTGTTTTCAGGTGTTAAAGACCAACATTGACCCTTAACAAAACCGCTAATTCTGCGGCGATATTCATTCAACACATTATGCATGTACTCGTCGAAAGAAGAAGCAGATGATGAGAAAAAAAAGCTCTGTCATGATAGAAAACTGTTTACAAAATTTGCAGCTGCTGCCGCCGCCGCCGCTTCTGCTGAGTGCATTGTGAAAATTGCTTATTTTTTCTGAATGACATCAGAGAAATTTTGGCGCCGTTGTTTTTTGGGTCAATTGGCAAAAATCGAGAAAAAAAAGTGGTGGTGTTGAACGAAAAACAAAAAAAAAACATAACTAAAATGTGTATTTTTAAAAGAGGCCAATGAAATAGTTAAACAATTTCACAAATCGTTTGCAAAGGACTATAGAAATAGACTGCGAATTTAAAAACAGCATGCATGCAGCAGCAGCAGCAGAGCACATTAACCACTCCCACTCCAAAAAAAAGCGGAATAGCAACAAATGCGTCATGACTTCACGTAGTAGATTGAGGTACAAAAAAAATATTATTTCTTCACATAGCAAAATTATTTTGCAAATAAGGAAAACATTGCGATTTTTAATGACAAATATCAATTTAAATAGTAACTGAAGAAACCCACGACGAGAGAGTAGTCATTTTACGCCACTCACACAAAAAGGTTTTCTCTTTTAACTACGGAAGTCGGAGATGGAAAATGTGGAAGTGTACTAAGGGGTGTCGCTGTCATAAAAGTGAACAAATCATCGAATAATGATGTAAATATAACAATTTCATAATTATACTAATTTCATATGTAGTCTTAAGAAAAAGAATTGGGTAACGTTGAGTGCGTATAGAAATTGCATATTTTTTTTAAGGTCGTATGAAAATACCGATTGAAATATTGATTAAACAAAACAACAATATTTCTGTCTTCCCCTTTCGGAAAGAGAAATATTTGAATTGGTATTTGTAGAAATATAACAATTCTAAATAATTGTTTACTTTTAACTATATGAGATTTTATCTATGTATTTCGAAAGTTTTAACAAATATTTATAAAACTAATAATTTTAAAAATCATCTCAAAACAATAATTTGCCCACAAATAATTTTTATTGAAAGCACAAATATATGAGTTTGTATGTATGCATGTAGTGCGTTTATTTATTAATATAAGGCCAAAACCGCGGGTATGTACTGAAAACATAGGTATTTGCACCGCAATGAAAGGAACTTAATAAAAAAATAAAAAAAAATACCACTATATATTTTTAAAGGATTATTAAAAATAGTCAAAAATTTTATTTCTAAGGTATTTTTTAAAATTCAAATTTTAAAGTAAAAATTATCATTTTAGAAATTCTTATGCCAAAGATATTGGCATAAATAAATAAATAAATAATTGAAAACTCCATAAAAAATAAAGCTGATATTGTTTTTAAAAACTCCTGTTAAAATTTAAAGTCAAACGAATAATGTAAAAGATTTAACGATATATGAAAAGTTCAGTACTGTTTTTTCCTATTATTGCTGGATTTTTTTAAATAGAAAAAATATGGAATCTAGAATTGATTTGTATTTAATATTAAAAAAGAAATCAATAATTGGAGTTGATCGATTTGACTTTGGATCCCCTCATTTTCCTGACTGTATCAGTAAATGTAGTCAAAATTTAATGACTTCCAAGTCTAACATTATTTTTAAGCATTACACAAGGGAACAAGGTATTTGTTGTTTAAGAACTGAATATTGTTTTAAAGGTAATTTGGGACGCTGAATCAAAATCTGCACTTGGTTTTTTTGTATCAGCTCGACTTTTCGCGATATACCGTTATGTCCATAACTAAGGCACTTCCACTACAAATATTTAAATAACATGAAAACGGTTCACCATATTCAATTAAAAAAAAAACTTAAACTCGTCAACAAAATTATCTTTAATCCGTGCCTACATTGTTTTTAATTTGGCTTAGTAGTTTCAGAGATATCGTTGTAGTTTTAAAAAATAAAACAAAAAATTTACAAAAAAAAAAAATTTTTGTTTTTTAAAAATTCATAAAAAAAATTATTGCAACAAAAATCACAGTGTTTGTCTTAAAACATTTAGCTTAATATAGTGTGAATCAAATGAGCTTTATTTCATTAAAATATCTGCACAACTTTTGATTTTGTCAACAATTTACTGAGATAACTAAATTTACAAAAATCACGATTTCCATACAAAAATAACATTTATTTATATGTTTGTGAAAGTGTAACTCGAGCAAACCTTAACGGATCGTTATGAAAATTTATCAGTATTAATATTTTTCGAAACGAACTTATGGGATTGTAAATGGGCGGAATAGCCCCACCCCTTCTGGTACCTCCCACACAAAATTACCTATTCTTGGATAATTAATATATCTTCGATAGCTGCCAAACAGACTACCGGAGGATATTGAAATTTGGTCAGTTTATTTTTCTTGCAAAAGTAGACAAACCCTAGAAAAACCGAAAGCGTTGCCATACCCCTTCTGGTACCTCCCATACAAATGACCGAACTCACCCCAATAGTCTTACATACATATCTTTTTTGTAAGTACACTGAATTCAGTCAAACTATGCGGAAGTTTTACGGTTATGAAAATATAAATCAGGAATGAATTTGCACTATATCGGATCACCCCTTCTGGTACCTCCCATACAAAATTACCTATTTTTGGAAAATTAATATTTCTCCCTTAACTTCCGAATTGAAACCTGCCGATTAATTAAATTTGGTCTGTTAATTAATATTGTAAAAGGAGGCAAAACTAAAAATTAAACTATAAATAAATTTGCAAATTTATCATGATTTTTAAAAATACAAAATTTTAATTTTTTTTGGGTAAAAACAAAAAATTGCGAAAAATCTGTTATCACCGAATTTAGCATAACTCATTCAATTTTCAATCGATTATTATGTACATACATGTTTTAGAAAGCTATCTTAATATGATATTCAATAAAGCTAATAAAAATAACAATTTGCCCCCAACCGATTAACTTTCAGCGTGAAGAAAATTAAAATGTGTAATTTTTTGTGTAATTTTTATTTTTTTTTTGAATAAAACAGCCGTTACTCAGTCATTTTTTTTTTGTAATATTAAAAAATTTGATTTTTTTCAAAGGTAACAACGATATCTTTAATAAAAAAAATAAAATTTTAAAATCCGGCTTATGAAAAAAAAATTATGATTTTTTGAACTATAATTTTTGGGAAAAAAGTCGAAAATACGATTAGTACCTGTAACTTAAAAATTCGAGCTGATGGAGAAAAATGGAGATTAGATTTGAAATCAGCGACCCCAAATTAGTAAAAAACAGCTATCGAATTCCAAACAACACTCAAAAAGTTCAATTTTGTTCCCTTGTGTTATCAATAGTTTCGGAGTTTTCTTAAAAGTTATACCAAAAAAATAAAATTTCAGACAAAATTTAAAAAAAAAACTAAAAAAAAATCATAGAATATCTTAAACGGATGAAAGACACATATTTTATGAATAACAATAAATAAAATCAATGGAAAAAATGTGACCTTTTTCGCAATGAAGTGAAAATAACTCATTTTGGCAAGAATTTCGAATTTTTGTTTGAGAGTATTTAAATTTAAGTAACCAGATTAAAATCTACTCATGTCTTCGATTCTGATGATATTCAGTAAAGTGTATGTGGTAACAATAAACCAAGTACATTTTTTTGGAATATATACAGATATTCTCCTTTTAAGTATTAAGTTTTTCAATTCCGTAATAGTATAGATTTTGGAAAATTATTACTCCTTGTTGGTAAAAGATACTATACTTCATTCTACAAATTGGTGATAAAATTGTAAGGTTTTAATATCATTAAATATATTTAATTTTATTATTTTTTTTTAAGAATTAAACAATTTTCTTTTAATCAAAATTTTAAAAATAATCCAATTAATATGAATTTAATTTTTTTTTTTTGGAAAGTTGGCTAATGAACGTAATTTTTCAATACAACTTTGTAGATATTGATTTGGCTTACAAATAATGTTATATTTTGAAGTCATTTTATTTAAAGTTAATACATTTCCATTTTAAATCAATCTCTAAAATTATCTCTCTTCATTAAAATTATTTTTTTTTGAAGAAATAACTTAAATTGTTTTAATCAAAATTTTAAAAATAATCCATTTTTTTTTTAAATTTGGCTAATGATTATAATTGTACAATACAACTTTTTAAATAGCTCCCGAACTATTGATTTGGCTTAAATATAATGTTATACTTTAAAGCCATTTAGTATAAATCAGTCAGGTTCGAATTCTTAAAATTTGTTATCTTAGTTTTTTTATTTTAGTTTTCTTATCTTAGTTTTTTTTTATCTTTTTGTGTCTACATTTTCTTTGTATTTTTTTTTTAATTTTTTTTATTTTAAATTTATACATTTCCACTTTAAACCTATTTCTACCAAATTTTTTAAAATTATCAGATATCAGATATTACGTTAACAAAATCAATTCGATTTCTTTAAAAAATATAAAAATTTGATGTAAACAAAATAAAAACTTTAAATTCATTTTGATGTAAACAAAACTAAAATATTGAATTCGTTTTTTATTAATTTTTGTTTGTTTTTTTTTCAATTTAAAGTGAATTCATTTTATGAGTGAGTGTATTGGGAATACGATTGCTGAGGTATTTTATTATGAAAGAGATAGGAAGACAGTGATTCTAGCGCGATCTTCATCTATGAAATAATTTTTTCTAAACTGGTTTTAAGTAATTAGAACAAAATAAAAAAAATCAATTGACCGTTCTTCTTTGTAAAATATTTAATTTTCGTTTTTAGTAATTAAATAAGACAATTTAGTCTGTTTTACTATTACATTTTTTTTATAAATTAACTCATTTTCTTTTTAATTTATTTATTTTTTTTTTTGAATTTTGTATTTTTAAGGTAATATTTAATTTTCTATATATATTTAGTTAAAGTACTTTTAAAATTTGAAGTTAATACATTGCCCCATTCAATTTGCTTTATAATTTTTGTATACTTAAGGAGCTAATTTTTTTCGATTTTCAAATGTTTTTGAAATTAAAAAAAGCATTAAAAACCAATTTTTTTAAATAATTTTTTTTTTTAATTTATTCTTTAATTTTTTTTGTTTTAAACTTTTTTTTAACTTTTTTCATGTGTCAAAATATTTACAAAAAAAATCATTCTGAAATCACCAATTATGTTGAGAACCTGTTCATCAATGTTAATTCCTTCAATGCTGCACTGGAAATTCTTCTTTTTGCTTTTAATCCCATATACAACTACAGTATCTCAATATAGAGTGCAACGTATAAAAAACATATTCAAGATTTAATTGAAATGTGCACATTCTAGTAGTTGAGTACACTATTATCCAGTTGAGTACTATTAAAACACTTGAAATGCCATCACTGGTCGGAAGTATCTTTTAGTTAAATTATCCCAAGAATACATTCTTTTTGATTGAATAAACTACAAGTCAGAGGGAGAGAGAGAGAGAGCTACAGAGAAATATCGATGCAGAGATGCCGATAGAGAGAGTGATAACTGAGAGCCCACGAGAGTTTTATTAGTACTCGTAGTATATGGAAAGATATGCAAAATTCAGTTACTACACCCAATGTAAGGAGGAGAAATGAATGTGTATTAGAAAAAAGCATGCGCGAAAAAATGTACGTTTGTACGTAAAACTACAGCCACAGATAGAACACGAAATACCTATACATCGGCAGGGAGGCAAAAATCACGCAGGGATGCCATACAATCCGCTTTTCTGTTCAACAGTGGACAATGGAAAACATGTCTGCCATCCATTTGGCTCTAGTCTTCTTTTAGGCAAAATGTTGAACAAACAAATTTCACATCATCAATACTATATACATAATTGTACGAATTGTATATTATAGGACACTATAGCAACAGCAACACCACACAAGTGGGATTTGTCATATTCGCAAAGCAACACACTTCATTCACATTCTTATGGCTATAACATAATTTTGTCCAATATAGGAATTATTTTTTTCGTTTTAAAACGATGCCACAATCCAGGAGGAGGAGGAGCACGACAGCGGTAGCGGTCCACTATAAAGTGGCAATTTCATATTGGATAAATTGAGTGAGGCATGGGGATCCGATGGAACTAAAGAGGGGCCATATAGAAATAATACAGGCAGCTTCATACATACATACATACATAGGCACAAACGCAAAAGTTCACAAATACATTCATACGAACGAACAACAACGTACGTTGAATGCCATATAATGTGGAGATATGAATACACACAGACGTCCGTCGTCATCCAAATATCTCCGCACATACATATATACAGATACAATTTTTTTTTTCAAATACTATATCTTTATTCCACAGCAGAATGTACCATTCCTCACAATTCTCAGCTGGATGTTGAAAAATGTTTATCTTTTTCTTTATTTATTATTCATAATTTTCTTTGAATAATTTCGATTCAATGTACCACCAGCAGCAAGCACACCACTCCGATTTTAATTTTTTTTTAATATATACATGCATACATACATACATACATATATGATTTTTTTACAACCATGAAAAATTTTTTGCGTAGTATTTTTATCGATCGGCCGACGTAAACGAGTCTCGTCGCTGTCGTGTGTGGTGGAGGAACCATGGAGGTTTTATTTGAACATTTTTTTTGTCTTCTTTCATTTAAATCACTTTCGAGTGGTATCCAACGGTTGGTTGCACTTGACAAAACACTAGCATTTTTAGGGTTCTTTTCTTTCTTTGATATGAGTTTTACGAATGCTTTTTTCAGAACATTTTCATTTTCAAAATTTTCTAATAATTCTTCACATTTTTTTTTCTTTATGGCAAGTGAGAAAAAATTAGTTGGAAAATTTTTACTTACTTTTGCTTCAATTGAAATGACGACGACGACTACAACCAACACAACGAAGACAAACGACTGAAGGCGACACAGAACTCAATATTTGTTCATACAAAAATGTGAGAGCTGCTCACACCGTCTATATCTCGCGGAGTACACAACAAGAGGCGACCGACGGGCTGCTCTCCGTTTTTCTCTTTGCACAAGTGTAGAGAAAGAACTATATAACAAAAAAAAACAAGTATCTAGAAAACTATGGTTAGCAACTAAAATTCTTGTGAAAAAATCATCAAATTGAGATACTCTTGTAAAATTGTTTAAAGAGAGCGAGCGAAAGAGAGAGGGCAGAGTAATAATCATGCGCCTATCTTTTGGGGTTATCACCAGTTTTGAAAATGTTGGGGGTACACAAATTTGTACTTTCGAGTACAACAGTGTGCATTTGAAAAGCGTACGACGGTTGTGTTGTTGCACGTGTGTGTATTAAGCGTAGGCTAAAAAGGGGGGTTAAAATTACGAATTGTTTCAAACGACAACTGATCAGAGGCCTTTTCAGAATTGCAACACTGCACTGCATATGTTGCACAACACTGATTAGTTAACGCTGTTGTTGCAGGTCAGCTATTGCAGATGCCTGTTTGTTGCTTATTTTGTTTGAAATTAAGAACGCGAAAACATTGCAAATAGAAAAGTATATAATAAATTTAATTTGTGAATTAGATGATACTCCAGCTTTTAAGAGTATAAAAAGAGAAATTTATTACTGCAAAAAATATGCAGGAAGAATTCCAAAATTTCATGTCCAAACGTGCTCTAATTATTAATTTAGTGCATTTTGCATCCACCTCGACCCTAAAAACTCGTTCAAATAGTAAAGTTAATATAACAAATATAATTAATTCCTAAATTTTTTATTTTTACTCATTCACTGCATCAGCCATTTTAATACTGCGCGTTTTTAAAAAGTTTGCGCAACATATGTTCGATTGTTGCTTTTTAGAACATCTGACGCTAGCAGTAATGCCAGACGGTGCAATTACGAATGCGATGCGCAGTGCAGTGTTGCAATTCCGTAGGGATGGACTGAACAAAGGTTCTCGCCGTACACCAGATTGATATGTGTTTGTTTGTTTTATGCGCTATATGGAAATCACGGTGGTATATATTTTTTTCTATTTTTCACCATATGGGCGGAGGGGCGCTCATAGAGATAAAAGTTAGTACACTAATAGTTGATAAACAAGTGCTACACGGCACTATATATGTATATAAATATGCTGAAGAACTGTGCATATTTTAGACAAACCCGATCGTCAGCTGTTTGTAAAACTTTTACTCGACTTTTTAACTTCGAAGTTCGAAGTTAAAATTAAATTAAATATAACATATTGAACTAATTGCTTTTAAGCCAAAATTAGTCCCATTTTTATTATTTTATAAAATTTAAATAATTTTTTTTTTATAATATTGTTGTTTTTCAAAACTTCACTGGTATTTCTGTAACTACTGGTCAAATTTGAAACCAATGTAGGCATGACTTGAAGATAATTTTGTTGACGAATTTTAGATTTTTTTTTTTAAAACTGAATATGTAACTATTTTCAAGTTATGCCAATATGTATATGTTGTGGGGCTAGTGGGCCGGGAATGTTGTGTAGGATAATTTTTTTTAAAAAGTTGATAATTTTTTTTTTAACTTGTATTACTATGTATAAAGGGGCGTACTTAAATATTATTAAATTAAAATGTTCAAAACTTATCTTAGTTTCTTTTACGATTAAATGTACTGCAAAATTGCATTAATGATCTAGTCACCTTTTTGAATTGTTAATAACATATTTACTGATGAAGCAAGTGCACTGTTATCATAAACTATTTGTTACAACAGTAAAACAGCATTATTTTGATTCTATTTTTTCGACTTTCTAATGTATTATTAGTGATCAACAATTTGTGGAAAATAAACTTTATAAAATTCCTTAATTTCGCAATTAAAAAAAACTATGTTAACTAATTAACCATATATATAGAGACAGTCATAGAAAAAATGTCACGTTCAACACACTCAAGTTCGAGCCACTTTAAATTTTAAATTAAAAAAACTATCCATTATATTTCTAACAAATAAAGAGGATTCGAAACCTTTGTTATTTTTTAACATTTTAAACTATTCATCTATAAAATATTGTGTTTGATTTGACTAAATCTATTCTTTTTTAACCTGTCCTTATTTTGTAATCAATATTTCGTCTGAAAAAGAAATATATTAAGGATTTATACGATTATGTTAAAGATGAATCTAAAATATTTTCTATTCTGACCATTTTTTGATTTAAATGTGTACAACGGTCATGTTCGACACCGTGGAATTGCCCATATGCATATGCAAATGCATAATACACCCTTACCGGCATGTTTTGGGGTTTAATGCATATAAATGCATATTTTGGAGTTTTCAGATTTTTTTTATCAATTTTTTTTTTCTTTTCATAAATATTTTTCGCAGAATAGACAACACCTGTTCATTTATTACTTTAAGATGGGAAGATAATCTCTAGGTATTTCGCAACAGGCGACGCCTATCTTTTGTTAAAGAATTAATATTAATGAATTAATATGTTTTAGAAAGGTTGTATTCTTTTTTTAAAAAATGCGGTGAAGGCGTATACGTAATATTTATTATACATTAAAAGATTAACTATGTCATTAAAGTCAGCACGACCGAAATTTGCAGTCATGTAATTTTGTTACAATAGAGTAATAAATTAATAGCCTGAATCTTATAAATGTAATGTAATATAAAGCATTTTTATTAAAAAATTAAATGTCCAATGGTATTCAATGTCCAAAATTAACAACGAATCCAAATTTATTGTGCATTTTTTGTATCAGTTTTAAAGGAATTCTTTAAAGTTGCGCTTATTTTTCGTTTTTTCTTTAATGTACAAAATTAACTACGAATCAAAATTGATTGTCGATTTTTTTCTTCAATTTTTAAGGCATTTTTTAATGTTTTTCATGCTTATGTGATGCGCATATTTTTACTTTTTTCGTGGATATTTGTGTTGGCCCTAATAATAATACATATATTTTATTAATATTTTAAAAATTTCGCGTTCTTAAATTAGATTATGCTAATAAATTAATAAGATACAAAATTTAATATTACAATCAAGAAAATTATTATTAATTTTTTGAATATTACTTATCATTTTTGAAGAATGGGTTAGTTATTTCCATTGAAATGTTTTTTTCTACAAATGTATTATTATTCCTTTAAATTTAGTGGGAAATTTTTTTTGAGCAAAATTTTATTATTTTTACGGAATTTGCAAATTTTCTATTTATCGATAAGTTTAACAACTTAATAAGAGACTTTAAAAGAAAATCTTAAAGAAAATAAAAAAAATATTTTTGCAACATTGATAGTAGATTTTACGCTAAGCGCCCTTAATAATTTTTATGAAATATATGTATGTATTTTAAATATTTTCGTAAGTTCGAGAGATCTACGTTTGCAAACTAAGTAAAATCAGAGTTTTATCCTTTGAATCAGGAAATGCAAAAGTTTAGAAAATGGTATTCTCTAATGACGTTTCTTATACGTCACTGTTTTATTATCGTGTTCTCACATGATTCTAGAGTCTAGAATAACGTTAATAATACCGCCGCCTCCATTTTCTGTTTTAAGAAAATACTGGCACGGAATTGAAGATTAAACTGCATATTATACATTACACTGCTATATATTTTGTCGTACCTTACTTTTACATGTCTCTATTTTCAAAATGCACAAGTACTGATGCCGTTCAGGTTAATAATGACTTGTATCATCTCTAATCAACACATCATTCTTTAATCTGGCAACGCCTCAGTCAAAGTAGAAAAGCGAATACAAAGTATTTTGTGGAGATTTTTTTGGGTTTTGTTATATCCCATGGATACGCGCATTTCCAGTGCGTTATTAATTTAATTTAATTTATTAATTCAAACAAACATTTAGATGCAAATAGCAAAAAATAAGAAAACACCACCGGCAGGCATTCTACTTTAAAGCAACAATTTAAGAATGTATTTTTGTAAACAAAATTATTATTTCGTATTATCCATTCGTACATAATCTTTCGCAATTTGAATAAACGACCGTACTGTGGCCGGGTAATGCAACAACAACACCACATCAAATTGGTTACCTGTAAAATAACGTTATATTAATCGATACAAACAATCACTTGTTTTCTCTTTTGTAAATCTTGTTTCTTTTTTTTATATTTTTGTTTGTAGAGAAATCAATTTACAAATGCCACCAGCCACCTATAGAATGTGCAAAAAAAAACACAAAAAACAACACACACCACGTGACATTGGAAATATAGAATAATGCATCACTTGGTAACGACACGATGAAAAGAAACTGGCCAAGAGCAATAGTAGTATGTAGTAGTAGTATTTGACGTTATTGCTGCTGCCGTTGCTACTGTTGCTGTTGCAGTAGTTGAAATTCTGACAATGCATGTAGCACAATTCCCACAGAAACCAAGAAAGTCAGTCAGTCAGTCGAGTTCAGGGTAATCCGCATGAGAGACACATATTACGGCGTAGAAGTTACTACTGCATTAAAAATCATTTGACCATACCATAAAAAATATACACTAGTAGTGGTGGTGGTGGTGTCATCAGCTTTGAGCTTCCAACGAATTGTAACAAGTTAATTATAACAAAATGAATTTAAATTGAAACAAAAAGTTAATTGAAAAATTTTGTTATTGTACATTTGTATTTGTTATTTAGAAATTTATATATTCTGACTAATTTTTTTATAAAATAACTCTATACATCACTATAGTATAACATAGATAAATATCATTTGTTACAACAATTAAATAAATAATTTATGCTATAGTAAAATGAAGAGCGGAGTTATACGAACATCTATGTATGTACCTTTATTTGTCAATAAAATATAGCAATTTTATTAAAAAAAAATAATTTAAAAATCTTTTTATATCGGAGTGTACTTTTTTAGAATTCAATTAAGATAATAGTAAAAATCAATTTCTTTATAAAAAATAAATTTTAGAAAATTATTATATTAGATTAGTTTCCAAAGTTGTCGAAACCATATCAAAGAATCTGGTACCTCATTCCTGAATCTGATGATATTTTTACCTAAACTTGTATTGCTAGCCATATATATTATTATTAATATATATTACTATAAACGTTTTTAGTATTTTCGATTAGAGGACAGAGGAGAAGGGGCGTGTCAAAGTGTTTTTTGACCTAGAGAGCTATGAATTTATTGGTAAAATTTTATTTTCGAGCTGTGGGCGGAAAAAAATGCATTTTATTTTTAAGTTCACTTGCGAAATTTTAAACTTATAAAAATCTGTTACTACATTGAGATCAGCTTTGCAATTTAATCTTCTACCAAATTATTTTAGTGCTCATGATACCATAATTAGTAGTAGATGGCTAAATTTATTAAATTTTTATAACATATTTCTTGGATAAGATTAATTAAAAAAATCATCTGTATTTTCTTTCAAAAATGTTCACAAACTTACTAGCGCCATCACCCTTATATACAAAATTTTCTCAATTTCATGTCAATCTCACGATTACAAGATAATTTTTATATACAATGTAGGTAACATTTTTAGTATTTTCGATTAGAGGACAGAGGAGAAGGGACGTGTCAAAAAGTGATTTTTCACCTAGAGAGATAAAATTGCGCTAAAAGACACTAGTAGACACTACAGCTATGAATTTATTGGTAAAATTTTATTTTCGAGCTGTGGGCGGAAAAAAATGCATTTTATTTTTAAGTTCACTTGCGAAATTTTAAACTTAAAAAGATCTGCTACTACATTGAGATCAGCTTTGCAATTTAACCTTCTACCAAATTATTTTAGTGCTCATGATACCTTAATTAGTAGTAGATGGCTAAATTTATAAAATTTTTATAACATATTCCTTGGATAAGATTAATTAAAAAAATCATCTGTATTTGCCTTCAAAAATGTTCACAAACTTACTAGCGCCATCACCCCATATACAAAATTTTCTCATTCTCATATTAATCTCACAATTGCAAGATCATTTTTATATATTTTTAAGACAACGCAAACATTTAACATATTTATGTGTGTTATATCTTCTTGGCATTTTTTTCTTTCATATAACTGATTACATATTTACTTAAAAAATGATATGTTTAAGTTTTTAACGACAAAATTATCTCAAAACGATTTATGTTTGCGTCAATTATTTAAATAAATACTTAAATAAACCTACGTAAAACAAATTGGCAGGAGGATAGTACTTAAACGTATTGATATATGCCAAATAGCTCAACAGTTATAAGAAAGGAATCAATTCATCGTTATATTTTCGAACGACTGTGAAAAAGGTGTGTGTTTTATAACTAATCATTCAGTTATGACAAAAACAATTACATACTAAAATAAAAAAAAAAGAGAAAAATGTACATATTTGTATAATATTAAATGAATTGGCTGATAAGAATTGTTAACTATGTATATGTTGATACACACGTGTGTTAGTAGTTGGTATTACTAACAGAAAGGTATGAGAATAAGTAATCTAATTCTGATAAGCCAGGGACACAAGAAGAACGCTTGTTACTTTACTTTATGTTATTTAAACAAAAAAAAAGAGAGAGAAGAGCTAGAAATCATTGCAATCGTTTTTAAAAAAAAAAAAAACATATACAATCTTTTCTTCTCCTAAAAATGCCAAGATCTCCTACCAAGACGCTAAAGAATGTATATACGAAAAGGTTTAAATTCCATTACTTATTTTGTACAATATAGCTCTTAAAATTGTATGTTGACTTATAAGACCAAGGAATTTGTTTTTAAATTTCTTCAATGTTTTCGATCACATGATCATTTTTTAATCTCAAAATGAAATATAGTTTAACGATAACGTTGCTAAAGCTGCTATCGTCGTCCCAATCTTATAAGAGTAAGGTGGTGTTATAAACATAACTTTCTTAAAGAACAAAATGATTCAAATACAACAATGTTGGTGATATAAAATACCAATTGCCGACAACGTACGTGTATGAACCAATATTGTTAATCAAATAACAATTTAGTGGTTGTTAGAATGCAAGCATTGGATCAGACTGCATATTTAAAGAATGATTATATCAGTTTAATGAATAACTTGCGAGTAGAAGAGATTTTAGATTTTTTTTGAGTTATATGTGTCTGTTTCCTCATATAACGAATATGATTTGAAGCTGCAAAATTAAACATAATAATTGCAAACATATATTGTAGTGATAAATAAAATATTATATGTCGCCCAAGAAAGTAGTTGTTAGTTGGTTAACAAATAAATGGTATAAAGGTAAAAATGAAATAAAAAATTAAATATGTATACAATTTTCTGATTTCTTTTATTATGAGACTCAAATGGGTGTTGCAAGTTAAGGACGAATCAGATCGTCAGTTTAAATAAAAACTATACAAATGCCGATGACTCAATTACTCGGAAGTTACTGTCTACAACATACCACCTTGTTGTATCCAAAGTTCAGTGCACTCCCTTATTCTATCATATTTTTTAAATTGAACGGATAGTTGGTGGAGCACAACTCCAGGTTGAATCGGATGAGTTACGAAATCATAGAGCAGCCAATGAGAATTCAGTGTCATTATGTTATTCAGTAAGTGTGAGTACGTGTGTACTCAAGTTACATATGTTTAAAAAACGATTCTTCGACTAAACCCAGTAGGAAGTTCCATCATATACGACTTTGTAGTCCACGGTGTCCTCAAGACAAAATTTGAAAAATGTATGTACTTGTCGTCAAAACACTCGGTTGACGACAAGCTCACCGACAAAATACTAATACAAACACATTCAACAAAATCAAAGGAAAAAAAAATTAAATCTGACGTAAGAAAATTTTCAGTTTATTAAACGGACGGAATGAAGGTGAATGCCATATAAAAGTTTATATCCTTCACTTTTCTTTTAGTTTCCCAAAAGTATTAACAATTAGTCATACTAATAAAATGCTAAAAAACAGATAAAGTCATACTAACATGGCTTGAATGGCAATTCAAGACATACATAGGAATCAATACAATTTGACCGACGTTTTCACCCATCAAATCGTGCATGATTGTGTGGGCGACAGGTCTTTTGTATAGGCATCAACGAAAATTTGACCGACATTGTCGCTCATCCGGTCGTGCATGACAAAGCGGACACTTGTATGAAAATTTCGTCGACGATTTGTATGGACGGTCCCCTAAATGTCATCAACGAGTTACAATGGTCATGCATCTATCCTTGAGGATGTCTTGCAGACACTTCCTACTGTGAATCTCAATCAAAATTTATGATTTCATAAAAATAGGTCTCCTTCACAAGAAATATTTCAACAATGAATTAATGGGCAGCTTTGTCAGCAGAGACATGATTGGAAGAACAAAGAGGACATCCTGTCACTGTAGATACAGATCGGTATATTGACATGCTACAGAACATTTTTAATCCATAGCTACAGAAACTCAATAGTTGCAATCAACGATCGTGGATTCAGCAAAATAGGACGACATATAAAGCCTCTAAAGACTCATTGGTTGCAGTATGCGCAAATCAGAATATTTTCATGCTTGGATACTGGAATAGGCTAGATGTACTAGACGCAAAGAAAGAATGAATGTCAATATCGATTATATGGTTTCGCCTCTATGCTTTTCATTTATAACACTCAGATAATGACATGGATTTGCATATGCACTTATTATAGATCTTCACCGAAGATTCAAATACGGTTTTACTGCTTTGGTCTGTTGCCTGTTTCCAACAACAATATGGCGGATACCCCACTAGAGTAGAGTTCAGGGACTTTGCCTTTAGTGCCTCAAATAGTGCCACCAGAAAGGATTTTTTTAGGTTTTGTTTATTAATCTTTACCGATGGCTGAAAGATGGTTGTCATCGCAGGGGAAGCAGTGTATAGCAAGTGTCGTCTGCTATACTGTTGTGGCGTTGAGGTGACCTCTTAAAGCCTATTGAATTTTGGTTTAGTTCTCAGATAATGACCCCAGAAAGGATTTGCAAGGGTACTACTAATTGGCCTTTACCGATGGATTCAAGATAAATGTCAAGTGTCTGAACTGCAGCATATACTTTAAAATGTAAGATGGCAGTTGTGACCAAAACTGCAACAAAATTGGTATTACCATTAGATAAAAGAGTTGTCAGACGATTGGTCAGTATAATATCGGGAAATTGTGATTACCGAGTTAAGGATATGTGCAGGAACTATTGACCGATTTTTATCAGTGGTTCTAAGATGGTTGTCAACACACGGGAAGTAGTGCATAGTAAGCGTCCGGACTGCAGCCTGTGCTTCACACTGTAAGATGGCCGCTGTGATCTTTAGGTGAACTCTTAAATCAACTAAAGTCCATAGACTTTGTGTAAAGTACTCAGATAGTGCTACAAAGACTGTAGCAACTAGAGCAATAAGAGGCGTCAGACGATTGGGGAGTATAATATGGGGACAATGTGATTATCGAATTAAGGAACTTTTCAGTCATTTATTTCCGGGGGTTAAAGAACTTTTTGCCGCATTTCCCACTGTGGTGATCAATAAACTTTTCTAAAGTACAATAATTAACAAGTCATTTCTTTGTTGTTTTTGCTGTCTTCCCTCTACCAGCACTTTACTGCATGGATGCATGCAGTCTGACTTCGTTTCAATTAACGACGTCATTGACATATTCTATATATTTTTTTTATCAAATCTATACATACATACATGTATATAACATCATTTATGTATTGACTTTCATCGAATTTTTCTACGTCGTCACATTTTTGTGTTATTGATTCCATTTGACTATTCTCCATTGATCCATTGAAATATTAGAAGCTCTAAACTTCATTGTACAGCATTCCCATGCCCGTGCCCGCATCGATAGATGCTAAATGCGCTCAAGAGACATTGAGACGGTACGTAAAACAAGTAGTGGAATTGGCAAAAGATGGCAACACAGTCATCGGTAAGAATAAGTCATCGGCAAAATTGTATAGAAAATTACGTCATCGCGTCGTCATATATACACAGAAAAGTTGTATGGAATGTTAATTGATATGTAAATACAATATGACTAATAAACTACAACAAACTACAAAGAGAAACAATAAAAATGCTACAACATTTGCGATATTTCATACATTTCAGCGGCGAAAAAAAAAATCAATCTAAATCAATTCCGGCTAGCACAATTCTCACACAAACTTCCAGTTTACAAGGAGGCACTGTTCTTTAGAACATATATGTATAGTTCTGTCTCTTTTACACTCTAGCGGTACCGTTTAAAGCAAAAAAAAAGCAATAGACGTACTTTGCTTGCAATGCTTTGCAATTTTTTTTTCTTTGCTTTGCTTCAAGTCACACTTTGGTTTCATAGCTATATTTTTTACATGATTTTAGAGTTTTCTTGAACTCACCTAGTTAGATGCTTTTTTATCACAACTATTTAGCGGTGAATGAACAAATTTTGCTCCAAGAATCTTAAAGATTTTCTCAATGCAAATAAATGTTTAGCACAGACGTAAACTCCGCAAAAGACGTAATGTGAGCACACCTTTTTGAACAAGAAATACAATGAAATGTCAAACGCAAGTGAAATGTCAAACAGAAAATTGACGCTAGGGGGGGTGTAGGTTATTTTATAATATGAAGTTTACACTTGTTCACACGGAGAACAATGTCATATATTAATCTGACAGAATATGTGTACAAATTGTTGGCATATATCGCTCATTTGCTGCAAGACCGGCATAACTCAAAAAATTAAATTTTGGAGTAAGGGATGCAGAATTGTTCGTTATATCATAACGAACAATTGTAAAAATATATTCATGTTAATATCTTTTTTGAATACCACCGAAATGGTGGGTGTAAATTAAAAACTGTCGACAATAAGACATATTTAAAGAAATGTTCAGACACACAGATCTGTCTGAAGTGCAGCATATTGGGCCAATAGCCAATTTGAAAAAAAGTATACAATTCTCCTCGTTTTATATGAAAGAAATATATGAGAAGAATCCAAAATAGGGGCCCTAAGAAACATAATATAATTCCTATGTTAAAGTAATAGCAAAAATAAACGGAAACAGTGCAGAATATTATTTTTTTAAATTCTGGTTTAGGTAGAATATCATTCATCTGAATACACACAAACATATTGGGTCATCATAAACCCAAGGGACAGTGGGCGAAAAGGGTCATCTAGCGGCGTTTAATTAATAGCGCTTAGGGATTATTTTATTATTTGAAAACAGATTAATCTACAATAATTTTTTTATGTGTATATTTTTGTTGTTGTGAAAGTTGCAACTCTTTTCATATTTAAGACATTGTTTATTTTATTTAGCAGAACGTAATAAAGTTAATATATTTAATATTTCACTTTCGTTTAGGCTGAAGGATATGTTTGACTTTAACATTAAATATTTATTTATTTAATTTCAGAATTTCAGAATTTCTTTTAAAATAACTATTTTTGTCCTTATTACCTCTTCATATATTTTTGAGTTGTTTTCATAACAAAAATTTAATTATAATGCAAAAAGTAACAAAACTAATAACAATAGTAATAACAACTCTTTATTCCGGTGAATTTAAGGTGCAAGGTACACAATGTTCTGACAAAAGTTGTAAAATATCATTATCGACATCCTTATTTTTTGAGTTGCCTTGAGATTTGCGTAAATTTGAAATCAATAGATCTGATAAACACAAAGGTGCATGCATCAAGTTTTCCATTGTGTTTAATCGGGATGTCTTTCTCATACGGTGCTCACGAATGCTGCGGTAATCTTTGTTTCGGGATTCTCATGCTTCTTCCATCATTTTCCCTATTGGATTTTTCGGCTCCATGTACATATTTTTGATGTTTTTAGGTATTATGTACGGTGACCACTTTAAGGGTTGAAGATAGAGTTTAGATATGTTTTGAGAAACTGTTGGGGTTGCAAAAATATTGGGGGTCGGTCATACATTTTACCCCTCTAGGGGCTATTTCACGGCCACCACCACCTTTGACAAAATTAGAGGGTGAGTCGTATTTAAATACCAAGGATCTCCATACAACACTAAGATCTCCCACTGAGCACCGACATTGTTCCTAAATAATGCAATATCATGTAAAGTTGCAGGTGGCTGCATATGATTTTTGACATTTTACAATCACAGGACATCATAGCAATTAAAAAAAAAATTGCGCGAATACCTACGAATATCAGAAGTTCCGGTCCACGGAAGTCTTGTTTTGGCTTTTCAAGTAGTTATAGGTATAGTTAACTTTAACTATATTATTTTCTAAAACACCTTTTTTAGTAAATGCAAAGCTCTAACTATAAATAAAACCACTTTCCTTCCACTTAATTGAGACAAATACAAAATATGAAAAAAATTGGCAATGTTAAGAAAACACTTGCTAAACATTAGAGATGCACCGGCTGAAACTTATTTTGTGTTTGACAGCTCACAGCTGTTCAACTAGAACATGTCAATATATAAGTTCAGTGGAATATTAGTAACCGATAGAGAAATAAATTTGGCGCAATTAAACACTTTGAAAAATGAATTAAACGACGCTAGATCGACCATTTCGTTCACAGTGCAAGGTCCCATTTTCGGCAAACCGCCCCATATTCTGCTTTCCGGGCAATTATAAGTATTATCACCACGGACCAACCATGGACTATTTAAACCTATTTTTGTAGTTTTGTTTTAAAAAAGTTTTTTTTTGTGTGCAAATATATAAATATAATTTGTTGAAAAAGACACGATTTTATTGAAATTAAATTTATTTTTATAATTTCATAACAAATAAGCCGTCACGATTTTTTTTTTAAAAAAATATTTTTTTAAGATGTTTGAAAAGTTGTTAATTTAATAAATTAGGAGAATTAAAATCTCTTTTTTTAATTGCGGTTTTATGGTACATCGCGAGATCTTTAAATGAAATGACCGTAGTTATATCTTATATTCCAACTCCATTTACATGCATTCTTCCATTATTGGGGTTCGCGGACAAATTATTCAGAGTTTTCCCTACATTACCAAGTTAGCTAATAACATAATTGGCCAAAATCGACAAAATTACAATTTATGCCGAAAAAAAATTTTATCTGGTAATACTGCAAACACACACATGCGCCACCAGAAGGTGAGAAGAAAAACTTATTTAATCTCTTAAATATCTTTAAAAAAAATGTGAGACTTACAAAATTTATTTATAAATTTTGAGCTTATAGATAATCCAATAAGTATTTCCAAGTTACATCAACAACTGTTGTGCACACAAAAAACTGGCAAACTAAATCAAATAAGCATGGTGGTAACTCTTTGAGATGGTTAACAAACTTAACGGTAAAACGACAGTAGTGGAGGTGAATTAGTAATGGCTCAATCAGACTTGACTTAACTTAACAAAACTTAACAGAAGAGACCAGCTGATTGAATCTTCTACACATGTGTTTATATTTCATAAGTCCGTTTAGTTATCAATAATGACTAATTTTGCACTTTGTTACTTTCTGTTTTTTTCAGTTAAGTCAAGACTGATTGAACTATAAGTCATATTCGCATGTCTTCGTACAATAGTCAAATTGGACAGTTTTAAGGCTGATTTACACGCTATCTACACATATCCCCTATCTACTGTCAAATCAATCCATTTTGATTTTCTATTCACCTTCCTATAATTCAATATTACTTTGCTATAATTTTGTAGTGTTTGTCTTTGCATACTTTTACATGTTTTCTAATAAGGCTATCTCGCTAATGTTGTTGACGGGATATGAGTAGATATGTGTGGATAGCGTGTAAACCATACTTTACATATGATTTTTTTCTGTGTATGGAAATTACCTATAAAGTTTCAATAGTGAAATACATAAAATTATTTTTGTTTTTGAGATAATGCTTTTTGCCAATTAGAAAAGCAGATCAACTGTTAATAGAAGCAAAGTAAAACATATTCATCTCGTTTCTGATTTTGCTAATTTGTCAAACAAATTTATTTGACATATCTTCAAATACATTATAACAGCGTTTGACTTGAACCCTGACAGCTACCATCTGTTTTTTAGTACTAAATCGTCTCGTGTAAATTATTTTACAACACTGGGTCTTGCCGAACTACAATTCCCAATTGCACTAGTCTACATTTTTAGGTGGCAATTACAATCCCGCCAAAATTTCTGTTAACTTTTCCGCCAGTTTTCTATACATTTAAGCCAATTGCAGTTGCGCCAAGCGTCATTCTGTCCAAACGCGTTCAACGATAAACATTACAACACAGAGCTGTTGAAGGAAAAACAACAGTCGGCTAATTTGCTTATATATACATTTTCTTGGTTATAGCGACAAAAATAAACAAACCAAATTCTTATTATGTCTCTTATCGCTGGCAAAGAAAACATTGACAATATGGACAAGTTTGGACTGAAGGTAAGAAGTGCAAATCTTATTTGAAACACGTGAGGAGGAATTTACATGGAATCTATGTCTGCTCTTATTTCAGAGTCCCCGCAAGATTTTAGCTGAGAATGTAAATAATGTGCGCAAGATGTCCATTGGTACAGACGAAATCAATCATACCAATGCATCAACCAAAGAGGTGAAAGAACCCATGAATGGCGTTGAAACCACCAACTCCAATGTTGCAGGAACATCACTGGCTAATAAAGCACCAGTGCCATTTGACAGCTCCATTGAACCATTATTAAAGGAAAACCCCAGACGTTTCGTCATATTCCCCATTCAATACCTAGATATCTGGCAGATGTATAAAAAGGTATGTATGTTTTGCATTATCCCCACGCACCATAAGTGTGCACGCATAGATTAGTGTGTACGTGAAACCATTAACATTCTTTTTAATGTTGGTGACGTCGTTTCATAAGAACCACATAAAAAAATACGCGGGAAAGTTCTAATCTGTTGAGACATGGGGGTGGGGGAATGTTTAGTCATCTCTGTTGAACTCTTTTTCCCTCCATTTTTGTTTTTGCCGCTTTTATTTATGGGAATGTACATATGCATTGTTTTTTTTAAATGACCTGTGTGTATCTGTATATCTTTGGAAGATCAATTGATGGGATTTTTTAAATTTGTTTTTTTTTTAAACCATGTGCTGTTTATGTGGTTCAATGGCAATACATGTTTGATCATGCTGCTGTTGTGAAATTCTACTGTTTGTTTTTAATTGAGTTGTGCCTATTAACCGTTGTTTTTGCAAAAAAAACACGAACTAACAACACTCGTCCTCTCTTTGACTCCAAAAGTGATTGACGATGTACAACGACAACGTTAACAAAGTACACTGCTATTTCATTAGCACTCGTATAAAATTTTTTGTTGCAAAAACAATATACTACATGATTTCTATTTCACCATTAGTTTTTTTAATGTCTGCTATTATAGTGATATCTTTTAAGTAACATCGAAAGCATTTGGAGGCAACTAAATTTATCCTTTGTTATTATGTAGGCTCGGGACACTACACCATTACCTTTAGAGTTTTTAAACTTAGAAGTACATTTTAGGAATTTTAACAAAAAAAAATCCGTAAAGGGAAGATGTGAAAAATAAACGTTTGATAATACGAAATGGTTTTTGGATTACTATTAATTGTTTCAGTTGTCCCTATTGCCTAGCGTCATCCTTGATAAACTTCTTTTAATCCTTAACCTCGCCCGACGAAGTGCAATTTTAGAAAATTTTAAATTGAAATATAGATTTTATTTAGAAAATTCCTCTTTTATGTACCAGTTCTTCGTTTCGCATTTTTTTCTACTCAACAATTTTGAAATTTTTGTTTTAAAAATATTTTTTTTTTAAATTGAAATATGTAATTTTTTTAATTGAAATAATTTTTTTTTTGAAATTCACTTGTTTCATTTCATTTCATTTAAAAAATTACAACAATCATTCTGATTGTTTCCTATATTAAGATTAAGCATTTTAATAAATTTTTTAAATAATTTTATGCAAAAATTATTTTTAATTATTTTCAATTTAAAATTATTGGATTTGCATTTTTTATAATATTTTTATCCATAAATTATTTTGTTGTTTTTATAATTTGAAATGAATTAATTATTAAAAGAATTAAGTACAACAATTGTTTTCGATCTTTTTTAATTAAATTTTTTCCATTTTGCGGTATTCAGTTAAATTTTTCGTTTTAAGAGAATTTTTATAAACGTATGATATAATTTTTTTTTATGCATTGGTTTTAAATTTTTTTTTTTTTTTGAAAATGATATATATGAATAAATATTAACTTTTTCGTTTACATACTGAAACTAAGAAAAGAGATAATTTTTTATGTAAAAGCTTTCATGCTGATAATTATATTAACTTTTAATATATAATAATACTGAGCTCAAATGTTTGCAAATGCTATTCTACACTATACTTTCTTTTCTATCAAGTCTATCCAGTGTCTTATTTCTTACTATACTTTCTTTTCTATCAAGTCTATCCAGTGTCTTATTTCTACAATTTGTTTGCATCTCTAATTTCAGGCTGAAGCATCTTTTTGGACCGTTGAGGAGGTAGATCTATCTAAAGACATGTCTGACTGGGATAATAAACTCACCGACAATGAGCGTCATTTCATTTCACATGTCTTGGCTTTCTTTGCTGCCTCCGATGGTATCGTCAATGAGAATTTAGTCGAACGTTTCTCACAAGAAGTACAAGTTACCGAAGCTCGTTGTTTCTATGGTTTCCAAATTGCCATGGAAAATGTTCACTCTGAGATGTACAGCATCCTTATTGACACATACATTAAAGAACGTGATCAACGTGATTATCTGTTTAATGCCATTGAAACAATGCCAGCCGTTAAGCGCAAAGCTGACTGGGCCATGTCTTGGATATCATCAAAGTCAGCCAATTTTGGAGAACGTATTGTTGCATTTGCTGCTGTTGAAGGCATATTTTTCAGTGGCAGTTTTGCCTCTATATTCTGGCTCAAGAAGCGTGGTTTAATGCCTGGCCTAACTTTCTCCAATGAACTTATATCGCGGGATGAGGGTCTACATTGTGATTTTGCCGTGCTGATGTTTAAGTATTTAGTGCAACGTCCCAGCAAGGAGCGTGTTATTGAAATCATAACTGAAGCGGTTAAAATCGAACAAGAATTCTTAACAGATGCTTTGCCCGTCAATCTAATTGGCATGAATTGTGGCCTGATGTCAGAATACATAGAATTTGTGGCTGATCGTTTGTTAACTGAATTGGATGTCGGCAAGGTATAGTTAAATTATAATGGTTGTTTGGCCGTTTTCTAATATTTGTTTTTTTTTTTTTAATTTTCTTAGGTATATAACACTAAAAATCCTTTCCCCTTTATGGAAATGATTTCTTTGGACGGCAAAACCAACTTCTTCGAGAGAAAAGTTGGAGAATATCAAAAATTGGGTGTCACAGCTAATCGCCTTGACAACGTGTTCACATTGGATGCCGATTTTTAAAACAAGCGTGACCTCATAATCTCAATTATTCTATTCTTAAGATCATCGTTTGTATTCGTCTATTCTACACAAAAACAACTAGTTTTTAAGTCATTTTATTACGTATACAACATCGCTTAATTACAATTTTCATTCATCCCCATTTATATTTTAAGCAACTATTTTTATAATTTCTTTATTGACTTACATACAACCCCCACCCTAACAGGCTAAGTGTATCGATTTTTTACTGTAAACATTGGAACTCCCCCAATACGCCCACATTTGTCTTATATAATTACTATTGGATTTTTCCATTCCTTTGTTTCGAATTATTTGTAACAATTTGTCTGGGCATATTGATTGCTCACACTTGACTAAAGTCTTGACCGTAAACAAACCCCCCTACAAAGAAAAGAAAAACAACTATAAAAAATACATGAACACGAACAACAATGTACATATTTTACACCATTAATATTACTGTATTAAAGAAAAAAAATTATACATAATTATTATATTACATAACACATAATACAAATTCGTACTTCTTTTTTTTCTTGATTTAACATTTATATATATAGTAAAATAAACGGAACATGTACCTTAATATGTCTTTAAAAAAACTGAAATCAAATGGAATTTGAATGATTTATTGTGGAATGGTGGTGCTACAGTCAATTGGAACTTGGGGAGTGATTTTGTACTTGCAGTTCTGGTCGAGTACATAAATCTTTTGTGTCTAACACCCACAAAATCTTGACTTGTGGTTCAAAAAACCGGATTTTCGGGTCATTCCTCACTTATGAGCTGATGACTTAGTTCTGAACAAATTTTTGATTTATTAACGGTTTTGGAAAGAATCTTAGAAGTTACTGCTGATGGTTAATAAACTAAGCGAACAAACATCAAAATAAGCTAAACATATAAAAGGTCATACAAAAAGTTTGGCCTGAGAACTACAAAACCTTTGAGGGTTTTATCCTAGCTTGAGATTTCTCAACCACCAGCCAATGAACCCGAAAAGTGGTTTGAAATACAACTTCGTTCAAGTGGCTGCCTCGGTTGGCTTCGCAGTAGCGAATTCTGTCACTCCAAGTATTGTTGATGGTTTTGGACAGCCAGTCAAACAGACGAAAATGACTCATTCGTCCTTAAAATTCCTGAAACAAATTTGGTCCTAAGATGCTTGGGGTGCAAATAAACACTCTCATCTCTATGCGTGATGTTATAAAGATACCGCAATTTTTCATAAAATTCATTTTAAAAAATATGTAAAACTGCCCAAAATATTTAGAACCATGACATTTTACCTAATTGCGCTAAATGTAAATTTTAAGCAGTTTTAGTCCAAGTGATTTCTTATTAACAGCATATAACGTTCCAAATTGAATTATCGCTGCCACCCTAATATTCATACATACATATAATTAGAAACAGTTCATGAAATAAAATTTAGTCAACAAAAAGAGCGTTTATATTATATTTGTCTTTAAAAACTCTTTTAAGATTCAACATTTGTAGGAAAAAAATGGAGACTAAATAAGCTAATTAGTAATTATTTAGAGTTCAAATAGAACGTGCCTAAAAATATTTTACACTTAGCTGTACATAGTATACAACCACACCGATATGGGTTAAATGTCAAACATTTTTCTTTTTTTTGAGAGCACAGTAGAGACGCATTGCATTGTTGGGTATTCACCCAAAAATATGCCATGTTTATGGCATTGAAAGCCATGATAAAACGTGCCAAACGCCAGCACGTGAATACAAAAGTGGAGGAAAACAAAATACAAATTTACGCGACGCCGTACTACAACAAAAACGGAAGAGAACTACAAATGCCGGCTGTACACTGTACAGTGGCAAACTAAATATTAACACAAACACTGAGAGAAGGAGAGAGCGACAGAGAGACTACTAAGGCAACGGCAAATACCTGGCATGCTCTTAAATATATTTGGTGTAACACTTGAATGAAACGAAGGTGAAAACGTATCAATTCAGTTGGTTAAGTGCAGTGGATCTGAACAGCACTGGTTTTTATAACAGTGCAAAGAACTAAAACGTCTTGACATAATTCGACCACTAAAACATACACAGTTATATTTTCTAATTATTCAAGTTATATAAAAATTTAACAATTGTTACAAATTTGAATTACCATTAGTAAAACAAAGTGTTTTGTACAAAGTTAAAAAAAAATACGCCTTATGTAATAATTGTGTAATCGAAAGAAAAAAAATTCGAAAAAAATAACCTACGACCCAATTTGTCAATAAGCCATTAATCAAAGGTTTTAAAAAAAAGTAACACATTGTCGTTAAGTTTCATTTTTGGTGTCACGCTATACGGGTAAGATTTTGGGGGAATAAAATAAAAAATACCCTGCTCGATAAAACTTTATACAAGGGTAGATATGTAGTAGATATGGTTGGTGTATAGTTTTAGATAAACAATGAAGATAAAACAAACAAAAAAACACCTCAGCACATGAATATATTATATCTCTGATAATGCCACGCTCATAAGTATGCATTGATTTTACACAAAGGTTGTAACCCAAAAGTAGGCAATGCATGCTAATATTAATTTAGAATTATAATTTCTACATTGTTCTCTATGCTGAGTGTTTGAGTGTGTGTGTGATAACTGGGGGAGAGAGTAACAGAGAGAGAGAAAGAGCAAACAAGAGAAAATTGTCCTTAAGTGGAGTGGATTACATAAATGTTAATTTTATTTGTTCGTGTCGTAGATGTATGTGGCTGAGAATTATTAATTAAATTAAATGCCTTGTCGAGCTGTTTATTTTCACAAAACAGCAAACCATGGCCCGAAGACTCTTTAACACGTTTCATACTTTTTACATTACACTTTTCTACTGCAGAGCAGCAGTTAATGTTTGGTTGTACTCTTTATTTTGGGGGGTGTTTTGTATTCTGGAATCATTTTCGAGGCTATTGCTTTAATAATTCAAACGTTTTTGTGTTTGCCAGGTGCGCCAGTAATTTATCATGTGTTTTAGAAGATTTTGGCATGAGTTCTAAAGAATTTGTATATGATTACAATCTGCTGGCACACTGTCATCATTTGGAATCAGAGCATAAGAAGAAGATATACGTGAAAACAAAAGTAAGGAAATAGGAAAGGGAAAAAAGTGATACGAAATTTCGATATATAAGGACTTTGTTCGCATTTTAACTACATGCTAATATTTTGCTAATTTGCCACAAATTGTATGTACTAGGTAATTAATAATATGTTTATAGGTGTTGATTAAAAAATGTAATCCGGTTTAAAGAAAAAGGGTAATTTTTTCTTCATTTAAATTAAGAGAGATTTGAGTAGGCGATGGTATTTTGTGTAATTTGGGTAATGAATGGAATGAAGTATAAATTTAACTTACGATTTTTAAGCTTGTCAGTTATAAATAACGCTAGTCTACAGACCTTATGTCCAGAAGCTGCAACCCATTTTTTCAAAAAAAAGTAAGTTCGCGCAAAAATCTTAAAAGAAATCGTCATTTCTAAGGGGTGTGGTAAACTTCTCGTTTTTTTGGTTTCACCAATAAGTACAAAATATTAAAAGAAAACTAATTTCAACGTTTTCAGGAGTTTCTTTTAAAAATAATTATAAAAATATAAATATTCGTGAAATTGGCTAATTTGTATGAGATGTACCAGAAGGGGTAGCACAACGATTCCGATTTTTATTGCTAAGTCAACGCATAAACGTTTACCTTGCACTAAATTCGGTGTACTTACAAAAGATATTACATATGGGCAATTCCACGTAAAACGGTCTTATACAGGAAAAACAATAAAATAAAAAAAAAAAAAAAAAAAACACTTTTCTGATCGTAAGCCGAATTTGATGTATCATTTGATACACTTTAACGTAAATTTAATATATAAAAACACCATCGACTAAAAATTAACAATCACAGGAAAAAATATATATCCATATTTTAAATAAAAATCGGTTAATTAATATGTACAAGAGAACGACATTTATGGACAAATGGAAAAAATTATAAAGTTTTATGATTAATAAAGTATAATGAGTAAATGAAATATACGAATTTTGTGTCACACCCGTCCCCGTAAATATGACAAAAGTTTAATAAAATTGTTACTTTACATGATAAAACGTTTATACTTTCCAACAATAACAATATTAGTGCAATTAATAATATAGTAAAATTTTGTGAATATTTATTTAAATATTTGAGTATTTAATTACAGAAAACATTTGGCAGGGCCAACACAAATATGCACAAAAAAACTAATAACACTAGTTTACAGTCATTTTGCAGCAGAGTTGTAAATAATTTTTTTCGGTAGATTTCGGCCTCCTAAACACGAACATGAATATAATATAATTATAATAATTGATCATATTGACATTGCTTCAACCTGGAGTCTTATCACCCAATTTTTATAAACGATGTTTTGCTCGAGGAAGTCCAATCTTTATACTCAATTTATGAAATTGGATTTATTTTTGCGATTAATATTTTTTATAATTTTTTTAATAAATTTAAAACCGGGATTTTTGAACAAAAATATTATTTTTGTAAACTTTGAATGCTCCTACCATCAGAACTACCCAACCGATGTTAAAAGCTTGTATAGATGGGTTTTAGGGAAGCACATTACCTTTAATTAGAGACCACTCTTGTTCAAATCGTTGGATGCGTTTACGAATTATTCTCCAATAAGCTGATGCATCTCACAAAAAATTTGCAAAATAATTCAAAAATTCATAACTTGAAAACAAAAAAATCTCATATTCGTGTTTAGGAGGCCGAAATCTATAGAAAAAAATTATGTCCAACTCTGCAGCTGACAAAAAATAAAGATTTGTAAACTGGTGTAATATGCGCATTAAATAAGCATGAAAAACATTCAAAGCTGTCTTTAAAACTGATAAAAAAAATGCACAATCAACTTTGATTCGTAGTTAATTTTATTCACTGAATTCATTTAATTTTTAATAAAAATTTATAACAAATAGTTGAAAATTAAAAAAAGTTATTATTTACATTACATGATTCAGAATATTGATTAATTACTCGACTGTAAAAAAATTACATGAGGTTTTTTTAGTAACAGTTCTGTATACATTTTGGAACCGGCCGTGGCATAGCAGTTAGAACTCGCGACTACCATGTGGGAGATCGCAGGTTCAAACCTGGCTCCAGCCATCTTAAAAATAAAATTTTTTCTTTCATTGTCGGCTCCCCTCGAATGTTGTTGACAGCAACTTCGCAGTATTAAGTGTCGATTCAATCGGCGTGTCTAGTAAGAGCTTCTCTAACAGTGACGTTCGCATTCGCCGATAAACAAGTAGGTGCCGTTAGTTGTGAATCTAAAAATAGAAAGCGTGTTAATTCACAACAACGCGAGAAGCTATCCCATACCTCATTCATGGGGTGCATTGAAATCTTGATCAATATTCTGTTTATGAATATATGTGATTTTAAGAAGCGGTTTTGCTTAGTATTTTTGTGTTAAAAACGGGATTTTATTTTTCACATTTATATGAGAAATTACATTTCTAAGGGAGTTAGAAAGTCAATGCTAATTGTTTTGTCATATTTGAAAAGTGAAAAAACTAATTGACTATTTCTTTATGGAAGTACGCAACTTTCCTAACGTCCTTCAAATAGTAGTGTGATAGTTTTCTTAGTCCTTAGTATAAACACAAAAATAATATTTAGATTTGTTAGTACCGGAAAAGCATAACTTTAAAAATATAGCCTTTGCAGAAGATATTAAGATATTAACGAAGCATGGGTTCTTAAGAAAATTTTCTTAGTATTCATCGTAGATTACGATTATTAAAACCGCTTGATCGAGAAAAAAATTGACCCACACTTATGATGATGTTTACGATAGTACAGAAAATTAAAATTAATGTTTAGCTTTATGTTTGTTTTATAATTGAACTCTATAAAAACTTCAATTTTTTTTTATACTTTTGAAGTTTATTTTACTAGGTCACAACGCTTCGTAAAAAAGTGTCACACCCGTCTTTTTTTAAAGTTTTTATTAAGAAAAAGTAGTTGTTAGCGAACAAAAAGTTCCTAACAATTACCTACATCTAATTGTGGACTTTCTACGGAAGATTTTACAGAATTTAACCTGAAAGCCATAGTTTTGTATAAGCACAAATTCCTGAAGTCACACCCGTCGTTGTCTCCTAAGGTCATTCTGAGCCTAAATCAATCACAGTTTTTTTTAATAATTAAATTTCTAGTTATGAATTATAATAAAAAATGTGAGTAACATCGTCACACCCGTTTCAATGGAATTGCCCATATAAAACTATGAGGCTGATTACTATCATTTCTAAGGGAGGTACCAAAAGGAGTTTTTTTTAAAAAGATAATCAAACTGAAAAATATTCTCCAGGTGCTTAGGAGGTACCACAAGGGGTCGGCTTTTTTAGTCCATATTCAGCCCTGAGTCAGATTTTCATAAGCGTTTTTCTTAGGAAACATTTGACAACATTTGACTTGTAATAATAATATGGCGAATTACGTAACTTGTATGGAGGTGCCAGAAGGGGTGCGGCAAATGTTTCGGGTTTCTGGAGTTTTACCTACTTTTGTAAGGTTACTAATTTGACAAAGTTTTAATATCCTGCAATTTCCCGTTTTAAGAGAAAACGAGGTACCAGAAGGGGTCGGCCGGACAGACGAACACTCAATACAATTAAACTTTTTTTAGAGCATATCAAACGCCAAACCAAAACGTATAAAGATATCATTCATATTTGTATATACATATATCAGTTTACATTAAATCTTCCTCTTCATATTTAATTAAATTCATTAACATTAATTGAAAAAAATCTTGAAAATAGTTAACAAAGCAATATAATTAATATGTTTAACTGTTATAGGTGTTAAATTTTAGCTTTTGAATCTTGTGTTATCCCACTCGGGGCCAAGAGTTTGTGTACTTTACAGCGTTTTAAAAGAAATCAAGAAAGTATTACTATTAAATAATATTATGCCTCCCTACTTAATTATAGAACTTTAAGTCAGCTACGCAATGAACCGCCAACTATAATATAAACCTATATACCATATTCCGTTGTACATATGACGTCAAATAGTACTAAGCAAAGGTATTTGATAATAGAGTAAGAACATTAAAAATAATTCTACGTAATAAAATTATTAATGTTTTGACGAACACTTTGGTTTGGTTATTGATGATGATGAAAGTCCAAGATATGTATAAAACTTAATAGAAGGCTTAAACAATTTTCTACAGTACGTTAGAAATTATAACTTACAAAGGATGGGCTGAATTTCACTCGACCTAGGTAGAAGAACACCTACTACTATTACACTTGACAAAAACAATAATGTCGTAGCGCCTTAAAAAATCTGAGGTGTAACATAAAAATTACCACATCCTTACTGATACCACCATAAAATAACCTTAAGTGTTATTTTTTATTACACCACTCGAAATTTGTGATAGAATCTGTTCAAGCTAAAAATAAATCTCGGACAAACTCTTCAAAGTTTTATGGTATCAATAAATAGGTTACTTAAAAATTAGTACTAATCTTTAATACTATTGACCAAGAAATGTTTTTAACTATTATTAATACGGATATATGATGACAGTATTTAAATATTAGGTCATGTATGTGAAATTTTTATACTGATTATCAAAAAAACGAATATTTTCCCTCACACACTAACTACAACACCACCTTGGCCATAGTCCATATTATAGATAAATTATTGATAACAAAACAAACAAAAATATTTCCCCCAAAAAAAAAATAAAGTAAAGACGTCATAATTATCTATAAGAGTAGGAAACAAAACGAAATGACTGCATGACAAATACAGTTTTATTAAACTTTATTCGAAGTTTATCAATCACATGCATGATTTAATACAGTTCAAATAAATAAACCATGTAAATACAATAAGTTTATTGATGACACCACAGAACTTAATTTTGAATTTACATTTGAACTTTAAGTACACCGAACCAAAAAATAGAGAAAAGTTTACTTGAATCAAACCAAAGCGGTGTCAAAAGAACGATAAGTACGTTTTTTTTTAAACCAAGTACAAAATACTTAATTCAAGTATGAAATTTTAAGCGTTATTTTCTTAATTTAAGCCTAATCTGTAATTGATTTATGCAAAAACTGTGCTCAATTTAATCCAGATGTGTACTTGACTTAAGCAAACTTGCATTTGAATTAAGTCTGTTTTTTTAAGTCATATTTTTTCTTAATGTAAGCCTGATCCGTACTTGTTAAAGCGTGTTCTGTACTTGATTTGAGCGCTTTTTACACTTAAATAAGGCTTGAACAGTACGCATAAAGCCTAATATAATCACATTAGATCGGGCTTTGTTTTGGGGTAGCCCTTAATTTTTACCTAAAAAATACATTAGTATATGATTCACATGATTCGCTCTATCGTGAGACCCTTCAGATACAGTTGTCTAGAGTATATAATGGCATGCTTGCACTTAACTTTATCAACGTAGACGACTTTTGAGTCTGTCCATTTGAATTATTTAACAATTTTGATATAGATAGAATTACATTTGAATGCTGATAATTTGAATGGCTGTAGAAAAATTCTTCTTGTTTGTTTTGTTATTCTGTATACATGCATGCATACGTATGTGTGCAATTTATATACCCAGCAGCAAAAAATGGGGCTTTGCATGCCTTCTTACAGGCCTGCAAAGGCAGTCAGAAGCCCTACCCTTCAAATGCAGTCTTCATTTCAAATTAACATAGGGTGTCATAGGCAGGCAAGGCCTGCACATTCCCTTTCTCATTGAAGGCGTTTCAGTAGGCATGCCTAGTATGTCCTGCTTGGAGTCCTAATAACAAGGGCCTTCTATGAGGCATTGCTACTGCAGACCAGCTTGCAGGCCTGCAAAAGAGCATTTATAGAAGGACTTAAATAAAAAAAAAACATATGCGAATTATTTCCATATTAAATGATTTCCTACTTTTTATAAATTGTTAATACAATATTTAGTACAATTTCTAATAACTATTTTTTTTAACCTCCAGCAGCGGGAATCGAACTCGCGACCTCAGTACTCATAGTTGGGCATGCTACCTACTCGGCTATCACGTGATATAGTTGTTGTACGACAAATAACAAACATGTGGTTTCATAAACAACAGCATCTGTCTTACCTTCCCTTAAGAGGCCTGTCAACAGGCCTAATCGGAGAAGTGACAAGTGCATGGCTATGAACGTCAATTCTGCCTTCTACTAATAGGACTGCCAACAGGCCTGTTTAAGGCAAGAAAGTTTGCATGCCCTTTGTGCACATCCATGGTATTTTTGTGGGGTACACAGTAGGGCTGATCACAGGCCAGTTTTAAGAAGGGAAAGAGGTATGTCTGCGGGATCTTTTCTCATCCTAGTAAGAGGCCTCATTGCAGGTCTCATTTGAGAAGCGAAATGTGCATGGGTATGGAATTTTTTGTTAGGCTTAGTGAAGGACTTATTATAGCCTGTATACATGCCTGGAAAAAGAAGGCGTATTTGAATGTCAACAAACTGCCTTTGAAGGCATGTTTGCAGGCATATTTTTACAATGCCTCGTCTTTTCCGCTGCTGGGTACCCTCTACTTTAAGTGTATGCTACTGATTTACATTATTAAACATGATTTCATACTATCTACATACATATTAGTCATTTGTATGGAACAGAACTTCCCAAACTGTTACAATTCTGTTTAAGCTTTTATTATACTTTATTTGGTAAAAAATAAATGTTGAAATAGAAATTAGTTTTAGTAAATTATAAAAAGTAAGATTTTCGTATTATTCACAAGATCTTATGTTCGCCAACGGCAATTTGCGTACTTCTTTATAAAATTAAAAATTTAACTTCATTTAAAAAAGTATTTTTTATAAAAACTTAATGACTGTAGGCGTTTTGTGTTATTCCTGTAATAGAAATAGAAAAATAGGATAGAAATAGATAGAAAAAAAAAATATATATTTTTTTTTTAATAAAAAAATGATATTTTGTTTTGAAAAATTATAAATTTTTTACAAAAATTCATAATTTGTCGTAATATCATTTGTTTTATTTTCTAGGCAAAAAAATTTTTAAAAAATTATTTTTTCGAAAATTTCATAGTTTTGTCATGTTTTTCAAATGAAATTTCCAAATTTACAATTTAAATTTAATTTTTTTTATATTAAAACACGTTTTTTTATGAAAACATTTTGGTTTATTTCTCTAATTTTATTTTTGTTAAAAAAATTCCCCGAAAACTATTTTCGGAATGCACTTTAAAATATTAAATTAATAACTCACCATATGTTGCAAATTTTTTACAAATTTTTTTTTAAATTTTTATCTTGTTAAAATATAATCTTTTGTGAAATTTGTAACTAAAAATTATAAATTTTTTACAAAAATTGATAATTATATAAAATTATAAATTTTTGTAAAAAATTTATAATTTGTTTTTTTTTTCTAGGCAAAACTTTCACTTTTTTAAAACAAATATTTTTTCAAAAATTTATTAAAATTTGAATTTATTTTTTCGAATACAATTCAAATTTATTTTTTTTTTATAAAAAAATTTTATTATTTTTTATAAATACATTTTGGTAGTAAAAGTTTTGGTTTATTTCAATAATTTTTTTTTGTCAAAAAAAATACTATTTTCGGAATATACTTTAAAATATTAATTAATAATAAAATTTTTTACTAATATTTCTTAACAATCTTTTGTAATTTTTTTTTTAAATATTTTTTTTTTGTGAAAAATCATATTATTTTTTTCAGAAAAATATATAATTTTGCTTATTTTTAGATAAAAGATTTCACATCACATTTGTTTGTAAAAATTATTTTTTTTTCGAAATATTCATAATTTTATCATATCTCTTAATGAAAAAAATTTATGTAACCGCAGTTTAATTTGTTTTATAAAAATTATTTTTTTTTATATTTATAAAATTTTAGTATTAGGTAGTATATTGGAAAAAACAATTTTTTAGTTGATATAATATTATTTTTTTTTGAGTTAATTTATTTTTTTACAATAAATCATAATTTTGTCGTATTTTTTAGGTAACAATTTCATTTTATAATTATAAAAATTATTTTTTTATTATAACATTTTTTTCTCCAAAATTTTAACAAAAGATAGTATATGGAATGTTTTTACAATTTCATAGTTGTGTCATATTCTCCAAATGAAAAAATACCAATAACAATACAAATTTAAATTTTTTTTTATAAAAAAAAATATTTTTTTATTTTTGTATAAAAATCATATTGGTAGTAAAAGTTTTGGCTAATTTCTATAATTTTTTTTTGTCAAAATTTTTACTAGTTTTTCGTAACAATTTTTTTCTTTAAAAAAAATTTAATCTTTTGTAATTTTTTTACCTAAATATTACTTTTTTGAAAAATTATTTTTTTGACAAATTATAATTTCATCATATTCTTTTTCTTAATGATACACCGCAGTTAAATTTTTTTATAAACTATTTTTTTTTATTTTTATAAAAAAAAAATATTTATTTATGTATTGCTTAAAAAAAATCAATTTAAGATATACTAACATAATCAATATTTTTATTTGAAACTTTTTAAATCTAAGCCATACACTTTTTTATTCAATTTTCTTATCTTCTACGACTCCTCTTACCCGCAAAGATATTTGTTACCATTTCATTGCAAGATATTTTCAATAATGAGTACATACTTCCATGGTTCTGCTTTTAAAGTTTTCTACACTCTTCAAAATGTTTCGCTTGGCAAAGAAATCACTTACCCCACAATAGTATCTAGCAATATCTATGTACACTCTCAACATGTTGAGATACGCTCTTTTTTTCAATTCCACTCTCAACGTCCCCTAGAGTTGGGAACTACTGATCTAGACCGAACCAAACAACTTTGCACAATGAGATTATCAACAGTCCTTCACAAAACAGATAGCAAGCAATGTGCATATAAACTTTAAGAAATAACAAAGAATTTATTAGAGATTTTCTAAATTTTGTCCAAATTTATTTGTGTCACATCAGATCGAGTTGTAATTAACGTTTTTTTTTAAGATACAAAGTGCTAAAGATCGTGTAATACATGCATCTAACATGCATTGCGTCATTGTGTAATAATAGCAAAATATGACACAGCAGAATAGTAAACTCGACAGCTGTAAAATGTTATAACGAGACAGAAGTTTTCTTCTGTGGGAAAATATTAAATTAATTAAAAAATATGTAAATATTTGTGCACGCGTTGTTGTTTAGCAAATAATAATTCCTGTTGCAAATAGATCACTAACTTATGACGAAATTCGAATAAAAAAACTATCTGAGTATTATTGAAAACTATTTAAAATAGATTTTATGGAAATACTGGTACGTCATATTTGAAGTGCAAAATATTCACCAATAATTATGGAGTAGTGATGTTTTTTTTTCAACATATATTATATTTCCAAAATAAGCCGGTGCTGCAGTATTTTTGGAATTCGTTTGTATACCACTAGTAGTTGTTTTGTATTGTCTAATTAATATCAAACTTTTGGCCAATGAAATCACGAATCAAGAGATTGCAACTTAGTTTGAATAATAAAGTGAATACTTTTATTCAAGTGAAATAAGATTTATTGGTATTGCTGCTGATTATTGTTGTGTCTTCAGCAAAAGAGCTAAGATAATAATTTTTGTAACCACAAACTTTTTAACAGTAAAAACACAACTTTTTGTACCAATTTTTTTTAATTAATCGAAATAAAAATCATAGATAAGAATACAATAAATTTTTGGAATAACTAATTTTTAATAAATTTTTAATGTGGTATTATTGAAGGACCGTAACTATTATAATTTTTATTAAAAAATTAAAAAATAATAATTATTTTTTTTATTTTTATTATTTAAATTATTTTTAATAATTAAAAATAATTTTTTTAATAGAATAAAAAAAATAATTATTATTTTTTAATTCTTTAATAAATAATAAATAAATTAAAAAATAATTATTTTTAATTTTTTAATAAATAATAAATAAATTAAAAAATAATAATTATTTTTTTTTTATTTTTATTATTTAAATTATTTTTAATTATTAAAAATGTAATATAATATAATATAAATAAATATTATTTTTTAATTTTTTAAGAAATAAAAAATAATTAAAAATTAAAAATTAAAAAATTTAAAATTTTAATTATTAAAAATAATTTAAATAATAAAAAAATAATTTTTATATAAAAATTAAAAATAAGAATTCCTTGCTAATTTTTATAATAAAATTGAAAATAAATAATAGTTATGGCTTAATTTTTAAATAAAAATTTAAAAATAATAATTATTTTTTATTTTTATTATTTAAATTTATTCTAATTATTAAAAATAATTTAAAAAAAATGGAAATAAAAGTTTATTCTGTTTTCGAATTTGCCGAAAAATATAACGTATGCGTATTTTGTACAACTTGTCTTAAAAAAGTTTTTCTAAAAGAAGTGCGAATTTGCAAAATTAATTTTTCTCCAAAAGTTATGGATAGATATCCCATTCCAAATTACGAAATTTAAAATAATGTATAACAAAATTTAGTTTGTGTTTGAAAATTATTTAAAAGAAATATTTAGATATTTTTTTTAGAAGGAGGCTAGAATTGATGCTACAACAAAATTAAATTTCAAGCAAATAAAGTCTTTACCAAAAATCATGTAAAAATTTAAAATTACAAAAAACATTTCGGTTTGAAAACAGAGCAAAATCGGTAAAAATGTAATCCTTTTATATACATTTTTACCGATTTTGATATTTCCAAAACGAATTGTTTTCCATAACATGACTGATATTATTTTATTTAGATTGCCTCTAATTAACTTAAAAAATAATCACTTCAAATGTAATTTTTTTCTTTCGATTTTTTAGAACATATATTTATACAATATTATACAAATTTCATACATAAAATAAATATTTTTTTATTACTTTTTTGGCTTTCGGCTTATTAAATATTATTCTTATTTTTTAAATACATGAAATAAACAATTCTTTTATAATAATGAAAAAATTATTTTTTGGCTTTCGAAAAAAACATTTCAACCAAAAAAAAAAAACACAACAAAAAGTTTTACCTCATACCTCCTTACGGACCGAAGGGTCAATATATACAATAATAACACTTTATAATGGGTATGACAATATGTATATGTCGCACCTGTTTAAATAAAAAAACGGAAATAATTGCTGATTCTTATTTGTCAAAGTTCTCATGTCAAAAATTTCATTAAAGTCGGAAATAAGACCAAAAATTTGAGTAAACTCTTTCCATGGAATTACTCATATATACATTAGACTCATATATTTTAACTTATAGTCAATCAACTCTATAACATTTCTATTTCTTTTTGTTCCAGATACCCCCATTTAAGATATACAACTTTTGTGTTTTAACTCGAAGTTTCCCCGCAATATAACAAAGATGCTGTACGATTTAATGATATATTTTACAAATATACCACGATTACATTTATGGGCATTTGCAATATTGGGTTATATAGTCTACTATTTAATACAAGTAGTTAAAGTAAGTATTAGCTTAGATTTGTTCTAACATATATATGTAATATTATAAAACTGTTTTTTTTTTTCTTTTTTTTCCCTTAATTTCATTACAGCGTCCTATTTTGGCTTGTTCAGATGGGCCGTTCAAAACGTTTTTATATCGTAATATACCTACATTAGAAATGAAATATTGGCCCACTTTTTGGTGTTTTGAAAGTAGGGCCCAAACAGTATTTGCCAGTATTATTAGATCTCAAATAATACCTAATATTAATTATAGAAGGTATGTAGGTCCATATGTTGACAGATGAGACAGTCACTGTTTATAAGTTTATTTATTTTTTTTTCATTTTAGAGAAATCTTAACTCTCCTCGATGGAGGCGAAGTGGCCTTAGATTGGATGGAAGACGGTTGCTCCGAAGACAGTTCTTGTGTGATAATCTTACCCGGTTTAACCGGGGAATCCCAAGCCGAATATATAAAATGTTTGGTTTTGGCAGCGAATCAAGTTGGTTTGCGCGTAGTCGTATTTAACAATCGTGGTTTGGGCGGTATAGAGCTCAAAACACCACGACTATATTGCGCCTCCAATTGTGAAGATCTTACCGAAGTGGTGAGGCATGTATCAAAGATGGTGCCAAAAGATAAGCTAGGCGCAACGGGGATATCAATGGGCGGTCTTATATTGGGTAGATTACGTCACTTGTTATAGTAAAACCTTAAATATAATATTTGTTTGTTTTACAGGTAACTATTTGGTGCGCAAAAGTGAAGAGGCTCGCACATATCTGGGTGCAGCTAAAATTATTTCAGTGCCTTGGGATGTCCATAAAGGTTTAAGATGAGAATTATTATTGAAAAACAAAAATAAATCCTAATACTATTATTATTTATTATAACGTAATTTAGGTACGGCCAGTATAGAAAAACCTATACTGAATAACCTGTTGGGTAGACACTTGACCAATAGTCTTTGCAATACCTTAAAAAGCTGTGAAATTTTCAAGCACACTGACGTTGATATGGACAAAATTTTAATGGTATGTACATGAAGCAACTTTTTTTGTTTAAAAATATTCGAAGTCAAGAGAGAACGTTAATAGTAAACTTTAACACTTCTTTACAAAAATACAAAAATTACAGTTGAGAATCTTGAAGAAAAATATTGACGACAATTTCCTTAAGAATCTCCTAGATATTGGCTATATTTCGAGTTTAAATATCCCATCAATCCCAATATAGCCTTAGATCATAGTTTTAATCTGCACAGAAATTACAGAGGACAACAACATTACTTAAAACGAAAAAACGTAAATAAAGTAATAGAAATTTACACAATTTGTTTAAGTCTAGCGTATGTATAGCATCTAAGCGAAAAAAACAGAGAAGCCGCATTATATTACCTTTAACAAGAAACACAGTGGGATTTTTGATCAAATGACAGTTTTGTAAAGAAATCTTTAAATATAAAATCTCCATGTATGATTTTTTTACCAAAATTTTATTTTTTTCTTGTTTTGTTTTGTTGATCTAATAAATTATGGCCAGCCATGCGCTAAAATCTATGCAATTTTGTCCGATGGACAAATGCATAGGCAAGAACTTGTGTGTATTATGTTGACGTGGGGTCTTTGTTGATGCTTTCTTCGCTCCGGTGTATTTAGCTTCTCGATTCTATCGTAGAGCTATTAACACCTAAGGTTTGTGATGAAAGTGGAGGAGTTACAGCAAAAGGTGCTGATAATGATAGTTTGGCGACTATCGAAATAGCTATTAACCCCGCCAGCTGTCAACATAATACATTCCACACAAATCTTGTAAAAACAAACTCTATTGGCATTAATTGCCAATAGTAATTGATCTTAAACCTAACTATGAAACATTAGTCATAATTCACCAGATCAACAAAACAAAACAAAACAAGAAAAATACAAATACGGGAGGGGCGCTGGGTTTGGCGAATGGTAAAAGGTGGGAAGGTCCTCTTTCCATTAAAAAGGACATAATTCTCGAAATTTTCGGAACGGAAAGAATTTTATATAATTTTGTTTTTTAAATTTATGCCAAGAACAAGTTGTATGAGCGGTTGACGGTGGGCATGACCGATTTTGATGAAACTTGATTTTGATTTAATTCATCTTTTCTTTAAATTAATGAAAGTAATGCTAGGTGCCAATTTTCAATAATCTAAGATCACTTATATGAAGCCATCCCACTGTGCGACGTTAAAGGTACAACATTATTTTATGGTAATAATGTATGGCATAATTTCCTAAAAGTTCGCGAAAGTATTAATTTTTTTTTATTTCCAAACATATTAGGTCTTCTATTAAAACACAAGGGAACAAGGTATTTGTTGATTAAGAACCAAATGTTGTTTTTAAGGTTATTTGGGACGCTGAATCTGAATCTGCACATGGCCAATCAGCTCGAATTTTCGCGATATACCGTTATGTCGAAAATGATGGCAATTCATATACATATATTTAAATAAATTAAAAACGGTTCGCCATATTCAATTAAAAAAGAAATCCAAAATTCGCCAATATAATTATTTTTAAGCCGTGTTTACATTGTTTCAATATTTGCTCAGTAGCTTTAAAGATATCGTTGAACTTATAAATGAACTTATAAAAAAAAATATTTGTTCTTTAAAAGTTCATTAAAAAAATAAAAATAGTTTTGGTCTAAAGTCATGTATTCAAATATTTTTTAATAGAAGGAGCTCTATTTCATTGAAATCGGTTTACAACTTTTGATTTTATTCACAATTTTCTAAGAAAACTAAATTAGATAAAAATCGCGATTTGCCACATTAGAAATCGAGTAAAATATCAATACACCCAAAGTGATCGTGCCTAAATTCTGTACTTGGTAATGCTATAACAAGATACAGTTTTGGAGAAAAAGCTGGAAGTCTAGCCACGCCCCTTCTGGTACCTCCCATACGAATGTACCACACTGCCCACTTTAGAAATCGAGTAATAATATTAACACACCCAAATTCTGTATATTAAGATTTAAAAAGATAAAGTTGTGGAGAAAAAATTGGAAGTCTAGGCACTACCCTTCTAGTACCTCCCGTACAAATGTACCATTTCGCCCACTTTAGAAATCGAGTATTAATAATATACTCTGCAACTTTCACATAATTGTGAATTAAAGCAAAACGCGTTCATCGATTGCCACATGACTTCACGTGAGAGTATTAAGACACTTTTTTCCGTTTTGCATTTTTCATGATTTTTGTTTAAAAAGAAAATATTAATTTTTTTTGAGATATAATCTAACATTTTATTTTACTTAATCAACCAAAACTCAGCCAATTTTTTTGTGATTTTTAAAAATGTGGTTTTTTAAAGGTAGCTATTACATTAAAAAAAAACAACAATGTTAAAAATCGGTTTATGAAGAGTAAAGTTACTTTTAATTTTTGGAAAAAAGTCTAAATTACAATTAGTACCTGTAACTTAAAAATTCGAGCTGATGGAGACAAATGGAGATTAGATTTAAAATCAGCAACCTCAAATTAATAAAAAAAAATTGGTATAAAGTTTCAGTCAACACAAATTTTGTTCCCTTGTGTAACTAATATAATATCTTTGCTCAGACCCTTCATATTTTTCATATTTTGGCCATCCTTCCATTAAAAGCACTAGAAATAATATTGTAAGAATTTGAAGCCTAAAAAGTAATTAATGGAATAATTTATATTTATATTAAATTGTCCATTTCAGACAATATTTTATAAAATTAGTAAAAAATTCCAAAATAAAATAAAAAAATTTGTTTTTAAAAAAATATTTTACGTCAAACTTTTCTTACCTTACCTCCTTTTTTCGAAGTTCTTTGTATATGTATGTTAAAGATTCACTATATATAGTTGAAATATTTTCACTTCAAGAAAACACTTTTAAGATGTTTTACGAAATAGCATTTCTATATTAAATAGAAGGAAAAAACAATTTTACATAGTTTAATAATACTTATTAAATGTTTTGCTGCATAACTTTACTTTATTTAGCAGTAAACCAATTTACACTCGATTTTGTACCAAGAAATACACTAACTCCTCTTTACATATTCTGCCGGTTGACAGATGGACTCAACAAATCATCAACACTCATCGCTAAAAATACCATGCATCGACACGAGAAAACGAAAACAAACTTCAACGAAACGTATACGTTATACATGTGACTCTTCGCCTTCACTTCATTTCGTTTTAATTCGCGCAAAATCTAACTGACGAAATGTAATATGCTACCGGCTACCGACATTTTACTAAAACTCCGAACTAACTGTGATTTAAAACAATTTTATCACATTATCTTAATAGTTTCATACAAAATCTATTGCAAATCTATGAAATTTTATCAAAAGATTGCTTTTGATTGAGTTTTAAACACTTTACACGCGCAAATCAATTAACTTCAAGGAGTTTTGCCAATTTGCATCCGTTCTGCGCGAAAAATTTAATTAGACTGACCAAAAATTACAAAGGAGAGCGTAGTAAAGCAAAATGGAGTGATAAGTGAGAACGCATCAGTGGAAATTCCCCAGTGTTTACACGGCACTCTCATTTGTCACTTTATGTTGGCTCCATTACGCTCTTCTTTGGAAATTCTTTCAATCTAGTTAGAAATTTAGGGCAATTGGACAAAACTTCTATAAATTAATTGATTTCCGTGTCTAAAAGTGTTAAATATCCACAAAAATCTAACAATTATATAGATTTTTATCAAAGTTCATGAGGTTTTTGTGAAATTATCAAGAAAACGTTGTAAAATTGTCGTAAAATCGCCAAAAATTCGTAGTTCAAGAAAGATATTGGTGGTCGGGTCGCGTATTGCTTTTCGTCGGTTACATTTTGCGCGGTATAAAACGGAAATGAAACATAAGAAAAGTAGAAAAGTTATTCGTGTCATTTCTTCGATAAATGAAATTTATTTCCGATTTCTCGTGTTGATGCTTGGGGGTGTGTGTAAATAAACGGCTGTTGAGGTCTGTTGAGTTTATGAGCTAGAAAGCAAATAGGTTTTGTAAGAAGAGGTCTCTTTGCATAAAATAAGAAAATGTGTTAACGTTATTGGTTCTAAATTGGGCCACAAATATCTATTAAAGGCCTGAATGTAATTATGCGAATGTCTCTCGTGAATCGCAGCGCCTTCAAATCGGTCTTCCTATACCTTTGACATTTTATTGCTAACACAACTTAAGTACGGCTAGAAAAAACATCAAATAATTTAAAAAAATCAAAAAAATAATTTTGAAAGCAGAAATTTCTACAAATCACATCGAAGTTTTTAAGACCAAAAGAATAAATTTAAAAACATCGTATTCAAACAAAAAAATTTTAAAGAATATAAATAACATTTAGTATAGATATATGCAAGGCAGCCTAAAATTAAAATAATTATATAGAAATTTTTATTTAAATCTTTACGGTTTAATGCATAATATTGATGGAAAAATATTAAATTATTTGAAAAAAATAGTAATAGTTCAAAACAGTTTTTTTGTATGGTAGATATATCAAAGAATTTATATGAAATTTTCAATTATTTATGAAAAAATTTATGCAAATCATTTTAATGATTTTACGACTAAAAAAGGATTTATTATCTAAAATTTTAAAAATTAAAAAAAAAAAAATTCTTTTGCAAATTTTGGATTTAAATATTAAATTTCATATAAAAAAATTAAAATATTAAAATAATCTCACGGAATCAATAATTAAAAATATTTGTTTAAAGCAATAAAAATGTTTTTTCCACAAAAATTGATTCATTAGTAAAAGAATCATGCATTTTAACGAAGAATTTTGAATTTGATGATTTTTTTTATTTTGCCATCAAAAATTAAAAACTTATTAAATATTTATCTATGTTAAAAGTTAATATTTAAAAATTAATTTAAACAACTATTTTGACATTATTTATTTTTCCTTATTATTCCTATCTCAGTGTAAAACCATCAAAGAATTCGATGCCTTATTTACATCCAAACAGTTTGGTTATGCCCACGTCGATGACTATTACACAGATTCGACGCTCCACGATAAACTGCACAGAATAACGGTGCCCACACTGTGTTTGAGCGCTGCCGATGACCCTTTTCAGCCCCTGGAAGCCATACCAATTAAAGCAGCCGAAGAATGCTCACATGTTGCCATAGTTGTTACTGCCAGAGGTGGCCATATTGGTTTCCTCGAAGGATGGTGGCCATCGTCAAAGGAACAATACATGGGACGCCTATTTGCTGAATTTTTCCTAAATGCATTAAGTGATAAAAGAAGAGAATTCCAAGATGTATCCCTTAAAATGTACGATGCTTACAAAGACTTAAATCCAAATGAACCGGAAGAAGATGACAGCCCAGAGCAAAAACTAAGTATGAGAATGTCACCATCATTTTTGAATAGTGAACAATTGGAGGAAATGTGCATGGAGGTGAAATTGGAGGAAGCGAAATAAAGCGGCGTTTTTCTTTAGTTTACATAGTTTAATTTAGATTTATTCTCTCCTACAATATATATTATGTAACGTTTAATGATTTGTGATGTTTTGTTTTTCTTCAAATATATACATACATATACGTATAAGTACCTTATCGGTTAAAGTTAACATACAAAGTAGTATTTATTCGAATTATTTATTAATTGAACACATAAACTACTCGTACTACAAAAAAACGCAATACTTTTTTTTATAAATTGTAGTTAATAATCTATTTAATCATAAGATTTTATGAAATAAAAACGCAATATAAAAAAAAACTCACGCATCCACAATTGTTCCTCTTATAGAATTTGTTATTTCGCTTGTATTCAGTAAAAAAGTAAAGATAACTTAATTATTCCTCCGCCCACTGCGGTTGCTATATACATACATACAAGCAAACGTTATATTAACATGACAACTACTACATACATTTGTTATATGTCGACTTAAGTGACAATTGTTCAAATACGCGGTAATCGAATGATAAAAATAAGAACAGTGTACCTATGCAATAAATACTTATTTAAAAATCGGGATACAACGAAGTTTTTAAAAAACAATCCAATTAGTTTCTAGTTCTAATTCATTTAAGCACATATCTTTACAACACATAATTTGTGATCAAGCAAGGCTTTAAATAAATTATAACGACAAACAACTAAGTATTTTTAAATTTTCGCTAATCAAAACTATAGGATTTTAACTGAATACTTACTTAATACTAATACAAATACTAATACTAAATTCAATAATAATAACAATGCAACGGAGTATTAACAAGAATGACAGAAAACAATAAATAATGTATTTAGAAATCAATAAATATCAATAAAAAAATGTGTATCAGTTCAACAAAATAAAACTGTTTCATTTCTTAACACATTGGGTGGTAGATTCAGGCAAAAAATTTAGGGACTTCCGTTTAATTGGGGGTTCTAGAGGTTACCAATAAACTGGTTTTTTAATATTTGTACAAGGATTAACTTAAATATATTTGAAAAAATATATATAAAATTAACAAAATAACTATTGGGGATATCATAAACCGTTAAGAAGATATGCCTAAATCTATGTATAAACCTACATAGATGGAAATGGAAAAAAGTAATGAAGCCCCACTTTCCCCCAACCTGTTCTTTTAACAAAATTCTTTCTTCTTTCGACAAAAAAATTTTCGGAACAGTAAGAATTTTATGCAAAAAATGCAAAATGCGGACCCCTATCTCACCTACTGAAGATAGGGAAAGACCATTTCAGCAATTCACTATATAAGAACACCACTCCAAAGGGAGATACGTGGCCCGCCTTAAAAATTACAAATCAGTTATTACTTTTTTTTACCAAAAAGTACTTTTATTGTACCAAAAAAATTTATTGTCACAATAAGTACTTTTAATGTACCGATAAAAACTTTTATTGTACCGAGAAGTGCTTTTGTTGAACTAAAAGCTAGTTTTAAGGTACCATTAAATACTTTTATTGTACTGAAGAGTACTTTTGTTGTACTAAAAAGTACTTTAAATGTATCGGAAATTACTTTTATTACCCCAAAGGAACATTTAATGTACTTTTATTGTAAAAAAAGCACCAAAAAGTACATTAATTGTATCAAAAAGTACTTTCAATTAACCAGAAATTACTTTTGCTGTACCAAAAAGTACTTTTATTGCGTCAAAAAGATTTGTTGTTGTAAAAAAAAAGCAATAACAATAGTACAATGTTTTTTTTCTCAGTTTCTTAACATTTTGTAATTTTTTGGAAAATTTGTACAGCCGATTTGATTGTTTGAAGTTTTTCTCCCTTGTTATACCTTTCCCTATCAGTTTAGAATAGGCGGATCTTTTCGGAACTCATTTCCCTAGAAATATAAAAAATTTGGCTGTAAATTTTTGAATGTAAAAAAATGTTTGCCAAAAAAATTAAACTCTTCTATTTGTGTTAATTTTCTTTTAAATTAAGAAGTTTTCTTTAAAAAAAAAAATATAAAGACTGAATATACGCTTATTTTTAAATGTTTTTCCGTCTTTCCGTTTTTGTAAAGAATTTCCTCATTTTGGGTACTTCCAAAATAAATATTGTTAAAAAATTGCGGCAATGGGACAATCCCACACATAATATTTATTTATTTATTTAACTAAGTATTATAATTTAAAAGGCGATGCAGGTCAAAAAACTTTAACACACAGTAATAAAAAAAAATGTCACCTTCTATTTTCCCATCGAAAACAATACACTAAACATTTGTAAATGGTGTTCTTCTTTATTGAATAAATATATTTCATGCCCACAGATTACACCAGGATTAGTATTGAAATTTAGGATAAGCGTAACAAATTCAAAATCTCGTGTATTTCAAATATTGCAACTATAGTAAAATAATTAGCGAATATAAATAAGTATATAGTTATAGCTATATAACCACCATTGCTGCTAATGGTGTCTCCTCGATCTTAATTGTATGTGCTGCTGATCCTTAAATCGGTTTGTACAATAGTGTAGTAACATATTTCTTACGATAACGATGTGTGGCACTTAAAACCATGACGCCATCCTTAATAGATAGCGCATAAAGATGATTTAACATAACATGATTTGGCTCGGGCAACAATGTGGGTTCACACTAAGGAAACAAGTAATTGGAAAATCATATTAATGACAATTCAATTTTTATTAAAATCGTTCAACCTACCGATAATGGTGTGTCTTTATTCAAAATAACCTGCAACAAATGTGGTGGCAATATGGGTGGTCCAGATACCTTTTCCCAAGGTTTTATTTGTGGCACATCTTGCGAATATTCCTTTTCAGCGTTATTTACAGCATTTTCACTGTCTTTGGCCAACGCTTGAAATACTTCAAAATCTGATTGACGCACCGAGACTAAATTAGCTGTCTCTCCTGCATCGTTTTCAACACTTTTCTAGAGATGTTCAAATAAAAATCGCATAATAAAAAGAATTTAATTAGTTCCTTTGTATTAATAGTTATTCAAATATTGATTTAAAATTTTATAATTAATTTATTTAATAATTCAAGTGATATTCGTACGAATTTACAAAAATAATTAGCACTTTAACAAATGCATCTGTGGTTGTTGTTTATTGTGTAACGCAACAGATAAATGCGGCAGTGGGATGGATCATTTTGGAGTGCAATACAATCGGGAACGGTATATTTTTAAAATGATAACGAAGGTACTGGCTAGATTGCGGGTGTTTTATAATATTGGCAAAATAAACAATACTTGATGTCGGCAACTATTTTATCAGTGTTCCGTGCAAACCGAAAGATTGTTACATTTTGTTTTACAATACTGCCAAAGAATAATGCCTTTAAAAACTTAAATCCCAGCATACAATGTTTGCTTTCAGATTTTTTAATAGCTATAAAATACGTAATCATAACGCTGATAAAATTCGCTTTGAACACTTAAGAATTCGGAATTCGGTTAGGATTTGCTTTGTTGTTATGAATTCCGTTGCTTTCAAATAATCTGATTACAGCTGCTTTAATGTTATCTACTTCATAAATAAATTGTTTTGATTTATGCACTTTATTTGCAAGATTTCAAAATACAAGCGAAAAAATCGTTCCATTTGAAAGTCTGAAATGCATTCTCAATTTGCTAAGATATTTTGATGTATTTCAGTAATCTGCTTCAAATGAAATGATAAGATCAATAGAGTTTCATCCAATATTATTCGAAAATTTGATATGTACTGTTGTATAAATCTCTGTCGTAGTTGTGTAATTAATTTGTCGTGCGATTAACGTGTTAATTTACGTATGATATACAAAAACTAGATTCCATAACGTATACGACATCTCTACTAACATCAATAGTAGATTAATTATACATTTAGAATGTAAGATATGGAACTCACATATTTACATCATTACCATTTATGTCAGTCTTTGTGATTACAGGCTTGACAAAAGCAATTAGTACCTCCTTAAATGCCGTTGTTTACTTTTATTAAATCATAATGCGTTGTTGCGTACTTTTATTTGGCAAAGCGAAGTACCATTTTAAAGATTGTCATATGAGAGTAAGCTGAAGAGAAACGATTTTTGAAATCACATTTATATGCGGAATATTTTCTGCAAACTCCCCGATTACCTATTGCTTACAAAAATTGCGTGTACATCACGCTAACAGCAAACTACTATTTCGCAGTAAGTTAAGACAATAGGAGTTGTTTTGTTTTAAAAACATTGTCATGACAACACAATTCCCAAATGTACAGGAATGTTCTTCCTTTCATAGTCATGAACAAATATGTAAAACTTTTGTGGCATACCCCGAAAATTTGCGATATAGATTTGGTCATTATATATTCTTCCATTTCTTAATAATGCTAATTGATTGCACAACAAAAAGCATAGCTTTACTTCAGTCACAAATTGAATATGAATACCCTAAACAGTGGTTGCTCTTTACTACTATGTACTACGTCACACATACATATTTGTGTAGTGCCTGTGTTATTGATTTTCGCAATCGTAAGCGTTGATAAATTATCTTCCACCAATAAATCACTGTCCATAATCACATACATACCAATTTGGGATCATGTTTCCATTCACCATCAACACAGAATTTATATTGATGATCTCCTTCGGGTAAATCAATAATGGTTACAAAATTGTGATGGCTGCGAACCATGGGCACTGGCTTCCACTTGGTAAAAGTGCCACTTATCATAACGTTTTGTCCACCGCCATCCCAACGCAACACCGTAGGCAGGGCTGGATTACGATAATCTTGGGGATCCAGTTCGCCGCCAGTGCTGACTTCTTGCTCCTTTTGTGAGTCAGCATCATTGTCGCTAGCATTGGAATCTTTCTGTTGAGACGTCATTTGGTTCGAAGTTGTTCCCTCTGATATAGTACTAGAGCGTTTGCGCGGTTCAGTTGAACTAAACTCAGGGTCGACAGCAGCAGCTGACTGTTCGTTTGCCGCTTTGCCAATGGGCTTCGTATAATAAGGTTCGGATGTTGTCTCGTCGTCTTCTTGTGACGAGCCGCCATGCAAAACGGAATCACGTTTTTTGTCAAACGTGAATGCTTGACCACCACTTACAGCCGCAGCACCCGCACCACCTGCAGCGCCTCCTTCGCCGCGCTGTGGTAATTCACGGAATGGGGAGTTTGGTGTTGAGATGTCACTAGACTTATGACGCTCCCTGTGCATGCTGGTGCTGCCTGCATTTCCCATGGCTGGTGATTTATAGAAGGTGGCAGACAAATGTGTATACAAATTATGCTCCCAACAATATCTCTAACAATTGCAATTAATCATCAAAATTCATATGGACGATAGATTTTTGGCACTTTATTTCTCCAGTGGCAGCTTTTATGGGGCTTGCACAAATTCGATGTTCTCTTTGGTTATCTATTTTTCGCTTTTCTATAAAATTATTGTCGTTTTTTGTTACAGTTACTTAAATTACGTTTTGTCAATGTCATAGGAAAATTTCTTTTTGATAAAAATTCTTTCTTTCTCTCACATGCATCACCTTTATTCCCCATACGCGTTTAATCTTTATTCATCTGAGTGTACTCGTTTACCTTCGTTCGTAACAAAGAAAAGACAAAGAATAACAAAGAAAATAATAAGGAAACAAAATATCAAAAAATACATAACATATGTTTTGCGGTCATAAAGAATATTGATGATAAACAGACGGAGGAGGAATGTCAACAACGAGTTTATGACGTTAACCAAAAGGCGTTGCCATAGTAAAATGAAGCTGGAAGCTGCCAGGATGATATAAAGGTGGGTTTATGCGTTGCAGTTTATAAAATACTAATCGGAGTGAAGTTAACAAACCACTATCAACAACCTGATGTGAAAGAGAGAGTGAGAGAGAGAAAGCAAGATGAAAGAGAGAGAGGGATAGAACCAGAGTTCGAAAAAAAACAGTACGTTACACGTACGGTACGTCGAAGATACACATACGATACTCCTGTTTTTAGCGTTTGCGTATGTGTTCACAACCAGAATACCGTACGCTACGATTGTCAAAAGACGAACACAAACGCTATGATAACGTCCCAGCAACGGAAATATTCAGTTTGGAGGCCTCCTAGCAGGCCTTTTTTTGGAGATGTTATTACTTCTCGCCCCATACCATCTTCATTTCTAAATTACATAGTGTGAGATTGGTGAGCTAGGTCTTCCCTCTCGCTGCTCAAAAGAGACCTGCTGAAGGGTTCTCAGATTAATAGCTTCATTAGGTCTCATAAATTAGTCATTCCTAAGGCCTTATTAGAAAGACCTCTGCAATGTAATAAATAGGCTACCTTCAGAAGTTCTCCTGTGGAAGGCCTTCAAAAGGCCATAAAAAAACATCAATCAGATTGTTTTCCCTAGAAAGCAAAAAAAAAGGCCTTAGGATATATTCATCAAAAAAAGTCGTGGTAAATTTTCAGTTTTTTTACAATTCTTTATTTAAAAATTCTCTTAAATTCTTAATTTCACTTATAAAGTCATAAAGATAATTATCCACATTACTTACAACAATTGTGGCTTCTTTGACAAACACAAAACAACTAAATGCAAACTAGAGATCAAGGGAGCAGACAAAACAATGTAAACATAAAAACTTGATGGAATTTCGTTTAACGGGAATATAACTGACAAAAATTTGTTGTTGTTGCGACTGTGTACCTCGTGTTACTTTGCCCCTTATTCCTTCTTTAGATCTTCCACCAGCAATGAACGAAATGTGTTGCAAATGCTTCTTTGTATCTTTTTGGATTCGAACAATAGGACTTCAAAGCTTCAACTATCGAATATTGCATACTTATTTACTCTCCTAAAGAATAACTACTAGATCTCTCTTAAAAGCAAGGAATAAGACCGTGTAGCAGGTGTTTTGTTGCAAATAATAGAAGTCCTACTTGATTTCCTCTTAGCAGAACTGCTAGATCTCTCCTAAAAGTTGCGAATGAGAAGTTGTAACACATGCTCTTTCGCTGTGATTAGAAGACCTTCTCGATTGCACCCATAGGAAACGTGAAAGGATTAGTAAGAACGTTTTTTTGAAAGGAAGAGGTAGGGATTTTTGCATTACTCATTAAAGTAGGTCTTCTGGTAGGTGTAGAAAATCCAATATAAGACCTACAGAAGGTCTATTTTTGGTAAGGCCTACCAAATTCCGTTGCTGGGGTAGTGAACTTCGAACACAAACACTAACTCGAATTGGTTGTGTATTTTTTAAGCGAACACAAACTGAATACACTACGTTTAGTGTATTTTTTGGGGAATGTCTAAATAACGGTATGTTGCATATATTGTTCAAAACAGAAACCGAAAATCGTCTCATCTTTTAGCATTTAGCTATACTTTAACACAAAATTAGCAAAATTAGCTCGCGAGCCAAGAGCCGAGAGAACAAAAATGGGCTGGCTCGCAAGCCAAGAGCCATAGTTATGTACCAAAAGTACTTTTTTATGCCAAAAAGTACTTTTGTTGCCCCAAATGCACTTTTCTATTGCACAAAATACTTTCATTTTGTCCCAGAATACTTTTTTGTACCAAAAAGTACTTTTAATGTAATTTTCGGCACAAACTACTTTTTTAGTACCAACCAAAGTACTTTTTTGTGCCAAGAAGTATTTTTTTGGCCCAAAAATACTTTTCTTTAACACAAAGTACTTTTTTGTTCCAAAAAGAACTTTTATTGTACTTTTTGGTTCATAGTACTTTTATTGTACTTTTTGGTACAAGGTACTTTTTGTTATGTACAACAGAAAAGTGTTTTTAGGCCATTAAAAGTATTTTTTGGCATAAAAAGTAATTTGGTACAAAAAAGGAGACTGGTACAAAAAAAGTACTTCCTGCAACAGAAAAGTGCTTCTGGCCAATAAAAGTACTTTTTGGCATAAAAAAGTACTTCTGGTACAAAACTTTGGTACTAAGCACTCCAGCCCAGAGCTCACTTGATTTTTTGTGGTTCCTGGCTTGCTAACTAAGAGCTCATTTGAAATTTTGTGACTCTTGGCTCACGAGCTAAAAGTGGATTTTTAGGAAAGGGCGACTCACGAGCTAGCCAAACCGAATCCAGCAGTGTTTGGAAGAAAACATTTTTTTATTGTTCATTCCACAAAAAATACACTAAACGTAGTGTATTCCGTTTTAGTTTGTGTTCGAAGTTCAGTACGTTATCGTAGCGTTTGTGTTCGTCTTTTAACAATCGTAGCGTACGGTATTCTGGTTGTGTACACATACACAAACTTAACAAATTGTCGTAGTGTATCTCGTACTTCTTGTAAGGTATGTGTTTGCGTACTGTACTCAATGAAATTCCGTACAGAACGTTAAGATACCGCACTTTAATGTTTTTTTTCGAACTCTGGATAGAACACAAATTCTCTCAGAGAAAATTAAATAAATAATGAAGTTTTTTACATCGCTGAGGTATTTTTTGCGTTAAACAATCACAATGATCATACTGTGAAGTTATGAAACCAACAACCTATCTATTAACAATAACAATTGACAATTTATATTTATTTATATTTTATCAAAAACATTAAATAAATCACATAAATAAATTCTACAAAATATTTGTAAAATTTGACTTTATAGTTTCGTTCCTTCTTGCTAAATTACAAAAGTGTATTCTACAGCATATAAACATTTTTGTCCTTTGGTTAATTTTGGCCAGGACTATTTTGGCCATATCATCCAAACTCCCAGACCTGTGCTCACAAATTTTTTACAAGAAATAGATACAAGTAATAGCAATAATTCCCCATCAAAACTTTATTGTAAACGCATTTCAGAAAAAAGATCCTAAAACAAAAACTTTTTCTCTATACAACGAAATTTTAGCATTTTTTCAATTGTGGCCAGAACTATTTTGGCCATATCATCCAAACTCCCAGACCTGTGCTCACAAATTTTTTACAGAAAATAGATAAAAGTAATAGCAAAAATTCCCTATCAAAATCTTATTGGAAACGCATTTCAGAAAAAAAAATCCTAGAACAAAAACTTTTTCTCTATATAACGAAATTTTAGCATTTTTCAATTTTGGCCCGAACTGTTTTGGCCATATCATCCAAACTCCCAGACCTGTGCTCACAAATTTTTTACAGAAAATAGATAAAAATAATAGCAACAATTCCCTATCAAAACCTTATTGGAAACGCATTTCAGAAAAAAAATCCTAGAACAAAAACTTTTTCTCTATATAACGAAATTTTTGCATTTTTCAATTTTGGCCCGGACTATTTTGGCCATATCATCCAAACTCCCAGACCTGTGCTCACAAATTTTTTACAGAAAATAGATAAAAGTAATAGCAACAATTCTCTATCAAAACCTTTTTGGAAACGCATTTCAGAAAAAAATCCTAGAACAAAAACTTTTTCTTTTTAGCATTTTTTCAATTTTGGCCAGGACTATTTTGGCCATATCATCCAAACTCCCAGACCTGTGCTCACAAATTTTTTTACAGAAAATAGATAAAAGTAATAGCAACAATTCCCTATCAAAACCTTATTGGAAACGCATTTCAGAAAAAAAATCCTAGAACAAAAACTTTTTTTCTATATAACGAAATCTTAGTATTTTTCAATTTTGGCCTGGACTGTTTTGGCCATATCATCCAAACTCCCAGACCTGTGCTCACAATTTTTTTACACAAAATAGATAAAAGTAAAACCAACAATTCTCTATCAAAACCTTATTGGAAACGCATTTCAGAAAAAAAATCCTAGAACAAAAACTTTTTCTCTATATAACGAAATTTTAGCATTTTTCAATTTTGGCCAGGACTATTTTGGCCATATCATCCAAACTCCCAGACCTGTGCTCACAAATTTTTTACAGAAAATAGATAAAAGTAATACCAACAATTCCCTATCAAAACCTTATTGGAAACGCATTTCAGAAAAAAGATCCTAGAACAAAAACTTTTTCTCTATACAACGAAATTTTAGCATTTTTCAATTTTGGCCCGGACTGTTTTGGCCATATCATCCAAACTCCCAGACCTGTACTCACAAATATTTTTACAAGAAATAGATAAAAGTAATAGCAACAATTCCCTTTCAAAACCTTATTGAAAACGCATTTCAGAAAAAAAAATCCTAGAACAAAAACTTTTTCTCTATATAACGAACGGTATGTTATAAATAACGGTATGTTGCATATATTGTTCAAAACAGAAACCGAAAATCGTCTCATCTTTTAGCATTTAGCTATACTTTAACACAAAATTAGCAAAATTAGCTCGCGAGCCAAGAGCCGAGAGAACAAAAATGGGCTGGCTCGCAAGCCAAGAGCCATAGTTATGTACCAAAAGTACTTTTTTATGCCAAAAAGTACTTTTGTTGCCCCAAATGCACTTTTCTATTGCACAAAATACTTTCATTTTGTCCCAGAATACTTTTTTGTACCAAAAAGTACTTTTAATGTAATTTTCGGCACAAACTACTTTTTTAGTACCAACCAAAGTACTTTTTTGTGCCAAGAAGTATTTTTTTGGCCCAAAAATACTTTTCTTTAACACAAAGTACTTTTTTGTTCCAAAAAGAACTTTTATTGTACTTTTTGGTTCATAGTACTTTTATTGTACTTTTTGGTACAAGGTACTTTTTGTTATGTACAACAGAAAAGTGTTTTTAGGCCATTAAAAGTATTTTTTGGCATAAAAAGTAATTTGGTACAAAAAAGGAGACTGGTACAAAAAAAGTACTTCCTGCAACAGAAAAGTGCTTCTGGCCAATAAAAGTACTTAAACTTACTTACTTAATTTCCCTTTGCACCCCATGAATGAGGTATGGGATAGCTTCTCGCGTTGTTGTGAATTAACACGCTTTCTATTTTTAGATTCACAACTAACGGCACCTACTTGTTTATCGACGAATGCGAACGTCACTGTTTTGAGAAGCTCTTACTAGACACGCCGATTGAATCGACGCTTAATACTGCGAAGTTGCTGTCAAACAACATTCGAGGGGAGCCGACAATGAAAGAAAAATTTATTTATTTTTTTTTCTTTTAAGATGACTGGAGCCAGGTTTGAACCTGCGATCTCCCGCATGGTAGTCGCGTGTTCTAACCACTATGCCACGGCCGGTCCCAATAAAAGTACTTTTTGGCATAAAAAAGTACTTCTGGTACAAAACTTTGGTACTAAGCACTCCAGCCCAGAGCTCACTTGATTTTTTGTGGTTCCTGGCTTGCTAACTAAGAGCTCATTTGAAATTTTGTGACTCTTGGCTCACGAGCTAAAAGTGGATTTTTAGGAAAGGGCGACTCACGAGCTAGCCAAACCGAATCCAGCAGTGTTTGGAAGAAAACATTTTTTTATTGTTCATTCCACAAAAAATACACTAAACGTAGTGTATTCCGTTTTAGTTTGTGTTCGAAGTTCAGTACGTTATCGTAGCGTTTGTGTTCGTCTTTTAACAATCGTAGCGTACGGTATTCTGGTTGTGTACACATACACAAACTTAACAAATTGTCGTAGTGTATCTCGTACTTCTTGTAAGGTATGTGTTTGCGTACTGTACTCAATGAAATTCCGTACAGAACGTTAAGATACCGCACTTTAATGTTTTTTTTCGAACTCTGGATAGAACACAAATTCTCTCAGAGAAAATTAAATAAATAATGAAGTTTTTTACATCGCTGAGGTATTTTTTGCGTTAAACAATCACAATGATCATACTGTGAAGTTATGAAACCAACAACCTATCTATTAACAATAACAATTGACAATTTATATTTATTTATATTTTATCAAAAACATTAAATAAATCACATAAATAAATTCTACAAAATATTTGTAAAATTTGACTTTATAGTTTCGTTCCTTCTTGCTAAATTACAAAAGTGTATTCTACAGCATATAAACATTTTTGTCCTTTGGTTAATTTTGGCCAGGACTATTTTGGCCATATCATCCAAACTCCCAGACCTGTGCTCACAAATTTTTTACAAGAAATAGATACAAGTAATAGCAATAATTCCCCATCAAAACTTTATTGTAAACGCATTTCAGAAAAAAGATCCTAAAACAAAAACTTTTTCTCTATACAACGAAATTTTAGCATTTTTTCAATTGTGGCCAGAACTATTTTGGCCATATCATCCAAACTCCCAGACCTGTGCTCACAAATTTTTTACAGAAAATAGATAAAAGTAATAGCAAAAATTCCCTATCAAAATCTTATTGGAAACGCATTTCAGAAAAAAAAATCCTAGAACAAAAACTTTTTCTCTATATAACGAAATTTTAGCATTTTTCAATTTTGGCCCGAACTGTTTTGGCCATATCATCCAAACTCCCAGACCTGTGCTCACAAATTTTTTACAGAAAATAGATAAAAATAATAGCAACAATTCCCTATCAAAACCTTATTGGAAACGCATTTCAGAAAAAAAATCCTAGAACAAAAACTTTTTCTCTATATAACGAAATTTTTGCATTTTTCAATTTTGGCCCGGACTATTTTGGCCATATCATCCAAACTCCCAGACCTGTGCTCACAAATTTTTTACAGAAAATAGATAAAAGTAATAGCAACAATTCTCTATCAAAACCTTTTTGGAAACGCATTTCAGAAAAAAATCCTAGAACAAAAACTTTTTCTTTTTAGCATTTTTTCAATTTTGGCCAGGACTATTTTGGCCATATCATCCAAACTCCCAGACCTGTGCTCACAAATTTTTTTACAGAAAATAGATAAAAGTAATAGCAACAATTCCCTATCAAAACCTTATTGGAAACGCATTTCAGAAAAAAAATCCTAGAACAAAAACTTTTTTTCTATATAACGAAATCTTAGTATTTTTCAATTTTGGCCTGGACTGTTTTGGCCATATCATCCAAACTCCCAGACCTGTGCTCACAATTTTTTTACACAAAATAGATAAAAGTAAAACCAACAATTCTCTATCAAAACCTTATTGGAAACGCATTTCAGAAAAAAAATCCTAGAACAAAAACTTTTTCTCTATATAACGAAATTTTAGCATTTTTCAATTTTGGCCAGGACTATTTTGGCCATATCATCCAAACTCCCAGACCTGTGCTCACAAATTTTTTACAGAAAATAGATAAAAGTAATACCAACAATTCCCTATCAAAACCTTATTGGAAACGCATTTCAGAAAAAAGATCCTAGAACAAAAACTTTTTCTCTATACAACGAAATTTTAGCATTTTTTCAATTGTGGCCAGGACTATTTTGGCCATATCATCCAAACTCCCAGACCTGTGCTCACAATTTTTTTACAGAAAATAGATAAAAGTAATAGCAACAATTCCCTATCAAAACCTTATTGGAAACGCATTTCAGAAAAAAAATCGTAGAACAAAAACTTTTTTTCTATATAACGAAATCTTAGCATTTTTCAATTTTGGCCCGGACTGTTTTGGCCATATCATCCAAACTCCCAAACCTGTGCTCACAAATTTTTTACAAGAAATAGATAAAAGTAATACCAACAATTCCCTATCAAAACCTTATTGGAAACGCATTTCAGAAAAAAAATCCTAGAACAAAAACTTTTTTTCTATATAACGAAATCTTAGTATTTTTCAATTTTGGCCCGGACTGTTTTGGCCATATCATCCAAACTCCCAGACCTGTGCTCACAAATTTTTTACAAGAAATAGATAAAAGTAATAGCAATAATTCCCCATCAAAACTTTATTGGAAACGCATTTCAGAAAAAAAATCCTAGAACAAAAACTTTTTCCCTATTCAAAAACAAAGCCACAAACAAACAAGCAGTGATAAAAAAACTATTTTGGCTGTTTTATCGGGGGGTGGGGAAGATAAATTTTTTTTTTTAAGTTGTCTCGAGGTAATCATTAATATTTGCCCTCGACTATGGAAATTTTTTTTCGTGACCCGGTCTAACGGACACTCTCATCTTCATTTTTATAACATTAACATTTTGTAATATTTCATTTATGTAATTTTTGGTACAATAAATGTACTTCTTGGTACAAAAAATTAGTTTTTGGTATACTAAAATCACTTTCTAGTACAATGAATGTACTTTTTGGTACGAAAATTTACTTTGCTTTTTTGACACAATAAAAATTCTGTTTGACGCAACAGAAGTACGTTGTGATTCAATGAAATTATTTTTTGGTACAATAAATTTTACTTATTGGTACAACTAATTAACTTGTTTGTACAATGAAAGTACTTCTTAGCACAATTAAAGTTCTTTTTGGTACAAAGATGTACTTTTGGGTACAATAAATATACTCTTTGTACAATAAAAGTTCTTTTTGTGGAATAAATACACCTTTTGTCACAATAAATGTACTTTTTTGTGCAATCAATTTAACCTTTTGGTACAATAAACGTACATTTTGGTACAGGAAATATTTTAATTGAATAAATTTGTTGTATGGAAAAAATTTGTTGTTTTGTTTTTGTATAGAGAAAAAGTTTTTGTTCTAGGATCTTCTTTCTGAAATGCGTTTCCATGGGAAATTGTTGCTATTACTTGTATCTATTTCTTGTAAAAAAATTGTGAGCACAGGTCTGGGGGTTTGGATGATATGGCCAAAATAGTCCGGGCCAAAATTGAAAAATGCTAAAATTTCGTTATATAGAGAAAAAGTTGTTGTTCTAGGATTTTTTTTCTGAAATGCGTTTTCAATAAGGTTTTGATAGGGAATTGTTGCTATTACTTTTATCTATTTTCTGTAAAAAATTTGTGTGCACAGGTCTGGGAGTTTGGATGATATGGCCAAAATAGTCCGGGCCAAAATTGAAAAATGCTAAAATTTCGTTATATAGAGAAAAAGTTTTTGTTCTAGGATTTTTTTTTCTGAAATGCGTTTTCAATAAGGTTTTGAAAGGGAATTGTTGCTATTACTTTTATCTATTTCTTGTAAAAATATTTGTGAGTACAGGTCTGGGAGTTTGGATGATATGGCCAAAACAGTCCGGGCCAAAATTGAAAAATGCAAAAATTTCGTTATATAGAGAAAAAGTTTTTGTTCTTGGATCTTTTTTCTGAAATGCGTTTCCAATAAGGTTTTGATAGGGAATTGTTGCTATTACTTGTATCTATTTCTTGTAAAAATATTTGTGAGTACAGGTCTGGGAGTTTGGATGATATGGCCAAAACAGTCCGGGCCAAAATTGAAAAATGCTAAAATTTCGTTATATAGAGAAAAAGTTTTTGTTCTAGGATTTTTTTTCTGAAATGCGTTTCCAATAAGATTTTGATAGGGAATTGTTGCTATTACTTTTATCTATTTTCTGTAGAAAATTTGTGAGCACAGGTCTGGGAGTTTTGATGATATGGCCAAAATAGTCCTGGCCACAATTGAAAAAATTCTAAAATTTCGTTGTATAAAGAAAAAGTTTTTGTTCTAGGATTTTTTTCTGAAATGCGTTTCCAATAAGGTTTTGATAGGGAATTGTTGCTATTACTTTTATCTATTTTCTGTAAAAAATTTGTGAGCACAGGTCTGGGAGTTTGGATGATATGGCCAAAATAGTCCTGGCCACAATTAAAAAAATGCTAAAATTTCGTTGTATAGAGAAAAAGTTTTTGTTCTAGGATCTTTTTTCTGAAATGCGTTTCCAATAAGGTTTTGATAGGGAATTGTTGGTATTACTTGTATCTATTTTCTGTAAAAAATTTGTGAGCACAGGTCTGGGAGTTTAGATGATATGGCCAAAATAGTCCTGGCCAAAATTTAAAAAATGCTAAAAAGAAAAAGGTTTTGTTCTAGGATTTTTTATCTGAAATGCGTTTCCAATAAGGTTTTGATAGGGAATTGTTGCTATTACTTGTATCTATTTTCTGTAAAAAATTTGTGAGCACAGGTCTGGGAGTTTGGATGATATGGCCAAAATAGTCCTGGCCAAAATAAACCAAAGGACAAAATTCTTTATATGATATAGAAAAAAATTTAGTAATTTAGCAAGAAGGAACGAAAATATAAAAGAATATTTTTCAAATATTTTGTAGAATTTATTTATGTAATTTTTTTAATGTTTTTGATAAAATATAAATAAATATATATTGCCAATTGTTATTGTTAATAGATAGGTTGTTGGTTTGTTAACTTCACGCTATGATTATTGTGATTTTTTTTAACACAAAAAAGACATCAGCGATGTAAAAAACTTCATTATTTTTTATATTTTCTTTGAGAGAATTTGTTATCTCTCTCGCTCTCTTTTGCATCTTTCTCTCTCTTTCAATTTAGGTTGTTGCGGTTGGTTTGTTATCTTCACACGCGTAAAATACTAGATGAAAAGCTACTGGCTACTGGAATAAACAATGAAGTAAAAGTACATTTTGGTACAATAAAAGTACTTTTTTGCTACAATAAATTATACTACTTTTGGTACAACAAAAGTACTTTTTGTAAACTAAATTGTACTATTTGGTACAATAAAAATGCATTTTCATTTGATTTCATTTCATTTATTTTAACAATCTTGTAATTAAAGCCTCTTGGCCAATATTATATAAATTACAATATGCATAAATTATTGAAAACTACTCCATGTGGAAATTAAACAAAAGAATATTTGTAAGCTATAAATAATTAATATGAATAGGAAAAGTTCATTAAATTAAATTAACTAGTATAAATAGCTAACATAGCTCAAAAAAATATGCATTATAGGTATAAAAAAGTAAGCATTAATAACAAAAAATTTAGAATTAAAAAACATTGGACTGTTATAGTACTTTTTGGTACTATAACAGTAATTATACTGTTTGGTACAACACAGGTATTTTCTGGTATTACAATAAAATTACTTTTTGGTAATATAAATTGTATTGTTTGGTACAACAAAAGTACATTTTTGTAGCAATAAAGTATTTTTTTACAAAGAAAGTTCTTTTTGGTATAATAAAATAATATTTTGGTACAATAAATTGTACTATTTATTACTATAAATTATAATTTTTGGTAGAATATATTGTACTTTTTGGTACAATAAAAGATTTTTTTTGGTATAATAAATTTTACTTTTTGAAACAATGAAAATAACTTTTTAGTAACATAAATTTCACTATTTGGTACGATAAAAGTACATTTGGTACAATAAAAGTACATTTGGTACAATAAAAGTACTTTTTTGATACAATAAATTTTAATTGTTGGTACAACAAATTAAACTATTTTGTATACTAGATTAGGCTTTTTAATGCAATAAATTGTACTATTTGGTACAAAAAATTCACTATTTGGTACAATAAAAGTACTTTTTTCGTACAAATTTTGCTTTTTGGTAGAAAAAAGATCGTTTTGGTACAATTAAAACATTTTTTTTCGGTACAATAAGCTGTACTTTTTGGTACAATAAACGTACATTTTGGTACAAACAAATTTTGTTTTGAATAATTATCAATTTACGTTAGTGTATCAAATGATACATCAAATTCGGCTTACAATTAGAAAAGTGTTTTTATTGGTCAAATTCAGACCCCTTTATGACGAACTGATGCACAATGGTACATCATCAGCTGTATATATAACTACAATTATGTCAAATATGTACATGTGAAGTAGATATCAGCCGAAAATGTCCAGCACCAATTATAGTTTGAATTTGACCGTTAATATTTAAACATGAGAACGGAGGGAATTCTTTCCCCGCGATTCCCTTTTTACCTCAAAGCTTAAGCTTACAAGGTTTTGTTGGTAAACTACTCCTACTTCAAGTTTTGAATAATTTGTTTTTTTTTTATAAAAAAAAAAGTAACACGCTCTTTCTCTCCCTTGCTTTTGTTTTGTTTCTTTACCAAAACAACACCGGTCAATACAAGATATTAAAAGAAGACGTGGTGAAACGCACCCATTATATTGCTATTAGTAATAACATATTAGGTACAACTCTGTCCATGTTTTGATACAATTTGAGTGGCTATCATTGTAACAGTATAAAGTGCAAATAAGAAGAAGACAAATGTAAATAAACGTGTTTTTAATAATAACATTTACCCAATTCTAGTAGATTTTCTGTAAATTGTTAATAAAATGCCCATTTTATGTAAAGCCAATTGTGGCAATAAAGCTGTGTTGAAAGTAAGTTCTTGATATTTCTACCATCACATGTTATAAATGATTGAATTATTTTTAGAGACCTAAAACAGCGGATGCTTTATGCAAAGAATGTTTCTTTGCGGCATTTGAGGCAGAAATTCATCATACTATTACCTCAAGCAAATTATTTACACGTGGAGAAAAAGTGGCAGTGGCCGCAAGTGGTGGCAAGGATTCTACGGTATTGGCACATGTGTAAGATGAATGGATGACAAAATGATTTATGCATGTGCCTTTATCAATATGTATTACTTTACTATTTGCAGCTTGAAATTACTCAATGAACGTCATGACTATGGCCTGCAACTAGTGCTATTGTCCATTGATGAAGGTATTACCGGATATCGGGACGACAGTTTGGAGACTGTAAAACAAAATCGCGATGACTATAAGATGCCCCTGAAAATTCTTTCATACGAAGAACTTTACGGTTGGACAATGGACCGCATCGTGGCTCAGATAGGACGATCCAACAATTGCACATTCTGTGGCGTGTTCCGCAGGCAAGCTTTGGATAGGGGCGCCAAACTACTAGAAGTAGACAGCATTGCTACTGGTCACAATGCCGACGACATTGCAGAAACAGTTCTAATGAATATATTGCGTGGAGATACAGCACGTCTAAGCCGTTGTACCGACATCAAGACGGGTGGCAGCGAAGATTCTATACCCCGAGTGAAGCCACTTAAGTACACTTATGAAAAGGAAATTGTCATGTATGCTCACTACAAGAAACTTGTTTACTTTTCAACGGAATGTGTATTCGCACCCAATGCATATAGAGGACACGCACGGGCATTTCTCAAGGATTTAGAGAAAGTTAGACCTTCGGTGATAATGGATATCATACACTCTGGTGAACAGTTGAGATTCAAGGAAACTGTTAGAAGGCCCAAACGAGGTATATGCGAACGTTGTGGTTTTGTGTCTTCCCAACAACCTTGCAAGGCCTGCGTTCTGTTAGAGGGACTCAATCGTGGCTTACCCAAACTGGGTATAGGCAAAAAATCGAAAGGCGATCGCATGATTGCAAACCAAGAAAAGGAAATGGCACTCAGGGAAAAGGCCAATTTAGTAAAGAATGATTTTTGAAATAAAAACGATTTCGATTTGTATAGTAAATAAGATTTTTATTCCAATTTTTTGCCCCAAAAAAAGGCGCGATTTGTAAAAAAAATTAAGTTTATGGTAAAAGCGTCCAAAACAATTAAAATCAAAAAGATAGGATAACCACACAAGCCGCATGACCTTAAATTGTAATCCTGAATATTAATAAATAAAAATATAGTTGGTAAGTTTTTTTAAGCATGGCTTTTGCCTCTATACTTTAGTGACATAAAAAAAAATTTAAAACGCCCCCATAGAGACTTGAAAAACACACCATGGATTCGTCTCGAAGCTATTTTAAAGTATCCATACATAGACCATGATATGATTTTTGAAATAAAAGAAGTACAATTTGTATAGTAAAGATTTTTTTTATTTATTCTGATATTTTCATCTACAAAATTAATTCATTTTACGTTGCTCTTCATTGAGTTGTAATGGCCACCTGCAAAAAAGGATAAACGCACATTAGTTTTAAATGTCAACCACATACAAAAAAAGTTGATATTATTTGAAAGTCAGTGCCATTTTGTAACCACAAACCACAACTGATTAAAACAAGACTTCCATGTCTCAAAAGAATATTGAAACGGGTTGTCCACGTTTTAACTTGTTTATGGCGTCTGTGAATGGTTTAAGTGATCATCATATAATTAATTAATAATAAAACCTAACAAAACAAATAATATTCACCTCATAGTGTACATGTTCCGCCTACTGCAAAGCCGGTATTAGGTGTACCCAGGCCTGGAAAGACATTTATATGTTAGTCAAATTTTACTCGTCTCGTAATAGAAATTTTTATTTAATCTTAGTTACTAGTATAAACTTCACATTATAATATGCTCCGCAATTCTTAATATGTATCGAATTGGGTATTGCTTGGGCGAAGTACTGTTGTTTTATATGTGAGCATGAAATAGCACTGTAAATCACTTGGTATTGTAATAAACAGCGACTCTGTAGCTCACATTTGTAGTTTAAAAGCAAACATATAGTGATATTTACCTTTTAACAGCAGATGGTTTTTAGTGATTTATATCCCTTCTGATCATAACAGCAACGGGTTTATAGCGTCATCTGCAAAAGAAATTAAGTTATTAGAATACTGGCGTACATGTCTATGAATAGGGAAGCTTTTCTTTGTTTCTGTTTTCAGCAAAGTTTATTAAAAATCAAAGATATTTTCATAAGAGATGTCAGAAAATATTATAAACTAATCATCATTGCCGTTGCTTATCACATAACAGATATATGTATTTGTCTATCGGTTATTTACCTTTCTTTTGGAAAAGACGAAATCATCTGGTTACACGTGGGCCATTGATCTCCTTGTGTAGCTAAAAATAAAAACACATTCGATATTTAAATAGTCTATAAATAAAATGTAATATTAATGTAACATTTTAAGCAGTATTTTATCAGTTAAGTTATATGAAATCAAAAAAATTTTCATAAGAGATGTCAGAAAATATAAAAACTATTCATCAGTGCCTAGAATTTTTAAACTATTTCTAGTTTTTTAATCATATCTTACCTCGGTTCTTGCATGAAGCCGCCAAAGACCTTAGACAGCTGCTGCTTTCCAAATCATTTAGATGAGTTTTAATTGTCCATTTGCTGCATTCAGCTTAATCTATATAAGAAATAATGATCATGTTAGAATCTCTTTTTAAAATCTGTACTTATAACTATATACTAGATACAAGATTTTTTTGTAACTTTCGCTAAATACATATGCTCCGCAAATACACTTAGAATCAATATTTGGGTATTGCTTGGGCAAAAGCCTGAAATTTAATCTACGAATCATTAAAAGCACTAAAAGAAGTTGAAATCTTCAATTTAGTGACTCAAATTCGTGTTACGTACTATAATTAACCAGTAGGATGATTATATTTGTAGCGTTACTCTCTAGACCGCCCAGTTCTTAAAGACAAATCAACTGGCGGCGATAAATATCGCACAAATATTCTCTTGCAGCTTTAAGAGTTCTACAGTCGATGTTAAATCATCGTTCCATAGTTATATAGCACTGCTTTCTATTCAGATCATGTAACTGTATTCAATGGAGCACTCGCTGTTATCCACTGCATCCCATTGAACAGTCAGTTCTTGATCTGGCGAAACGTTTGTCTTTTGTGAAACACATATAAGATTTAACAAAAGTATATAAATTCCGCTTATATTACAAAGAACCATGTTCAATACTTACATTTTTCAGGATATATCCTTTAAGATCTTATTGAAATATATCCATATTACATTGCTTAATGCACTCTCCTGCATTTTTGGTTACATAAAGTATCAATTGGCTAAAGGATTCTACCACAAACATTGTCCGAAATCCTCCCAGCTGAACTTCGCTGGATCACTTCGAAACATAAAATAGAAAATTCCCAAGCGGACGTGGTGTTAAAGCAGTGAAGTTGGCTGCGGTTTGCAGTCTCATGACAGAATGGTTGCAATTGTCGATAACTGTGATTTGACAAACAATTGAAAGTGTATGAGACTCATTGTCAGTTTGGTTGACAATACGTTATGGCGCATTCAGATACACGGATCTGTCGATGTGTTTATAAAACGGGGTCTTCACCTGAGATAAGATATGATTTTTATATTTGCAAACATCAAATTCAATCGCAGAGAGTATTAAAAAATTAATAATTAAATAATAAAGAATATTATCTCACGTGTGCTCATAAAAAGAATTAGTATAATAGTAAATGTCTTTTACAGATAAAAATGTTAAGTTTTTATAAAAAAATCTTTTTTAACGTTTAATTTAAACCCAAATTAAATTCAAGATTTTCATATAAAAATATGGTTTTATTTTGGTTTCTTGGACCAAGTCAGACCAATATTTGTAGTTTGTATTTATGAAAAAAATACTTACTTTTTAATTACTTCGTCTCTACGGAGATTCTGGAACAGATTAGATCTATTTTTGGAATGTTTTTTTTTGTGAAAAATATGTTTTGATTAAAAAATTTGATTATTTATTAAAGAAATTATAAAAGATAAATTTAAAAAAATTTTGGTTTATAAAGAAATCTATCATAAAAATTAAATTTGTAAAAAAATCTAAGCTATTTTTCAATAAAATGTGAAATATATGAAAAAAAAATAAATAAATAAATGAAATGAAAATATAACAAAAAAAATACAAAAACTAAAACAAAACTGTTATTTAATATTTTTTTTTTACAAAAAGTCATATTTTTAAAAAATTATTAATTTTAACGGTTTATTCTAACCTGGTTGGAATCGTTTTGATAATACCCTTATCATAAAACCCAAAAGGCTCCTAAGGGCCCCACGGGCACTTGGGAAGGTGAGATATTTTTCACCGACACCTAGTTTGGTCAACTACAATTTTACTAAAGCATCAGAAGTGGAAAAATTGTTAAAAACAAATATTTTTTACACTGTATGTTCAGGTTGCTCTTAATCCCTCTGGCGGAGAATTTGTCACTCGTTGATACGGTAGCATCGCTTGTTGCTAATTTTGATACGATGTGGTAGCTCTAAAAGCAACGGTAAATTTTAAATGTGTTAAAATCTGTATGTGCAAATCCTACGCATTGGCTGCGTTTATAACTTTTTCGATCGAAAGTAAGTTCTGTGGACAGGATGGATCTAAAAATGGACGCTATTGAGATGTCGTTGGGTATGTCTGGTGATGTGTGTGTTTTTTTGTCCTTTGTTCTATTGAACTCTTCTCTGTTTAGATGATTACATTGCAATCTCCAAAAAGGCCAACTTGATTGGTGCGTCCAACAGCAAAAACAACGATAATGTATCGTTCTCCAATGACGCTAAATTTGGGCGACGCAAGGGTAATATCGATGATGAAGAAGAAGATGAGGAATTTCTATTAAAGGAAGAAAATGAAGATGAGACCATGAATGAAGGAGCCACTGACACTGGAATTTGGAAGGGACCCGATGCATCGGTGGATTACATCGATTGTAATGATCAACAAAACGATTTACGTGATAAGTTGAATAACAACAATCGTAATCAATGTACGTCAGTCCAATATCGTCTGATGGCTCCTAATAACTCTGCTGATCGTCCACGTGGCATTCCAACCCTTTTGCCACTAGATGCGTACGTTGGCAAACAAAATAATAACGGAAACAATAATAGACGACGTCGTAACCGGGGCAACTTTAATGGTGGAAACCGAGGATTTAATAATAATAATTTTAATAACAACAACAGCAACAGCCATAATAACAATGGTTTCAACAACAACCATAATAATAACAACTTTCGAGGAAATGGCGTGGGAGGCGTTAACAAAGGTCGCATCCAACGAAACAGAAACCAGGACTTGAAGTAAGTGAAGTAAATACATACCCACAATTTATAATAGATATTAAACATTATCTGTGATTTTAGCAAAAATCTGCGACAAACATTCAATAGAAACGACAATCCTTTTGAAAGAAGAGGAGGTGCGGCAGTTGAATTGCCTAAAAATCTTCTTATACAATGTGATAGTAGAGGCATTAATTTGCAACCTGGCTCCCAGTTGCACCCTAGTCTTCAAGTGCCTCATTGCTCGAACAATGTGGACTCGGGAAATAGAAGCATGCCCATTGGGAATCTAACTCCCCAGGCTCAAGCCGCTCTAGATCTAAATTCTAATCCAAATCAAGCACCGAAATCGAATAACAACAATGATCTCAAGAGCATCTTGGGCTTTGAGAGTCCTGTATCGGGTGAAATGATGCCAGTCTTTGCTTCGCGACTGTTGGAATATTTGAAAAATAACTCTCAAGCTCAAGTCCATAAACCCATGTACGATATGAAAATACAAAAAGATATTCATGAAATACAGGTAATTATATATTATATACAAAGCAAATACGTTATCGCTCGGTAGTTAACTGCCTGTTTGTTTTTCAGAATAAACCTTTACTTTATAAATGCCCTGGTGGTGAGGTAGTGAGTTCTGATGGTGCTGGAGTCAATTGCAAAATAATTCCACGTACAAGTGGACTTTCATTAAACTGTCGCTTTGCTTGAAATTCGATTCAGACAGGTATCTTTTTATGCAAATGAATTTCTTTGATTAGTTTTAAGTTCATTTTATTAAAGTTTGTATGAAATAATATAATTTTTTAATACTATTTTGGATGGATATACCATCGTGTGGCTAAGTACTATGCAAACTTTTGCATAACTCGGCGTAAACACTATTTTAGCCTGTAGCAGATATCCACTCATCTTTGTTCTTACTTTCATTTCATGAATTAGCTTGTAACTTGAAGCCTTACGGCCAATTACTTATGATAATAAATAAATATAAACAAATAAAAACTTTGTATTTCATATTTTCAATGGCTGACTTTCCATCACAATCAATTCATTACAAGTTGTGTTTGAGAAATTAATAAATTCTTTATAATTCAGGAAGATGGGATTTAGAATGATACCAGAAAAAAAATTCTTATTTAACAAATGCTTTATTTTACTATGTACTAGTTCTGTGCAGTTAGAATATTTTTTGGTTTAAACAACGATGCACTTACCAATCTAATTCAAATAGATAAAGTTGGCTTTTATAATCGTCATTAAGCAGTAGGTTAGGTTTGTGAGTCTAAAAATATTATACAGATTATTTTACTGAATAAAATAAGCTCTCTTTTATGAATTGAGAAGATAATTTTCAAAACTTGACGGTTTACTTTTGACAAGACTGAGTTAAATATTTTTTTTGTTTGGCTAGCATTGAATTGAAAACCCATCGAAAATAAAATTGTGCGAATTATCTATAATTACACCAGAAAAAAATAGACATAATTTCATCAAAAGTTTATTATTCCACTTCAAATTTTGGAAAGTTTTTTTTTTTAATTTTAACAAACTAACGTTAAATATCGTATGTCCACTTTTGCACTTCTGTGTATACTCCCTCCATATCAGCTGATGCAACGTAGAATTTCATAGCTCTCAGCTTTGTGACATTTGTTATTATTGCCCGGCGGATTGATGAATATAGGAGACGAGGATATAGTAAACAGAAACTTTGAATAAAAAAGAAGAAAGTGTTACTGATAAGAAGTTGTGCTACAAAAGTATCTACGACAATAATCATGACAATTTACTTGCTCTGTGCTATGGCCAAACAAGTACTAAACAGTTAGGTTTTGGAAGCGAATCACGGAGGCAGTACATAATTTTGGCACACATATTAACGGAACACAACAAAAACCACTGTGGTGAATGTGAATAACTGAACTACATCAAAAATATTGCATTGCATTTGTGCCTTTCCACCGGCATATCGCCCTTGGATGTTTATTTTTAACGCACTTCTATTAATAAAAAAAGTGTAAAACTCAATTCGCATAGGAATTTTCCATAGATATTTTAAAACAATTATTACGCGGGCACATCCGTCGGTCTCAAAGGTCAATTGAATATTCGTCAGATATTGATAACATCCACACTAATGTGAGTGACAACCAGCAACAGCGGTCAACATTTCAACCATTTTTTGTTTTGTGCCACAAACATGTTCAAGACGAAGACGTTATTGCAAAACATTGCAAGAGGTAAGTTCCGTTGTTTACTAATTAGATTAGCTGCTGTTCCTATTCGCAATCTCCCAACACAATTGGAAGTCTGTCCAATCGTCCCATTGTGGTGTTGTGTACAATGCGAGTAAAATGTTGTTGTGTGTTCACAGCAATATTTTGCTCCTAAGCACTGTTGTTATCAATTTCATTCATATCAACACATGGACACTTTGAAATTATTATCATTATAAGCATCATTGGTAATCGGTTAACATTTGGTTGATGAAGTTGACAAACGTATAAATGGCCGATTCTAATCTATATAGTAAAACGTTGTACGTGTATCGTAACTTATTAAAAACAAAAATACTAAATATGTAATCAATTCGTAGAAATCTATAGTGTGTTGTTGCGTTAATTGGTGTCTTGTGTGTATAGTTCTAATGAACCCAACTATAGTTATATCAACGTATTTTTGCAAATTCAGCAACACTCGAATAAAACGAATAATCACGTACCAATTTTATTAGTAAACAATTAAGGGTGATTTTTTGCAGGTTCACAACATTGAGTTGGTAACAAAAGTTCTGTAGCTCTAATAGAAAACAACCGTTATTAAAAAAATCAGCCTATCAGATTATTCACCTCGTAGTAGGCTTATTTAATATTTTGCTGAGAATGATTAGTGTTAGTCTAAGTTTGAATTAAGTACCTTTATTTCATGGATTATCGGTATGTTCATTTTTGTATTAGTTATTATTTTAAATGATTTTTTAATAGAAATACTTCTATTATAATTAACAATACACTTCTATTAAAACAAACATAATACTTCTATTAAATCTAAATATTTTTTCATCAATTTTTGATATCTTATTGATACAATTAATATCATTCAATATGTATTTTAAAAAAGAGTAGCCGCTGGTAACATATTATATTTCTTTTAAATAACACACTGTTACAAATTGGAAAAAATTTAAGGAATTTAGGGAAAATTAATATTTTCATATTCATTATAATATAACACTTTTTATTTTGATATTTTTATAAATATTAAGTTAATTAAAAATTGTCAATAAGTATTTTGAAAAAGAGTAGCATAATATATATTTTTTAAAATAATTAATATGGTAATTAGGAAAATAACATATTCGTTTTTTGTAATTCTTTTCTTCTATTTATATTTTTCGTTGTACATTTTTGTATCTATAAATAATATTAATTTATTACAAATTTAACTTTTTTTATTTTTTGCTAAAGAAGTTTTGAATTTCTTTCAAATTCAAATTATTTAACTGCACCTATTGATTTTTTTTTTTTTTAATTTCAATTCAATGGTAGTTTCCATATTTTGTATATTAAAAAAAAATTAACATAACTGATCATTTGGTGCATCGTTAAATGTTTTACATCATTTATTTGGCATTATTATTTTACACAAGTTTTAAAACAATATAAGCTTTATTTCACATGGAGTTAATCGATGTGTCAAGTGAAGCATACATCAATAAATAAAATAGTATAAAACAGAATTTTGAATTTCAAATATTTATTTATTTTATTTCATTTATTTTAATGATGTAAGAAAGCCAAAAAGGCCAATTATATAACATCACAGTAAGATTCAATAGCTTAATATATGCATAAAAATATAATTAAGTATAAAAAGTATGAATGTATAATTTATATAAATATATTTTACAAATAAATTTATAAAATACATAGGAAAGGAGAAAGAAAAAAATAAGAAAAAATAGGAAATAATCGCATTATTACTGGATTACTGGAACATTTTGCGATTAGGGAAGTTTAACATTAAATTTTATTAATTTGAGTATCATGTGGTAGCGAACAATCTAATAATGATGACAGTTGTTTATTAATTTTGGATATTGGGCACTGGTAGAGAATATGTGGAACACTTAGTTCTTGATTGCAGCTTCTACAGGTTAACATATTGGAATTGTTGTAGTAATGCTGGGTATTAAATAGAGCTTAACCCATACTTTTTATTTATTTATTAATAATCTATTTTGTAATAACAGTTCATTATCTAGTGAATAATTGAATTACATTAAAGTAATATGAAAAAAGATTATCCTTAATTATAATATTGTATCAGAGACTTTTATTTTATATACATAGAAATGATAATATAATAAAATGTGTGACTAGTACACTTAATCTTGTTATCTTATGCGTGGGATTAAATGTACAATTATGATATTGGATGTACAGACGTAATTAGCGATATCTTGCCATAGTTTATACGTTATGTTATATTTGCTGATGCTTAAGCTTTGTGCCATATAGTAGATAAAAAAGTAATATTTTTCTAAAAGTATTGAAACTTAAATTCTATTGCACTTATTTTATTCCCACAGCATTACGCATGTTCGAGTTTTTTTTGTAATATTCTTAAAATTTCCCGTACTATGAATTAATAAAAATTCTGCTCAAGGGTTAAAAATATTTAACATCTTTCGCAGAGTGGAATTTTTTTAAATTTAAATTTTCCCGTGAGCTGTTCAATATATTGAGATGGATTTTAATATTTTTAGCTCCCGAGCAGAATTTTTACCTGCTCTGGTAAAATACATCAAAATAATATTTCAAATTTACTGAATTTCATTTTAGTTTCTTGCTATATACAATAGATAATCGTCGCTCTTTCCAGAATGTTCATAAATTATTTGAAATAATGCTTCAATGAGTTTTATGTGCAAAATTTAAAATGACACACCTTTTTGGTAGCTATTGATATATGCTGCGCTTAAAATACAATGCGTAGATAACAGTTTTAAAACGACATTGTCAAGTGGTAATATAAAATTGGTTTCTGACAATTTATTAAATTCTTATCTGAGTTTATATATTATTATTTAAACAAATTTGGGAATTGCCAAAACTAGCTGTGATATTCTTTGGTGACATAAAATTGTTTCTTCATTAAGTGTTGACTACACATTGCAATAATAATGTTATTGTTATTCATCATTAAGTATGAGCAGCACTTGGTTCAGTCAACCCAATGTTATAAATGCGCATAACCCCTGACTATGACTTTGAAAAGCTTTCCCCAGCGTCTCTTTCAATCTGGAATCTAATGCGAATTTGTTTTTGTTAACTTATTTTTGTTCGCGATGTGTGTATGTATGCATATAAAAATAAATCTTTGTAATCTCTATGTAGACGAACAAAGAAATGTTGTTTCTTTTCAAATTGATAATTATATCACTTTCGTTTTTGTTATTCGCTTTCGAATGCGTATTATAGCACTTGGCGCGCAATTTGAAATCTAATTTTAGAATAATACCAACAACAATTATGTGTTTTATAATTGTAAAGTGCGTCTGATAAGGTTTTCTAAACATATACAAGTTTCACACATACTCATTTTGTTTTGTTGCAAAATAATGCTTTGGCACAGAACACGCGACTATAGACGTATGTATATAATTGACGCTCTGTACTTGCACAGCTATTGTACACAATTATTTCATGGTTGCAGTACAACAACTTTTGAAGAATGTGAGGGAGTCCATTCAGTTGATTAATTGAATTTAATGTATTCCATATTTTGTTATTTTTTTTCTACGCTTCTTAGAACTTTTGTGTGTACAAAGAAAATCGTCATCAAGATCTACTGCAGCTCCGCCATTGCCACCAGTGGATCCAACTAATTTTAAGCTACAAAGAGCCTTATTAGTGTCCAAACTATCACGATATGAGTTCGAACAACTTCGACATCCACAGCTTAGTAAAGACCAACTGGAGGAGAAAATACGTCATCGAGGCACTGATTTCGATACGTTGATGTATTTGCATAATCTACACAAAGATTTTGAGCGAACTATTGTCCAAAGTTTTGAGGATGCCGGCTGCGAGGTTAAGTTGGCCAACAGGTGAGCAAAGAGCATACAAACGCATGTACTGCTGCATTAAAGATCATATGAAAATTTGTGTAAATATTTGTTCATTTCATGTGGCATTTCTCTCATTCTAAATGTGTATAATCCATCCATTATAATCCTGTGCGTGTTATTGCGTGTATGGCTAAAAACATACCATTAATCTAATTAGAGTCGAATTTAGAAGCTCTTTAAGCAAGGATATTATGCGTTGGGCCGATGTCATAGTGCCCATAGGAGGCGATGGCACTTTTCTATTGGCTGCTGGCAGAGCAAGTCCGCTGTTTGCCCAATCTCAACAGAAAACGCCGATCGTGGGTTTCAATTCCGATCCCCAACGATCAGAAGGTCGTCTAATGTTGCCTAAACACTACTCAGAGAATCCAGCTGATGCAGTAGCGAAAATTAAATGTGTAAGTCTCTTAGACATTAAAAAAACTAAATCCATTTGGCTCTAAAACATACAAAGTTGCTGTAGGGCGATTTCCAATGGATGCACCGTTCTCGGATACGCACAACACTGCTGGGTAGTAATGGCCACATACCGGAATCCACCGATTTATATCGTCACTGTGTCAGTAAAATGGAACAAGAAAAGACTGAACCGGAATACCTGAGCAAAAAAATGTCACGAAAATATAAAGCTAAAATGCAAAGAATTTTGCCGTATTTAGCTTTAAATGAAGTATTTATAGGTGAGTCTCTGTCCGCTCGTGTTTCGCATCTACAAATCGTTGTCAACCATGAGGATGTAGTGAACAAGACCAAGTGTTCTGGACTATGTGTAAGCACAGGAACAGGTTCAACGTCATGGCATACCAGGTATTTAGCAATAATGTTTTTTAATATCTAAAAGGCTAGAGTAATAAAATATTTATTATTAAAGCATAAATCGCATCACCAAAAAACAAGTGGAGGACATTTTCCATATCTTACCCGAATCAGCAAGAGAGGCTTTGCGCGGTCTAAGCCCAGACGAATTGACCCAAAACTACAACCAAAATTTACTTTTCCCTCCAGGTATATACACATAGGAATCCACAAAAAATTTTTTTATTAATTTTAATACTTTCCTTTGCAGATGATCCACGCATTTGTTATTCAATACGTGAGCAAATATGTGTGGGAGTTTGGCCCAAACCCAAGGATTTTGAATCACGTTGTTTTGTTCAAAATTTATTTGTGAAATCTCGTTGCATCGATGCAAGTAAGTCAATAATTTTCGGTATAATTTAAATAATCATAAAATTGTAAAGCTTTTAGTGTAAGTTTACTGTGAAAGGCCAACACGAATATTCCCACTATTAATATACAGCCAAATACGAACAGATCTACTTCCAACATAAACATTGTCCAAACTATTTCTATGATATTTTCACATAAAGCCGTTATCGTATAGATATTCCATAATATGCAAGGTAAAAGGTATTTACGTTTCTGTCGTGTAGGCTCAAACAATGTGCGTCCTGCCATTGTGTTCGAAATAACGGTAAAAAGTCGAAAGTAAAATCCAAATTTTGGTAAAGTGTTAGGTTCTATTAGGGCATGACCCAAACGATTGGATAATTCGGTATCTGTAATGGAACGAGAAGGCAAGTAAGTCTCACTTTATTAACAGTATTTACTGTGTCAATACCTCTAAATGTATATCTCCAGACTACATCTTTGTTGGCTATTAATAGAATATTAAAATAATTGTACGCCATTAATTTCAAAAGACTTATTTGAAGCTCGATTTGCGGAGTAGGATTCTAAAAAAACGTGGCTATTATTAAGAAATATGTGAGATTACTATGGCCGTGTTACCTACCGTTAAGACCGTCTTCATTTTATTCAGAGAATTTCGTATATTTTTTGTTAAACTCATTTTGTTATGTTAAGTTCCTTAAGCTGTATTTGACATTTTTATTATTATTTGTTTTTGATGTAGTTGAATTTCAAGTATTTACCTTACTTGTTGCCAGCATGCAACAAATTTATTTTTGTAATTTTTTTAAAGCAAAATACGTAGAACCGGTATGCGGAAATTTTTTTTGAATTGCTCCCAATACCAATTTTATTAAAATTTCTGCATTTTTTATTAGGAAACAAATAATCAACTCACTAATTTATTTTATTTTGAGGCCCAAATATAAAAGAGCACAAACACAGTCCTCAAATGCTAAGCTTTGATTGAAATTCCACATGTTTTGCCGAAACATAAATTATTAAAAATTATTATCATTTATTAAAAAGCCTTTATTTTCCCTATTGTAGAAATATATTTTTAATTAAAAAAAAATATCGCGATTGGTCCAACTTTATTCTCTCTATTTTAAAATCAAGCTCGAGGTCAAGTATTTTGGTATAATTTATTTATTTATTCGATATTTCGACTCTCTTTGAGGATCATCTTCAGTAATCTTTGTATTTATTTATAAAATTTAGAAAAAAAATAAAAAACAATAATTAAAACAAATTTTATTTTCTATTTTTTTTTGTATTAAATTTTATCCAATTGACAATTTCAAACTTGATTAAATATTTTAGAAAACAATTGCGTTTTTGTTCGAAATTTATTAATTTTTTAAATTATCCAATTTTATTTCCAAAAAATGTCAAACTTGTTTGAAATATTTATTACTGCTAACAAAACATTGTTGTGGGATTACAACTGCTTACAAAATTTCGTTTAAGCTAGCGAAACTGATCTTTAAATTGATTACAATCCTATTCATGTAAAAGTTATCGCAGTGTTATTATTGGTTATTAATTAATTATTCTTAATATTTATTTCCATTTCATTTATTAGCGGTCAATTATTTAATATATTTTGTATTATGTTTTTTTATTGCAGATTTAGTAATTGACGGCAGCATTTCCTATCCCTTCAATGATGGGGCAAAAGCTTTGTTAGAGGTCCATCCCGAAGACGCTTTGTTGGCCATAACGTTGGACTGATTGCTAAAAATCGCAAAAAAAATGTTCTAAACAAAAGTTTAAAGTGTAATTTTTATTTAGTTTACATTAAGAGTATGTCTTATTAAATAGCTTTGTTAGAGGTCCATCCCAAAGATGCTTTGTTGGCCCATTAACGTTGGACTGATTGATATAATCGCAAAAATGTTATAAAGAAAAGTTTAAAGCGTAATTTTGTTAATTAACCATTAAGTGTATGTTTTATTAAATATAATATTATATATAAGTTTTCTATTTAAAAACTTGCAAACCACATCATGGCTATCATGTTTTCTTTTTTGTTTTTTGTCCTACTAACAGTGGTTTTGTTTTCTTGTTGGGGGATAAAGCGGTTTTGAAACGTTTATCTGCTGTTCTCTTCTTTTTTTGATCTGCTGCGTTTGTGTCACTTTTGGAGTTGTTGGGCTTTCTTTTTGGTTTTTTAAAGCGTTCTGCGTTTACGGTTTTAAAACGTTCATCTTGCATAAACGTTGAGGGCTCTTGAGTTTCCAATTCTGCTAGACGTTCTTTGCGTTGACGCCTTATTTCACGTATTTTATCTTTTTGCTTTTTGCGATAACTGTAGGAGAAAAACAGAAATGTTTATTTAACACTAAATTGCGGATAGGTCTTGTTATAGTTACTTACATATTTTCCATTTCGTCAGGATCTTTTCCTTCTAGTACCCACGTCTTTCTTCGGTAATTCTGAGCACGTTCATCGAAATCATTGTTATCTAATTGCATTTCCGATTCTCGCCGGGAAACGTTGACTTGCATAAAGATTCGTTCAACCATGTGCTCTAAAAGTTAAAAATTGTTCATATTAAACTTTTTTTTATAATGTATATGCCAAATTTACTTACGATCTATTGGATGTTCCGTTAATTTCGTGTTAATTTCATCTTCTATTTCACCCAATAACTCCAAATCACGAGGAAACCGGAATATTGAAATTGCCAATCCTTTACGGCCTGCGCGTGCTGTTCGTCCCACACGATGTATATACTCCTTTGGGGTACGCGGCAGACGATGATTGATTACCAACAGTACACTTGGTATATCAAGTCCACGAGCGGCCACATCTGTGGCTATTAAAGTGCGCACATGCTTCGATTTAAAACGATTTAAAGCGGCCACCCTTTCCTTTTGACGCATAAAACCGTGTAAGCAAACATTTTCTATGCCCACTTTATTCAATGTCATGGACAAAAGCTGGCAGTACTTCTTGGTATTGGTAAATATCATAACGTTGGAGTTTTCGTTCTCTTCACGATACTTGCGCAGGGCTTCAATAAGGACCATATCACGATCATAATCTGCACAAAGTAAATAACGTTGGTCTAGTGTCTCCACAGTGGCTACTTCGAATTCCTCAGACCATTCTAGGCACTGAAGAGAAACGGAATATTTATTAAATATGTTAGTTATTATAAGTTAAAGGATTAAAATGCTTTTTTCCCATATTATAACCAGAGCAGTAAACTCAAGTACAAGTAATCATTACCTACCATGTTCGAAACTATTTAAAAGTTAACAACAATTCTAATTACATGAGGAATTGGAATTGAAACTAAAAGTCTCAACTACACAGGTAATTGTACTTGAAAGTAATGATTGCTAATTACTTTTCAATTAGCTCAATTACTTTTTAATTACAAGGAATTGGAAGGAATTAAGAGGAATTGCTGCAATTTGGAAAGGTATTGAAATAATTTTGAAATAAGGGGTAGAAATTGTAAGTTCCACAACAATAAAAAAATTTAATTCTTAAAATAATAACTAGTAGTTTTCCACTAATAATTTTTAATTTCCTTATAATTAATAAAAAATTAAAACAAAATAAATTGTATTTTTTAATTGTTTAATCAATGCGTTATATTTTTTTCAATAAAGGTTTGGGTACTCTCTAATAACTGAAAACACACTGCTATCAGCTGTCATCAAATAACATGTGAAGTGTATGTAAACATAGCAGTGTGACGTCACAAAGAGAAAAGGAGAGTGGGAGCAATATATGTTAACATAACGGACCTTTCCAAATTGCAGCAATTCCTCTTAATTCCTTCCAATTCCTCCCAACTCCGTCAATTCCTTTCAATTCCTAGTAATTGAAAAGTAATTGAGCTAATTGAAAAGTAATTAGGAATCATTACTTTCAAGTACAATTACCTGTTTAGACTTTTAGTTTCAATTCCAATTCCTCATGTAATTAGAATTGTAGTTAACTTTCAATTCCTTTTCAGATGTACTTGTATTTGTAATTGAGCAGTTATGAGTACAAATTGTAATGATTAGTTTACAGCTCTGACTTAAGTAAATGTACACATATTTTTTTTTTACTTGTACTTACATCATTAGCTATTGGAAATATGCTGCTCTCCTTAATAAAATCCTTCATGGTTGCAGAAAAGAATAAGTTTTGCCTCTCCTTGGGTATGCAACGTTCGATCACTTGTAGGCTTTCATCAAAATCACCATTTAACATACGATCAGCTTCGTCCACAACTAAAAATTTTAAATTGTCAAAAGAGAAGGTATCGCAACCTGTTAAATGGTCAGCCAATCGTCCCGGCATAGCTACTACAATATGAGGTCGCTGCATTAGTTTTTGAGACTCAATCATTTGGTCTGTACCACCGGAAACTACGCACACGCGCACACCCATAGGCTGACCAGCAACAAGGAATTGTTCCGAAATCTGTAAACATAGATGATATTATTAATTTAAATAAACATAATTGCAATTTATGTTTCACCTACTTGATATGCTAGTTCATGTGTTGGTGTTAAAATTAGCGCAAAATGACTTGTGGGCTCCTCACTCAATTTCTCCAATATTGGCAAAGCAAATGCGAACGTCTTTCCCGAGCCAGTCTTGGCGGCTCCTATGCAATCTTTACCGCCCAAAATAGCGGGTATGCATTGCTGCTGAATAGGAGTTGCTTGTTTTAAGCCTGAAATGTAATAATAGTTCTTGACCAATTCCACAATTATATATATGAGATGTTTACCTAGCTTTTGTAATTGTTTTGCCAACCATGGTCTCAAACCAAGTTGGGTAAAAGGATTTGTATCCTTTTTTAACATATTCTTTCCTCTTTAAGATTTGATGTAAAAAACAACTAGCAAAACAAACTAGAAACAAAACAACGTGTTATAGATGCTGGCACGGATGGCATATAAAAACAGCTGACGGTATAGTAAAGTTGCCAGATGGTGTTCAATTGGGGCCACTGTAACTTCTGTGAATGATAAAAATTAAAAACCTTAAATATTTATTAAAATTGAAGATTTTAAATTATAGAACTTTTATTATAGCAAGAGTGCAGAAAATGGGCCGGGAGCTCAAAAAAGAGATATGCCACGCCCTCCTAAATACGCCATAAAACGCGAAAATCAAGGTCAAAGTTGGCGACGGAGCCCGTGGGGCTCTATGATGACCCCTTATGTGTGGGTAGTCAAATGAAAGATATTTTCGAGACGAATCTAATGGAGTATTTTTTATTATCATGCCGGTTTTTTGGCGCCCTAGAGACCCAAAGAAGGGTGTCCCTGGATCTTATGGTGATCCCTATGTACGGGTACCCAAATGAAAGATTTTTGAGAATAAAAGGGCCCTTTTTTGGGTCTCATGCTGATGTTTGGGGATGTTTGTTTTGTTTTATTTGGGCTCCCGCCCCACTTCATCCTTAAATATTATATGAATAGAAAAAACTGTCGTGTTCCTTGAAATTAAAATTTTTAGCAAAAATGAAGATGTGTAGAAAGGAGAGGATGATCATCAGATTATGGAAAAGGACCGTAGACAATTAGTTGTTAATATACGAATTTTTTTAGACATTTTATTTTATTTGGATTGAGATTTGAAGGAAAGAATGACATTCAGATTTTGTTAAAGCACCATTGACAAAAATTATTTAAAAAGCGCGACGTTTTAAATATTTATTTACTTACATTTACTTAGTTTCTCATACCCATATGATGCCTATTTCTTATAACGTCCGTGAAGGCATCTAAAAAACCTAATTGTCTTTGGTTAATCTTTTAAAATACGGGGTGTCCGCCTCAAATCAATTTTTTTTGTATGACCCATGCTAATGTGAATTTATTAAATTATACTTTTGCCTCAAAACTAACAATAATGTGTATAAATCGCCTCATTTGGTATAGAGAAATACACGATTGGATTGGTTTCGGGCCTCCTATTTTTCATTTATATAGGCCATCCGCACATTTTTTCCGCACTTCAGCTAAAATTTTACTTTTCCAAAAACTTAGTTCAAAATTTAAAAAAAATATGTTTAAATAAAGATTTAACATTTTATTGATTGATAGATTTTTATGAAAAAAAATATTTTTTTTTTTTAATATTTTTTAATTTTTGAAATAATAATGGAGGGAAAATTATTTTTTTAATACATATTTTCAATGTTTTCCACAGCTATTGTTTCGTATTTTTTCTATTTTAATAAAAAAATTAATTCAAATATTATTTAAAAAAATATAATTAAATAATAGTTTTTTTGAATAATAATCAAGTAGTTTGTTATACTGTTATAAATCAGTTCTTTGCCACATTTTCTTCAGGCCTACAAGAGTACCTTAGGTTTAAAGCAATTCACTATTTCATTAAAAAAAATATATTAAATTTCTTAGACGAGGACCTACTACTACCTATACCTTTTTTAAAAAAACTGAAAATATAACGTTTATTTACAATCAACAGAGGAACTCTACATTGTATTATTTTAAATTATTGGAAAGATGCATTGAATATTCAATGGGCCGTGGTTCATATTATGGAAGAAGAGTTGATATAGTAAAATTTTTAATATTATTTTTCTGGTTACAAAAAAAAAAATAATAAATTTTGATGTTTTTTCTATTTAACTCACTAATTTATCTTATTTTGAAGCCCCAATATTAAAGAGCAGAAACACAATTCCCAAATCCTAAGCTTTGATTGAAATTCCACAAGTCCCGTCGCTATATAACTTTGGTTTCCTTATTATTCTATTTTTATTTATGAAATAGACCTCTATTGCACCTAGTTATTATGTGTTTTTAATTTGCATTCCAATAAGGTCCTTCATTTTCTTGTCCAATTATATCCCCTTGCTTCGAAAGCCTGTGAAAGTATGAAATTATTACAAATTCTGTTTTAAAATGTCGCATTCAAAATAATTTGAACGTTCTCCATTTATTTACTTAAAATACAAAAAACAAATGTGTTCACTTTTTTCGACATTTCTCAAAGAAATGACTCCAACATCACTCCAAAAATAACAACATTCTGGAATTGGATGATTATGTAGACGTGTCTGCATTTGGTTGATGGTTCTTCAAGATAAGCAATAGTTTACTTCTTGGCAGTTTGACCAATCTTGGCCTTGGCAGTACCACGGACCTTCTTCATTCTGTTGCGACGTTCCTTGCGTTGCTTGCGGGTCTGTTTCTTGATTTCCATAAGACCGTGACGTACCAAACGGTATTTGGGTTCGAATTTCTTGGCGAAATCCAAAGTGTCGTAGATCAAGGCAAAGCCAGTGGAACGACCACCACCGAAAGCAGTGCGGAAACCGAAGACAAAGCACACATCGGGGGTTACTTTGTACATAGCGGCGAGTTTCTCGCGGATTTCAGTCTTGCTGACGGAAGCCAAACCGGGATGGATGACATCGCAGACCATTTGCTTTCTGGCCAACAAGCGGTTGGTCATGAATTTGCGAGTGCGGATTGTGGCGGTTGAACCAGACATGATTTATTCTCTGGAAATAAGAGGAAAACGTAGGTAATTAGAACAATATTCGTTTGCATTTAAAAAAAAAGTTTGTTTATATCAATGAATTCTTCGCACATAACCTCACATTCACACAACAAATGACATTTGTGCGAGGTGCTCAGTTCCGTCACTAACTACTCCACGTGGTTTTTTTCATTTTTGTATCAATTTAAAACACATATTTCACAAAACTTTGATAGATATGCATTAAAGCAGGATTTCTTTTTAGAATTGTTGAGCTTATTTAACATTTTTCATTATTTTTACCTGTTAAAACACTAAAAAAGTATTAAAACACGTCTTTAGAGCAGACACGAATTTTTAGGAAAGGAAGATGGCCGTCGTTGCTAGAGCTGTAAATGTATTGATTACTTGAGTACTCTATATTCAGTACAGGGTTATTTTTGAGTTATTCGATTAATTACAATCAAGCGGGGCACATACTGGAATGTGTTTGAGATTTGAATGCCGATGCTCTTCGCTGCAACGAAAAACTATATGTTTTTGTTAGTTCAAAAATAAATTAAAATTAAAAATCGCTTATTACTCGCTTTCATATGGCTAAGTCTTACAACGTAAATTTTTTTTGTCAACAAATTAAATTTATAGAATTTTTAAGATATATTATTATTTTTTATGCCCCAAAAACTACTAATTTTAAAACCATGGCCTTTTTTTAAAAAAAATCGGATGCGACGCTTTGGTTTACCTACTCTATTCTTACAAATAACAATCGTCTTAATAAGAACGTAACCCTTTAATTACCTAATTTAAAAAAAATATTAATTTAAAATTTCCTTAAAAGTTTAAACTAATTTTTTAAATACAATTTTATCTAAAATGTTATTTTAGCGCCATAACCACACCCAAATTTATATTAAAATATTCATAACTAAATAAAAAAAATCGTAATTAAAAATTGCTAAAATTCTAACATGAATCAGAATTTCCGTAGAGAACTTAAAAAGCATGGCTGAAATCGTGGTAACAATAAATTTTATTAAAAAAAATTAGCAAATTACAAAATACTGCAATCTATAAATAAATTTATTAAAAACAACTAAATTAATAATACAATGTTAATTTTTTAAAATTCCATTTCAGATATTATGGAACTGTTTATGCCACTATATACTATTTTTTTAAAAAAAAAATATGTCGATTATTATTTTTATACATGTTACACCTCTAGTATCGGGTTTTGAGTAGCAATAAAAACAAAGATTAATGAGTACTTGGTATATCTTATTTTCACAGCTCTAGTGTTGAGTAATCAAAAAGTGTCAAATAGTCCACAGCTCTAATTTGTAACGCTTTTTAAGCAACCCTACACCTAGAAATTAGTTGGTACAATTTTAAGTTGAATTCAACTTCAACCCTTGATGTTTTCAGTTCGGATTTAATTTTCAAGACTTCAATTAATAACACGACTAGTAATATATTTTATAAATTAGAGGAAATAAATGTACAAAGAATAAATATATGAAAATTAAATAGTAATAGTATAAAATCAATCAATTAATATGACTTATATCTTAATTATATTCTTGAATATGGGCAATTCCATAGTCACATACGTGGCAGGTCGTCAATGAGACGAGAAACAATGAAAAACTTGTTTTGATTTATTACTTCTTAATCTTTTTGTATAATTCTTTACTAATACAAGCCAGAAATTTTTTTCAAACTTTTTTTTCGATGGCGGTGGACCTTTCTGTGGAAATATCCATGTGTATTCTTTTTATATCTCTAAATACTTATAATAAAAATATTAAAAACATATTTTATACATTATTTTAAAAAATGTTATTTTTAATTATTAAACACCATTTTGTTACGTAAATAAAATAATTTTTACTTCTTTTTTTATCTTAGTATATCTTCTTGGGTCCGTACCAGTGTTCCCGTTTTGGTAGAATTCTACCAAATTTGGTCGGAAGAATTTAAATTTTTTTAATTTTGGTCGGATGGTAGGCCCAAACTGATTATGGTAGATTTTGGAATAAAAATTTTAAATTATATATTTTTATTATAATTTACCATGTGTTGCACAAAATTTTATTCATAAATATTCACAAAATCATTACTATGTGTGAAACGCCATCTATGGAACGAGGCCAAAGTACAAACTTATTTGCCGTTTACTCTGATGTCTTAGACGTCTTAAACAGCTTATGGCCTCTGAACTATGTTATGAACTGTGTTATGTTTATGAACATAAAAGAAATGTATAGAAAGTAAAAAAAGCCAAAAACATGGACAAATAAGTATTGAAATATAATTATTTTAAGTTTTGAAATGATTTTCATAATATTTATTACAGATATATTACAAACATCGATTTGATTTTAAGCGCGAAGACATTAAACTTTTAAATATAATAACGCCCCCAAGAGTAATTTCTTCGGAAAACTTAGATATATTGCCTCTTATTTTAGAGTTTTTTAGTCTTGTTGAATGTGATCCAGATTAAGTAGTGACAGAGTGGAATTTATTGCGCCTCAGCGCGACATCTCTTTCTCCTGATTTAAGAATAGACATGTTTTGGGAAAATGTATCTGCTATAAAAAATGATTTGAATGATTTAAATTTTTCTTTAATTTACTTTCACTACCACATAGTTCAGCCGCTGCTGAACGAAAGTTTTCGTCTCTATCTCTTATAAAATCTAAATTAAGAAACAAACTTGAAATTAATACCATTAACAGTATCATGCTTTGTAAAGATTAATCACGAACAAAGGTCCGCATACTGTATGGTCAGCTAAAAAAGACTTTAAAATCCCGAATAAACTGTAGTGAACTGAAAATATGTTAAAAATGATCTCGGATTTACTGACAAATATGATCTTTTTTTGTTTATATAGTTTTGTATATATTTTTCTTTAAAGAATTAAAATAATAGACTGAATTTATATTATTTTTTGTTTAATTAATAAAAGTTTTCTATAAATTAAATATTGTTTTTTTTCGTTACAATTTTGGTCGGTTTTGACCCAATTTGGTAGGATATAGAAACAAATTTGGTCGGAAAAAAAATTACTTGTGGCAACACTGGTCCGTACATGAAAATGTCAACCGTATCACTTATTGGCCCTTCAGCTCTTTGACAAATTCATTTAGCGAACATTGTTATTATGTTATTATGTTATTTATTTTATTAATATAATATTTTCTCTATTATTACATATCAATTTTACTAAAGTAATTAATGTTATTAACTTCGTTTTTTTTTTCTTAATTTGACTTATTTTATTAACATTATACTTTTGCTCATTTTATAAGTTTCACTAACGTTATTAATTTTTTATTAAATTATTATTTTAATCATTACTTTATATTAATGTTATAAATTTTATTAATTTAATAAATTTTATTAACTGAACGATTAATTTAATTAAATTATAAATTTCATTGAAGTTCTTAAAATTATTAATTTTGTTATAATTTTTTTATTTGACTAATTTTATTAACATTATACTTTTGTAGCCTGTTAAAGACAAATATTCTCTGGCAAGACCAATTAGTTCATCCTAGGTTTAATTCCGTTGAAAATATGCCTTTTCATATTATTTCCTTCCTCCAATACCAAAATGTCCAATTTAAGTAAAATGTTCTAATTTGCCACTGAACGTACTACCAACCTGGAATACAACCACAATACAACCAGTGAACATACCATGCAACCTGGAATATGATTTTATTTTCCATTTTTAACATTTTCAAATATAATCACTTTGTACCTAGTATAAATATCATTTGGTACATTACCAATTAATATTAACCAAAATTCTTCATATTGTTTAACATTTTCATTCATCTTTCTTCATTTAACATATTTGTTGCGTGCGAACCACTACATGCTCGAAGCTTCTCATCGAACCTCTCCCACTTAACATCCTCTGTTAATTTGCTCGAACCTAAGATGTTGTTAACAGGGCTCTGGTCGGGAGGGTCTGATGTTTAACATGTTAAATAAGAAAATTGGATATTACCGTAAGCTGAAAAACAGAATAGACTAAAAAAGGAGAATGGGTTGCCTCTAGAAAACAAATACCATTTTGGGGTTTTATTTTATTTGATCTTTAAATTCAACATTATAAAACATAACATTATATTAAAAGGTACAAAAAAAGTAAAAAGAAATACATAATAAAGAAATCACATATTGAGCAGCTCTTTAATTTCCCATTTACCCATATCGCACCACTGAACGTACCACGCAACCAGCACAATGTATGTTATTTATATTTTTACGTAACATTTTCAACATGTATCTTATATAATGCTTATATAAGTATTCTAGCACATTCTTCATTCAGATAATTTTAAAATTTATAAATTTGTTACCATTTTTATTTGTTTTTTATTTTTCAGATTTGTTGCATTCGAAATTTGAAAAACAGAGGCATTCCCATCCAACCTATTTTAGTTAACAGATTAAAAAATTCGCTCAAACCTTAAATGTTAACAGAACTATGCCCGGCAGGGGCTTGTTTTCTCACGTTCATTTTTATTCTCTTTCTTGTTTACACCCCTTTTTTGTCAGTGTTATTTCCACAATTTTACCTTCTTACAGTCAAAATAATATAAAACCAGAGTTGTTGGTTTCACTATCGTGAATAGTATATTTCCCTTCAATTTGCCATCTGATTGAGAATCGACGGTAATTTTCTCTTGGAGTTCCATTCGTGTTTCGTGATTGTCAAGACCTCTTTGGGGGAGAAAATAATTTGTTTTTAGTTTTAATTTATTTGATTGGGACAATAGCAACAATTGTAGCATCGAGGCGCCGCATAATCACACAAAGTAACAACAAATATAAAAATTAAGAAGGAATTATATTTCCATACAAACGTAAGTTCATAACAATGCAGACACACAACAATTTGCATGTTTTTTAATGTGAAAATGTGATGTCAATTATTAATTAGAATAGAACTAGTGGCTACTCGGTCATTCCACGTTATGTAAGAACAAGTCGAGTTACAGACAATGATTTTCTGCTCAGTTTCCAAAGGACATGTGATCCGGAAAGAGAGCTGCTGCATTATATTATAATTGGAAAATTCTTTAAAGGTCATGTGAACAAAAAATTTCTCCACAAACTCTTTTAGATTTGTGGGACTTAGCAACAAAACACGTTTTATGTGTGGTGTATTGTCTGCTTAGCTTCCGTCGTTTTCACTGCGATGATATCGTTTACATACGTACATATTTGTTCTGAGCAGTCAAGGAAGGGTGGGCAAATGTTTTGTTTGCCCTTCCCTGCAGTTATATATACGATATTATTCGAACCCCCTCATAGGAAGGCGATTGAAACATGCTCAAAAGAAGGTGCATTTATTTATGTACTATGTATTATGTTTCATTAATGTGCCACACTAATTGTTTAGTGATCCGTACTTAAACGGTCTTATATTGGCGACAGCGACAATGAGACTTCTGGAAGTGTCAATATACACAATCTCTGTGGGCTAAAGTGATTGATTAATATCTGAATGATAACAAAAGGTGTAATTGGTTAAATACATTTATCGATTTTGTTTTTGAACGACCTGGGTGGGCAACGGAATCAAATCTGATAAATTTCACATTTATCAATTTTATTAACCTACATTGGGCGAACGGGATAGAAATTATTCGTATAAAATCCGTTTCTTTGTAAACATTTTATTATATCAAAAAGATATTTTGTATGCTAATATAAGAAAAAAAAACAAAATATGGAATAAATATTTTTTTTTTAAATTTAACTTAAAAAATAAATTAATTTTGTTGTATTTTCTTAACTTTCTAATTTTTAATATTTTTTTTAAATTACTTAAATTCTTACGCAAAAATAATTTAAAAAGTTTTTATTAAACAAATTAAGTTTTTTACGTGTTACATTTTTTCTTTTTCAATACATAACACTATTTTTCAGAAAATTTAAAATTACTTTAATTAATTTATCTTATTTTTTTTTATATCTGAAATTTTATAAATTATAAATTATTATAAATTAAAATAAAGCAAATAAATTAAAAAATATTTTTTTTATTTTATGCATTTTTAAAAATATTTCTTAAAAATTATTTGTTTGAGAAATATTTCCCTTATTGGTATATTATTAATAATATTTTTTTAAATCCAAAAAAAAAAAAAAATTGTTAAAAAAAAATTTTTTGAATTAAAAAATAATAAAAATTTTTTTTAGGACACAATTTCCTTTATTTTTTTAAAAAATATTTTTTTCTAAATATGTTTATTTATATTTTTGGGACATTCTAAGAAACAATCTTTTTTTGGTATTTTAAATAACAGTGCATTTTTTGTTTTTCCAAAAAAGTATTTTTTTTTAATTGTTATAAAAAAATTTCATATATAAATAAACTTTTACTAGTTTTTTTTTTTAAAAAGTTTATCAAAAAAAAAATTTATTGAGAAATATTTCGATTAAGCAGCAAATTTTTATTAACATTTTTAATTAAAAGGAATTTATTTAAATGAAAAAGCTATTTTTTTTAGTAGAAAAAGCTCAGTTTTTTAATCCAAACTGTACATATTTAAATTACAGTACATATTTAAATTTCTATTAAAAAAATTTATATATAAAAATATTTTTTTATTTATTTTTTAATTTAGCTGAAAATTTTTTTTTGAGAAGTATTTCGATTTAGTAAATTTTTAGTAAGGCAACTTTTTTAGGGCAAAAAACTATTTTTTTTTTATTTCCAAAGATAATAAATAATTTTTTAGGACAATTTAAAAAAAGTGTAATTTTTTTAGGACAATTCAAACAGATTTTATTTTTAATATAAAAAAAAATATATTTTGGTCTATTTTTTTTGGGACATTCTAAAAATCAATTTTTTTTAAAAAAAAAAATACTTTTTTTGATTTTAATGATATTAGTTTCATACATAAAATTACATTTTTAATTTTATTAATTTATGCAATTTATTAAAAAATTTAAAAGAATGAATTTTCCGATTGAAAAAAAGTAGAACAATTGAATAACAAAATAAATATTTTTTTTTAGCACAATTCAAAAAAAAAAGTTTCTTAAATATTTTTATTGTTTTAATTATTTTTTCTCTGTATTCTGTATATATTTTCGCATATTTCAAGAAACATTTTCCAATGGAACAATAATTTGCTTTATTTAAAAAAAAAACTAATTTTTTCTAACAAAAAATGTCAAATATAAAAAGTTGCCTTTTTATAAATATCTAAATCTATAAATCTAAAATTATTTAAAATCAATTAATTTTTTTTTACAAATACGTATTATTATTTTTATATTCCTTTTAATTTTTTTATATATATATTAAATTTGTAATTAATTGGAAAATTTTAATTACTATTATTGCTGAAAACGAAATTGTTACACTAAATTAATTTTTTTTTTAATTTTCCTTTTTTTCGAATGAAATTTTATATTTATAGTTAAAATTAAGAACATCATAATTTTTATTTTAAATCTTTGGAATGTTATACAAATATGTTTTATTTTAAAAAATGGAGAAATTTTTTTTCTTTTAGTTTTTAATGTGGTAAAAAGTCTACTTCTTTTATGTTACTAATTTAATGTGCTATTTTTTCTTTTATGCAGTTATTAAATTCCAAACCAATCTCTAACTCGTTCGAAAAAGGATCTACAAAAAAGATGAGAGCTACCACTGTAAGCCGTTATGCGTTGCGTTTGACTTTTGGACAGGTAAGACAAAAAATTTAATTTATTTTATATTTCTAGGCAATATGTTCATAAATACTTAAAATTTGTCAAACTAAAAATTAAACATTAAAAAAAAAACAAGTTATATATAAAGTTTTTTAAATATGTATCAAAATTAGTAACAGAGATATATTAATACAAATTATTTTTTTGGATATGTTACATTAGGAAAACAATTTTTCTTGGAGCAATTGTGTTACAATTTTTTTATTTTATTTATTTATTTGTACTTATATAAAAAAAAACCGAGCCCTTAGGGCCATACATGGTTTCAAAAAAACTTCAAAAATAAAATGAATATAATTATAAATCTTATATAAAAAATAATGACAAAAAAATTTTCTTTTTCTCTTAACCATAAATGCACATAGTACTCACAAATTGAACTATTACTCTGAGGACTACCCCAACAATCATATTAATAATGCATTTACATTAGATCAAATTACATAAATTAAAGAATTTTATAAAAACATACAATTTGGAAATTAATAATAATAAAATTAAACTTTTCTTTTTTTCTAAACCATAAATGCACATGGTACTTATAAAGTGAACTACTACTCTGGGAACTACTCCCACATAGACATTCAAAATGCATTTAAATATTTATATATATATAATTTTTTTTTTTATTTTTTTTTTAATTTTTTTTTTTTTTTTATGACCCAATTAAGTATAGTAGATTGAAAGCAAACATGTGAAGGCTAAAACAAGACAAGGTGAAGCACTTCAAAACCAAATATAAACTGGAAGAGAACTTTTTGAACTAAATTTGATTATTTTGAACAAATTGGTATATGTTTTTCTTATATGTATTAGGTGTAACATTAAAAACTCTTAGTGAAATTGGCAATTTATTAAAAATGCGAGCTACTCTTACATGGAATGATTTATCTAAAAGTGGCGACAACTTTGGAAACGTGATCTGAGGGTTTCTTACCGATTTACTGAATTTAAAAAGCGAAGCAACAAAGGCAGGGATTTGCAATTTATGTACTTTATAAAAGTGCAGCAAGCATCTGATATTAACAAATTGTGGAAAAGTACATCCCAAAAACGAAACGGTGTATTCCGATATATGTTCATGAGTTTTGACATTATAAATATATCTTACAACCCTATTGAAACACAGACAAATTTTCTTCATAATGTAACCACCAGTGCCACTGTAAACTTCCAAACAATATAAGAAAATAGGCATTATTAATGCATGAACAATTTTTATTTTAATATGCATAGGCACACAAAGATCTAGACTGTATAATTTTCGTAAAATAAAGTTGATTTTGGAAATGTTGGAATTAACTTGAGCTTCAAACTTTAATTTATTGTCTAGAATGATTCCAAGACAAGTTATTTTGTCAACAACATCAATATTTATATTGTAGAGGGAAACACAAATATTGTTTATTGCAATGTTCCCAAAATGCATAACTTTAGTTTCATTGGTATTAATTACCAGGCTATTTTTCCGCATCCAATTGACTAGAATTAATGTTATGTCTTTTACTTCACTCTCAAGCACATCTATGAACTGAGAATCGCCTTTGGATAGAAGTTGAATGTCATCAGCAAATGCAAAAGGTTTGACATTATTGGTTGTGATGTGATCAAAAAGGTCATTCATATACATAATGAAAAGTAAGGGCCCCAATACAGACCCTTGAGGAACTCCACTATGCACTGGAAGAATGCCGGAACAAGAATTATTGCTATAAACATATTGTTGTCTGTCACTTAAATAGGAATATATCAATTTACATGCTGTAGAGGAGAAATTAAAAAAATTATTAAGTTTTTCAATTAATATTGAATGGCACAGCTTATCAAAAGCTTTTTCCAAATCAAGCGAAAGTAGTAAACAACAACCATGCGAATTCACAGCATGTCTTATATTATCAGTTAATCCCAACAAAGATGAAGTTGTGCTACGATTACTTCTAAACCCCGCTTGGCAATCATTAAGTAAATTGTTTTGATCGATGTGACTAGTAAGCTGTGCTTTCAAAACGTATTCTACCGTTTTTGATAAAATAGGCATAATGGATATTGGCCTCAAACTATCCTCTTGACTTGAGACACCTTTCTTCCGAATAGGTAGGACCTTGGCGATTTTCCATTGAGATGAAAACGAGGAAGTCATGAGAATAGTGTTAACTAGGTGCAGGATATGACAACTAATTAACGGCATAACCATCTTAAGGAAGTCTAAAGTAAGAGTGTCAGATCCAACAGCTTTTGATTTGACCATACTGAAAGCCACATTTAAATCATTAATATTAATTGGCTGAAAGGAAAAACCATCGTAGATGTTGGTACTCATTGTAAAACCCAAATCGTTGCCAGAAGATTGATTGGCTGAGAAAATTCTGTTTAAATTGTCAGCATCAAGATTGTTAGTTATTTCAACTTCTTTATTAACGCCATGTCTATCAAGAACTGTCCACATTTCTTTGACAGACTTATTATGAAAAAGGGCATAGTGGGATTTTCGTTTAAACTTTCGTTTAATATTTTTAGCACGATTTCTATATTTGCAAAATATTCTCCAGTTGTCTATTGAATTATCGAGCAAGTAAGTTCTGTAAGACAAGTCCCTAAGCGAGTCGTGATACACAATTTCAGGTGTTTGATACCATTCATCACGAGAAGAACATTTACATAGACGTTTTTTTAAGGGTACAATGGAATGAATATGGTGCAAATTGTTATTTATAATATTCAACTGTTCGTCAACATCAGAGGTGAAGTATAAGGAAGAAAAATCACATTCACTGTATTTACTTTGAAGCGATACATGGTTTACAGAACGATAGTCATAATATTCAAATACAAGTGGAGAATTTGGGTTCGGTATATTAATCGAAGCAAAAATAATTGAATGGTGGGATATGCCCGGACATTGAAACTGCCCCGAGATCTTTACCAACTCAGGGGACGATACCAAAAAGTAGTCAATTAAGGAGCTAGAGTTATGAGCAATGTCATAGTGAGTAGGGACACAATTGTGAACAACAGAAAGATTCATATTACTACATATATAAATTAATTTTAAGTTGTGCTATTGTATTTTGTACATTCACTAGAAAATTGAAGTACAGCTAAATATTGCAGCTGTTGACAGAATATTGCAATGTTTTTTAGCATTTAATAAGCATCCTAAGAATAACAGCTGTAGGACTGTTTTGTTTAGTTATACATCATTTCATAAAAAAAACTAGATTCATTCTTGGCGGAAAAATAGCTTTGCTGTGTTTATGACATAATAAAAATACCATTCTACGAAGATAACAATTCTCATTCACAAGAAACGTGATACATTCATATGTCGCAGGGGCATTGATATGTTAACAGTCGAATTCTTTATTTAATTGCAAAATGCTAATGACGTAGTACTTGCATGTATGTATGCATTTACAATGCCAATCAATAATTTTACAAAAATTTTCCTATAAAATATTTCGATTATTATTATTTATTCATCAAGATCGAAATCTTTTACGAAATGTAAGGTTGAATGTACTTTGTTGCAATTTTCAATTTCTAAAAGTAAACATCTTGTTTGCACATGCATTGGATGTATTGATTTGTTAATACGTATATCCTATAATTTTCAAAAAGGTTATTGTTTTACTTCACTATTGTTAGTGGAATTGTAAGTTTTTTGTGTCAATCCTATGCATTTTTTTTGGTGACAATAATTGTGTCAAGCCGAGTAGAAAAATGGATGAAATAGACACATTTTTATAACTATTTATCAAAGGTTATACAAGTTATTATTTATAGAACAACTTTCCGCAAACTTCTGCAAAAAATTAGTATGAGTAAGACTATAATTCCAACTAGAATCTAGTCTTGCTTTTTTTTACATAAAACTGTAGCATTTTAAATTTAGAATATTTGTTGTATTGACGTATGCACATTATCGGTTTTAGGTGCATTGAAAGGCCAGAGATTATCAAACCGCAATGACATTTGGAAATCGGATAAGGTAGAGGAAATACATACCTTACACAACTGATAGTATTTGTCATGATATAAGCTGTTTAATGAGTTAAATACCTCTACAACGCTTAAAAGTCATATGATAACATTGATAAAGCCTACTAATGGAGCCTTCAAGTTGTCTAAAAGCTGGAGACATATGCCTTGATTGCCAGCAGGACGGTTTACAAAATCATCTACGGAACTTTTTCATCAATTCATCTGACGTCCTATTAAAGTGTGAGAGCGATACATGTATGTATCCCTACAATGACGACATATCATCAGACTCATCTTTCTCAACATTAGCTGATAATGAAGGGGAATGCAAAAAAGACTTTGATTTATTTGCATTAAATTCATCACCTAAAACTGTGCCGAAAATGCAATCAAACTCTTTACCTGCGGAATTCCAAGATATCAATATAACAAGCTTCCCACGCGGTCGGGATAAAAAACCTTTAAAAAAGCGAAAGTCTAAACTTACACAACAAAACCCCACCCCCACCCAGAACATACCGCACATATCGATGTCAAATTTACTTGATATAAAAGAGGAACCAATGTTTAATTTTTCTACACTGTCTCAAGCAAAGAAGCCCAAAGTTCAAATACAATCAATAACATTCATAAAAAAAGAAGAACCCATATGTGCACAAGTGCTACCCACAAAGGCTTCTTCAATCGGCAACATTTCACTATTGACAACCAAGCATGAAAAAGACTCTATCTCACAATTTTCCATGAAACCATCTACCAGCAACAAGATGTCTTTGGAAACCCATAAGAATAATGATACAACAAAGGGGCTGCAGCTGCTGCCTAAAGCCAGTCTTATCAAGGGATATCAATTTCTAGATGTAGTCAATGCCACAGATAAAAATATACCTTTTCTTAATCATAGATGTAAAAAAGCAAAACCTAAAAAGAAAAAAGAACGATGATCTTCTGCTCCAGTTACTTTACATTCCAACATATTGATAAGTTTGCAACATTATTACAGAAAAATATAAATGATGATATGTAATAACAAGTAGAACATGTTTAAATCACATGCAATTTACTTTTAATCTGTTTGCACTTAGAATACAGTGAAAGGATGAAACAGAATTTTTGTTAAATAAATGAATTAAAAAGTTCAACAACATCTTGTATTTGATTACTTTGCGTATTATTTAATAGGCGGCGACCATGTGAATGAGGTATTGACGCACGCCAACAGCGATAGCTGAGCGCCTCGACTATTGTTTGAAAATTGTAGAAGAAAGTATAGAATATTTGTATTACTATACATTTTATAACGCCGCGGCGAGTAGAGCAAGCAGAAAACGCGCGCAGTTGGTTCGTAATTGATATAGTAATGCGCCATTATAGTTTTCACATCTTATGCATGCCAGACAGACGACAATAAAGTTGTTGCGAGAGTGTGTATTCAAAAAGAACAAAAAACATTAATACTAACTGCGCATAAAGCTACTCACTCGTACGTATTTAAGTAGCGCCGGTAATTTATTAAGAGGCGAGATATTTGTTGTTGTTCACAATGATAGAAATTGAGATGAGTGACGCCAATAATAATAATAAAGTCTTTTATATAAAACTTATTGCGTTGGTTTTTTTGTTTAGATTTTGTACATATAGACAACAAACAAAATACAAACAATTTCAAAAGTTGCTGCTGACGAATTGTTGAGGGAAAAAGGTTTAGTTACGGAATTAATGAAAGGATAAAAATTAGGATTTTAAAATTCTTAAAGTACTTTTGTTGTTATCAAATTGTGTATCAAATGATACATACATGATGTAGTGTATCAATTGTCATAAAGGGGTCTGAAGAAGAACACGTCATGGAGTTCGAAACGCGTCATCCTAGTGCGTGACACTGAATTGACCATTAATATCACCAATAAAACACTTTTCTGATCGTTTAGCCAATTTGATGTATCATTTGATACACTAATACAATTTGATAACTAATTAATACGATCGACTAATACTCGCAAAAAACACTGTATAAAAAGTACTTTTATTGTACTAAAAATAAATAGTACATTTATTGTATCGAAATGTAAAATTTATTTAAACAAAAAGTACAATTTATTGTACCAAAAAATACTTTTATTGTACCAAACACTACTTAAATTGTACCAGAAATGACTTATTGTGCCAAAAAGTACATTTATTGTTCCAAAAATTAAATTTTGTGCACCAAAAAGTACTTAAATTGTACCAAATAGTAAAATTTATTGTAACAAAACGTACTTGTATTATAACAAGTACAATTTATTGTACCAAATACTAAAATGTATTGTTCCAAATAGTACAATGTTTTATACCAAACAGTAAAATTTATTGTATCACGAAATACTTTTATTGTTCCAAAAAGTACTTTTCTTGTATAATATGGTACAAATTATTGTACCAAAAAGTACTTCTATTCCTCCAAACAGTACTTTTATTGTACCAAATAGTACAATTTACCAAAATGGTCCTTTTTTGTTTATGTACCATGTAAATAGTACAATTTATTGTAATAAAAAAGTACTTTTATTGTACAAATAGTACTTTTCTTGCATCAAAAAGTAATTTTTTGTAACCAAAAAGTAATATTTATTGTACCAAAAAGTACTTTTATTGTACCAAAAGTAGATAAAGTGCACCATAGAGTGCTTTTATTGTTCCGAAAAATACAATTTGTTGTACCAAAAAGTACATTTATTATACCCAAAAGTGCATTTATTGGTTCAAAAAACATTTATTGTACCAAACAGTACTTTTATTGTGCTAAAACACTTTTATTGTAAAGTAAAGATCGGCCGTGGCACGATGGTTAGAACACGCGACTACCATGCGGGAGATCCCAGGTTCAACACCTGGCTCCAGCCATCTAACAAAAAAAAAAATTGTCGTCAGCAACTTCGCAGTATAAGTGTCAAGATACTCGGCATGTCTAGTAACTTCTCAAACAGTGACGTTCGCATTCGTCGATAAACAAGTAGGTGCCGTTAGTTATGAATCTAAAAATAGAAAGCTTGTTAATTCACAACAACACGAGAAGCTATCCCATACCTCATTCATGGGGTGTAAAGGGATATTAAGTTTAAAATAACAAAACATAATCAATGGACGTTTTGGGTCTCTTCGCACAATTGTAATACTATCCCATGTTATATGGGAGATAGCCTAGACATATAGAACTAGTATAGAAGCTGTTCAGAAATAGTTAGGTTATTGTCTCTTTGGAACTAGTTTGGCACCACTTGAAAAAACGATAAGAACTAGTAAAAAAGAAATATATAGTTCAGTTTGGAATTATTATAGAAGTCCATAGCTTGTGCTTTAGTCTGACAAGTCCCCACAGGGGAACCATAGTTATAGATGCAATGAAAATATGGGTTCATTGTTCTGTATTCATTAATAACCAATAGTCAACCTTATCAGTCAACTGTTGAGCATTACAAATTGTCAACACTTTTGTAATATATCGATTGAATCACCTTTTCAAAGATTATTTTTTTTTATTTTAACGCTCTTTTGTTGCTTGCGATTTTATTAAATAATTTTTATTCATAATTAAAAAGAAAACACCAAGTTATTAGTACGTCACTTCAAAGTCAATACACTATATGCCTGAAATATTGTTTATACAAATGTCGATGAATAAACCTCAAGATATTCAGTTCATTAAACGTAAAATACGCCTTTAAAATATTAAAATTCTGCTTTTCGTTTTGTCTGGCGTCCAGAAATATATATACATGGAAGACAATCACCTGTTAACACAACAAATCTTTAAGCAACAGATAACATAAAGCAAACACCAACCACCATTCATTCACTACATTGTAAATAAAAAATGTTGGCAAAGCACATGATTAAGTAAAATGCTTGCACCGCTAATTTGTTTAGTTTTTAAAAAAATTGTAGTTGCTAAGCTAACAAATCTAAATATAAACATATATAGGGATAATATTAGACAAAACTTTTCTCGATGCTTTGATTTATGTAACGTTTTGTTTACGAATAATTATCTTAAAGTAATTATCTCTTATACGGCAAACAAAATCTAATTAATTAAATTTTGGCAATCCCTATATACAACAAATAAATAGGAAATTGATAAGATATTCGTGGTGCATAGCGATGTGAATTTTTTTTATAAACACCTTAATTGCTATAAAGTATTACGGCGGCGGCGGCGTCACTCGTCAAGCGTGTGAGTGAACTTATCTTGTGGATCATTTAAGAAATGCGTGTATAAGATATGGAATTGAAATTTTTGTACTGTTGAACTTGAATTTTTATATGTAGTATTTTTCTGTTGCGCTTCATATGGCCGTGTTCGCGAAAATGTCAACCAGAGGGGAAACAATTTTTTGTGACTTTTACAAAAAATTTTTGTGTGTATGAAATAAGAAGTGTCTAATAAATCTGGAAAAATCTGTCTTTGGTCGAAAATTGCAAGACAGTGGCAACCCTGGCATGTTTTTTCTAGTAAGCTTTATACTGAGATGTAAAACAAAATGGATAGCTCACAGAAAAAGGTAAAAACAACCTATTTTGCTCAGAAATTTGCATTGTTTTCTTTTGCAATATATAGATAAAGAATTGTTTTAGTGCTGAAACCAAAAAAAAAAATAAACAAAATTTTTAAATGCACATTTGATGGCAATGAAAACTGCGCAATTCAGGTGTAATGTGAAAGACTAAAATTCGAAAAGTTTAATAACGGTGGTTGCACGCTGGTGTTTTGTTATGAAAACATAACTTTTTCTGAGCTGGAGTTCCTAATATCTGGAATGGGTGGTATTTTTAAAGATTAATGCTGGTTTCTCAGTTTAAATTGACATCAAATGTGTGTAATGTGAAAGACCACTTGAAAAAAAAAACACATACATTTTTTTTTTTTGGTAGGATCCACTCACAAATGCAGAAAAAAATAAAAATGACATCGAAAAGCTAAAAAAGAATGGTAAATACGAAGAACACAAAAGAAAGAGGGCAGAAGCTATGCGTAAATTGAGAGAAAACCGTAAACTGAAGGAAAGTGAAATGCCAAGAAAGGATCGTGAGTCTCTTGTAGAAAGACGTCGCAAAGACTACGTAAATGCATTGAACCTTACACCATCAACCATTTCTGTCGAAGAAGTCACTGATGAAGACTTTTGTAAAATAAACAATAAATTAAATGTTGCCGATTTTTTTTTAACACAAAAAATATTCGTGATATTGCGTCGGCCCATCAAATACAGCAAGAGTCCGGCAATATCCGCATTTTTTCAACTTCCAAAGAAGGATAAAATCAATCTTAAAAAATAAAAATCAAAAGAGAAACAAAATAAAAATAGAGTTTGAATAACTTTGTTTTTGCATTTTTTTTTATAATTCCGCAAATATAACCGTTTTCAAAAGAATGTTGTAGTTTTATTTGGCATGCGGAAGGATGATATTTATTACGATCCCTTAGCCCCAAGACCCAATATTGGTCTTTGGTTGTAAAAAAATTTCTTTAAGAAGCATTTTAAGCACTAAAAATCGTTTTTAAATGCAAAAGTTTGAACGATGTAATGTGAAAGACTTTCGATGTAATGTGAAAGACTTGATATTTTTAGTCCTACTGAGTTTTCTAAGCAACATATTTAAACCGTTGAAATGCAATTTCCTTTCTTCATTATTCAACTTTTATCTCCAAAAGTACGGAGACAACCCGTTGTCTATAAGAGCAGAAAGTTTAGAAAGTATCTGCCTACCTCAAAAGTGACTTCCAAAATTTGTAATGTGAAAGACCGACTTTAACTGCTTATACCATGAAAACCATAGGACCTGGAAAAAAAATTTCTTTTAAGAAAATGTGCACACTGTTAAGCTTTATAATTTCCATGCATAAAACATTAACATTTAACTAATTTCAAACCAATTTTTTCAAATTAGTGTGTACAAATGTAATGTGAAAGACTGCGAACACGGCCATATTGTTTTGTTTATAATTTCGTCGTTTTTTTGTCTTTTAAATTCGACCGTTGCGAATGTGTACCTCTGAAAAAGGCGGGCAATGGGCCAAATAACTTAAAACATTATATTGTTTTGTTTTTGTTGTTGTTGCTATTAATAGCTCTAAGTGAATTATTTTTAAATATCTTCTATATACTTGTACTCTAGAAAATTTCAGTGTATATATTGACCGTTGTAAATGGGGAATGATTTGTATGACATAGTAATTGGTTATCGTTTACAATTGGTCTATGGAACGTGATTATAAGTTACTTTCTGAATGTACACTTACGTGACGGAAATTTGTATTTCGTTGAACGCACTAGTTCGTTTGTTAGTTGTGTTATTCAGTTCAGAAATTACAAAGTTGCTAATGTCTGCATTTAAAATGTTTTCATTAATGAATTAGTTTTAAATAAAAAAAAACCCAGGGAAGTTGCAGATTTTTAGGGAAAAGAAAAATGTATTTTAATAACTATATATATAGATACCTAGGATTTCTAATTATGTATATGAATATTGATTAATAGTTTGTAGAATCTTTGAGACCATATATGGCGCAAAGAGCTCAATTTTTATACAAATATAAATGAATTAAAAATGAATGCTCTTAACAATTTCTATTCCCTTGACTTCGTACTGACGATCCTTTTTCTTTTGCTACTCATTACAGACTTCTGCACAACCAACGTCTGGCAGCTTAAGCCCTTCCGCTAATCCTGATCGTGTTATAACACGTTCAGCTACTTGCTTAGCTTTGTTTGGCATTGCCCTGTCATCGTTCAGCCTTAAACAAATGTTGGCTACCAGTGGTAATAAGACAACCATACCATTGCGCAAATTTTAAATTTCAATATATACAACAGCAACTATGCATCGAGAGGAGATGTAAATGATGCCTCTCTGTTTATTTATTTATTATTATTTGCGTATTTCTTCGCGCCATAATTTGTTTGCAACAATCAAGGAGTAGCATCAACAAACCGACGAACGTATATGCTAAGAACAATGGAAGTAAAAGAAAGGAAGCATTGCTGCAATATCATCTCAACATTATCAATAAACAACTTCGAACAATGAAGACAACTAACTACAGTACTACACATATAATATTAATATATTAAAAACAACAAAATGGCCAGCCAATGAATAATTGATTATTGTGTGATGACTCCCTAAGCGAAATGCGGCGCTGCTGATGCTGTTGAGTCTGCCTTGAACCAACAAAAACAAAACAAAGAAATATGAAAATATTTGAGAGAAAGAAACAATGAATTTACAAAGAAAGAAGACAGACAATATCTTTTATAAGATGCAATTGTAAATTTGTATTTATAATAGAAGTTCTTGAAGTAAGAAGAAGGGGGAAAAGACAGTGACATGGTCATGGCCGTCTTTGTATGCTTTTTTATTTTAAATATGTAATTTTAAAGAAGTTTGCAATACGTTTTTGCTTATGATTCATACAACTGTTTATAAACAAACAAACAAACAAAAAAACAACAAAAGATGTTCTTGTTTTTATGGATTTAGTTTAAAGATCCATCTCATTATGTATATTTAGTTAAAATTAACATTTTCATTTTTAATTCTTAGCATAACTATAGTTTTAATACAGGCGATATATGTATGTATGTATGATGTAGTTTTGTAAGTTGTAGGGACTCGTCATTCATAAATTCTCTTTAACTAAATCTAAATATCATACACAAGGTGACGTCTTTTGTGTTATAAACAGATTTTAAATTATATAAAATTTTCCCCCTTTGTACATTTTGTTTACTTATATTGGCTTAAAACAATTGAATTGAACTGAATTGAAATCTTATAAATATTGTGGTGCCGAAAATATCCAAAAACATTTTAATTTTCCTAGCAAATTTCTTATACAAACTTATAGCCTTTTTTCTATTATAAAGAACATTTTTAATTTAATTTCATTGTCTGTAAATTGCTAATAAATTTAAATTATATTGCTTAGTTTTGTTTTCAAAAATTTTTGTATTGCATGTGTTTTTCGATAGCCTCTTTCAGTAATAAAAGTGGTATTATTTTTATAAATTGTTGGTCTCTTTGTTTCTTTATTTATTGGCGGCTGCAAGTTTTTTTTAACAATTTTAAATTTCTCTTCAATCTTTAAAAATTTCGTTCTTTTAGCTGTTGTAATGTATTACAATTATCGCATTGAACATTTGCCAAAAATAATAAAAAAAAAACTTAAATAATTTATACATAAGCAGGGTTTTAGTTGCAAACTTTTCAAATAAATATGATTTTTGTCGCCACTTAAATGAGACTTGTGTTTTTTTTACTGTGTTCAGTGAACTGAAATGGGTCATGTCTTAACTTTTTGGGGGTTTAACCAGGTGGCAACATTTTGTGTGCGGTCTTGGACAGCAAAGAAAAGCACCTGCAAAAAAATACAACTCAAAATAAGGTTGCCATAATAAGTTTGAAAATAAATAAATTGAAATTAAACACTACAAAATGCAAAATATAAATTCTTTAAGCTTTATACAAACTGATGCGAAGTTTTTCAGTGGTAATAAAAAAGAGTAGACTGACAAGGTTTGGCTGGAAAAAGTGAAAATTCCATCCATTTCAGTTCAGTAAAAAAAACAAATATCAAAGATCCTATTTGAACCCCCTATGTTTGTTCTTGTATTAATTTATTCAGATTAAGCTACTTTTTTAAGTCCCTACGGTGATTCTGGGCCAAGAATATTTTTATATTTTTAAACAGTTACAGTTACAGCATTTATTTCAAAATAATTTTTAAAGTATGATGTTTGAAAAAAATATTTGTTTTTATTTTTTGAGGTTTTTATTTAATTTTTGTGTATTTTAATTTTTTGTAGTTTAAGTATTGCTTTTTTGATTTTTTTTGTAGCTTTTTTTTTTAATGTTTTGTATTTTTTTTTAATTTTGATAAAATTTTTAAATTACATACAAATTAAAAATTTACGAATTTAGAATGTAAAAAGTTTTAAACATTTTTTAGGGTGGTACAGCCCCTACCTTTCAGAGCCCTGATAACAACATCTTAGGTTCAATGGGAAGTTTTGAACACAGCGAGGTTCAAATGCAACAAAACTAAAAAGTGTGAAAATATGAATGAAAATGTAAAGAAATTTGAAAATTAAGATTGATATGAGTGGAGAAGGTACCAAATTATGATTATGCAAGGTACAAGGTGATTATATTGCGAAACAATTACATTAAAATAAAAAATAAAACATTCCAAATTGCGTGGTACGTTCTGTGATCCCTTACTGAACGTACCAACCACTTGTACATTTAATTACATACAACCCAACATATGATTAATTGTTTACAAAATTCGCTGAAACCTCGTTTTCCAGGCATTTTTTCGTACAAAACTTAACAGTCCCCAATCTTGGATACTCTTTACATATTGCTCAGTGGTGGTTCAACCTTAAGCTAAGCACAGACGGTTGCCAGAAATAGCAATATTGTCAAATTTGCTAATGTACCGGCAATGTACTGGCATGGACAGTGTTGCCATATAATTAATTTCTGCAAATGGTGAAATTTGCAGAAGCATAAACTTCGCACCCCTGCAAATTAAATGTGTTTGCAATTATCTTACAAAAATTTGAAGGTGGCAACAGTTTGCGGTTCAGACGATTATCGGATGTCTGGCAATATTGTTGTTTTACAATGATTTTTCTGCAAACGTTGCCATACAAAATTTAAAGTACACACGGTTGTTGGACATTTTCTGCAAATTTTTCGGGCAATATTGTAAGATCTGGCAGCCGTCTGTGCGTAGCTTTACCTCGTTACCTGGAAATAACACATATTTTCCATTTTAATTCAGTATTTTCGGGCATATCTACATTGTTATTATTCAACATTGAACAAATTTTTTAACATTTTCATTCATGATTTCAAAACTTCCCTTGACCAACATCCCTTTAATAGTTATTTACCGAACTCTATACGGTTTTAATTAAATTCACTTCATTCTCAAATCTATTCTCTTTAACACTACAGTTAAGCCCGACACGGCCGCAATGATCTGGCAACCTGACATCAGCTGTTCTAGAGTTTACACTCCACAACCAACCGCTGTACTGCAAAAAATACAAAAAAATAGTATGATGACGTTTTGCGTTGTCAGATTTTTTACTTATTCCACATCAGAATAATTTTATTCCCTTTTGCCGATACGGCTTCAAAATATTGTAATAATTTTGGCAAAATTATCAAACTAAACAATATCTATGGCCCAGTTGAGTGTTAAGCTAGACATCTAAGCGCTGCATTGCATTTAAAGAGGACAGAGGACAAGGGAAGCCCACCTGAAAACCATTAAGAAGTGTTTGTGTACTGTGCAATTAGGGCTCTTTTTGCCATTTGAAGAAATATGGGCATAAATGTCAGCAGGCAAGCTGACCTGGCCAGCAATGAGCTGTTGCAGAAGTTTGTGGGACGTAGTCATGTTTCCGCCGAAGACACCGACTATTGGCAAAAGTTGCTAAACTACAATATTACAATGCCGGAGAACACACAGGATCAGCTGAATTTAGATTCACGGCTAGAATCGTTGTGTCAGTCGTTTATAAGTAACAATTTAAAGACTGGAAATTTTGGTTCACTAATTAAGGTATTTCTGATGAAGGTCTCAGAGTTGTTATCGCTATCAGATCAGGAAAGTAATATGCACATATGGCAGACATTTAATGCTTTGTTCGTCATACGGTCACTGGTGAAGTACATCACAGAGACGGGATCGGAATTTCAACTATTGCAGCATTTTGAGGCCATGCCCAATGAGGAATTGTTAAGGGCAGAGGAGGAGGCTCTGGCTGCAGGGGCACCACCTGAAAGTACAGCTATTGCTGTGGAAGCTACAGAAATGGATGATGCAGCGGCAACATTGAAAGCTGCAGCAGCAGCTGCGGCGGTAATGGTTGATGGTTCTAAATTTGAGACCTTCATTGATGCTATCTTCAATTTGATAGTTGTGATTCCAGTCAAGTAAGTAGAATGTTTGTTATTTTGATATGGTAAAGGTTATCATTGTATTTAAGAACTAGTTATTATTAACTGGTTTGGGGGTGTGGTTTATGTGTTTTCAGTCGTTAGTTGAACACAGTTTCAGTAGTTTAACTGAATAAAAATGAGTCCTTGGGGCAACACTATATTATGTTGAGACAAAATTTTTTTTATTAAAAATAAGAAAATTGGACCGATTTTTGTCTAAGATATTCACCTGTATGGACGGCCAGAAGCCTCATGATATTGAACAACGTCTATCACGAATTATAAACAACTCAAAGAAACCGAGCTAAAAGCTTTTATGTAACACTTACCGTATTTGCAAATTTCCAGCATCGAAATCCATAAATTTTAATATTCAGAATATTATTTCTTAGAAGAATTCTATTATTTTTTAAGATATACATATTTTTCTTTCAAAAAATTCCTTATTTGTAACGCTTTACTTTTGTCTTATTGCAGAGAATTCACATATCATTTACACTTGGAAGCCATCAACACTCTGATAACATTGCTATCGGTTCACCTGTTCACTCAACAGCCTACAGAGAAATCAATAATCTTCCGCACGGTCTACAAGTGTCAACATGCTAATGTCTTAATGTCCGCCTTATTGCATTTTGTTGCACGTCTCGTCGAGGTGCCTCAGACAATGTTTGGCTCTACCACGGCAGGATCATTTGTGTTTGGCATAGCTGAGTCGCTGCTCTCAATATTTAGTTTTCGCAAGCAACAGGATGTCCTTAGCACCAGCTATTCCACAGGTGCCGAGTTATCGCAACAGTTTCGTCAACATTACCCCTTGGCCAATCAAAGTCTTCTGCTTATATTGATTCTGACAAATCATTGCACTACAAAAGAGAACTCGTATCGTTCGTCACTATTTGGCTGTGCGGATTCTAAGGATGCTACCTCAAAGGAAGCTGCCACATTTCATATTGATTTTAATGGCGTCTATGAGACTCTGTGTCGTATAGTAACCATAGATCAGGCCACTTTACTGTTGTACTTGTTGCTGCATCGCAATGAACGATTTTATCGCTTTGTCATGGCCCAACAGGATTTGGAGAAATTGGTAACGCCAATTTTGCAAACACTATACCATGCACCCGATAGCACTTCTCATCACATTTACATGTCGCTGATTGTCCTATTGATCCTTAGTGAGGATGACAGTTTCAACAAAAATGTCCATAATATAGTAAGTATAGTAGTTACTTGTGATAGAAAAAAGGAATTTTGGATAATAATCATTTGTTCTTTTTCTTTTTCAGATGCTTAAAAACATCACTTGGTATACCGAACGAACCATTTCGGAAATTTCTCTAGGCGGCCTGCTCATTTTAGTGGTCATACGTACCATTCAATATAATATGCTTAAAATGCGTGACAAATATTTGCACACCAATTGTTTGGCCGCGTTGGCTAATATGTCAGGACAATTTCGCAATTTACATCCATATGTAGCTCAACGTTTGATATCACTATTCGAGACGTTAGCCAAGAAACATACACGTTTGGATGCTCAATTAAAGGAACCCGTTAATAGTGCCGTTTTTGTGAATGTATCCACCACGCCTGAGGATATGTTACAGGATCTGACGGTGCTGGAAGAGGTTTTGCGTATGGTCTTAGAGATTCTTAATTCTTGCCTATCCAATCAATTGGTCTATTGCCCAAATTTAGTGTACACACTGTTGTATAAGAGATGTGTATTTGAGGGTTTTAGATCACATCATGCGTTCCAGGATATTATACAAAATATTGATATGGTAAGAAATATTTTAAGCGAATTTATAAAAGCGATTGAATTGTAAATACATTACTTATTCACAGGTTGTGGGCTTCTTTTCTTCACGTCTGCAACGAGTGCAAGAGCAAAGAGGTGAATTGGGCGTAAACGAAGTCTTTGAGGTAATATCCAAAGGCGCCAGTCAATGGAGCAGCGATCGCTTAAGGGTAAGTGCTGCGAATTGCTACAAAATATTCTTAATATTTATTAATATTTACATCGTTGTGTTTGTATTTATTCGGTCTGTATGTGTAAACATTAATTTGGAATTTTTTTCAAACTCAAGACCAATGTTTTTTTAAAGAAATTCATAGCAGAATGATTTCCTCATAATAATTTACTTTACTTTATTATTTCCTTGCAGAAATTCCCCGATCTGAAATTCAAATATGTTGAAGAAGATGCTCCTGAAGAATTTTTCATTCCATACGTTTGGACCTTAGTGTGTAAATATGGCTGTGTTCACTTTAGCTCGGAGAGTATTAAAGGAGTGACCACGGAAATATCTTGCTAATATACCGCAGATTTTGAAACGTTTTTATAAAAAACTCAAAATTAGTAACGTGTGCAAACAATGAAAACGACAAAACAAACAAAAAAACAAGAAGCAAATGGCTTTAAGGAAACTCTTTTTAACTTGGAACCTCTTAGATTTCTATAAATTTCAGAAAGAACTGCTTTTTTGTCATTTACACCTGTGCTGGTACTAACTAATATGTACCAACTTGTTTCTACTTATTCATATTTTCGTTATGTGTCCTACTGTTAAGAATTTTCCTCTACTCAATCTATCTATCTGTCAATATATGTAAGCCACCACAAACATCATTGTTTAATGTAACCGCTATGTATATTATTTTAGATCACATATATAGAATCCATATATGTATGTATGTACTCCTCCTAAAAACAAACCAAACGAATATCAATATTGTCTCTTAAAGAAATCCATTAACAATCCACATTAACAATTACTTCTGCAATCATTTTGCGTTTCCATTGAATTCAGCTATTTAAGCATTTAAACGATATACATATAGCAGCAATAAAATACATAGATGAGTAATAGTAAAAATTGACTAACTATAAAGACAAAGTTTATGTACCGAACCTATAGGCAGATGCAAATTCATGTATACAACCAAGATTACAATAATTCAGATCTATAGCTAAAGTAAGGTCTATAATTTTTAACTACAAACGGCGTATATGTGTGTTATTGAAATCCTCACTAAATTATTGATTAATTAAGACAAAATTTCTTTCTTTTTGCAAAAACAATACATGAGAAAATTCTGTCCACAAATTGTTGCATCAAAACTTAAATTTAAAACGGATTGACGACACAAAATTAAACTTAAAGCAAAAAAAAAAAAAAACGAAATCGTATTAAACAATATAAGAAAGATTTGTAAAATACATACAATTTACATATTATACATATATAAAATTCTATTATTATTATATGATTATGATTATATTAAAAATGTTTCGAAAGATATTAGAAATAAACCAAACAAAAAAAAATTATAATATAGGAACAATTTGCAGTAAAAAAAAACGAAATATATAAACGACAAATTAAATTGGACTAGTGAATTTATTTATGTTATATGTCCCGCGTTGGAATAAAAGGATCCATACAAGGACTAGATAATCCTCTGGTAAAAGTGTGACCCTGTTTTTACATATATTAGGAGAGCCGTTTAAAGTTTCAAATTCTCACTAAAAATCAGGAAAGTTCAGTTTTGATTTTACTTTCTTACAGACTCTAAGGTAATAAATTCTTTGCCATTGTATTTTAACACACTCGATGTTGCTTTAACTTAAGTTGGGCTGTTATGGTTTGTGACCACTGAAATATCTACTTGTTTTCTTTTGAATATTTATCATTCCAAAATTTACCATTTCGTCATTCCCATTTGTATGAATTGAATGGCAAACAAACATATTATTGTTTATAGCATAAATAAATGAGAGGGCCTTATCTACCATTCTTCCCTCTCCCCACACTCATTCATATTGTATGCAGTCACTTTTGGAATAGTTTTTCCCCTGTTGTCGGTTGGCACTGGTGCTTTTTGTGTCTTCTAAAAATAATTGAAATGTTTATTTTCATTTTACAACAGTCGTTGAACTTTAAAAAAGTTGGCAATTAAGTGGTAAACAAAAAGAAAAAATATGCGATAGTACTCATTGCAACCGCTTTGGCCCAATATAATGCGCGCATGCGCAACTGACACTAACACAATTAGTACCACCATAAACACTCTGACACAGGCACATCAAAGCACACACACTCACATACAAAAGATCATTTAAACAGCTTTGAGTGCAAATAGTAGAGTGATACCCATAGGTACCTCAAAGAAAACGCTATTCGAAAGTACGCAAAACCCATAAACATTACAAATCTAATGGGTCATTCTCTGTTCAAAATGATTTTGTTAAGATGACCGAAAGTTGCAAATCAAATGAAAGATCGTGATCTACTGCTGGCAAATGATTAGACATTTCTTTAATGGTATATGAGTATTTTGACGGTTGTGACCAGTAAAAGATATTAAAAACTTTTGTTTTCTTAATGAAGTGATGTAGTAGGAAAGAGCAGCAACATAGGAAATGTTCAAAAGGTTATTGCACTGCGATCGATTGGGCAAAAACAATGGAAGAGACTACGAATACTCAGAATATACTGCAATTACGTAGAGACTACTTCAACAAATGGTTTGTTTGCAGAAATGAGAAAAATAAGCTAATATTCCAACGATGATTGCCACAAATACGTGGGGCTGAAGAAGCAAGTAATATGATTCTAAAATCTAAATCGATGGGTATATATTTGATACGCATTTCTAAGATTTACAAACATCAATACTAACTCAATACATCCTTCACCAGACCTTCCCAATTAGTTTTGGGGGCGGGTCAAATATGATTTTTAAGGAAAGCTTGAGGTCGCTCTTAATTTTGCACATTTGTTAAGATGTTAATTGCCTACTAAGCGTTAACCAGGGGCTACATGGAGGTGAGTTAAAATTTGGCCAAATTTGATTTTTAAGGAAAGCTCGCGGGCTCTCTCTTCTTTTTTGCTTCTATGTTTATATGTTAATTGCCTACAAAGCATTACCCAGAGGCCACGTGGAGGTGAGGAAAATTTTGGTTCCCTCTTTTGGTGTTTTTAAAACCCTAGTCCTAAGGTAAATGCGGGAAAAAGTGTAACACATTAAAGGAGACGTGTTAGACCCCAAGTATCTTAAGACTAAATTCGTTTCAGGGTTTGTTAACACGATTGAGCCATGTCCGTCTGTCTGGCGGAAATCATAACCATTTCATACAACCCCCCTGGTATCTTACATACAAATGACCGAAATTGCCCCCATAGATCAGCATGCTTATTTATACCCTCACCCTACGGGTAGAAGGGTATATATCATTTGATACGACCCTAAAGTATAACACATAGAAGAAGTCACTTTATACCCTATGTTTCTTTAAACCAAATTCGATTCCTGACTTTTAGTCGTTTGAGCCATGACCATCTGTTTTTCCGGCTGGTATGCACGATAACTTTCGAAAGACGTAACCAATTGTTTTGAAACTTTGCATAGGTTAAAATTTCCCCAAAACTACTTACGCTATTGAAATTGGGCTGCATGACCACGCCCCTTTTGGTACCTCCCATACAAATGTACTATTCCGCCTACTTTTAAAATCGAGTAATAATATCAATACGCCAAATTTAGTATTTAGTAAAGCTACAGCCCCCCTTTTGCTACGTCCCATACAAATGTCCCATTCCGCCCAATTTTGAAATCGAGTAATAATATCAATACACCCGACGCGATAGTGCCAAAATTCTGTATATTAAGCAAATTTTATGGTATGGTCGGTTTACCCAATTGAAACTTTCTCACTTGTTGTTTTGTAAGAACACCGAATTCGGCCTAATTTACGTAGGATGTCTTCTTATAACTATTAAACTCAGGTATAAATATCGGCCGACCCCTTCTGGCTCTCCAAAACAATATGACCTATTTTTGGAAAAGTACTGTTTTTACCATAACTTGCAAACCTTTTTTAGTAGACATATTTTGCGTAAAATGTAAGGTTGTAAAAGTTTGATTCAGAAAAGAATATGAACTATATAAGCCGACTCCTTCCGGCACCTCCCATACACTATGATCTATTTTTTGAAAAATAATATTTCTTCAATAACTTTCGACTTTCAGTTAAATTACCTTGTAATATCAGAAACACCCTCAAAAAACCGAAACTCTGCCACGCGCTTTCCGGTAACTCCCATACAAATGACCGAATTGTAGTAGAAGTACGCTTAATTCAGACAGATTTTGCTTAAAATGAACGCTTAACACAGAAAGAATATGAACTATATCAGACTGTTTATGTTCCACAATCATGCAAATCGTAATACATAAGTAATTTCAATTAAAAATTGGTAAGTTTCAATTACTTAAGACTTAAACAATATCATACATAGGGAGAGTGTATTTATAAGTTAGTTTACAAAATATTCCATATGCTTCATCTTTTAAACATACTAAATCCCTAAGCTATACACACATTCAACATTTTTGCGATTCATTAGAATGTTATTAAAAAGCATAAAAAAAAATCGTTACACCCTACTCCCTAATGCTATTAGCTTTGTCCACAATGCCGGCTGTGTAAATATTCTAATGGCGCCAAGTAGCAATCAAATACGGGTTAATAAAGTCTATTGGCCTTTCAAGCGAATTTGTACATCACTTTTCCCCCATATGTATATGCAATGGGTGGAAACGGATACACTTGAAATGCAAGTGACAATTCAACTATTAGTTAAGCCAGAATTGCGCACAAATGTTTTCCCCTCCTTCCAATAGAGACCCGACTAACAAACAGACAAACAAGTTCATTGACTTTTTACCACCAATGTTGGTGAGGCCGACCAATGACTGAACTGCCCCCGGAACGTGTGTCTCTAAGAAATAATCGATCGTTGATCGTTGCACCTTTTTGGCAAATTGCCATGAAATTCTCGTTTAACTTAAAGTCTTTAATAAACCAAGACAGCTCGGCTAGCAAGCAAGCAATGTGGCATGAAAAAGCTCTAGTTGCCACGCTAAGGTGTAGGTGTAGAATAGAAATCACTACATACTACGCGATACTACTATCATGGTTAAAAATTGTACTAACCAAAGTAAACAAACTCTACGAGAATTCTCTGGAAATTTAAATCATCGCTACGAACTCTAATCGTCGTTACTCCATAGATGCATGAGTGGGGTAGTACATACAGCACAGAGGGACGGGAGGCAGTATCTGCTGCAGTGTTATACTGGGTGCAAATGAAAAAAAATATACGTTGAAATTGAAAAATAATGTTGCAAGAGATCTTGGTAAATAGTATATGAGTACAACTGGAAATAAACAAACCAATGCTAGGTAATTATGGTAATGTTTACAAGAGCCAAACAATAACAGAGTACAAAGCTACAAACAAATATATGTACGTATATTTACTCTCATTCATAGATGAAAGAAGAATATAAAAATACATATATATATATAATCAACATCATCATCATCATTGTTATCAACATGATGGCTTCAGTCATAATCAGCATAAATTTAGAACAAAAGAGAAAAAAAACGGTTATAAATGTTCGAATTAAATGTATTACCGATATAAATAGTAGATAGTATTCATAAACCGGTAGTACAACAACAATACTTCTAGTCAAACAATTAGAGCTCACAATTGTAAATACTGCAAAGAAAAAAAATCGGTTCATTTCATCAACATTTATAAAAAATTTCTTAACAAAAAAAAATTACAATTTTGGAAAAAACTTCTTTTTTTTGGAATACAATTAAAAAGAGGGGAAATAATTTATTTAGATAATTTATTAAAAACAAAAATTAGATTTAACCAGCACACCCATTACAGTCAGCTAAACGGACTTATAAATAGCCTCATCCTATATAGGATGCTGTTTAAGACTAGAGTTATTAAAATTAACAGATTTTTTTATAGAAATTATTTATGTTTTATTATTTGCCTGATTGTGAAGTGGCCAAGCAATGAGCGTCATTTCTGAGCGGCAAATAACATAAAAATATAAAAATATTAAAATTTAAAAATAAAAAAAATAAAAAATATATAAATATATAAAAATATAAAACTATAAAAATATAAAAATATGAAAATATAAAAATATGAAAATATAAAAATATAAAAATATAAAAATATTAAAAATATAAAAATATAAAAATATAAAAATATAAAAATATAAAAGTACAAAAATATAAAAAAATAAAAATATAAAAATATAAAATTATAAAAATTATAAAAATATAAAAATATAAACATATAAAAATATAAAAATATACAAATATAAAAATATAAAAATATAAAAATATAAAAATATAAAAATATAAAAATATAAAAATATAAAAATATAAAAATATAAAAATATAAATATATAAAAATATAAAAATATAAAAATATAAAAATATAAAAATATAAAAATATAAAAATATAAAAATATAAAAATATAAAAATATAAAAATATAAAAATATAAAAATATAAAAATATAAAAATATAAAAATATAAAAATATAAAAATATAAAAATATAAAAATATAAAAATATAAAAATATAAAAATATAAAAATATAAAAATATAAAAATATAAAAATATAAAAATATAAAAATATAAAAATATAAAAATATAAAAATATAAAAATATAAAAATATAAAAATATAAAAATATAAAAATATAAAAATATAAAAATATAAAAATATAAAAATATAAAAATATAAAAATATAAAAATATAAAAATATAAAAATATAAAAATATAAAAATATAAAAATATAAAAATATAAAAATATAAAAATACAAAAATATATAAAAATATAAAAATATTAAAATATAAAAATATAAAAATATAAAAATATAAAAATAAAAAATAAAATTATATCCACCTGTAAAAGTACCATTGAAAATCTAACGTTTAGAATTGCAAACGACAGATGGAAGAATGAAGAAACCAGTAGAAATGACTTGGCCAGAATACAACGCGAAACGTGCATCGTACCTGGTAAGTCTTGAGAGGGACCAGATAAGGAAAATGATTACCTTCCTGACGGGACATGGACCCATAGGCAGACATGCGAGCAGAATGGGATTCGCAACGAAAAGCGAATGCTACTACTGCGGAAACAGTAGCAGTGAACCATCCACCGACCACATTATATGTGATTGCCCAGCGCTATACAGAAGGAGACTGGAAACCCTTCTTAAATGGTGTAAAGGAACTTGCATCGTTGGACATCGGAAGGATTAACAACTTTTGTAAAATTATCAACTGGACGGATTGGATCGAAACTCCGGATTCCCAATCGACAACTGGCAACGCAATCAGTCAGCACACGCACTGATAGCATAGGTTGAAGGGATGGCACAAATGCCCAACGGGTGTCACAATGGGTCCATAGGGACCTAAGTGTTCTCCTTTGAAGAAGGAGATGCCTGCATACCAACCAACCATAAAAATATAAAAATATAAAAATATAAAAATAAAAAAATAAAAAATATATAAAAATATTAAAATATTAAAATATAAAAATATAAAAAAATAAAAATTTAAAAATATTAAAATTTAAAAATAAAAAATATATAAAAATATCAAAATATATATTAATTAACTAACTTGCGAAAAATTGGAACGCAATTTTCGTGTAGAAGCATAAAAAAGCCTCTCTTGATAATGGCATTTTAACAACTAACCGCTCAGAAATGACGCTCAGTAAAGCTCAGGGTATAAAAAAAAGAATATTTCCATAAAGTTGCCTTCGTAACTAGGAAGTTAGAAAAAAAATTCATAAATTATTTTATATTTTTCCTTGGCGATATTTGATTTCGATCTTAACATATGTTTTATCATTCTTACTTATAGAATAAAAATGGAAACCGTATTTTTGACTTATTTTCGAAAAAAAATCAGTTCTTTTCCAATGTTCATCCATAGCATTTAAAGTAATGATTCAAATTAAAAACAGTTTTTGAACGATTAAGTGAAATTCGATTAATTAATATTCAATAAAAACCACGATCCAATTAAAGGTCTTGAAAAATTTGGAGCCTTGTACCTCAAAAACGTGCCTATTATAATTTTGTGCTACGCTTTTATATCCTGATGCTAATGAAATAAACTGTGGGACCAAGTATACTAATATTTTTATATTATTTGGTACACTAGTTTTACTACACATTCGATACTCATATGTATGTATGTATTCGGTATGTTGATAATTTTTTGTTGTCTAATTATCTCAATTCGTATCTTATGTTATGCGCAAATAAGATTAATTTTTTAATTAAGTATGTAACTGTAGTATCTTAGTATTCGTTTAAGATTTATTAAACAAATGTCCATAGTACAATAGTTAATAAGCTTAAAATAAATTATTATAAATAATAACCATACATCATTACAACTTCACACTAATTCGTACATCAACCAAACATAGTTTGCATCTCTGACATAAAATTAAACTCGAAAATATTCGAGTTAGTTCCAGTGAGTTCCACAGTTTCGTATCACAAACGATGACTTAATTTTAGTGCAAATGACCATTGTAGTATTTTTTGGTAAAACATATACATAAATATGTTGTTTATTTATTTTACATTTGTATTTTGCTGAATGAAACCATCAGTCCGCCGACCGCATTCATTCACTTCATTGTCTCTCTACAATCATAACACAAATATTTATGTCTCTTTTTCATTGTCTATATTGTTTTTTGTTTTGTTTTAGCATCAAAAGGTTGACCAAATGCAAAAATTGGCATCAATTTGGTAGGAGCGAGTTAATGCCCTGTCTCTGTGATATCAAAGCTATTCATGCATTTTGATGCTAATCATTTTGGGAATGTCTAGTTGTTTTTTCCGGATTGCTTTGGCGTAAAAAATATTTACTTAGGCATTGTCATCCCATCTTCCCAATTCCAAAAAAACGTGATTGGTCCATCTGTTCATCTTAATTGAAATACGCGTAGTTCGTAGTATTTATGCTAATTTTGTCACAAATACGATCAAATCAAATTGTTTTACAAATGACAGTTATTAGCACTCTAGTCAAACGTAAAGTTATTGTGGTCGAAAGCAATTCATTATTATTGTTGTTGATATTTGATATCGTGTCATTCAAAAATATCCATCTGTTTTTACTTTTTTTTTTCCAAATAACAGATGCTAATATTATAATCATTAGCGCGTATTTCTATTTTTGTTTATATTTACTATTATGTACAAAATACATTATTGGCTATTTACATGTTTGAATGCATAAACATGTTAACCTAGACCTAACTTTGTGTATGTTACACTTAGTATATCTTGGGCTAGACTTTTTTGCGGTGTGATTATTTTTAGACGTTAACGTCATAGGAATTCCATTCGAATGGAAAATTATTGTCTGCAATCTAATGGAAGTTGATGGACTGTAAATGGGTGTATAAGTTGAGACATCAGGGCGTGTGCTGGAGGGACTGATTAATTAGCTAGTTTGGCACATGTAACAATATATTATTTGCAAAATGTGGGGAGTTGAGTGTATTAGGAAAATTGGTTAAGAAATTACGTGACCTGATAATTGTATTGCCAGCTGGCCATAGAACAATCGCTTATGTTATAGGAATTTTGATTTAAAAAATAAATAAGATGAATTTTATATCAAAACCGATATTCATTGAACCCGACCCTCTCAGATTTTAATGAAATTTTGCATACAGCAAGATTTTACATTTTTAGAAATTGCAGTTTTGAAAATATGTGGGCGTGGCAAGGTATCGAAATATTTAAAAAATTACGGTAATATGTACTTTTAAGCTGCGATTACTATGGAATGACTCAACCGATTTGAAAGATCTTGGTGCCATTAGAAAGGTATATAAGTCAGCTTGCGAAAACACACACTGTTTAAACTTAAGCTTAACTTTTATTTTTTCCAAAACTGTTTTCGAAAGCTGACTTATAACCTTTCTAATGGCACCAAGATCTTTCAAATCGGTTGGATCATTCCATAGTAATCGCAGCTTAAACGTACCTATTACCATCATTTTTTAAATATTTTAATACCTTGCCAAGCCCATATTTTTTCAAAAATGTTATATTTAAAAATGAGGTTGTGTTTCTGTAGGTAAAATGTAGCTGTATGCAAAATGTCATTAAAATCTGAGAGGGTCGGGTTCAAAATGTCTCTATTTTTATAGGTTTTGATATGAAATTCATCATATGTATTTGTGCTCTTTCGGGGGAAAATAAATGTTACTCTCTTCGTGCTCTTTTAGAAAATAAAAAATATTTATCTTTCAGCAGATAACTCCTTTGTACTTCATTAAGAGCTCAAAGGGAGTGCTCGCCCAAAAGGACATGCAATGTTAAAAAGGAGTACAAAATGCATGAGAATCGAAGTTTTGTGGGGAAATCCATTACTCGCAAAGGAGCTACCCAAATTTTTAGTGGGATGCTCGTAGGAGTTTCGAATGTATAAGTATTGGTATTTAGGTAGAATAAAGTCTATTATAACACTAGTGTACCAATTAATATAAAAAATTCTGTATTCTGAGTCCCACAGTTTATTTCATTTGCATCACGAGACAAGTGAGATCTACACTTATACAAATTTGACTCAGAAATTAATATGGATATGTAGGCCAACACCTTCTGGTACCTCCCAAACAAATATGTAAACCTATTTTTGGGAAATTAATGTTTGTTCTATAACTTCCAAACGGATAACTGGAGGATATTTTACTTTGGTCAATTAAATTATTTTGTTATAAGGGACAAAACCTCAGAAAATCTAAATTTTTGCCGCTCATGGTCTGGTACCACCCACGCAAATGACCGATCCTCAATATTTTACATACATATCTTTTTTGTAAGTACACTGAATTCAGTCATCTCCTGCGTTAGATGTAATCTTTGGAAATTTTGGAATTTTTTCTGGAACATACTATAATTTTGTGAATTAATTTGCTTGTAATAGTAGGGTAAGATCGAAAGTCCTATCTCCAACCGTTTACGCTACACAGGCAGGCTAATAATAGTAAATAAGTAATTATAATTAAAAATTGGAAATTTTTAATAACTCATGACTTAAACAATATCATACATAGGGTAAGGGTATTTATCAGTCAGTTTACCTGACTGAAAATTCTGTACTGGTTGGTTAACAGTGCGGTCAATATCATAATATATTTAATTTTTAATTTTGTATCGTCTGCAAAACTTTTTAAAAAAAAATAGAATTACTCCAAAATTAGAACTTTGTTTGATGCAAATCAAACTAATATTTCAGATATTGAAATATCAAAATATTGATATATTAAAATTATGAAATATTGATCTATTGAAATATTGTATATTATTTCAATTTAATATTTTTAATATATTGAAATATTATTTCAATACAATATTTAAATCAATGTGAAATATGGAAAGACAATTAGTTGCCATCTCAAACAATATTTTTGTTGTTTCAAAATTTGAAATAAAAGTTGTTATGAATTTTAATGTTAGCGCGTTTTAAAAATTGTGTAATTTTTATTTAATTTAACTTTTCTGGGACCGGCCGTGGCATGATGGTTAGAATACGCGACTACCATGCGGTAGTGAGATCGCAGGTTCAAACGTGGCCCCAGTCATCTTAAAAAAAAAAATTGTTCTTTCATTGTCGGCTCCTCTCGAATGTTGTTGACAGCAACTTCGCAGTATAAGCGTCGAGTCAATCGGCGTGTCTAGTAAGAACTTCTCAAAACAGTGACGGTCGCATTCGTTGATAAACAAGTAGGTGCCGTTAGTTGTGAATCTAAAAATAGAAAGCGTGTTAATTTACAACAACGCGAGAAGCTATCCCATACCTCATTCATGGGGTGCAAAGGGAAATTAAGTTTAAGTTTTTTTCTGATCTAAAAATTTCTAATCTTTTTAAAACATTTAAATATTTTTAAAAAGTATTACGAAATTTTTATGTCGATGAACTCATCCCTATAGGTTTTTGTACAATGATCTGTGTTGGTCCAAATACAATTTTTCTAAGAATGACATTAAGCACTCTTTAAGAGCAAAATTTTCGTAAGCATGTCATATTAAATATTACTAAATAATTAAAAGTTAGCGATATCGTAAGATCTGTTTATACAAAATACATATTTTTGTTTGAAACCTTTTTCTAGGATCCATAGTTTTTCAACCATTTTTGTATATTACATCCTTAATTTTTGTGATAAAGTAAGTCGGTTCCTATTCTTTCCCCACTTCTTAAATGTGTAACGGCTATAAAATTAATTGATATTTTTTCTATTAAAAAATTACCTCCCGAAGTTTCCCCAGAAACTGTATCAAACTTAATTGTTTTCCTGGTATTTTCCGCCTAAAACAGATTTTGCACAAATGTGTTTTCTCTTTCCAATTTCCTTATTACGATGTAAGAAGACAGAAAAATAAGCAGAAAAAACATAACAAAACACAGAAATTAAGTAATTTGAGCTTACAGCGGTAGCGACTTCCTCATATCAATTACTCCCTCTTTTCCATATGCAGTAAATTGCAGTAAGTAAAAACACACATAGATTTGGTATAAATATAAATATATTTGTAAAATATATAAATACATATTCAAAAAACAAAAAAAAAAATAGTTATATGTATTACAATAAACGATTAAAATATAATAACTCATAAATACAGATGGGCTAAACGATGATTAATGATGACAATGATGATGAGGGACATTTCACAAATTCAAGTAAATATTTGAACTATTTTGGCACTGAATTGCCAAACAAACAAAAATCAAATCATAAGGCAACTAAAGCAATCTACAAACTATTTCCTTGAACAATGACAATGAATGATTACTCAAGAAGGAAGTCAGTCAACTTCTTGCACATATTTAGATTAATAATAATAAGGAAACAAACATTTTATGATTATCACATATAGAAATTAACTTGAAACTTATAACTTAAACTATCAAATAAATATTTATACTTAAATTAGTTACACATAAGGATATATTTTACTTTGCACGTCATTTACATGCCCTCACAGGTGGACATGCAGGATTTGTAACTGGGGAAGTTGTTGTCGTTGCCATCACAGCCGCCAAATTTAAATTCGGCACAATCTTTTTTCTGGGCATCATAACTCCAGCGTGGTATGAGGGCGCGACACACGCCTTTGCGGGCAGGCATACGGCAAAATTCTTTGGGTTCACTACGCACTGACTCCTTGGCGCCGGGCACATCATCCAAGGACATGGCATCAAAGAGCTCACTAACATCGTCGTACAAGTCCCAAGGTTTGGCCACTGTAAGTCTCGTCTGAAGACATAACATCAAAAGCACTGCGAAAAGCACACAACATACACTGGACGAAAGTTTCGAGAACATTTTGACTGAAGCAGAAGAAACTACTAAAAAAACACTTTCTTTGTTGGAACGAGATGAAGACGAAGTAACGCTTAAGACTTTTTTTTGTGGTTTGAAATGCGAACTTTCGGATTTGTTTCACTGATCAATTGTATGTAGCAACTGAACCAGAGGCTAAAGCTGCGTGTGGTTATATACTTTTTCGCTATTGCAAAAACTGTGGACTGTATGACGTGATGTTGTAAAGTCTCACTAACGATCGTGTACGACCCCAACCAAACAAACGAAAACATTCGTACACAAGTGTACATACATACATGTGTAAATACTTATGTAGTACATAAGTGCGCAGCGATTCGATACGAAACGATACGATGCGAGTGCCATGTACACCTTTCAAACGGAACGAATGGGTAACGCGGTGCGGCTTCTTTGGCGATTTCGTCACTGATGGAGTTACGCGCGTCCTCCTTAGCCAACTTCTAATGTTATGCATATGGGCTGGCAGGCAGGGGACAAAGTACAATTTTTGGGGCCTTGCTGTAAAAGATAATTGATTAGATTTTTTCACAAGAACGAATTCAAAGGACTAAGAGTGGGAATATTTCAAAAATTTCAATATTGAAATATTAATACAGAAAAATTTAAATTTTGAAATTTGTATTAAAATATTAAAATATTAAAATATTAAAATATTAAAATATTAAAATATTAAAATATTAAAATATTAAAATATTAAAATATTAAAATATTACAATATTAAAATATTAAAATATTAAAATATTAAAATATTAAAATATTAAAATATTAAAATATTAAAATATTAAAATATTAAAATATTAAAATATTAAAATATTAAAATATTAAAATATTAAAATATTAAAATATTAAAATATTAAAATATTAAAATATTAAAATATTAAAATATTAAAATATTAAAATATTAAAATATTAAAATATTACAATATTAAAATATTAAAATATTAAAATATTAAAATATTAAAATATTAAAATATTAAAATATTAAAATATTAAAATATTAAAATATTAAAATATTAAAATATTAAAATATTAAAATATTAAAATATTAAAATATTAAAATATTAAAATATTAAAATATTAAAATATTAAAATATTAAAATATTAAAATATTAAAATATTAAAATATTAAAATATTAAAATATTAAAATATTAAAATATTAAAATATTAAAATATTAAAATATTAAAATATTAAAATATTAAAATATTAAAATATTAAAATATTAAAATATTAAAATATTAAAATATTAAAATATTAAAATATTAAAATATTAAAATATTAAAATATTAAAATATTAAAATATTAAAATATTAAAATATTACAATATTAAAATATTAAAATATTAAAATATTAAAATATTAAAATATTAAAATATTAAAATATTAAAATATTAAAATATTAAAATATTAAAATATTAAAATATTAAAATATTAAAATATTAAAATATTAAAATATTAAAATATTAAAATATTAAAATATTAAAATATTAAAATATTAAAATATTACAATATTAAAATATTAAAATATTAAAATATTAAAATATTAAAATATTAAAATATTAAAATATTAAAATATTAAAATATTAAAATATTAAAATATTAAAATATTAAAATATTAAAATATTAAAATATTAAAATATTAAAATATTAAAATATTAAAATATTAAAATATTAAAATATTAAAATATTAAAATATTAAAATATTAAAATATTAAAATATTAAAATATTAAAATATTAAAATATTAAAATATTAAAATATTAAAATATTAAAATATTAAAATATTAAAATATTAAAATATTAAAATATTAAAATATTAAAATATTAAAATATTAAAATATTAAAATATTAAAATATTAAAATATTAAAATATTAAAATATTAAAATATTAAAATATTAAAATATTAAAATATTAAAATATTAAAATATTAAAATATTAAAATATTAAAATATTAAAATATTAAAATATTAAAATATTAAAATATTAAAATATTAAAATATTAAAATATTAAAATATTAAAATATTAAAATATTAAAATATTAAAATATTAAAATATTAAAATATTAAAATATTAAAATATTAAAATATTAAAATATTAAAATATTAAAATATTAAAATATTAAAATATTAAAATATTAAAATATTTTTTTTTTTTTTTTTTTTTTTTTTTTTTTTTTTTTTTTTTGCGGGTAAGGTAGGGGAAATGCATTACGCATTCGTGACAGTAGTCACGTTATGTCGGACTCTCCAATATGGTATACCGACTAAAACCCCTCCCTGTCTCCTCTCCGGGAAGTAATCCACCTCGGGACCGCTTACGCATTACTTCAAGGTGGTTCCCATGTGGCCATGTACGCCAACCTTCTCGATTGACCTGCTTTCAGGCCCCCGCTTGGTCTCCGCTGCACCTCAGGAAACTGCGGCGTCCAGGTCTAATTTTTTGCACCTCAGGATCTGCTCCGTGTATTTTGCTACCGCGATCCAATTTCCTCGACTGGTTGTCATAATATTAATAATATTATCGGCTGTTATTGTTCCTACTTCTTCTGTCAGTTGTTGACGATGAGCCAGCCAGCGTGTGCACACAAAAAAAAGTGTGTTCTGCGTCATCCACAACCTCATCTGTTTCGTACAGACAGAACGGATTGTCACATTTTCCGATTTTATGTAGGTACTTCCTATAGTATCCGTGTCCGGATAACATCTGAGTTAGGTAGTAGTTTACCTCTCCACATTGTCGTTCCAGCCAAATTTTGATGTTCGGTATAAGCTTCGCTGTCCACCTTCCGTGTTTTTCGCTATTCCACCGTTCTTGCCACGACGTTATAGTCTGGTTTCTTATTGACATCCCAGTGTTGCCGGATACCTTCATTAGGTATAATGTGCGTCGTTCTCTTGCTAACAGGTCAATTGGAATCGTGCCTGCTATTACCAGTACAGCGGCTGCTGATACTGTGCGATACGCCGAACAGATTCGTAAAGCAGCTGTCCTCTGTACAGCTAAAATAGACTGTGCCCTCTTTTTTATTTTATCGCCTTCGGCCCATATTTCACATCCATAGAGCATGATGCTGTTTGCGGCCTCCATCAGTAGTTTGCGCCTGTGCTGCAGCGGTCCTCCTATGTTTGCCATTAGGCGACTTAGCTGCGCAGTTGTTCTTCCGGCTCTGTTAGCCGCATGCTGTATCTGGGCTGCGTACGTGAGTTTAGGATCCAGTCTTAATCCCAGATATTTCACCGATCTCTGGGTCGTGATTGTGACATCTCCAATATTCACATCCAACTCTACGGGGATGTGACGCCGCGTAAGTAGAAGTATTTCTGTTTTCTGCATTGCCAATTGTAGACCATGAGTATCAAGCCAAGATTTCGCTCTCATCATAACTTGTCTCAGCTTACGTTGTGCATCGTCCGTGTTTCGAGCCGTGATGACGGCTGCAATGTCGTCGGCATATCCTACTAAGAAAGTGCCCTCAGGCATTTCCATCTTCAGGATTCCGTCGTAGCTGACGTTCCACAGGTCTGGTCCCAGTATTGATCCCTGAGCCGCTCCGGAAGTGACTTGTTTCCTTTTTGGTCCGCTGCTCGTGTTGTACAAAAGCTCCCTATCTCTTAGGTAGCTTCCTATTATCCTCATAATGCACTGTGGCACAGAGAAGTTTTCTAAAGCGTCCAGTACGTCTTTCCATCTTAAGCTATTAAAAGCATTCTTTACATCCAACGTGGCGTGGAGTACAACAGGTCTACTGTAATGGTTCACTCTTTGTACGGCATCTACTACCTCCGTCACTTCTCTTAGGGCCCCAATCGTTGATCTACCCGGTCTGAAGCCGTATTGTCTACTGGATAAGCCACCTCTAGCATCTATCGCATTTGTAAGCCGTGGCTTAATCAGCCTCTCAAACAGTTTCCCCGCAGTATCCAGCATACAAAGTGGCCTGTATGATGACGGGGCTTCTGGATCTCCTTTTCCTTTGCTGATAAGCACTAGCTGTTGCCTTTTCCAAACTTCTGGGAATACACCTTCCTCCAGGCAGGCGTTATACATGTCCAGCAAAAGGTCAGGCTTTTTATTGGCAATCTCCTTGATTACCTCTGCGGGTATACCATCGGGGCCAGGTGCCTTGTTAGGTCGTAAACCGTGCGCAGCTGCACTGAGTTCATTTACCGTGAAGGGGGTGAACTCAATAGTGTTTGCGGTATCCAGATTTTCCTCCCTGATTTCATGTGTCGGAAACAGGGATGTTACAATTCTCTCCATTGTCACCTCATCCATCAGTCCCACAGATTTCTTTGCACTCAGCTTCTCTGTGACAATTTTATAGCCAAGGCCGTAGGGGTCGTTATTAACATCCTCGCGAAGTTCCTCGAAAATTTTCCGCTTGCTGGAGAATATGGCTTTTCGTAGAGATTTTCTCGCTTCTTTGTATGCCGTCTGTTCGACTTCCGCTGACCCTCTGCGTCTTGCCCTTGTAGACCTTCGCCTGCATCGGAGGCAGTCCCGCCTGATGTCGGCGATATTAGCGTTCCACCAATATACCGCTTTCTTCCTGATGTTTGGAGGGTTCGTCTTCGGCATGGCCTTGTCACAACCGTGACTTATTATGTCCATAACTCGATTGGTCCTTGACCGTGCGTCCCCTCTGGGTTCGTCTTCCAGGTACTTTCTGTCAATTTCACTCATAAGTGCAGGTACATTAAGTTTTCGCGCGTCCCATTTACGACCGTTTCTCGCGTTGCTGTTCGTAATCACGTTTTCGTTAGATCCAAAGGAGTATGAGATATACTGGTGGTCGCTACCGGTATATATTTCCAGGACCTTCCAGTTCATTAGGTTGTTCGTAACTCTCTCAGATACTAAGGTTATATCCGGGATAGTTCCTTCGCATCCTGCTCGTCTGAAGGTTGTAACGTTCCCCACGTTTGCAACGTTCAGTCCCGTTCTGGCGGCCATGTCAATAATTCTTTTGCCTCTTGAGTTGGTGTGAGGCATTCCCCATTCCGTCGCCCGGGCGTTAAAATCGCCCGCAACAATAAAGTTCCCTCCGATATCCAATATTGTATCTTCAATACCCTGCAACTTTTGTTCAAATTCACCGACACTGTCACTAGGTGTCAAATAGCAGCTCATAAGTGTTATCCCGCAGATCTTCATCCAAACGAAGCAATTTCCTTTGCCCACTGTCCTAGGTCGAAGCTGACGTGTGTCAGGTATCCACAAGGCTGCAGTTGCGGTGTCATCTTCGAGCCAGCATCCACTATTTTTTGGGGAGTATTGCTCGCTTACAACCACAATATCGGCTCGTTGCTCGAGAACGATCTGTGACAGGAGAGAATCTGCCACCTTTCCTCTGTGCATATTAAGTTGTAGTATCCTCATTGATTCTGTCCTCCTCCAGATTTGCAGGCCCTTGATCCTGGCATATGATCTATTGCCTTGCCGGCTTCCTTGGCACACAGGCAGCATTTAACCGCGTTTTTGCACTCCTTAAGTCTATGGCCTTTTTCACCGCATCGGATACAAAGGCCCATCCCTTTTCTGTCCGGGCCTTTACAGTCCCATTGTTTGTGTCCGGTTGCAAAGCATCGATAGCAACGTGTCAGTTCTTCTCTGAGCTTAATCCTGCATCGACTCCATCCGATTTTAATTTTCTCCTTTTTTAGCATTAAATTCGCGCCGGCTGCTGGTAGCGAAACGAAAGCTCTGCGCTGTTCCCGACTATTCGCGTTTGTTACGCGAATTGTGATGTCCGACGTCTTTACCTCGCTTTCCTTCTCCACTGCGGATAATACCTCCTCGTTTGTGGCGAGGGTATCAAGATCTCGGATCTCCAGCGTTACCTTTGGTGTAAGGTCTTTCACATCCGCGTCGTCCTTAAGGATTGATTTGATTTTCTCTCGAAATTCGTCCTTTTTCCCGCCTTTGCCCATCTCTATAAGGATCGCTCCCGTTTTCGTCTTTCGGACAGTGCGTATCGCCACTTCTGTTTCCTCCGGGTTCACCTTTGTTCTTAGGTTTTTTAAGACGTCCGCATAGCTGTGACCTTCTCGGGGTTTTATAACAACTGCTTCGGGTCGTTCCTTAGGTCTTTTCGGGCGTGGTTTTCTTCTACCTTTTTCGCCATCCCTATTTTCTGATGCGACGTCCGATTGGGTTTTCGCACGTACTGCGGCTGCCGGGTTCCCGCTAGCTTTCCTCTTATGTTTCTTCTCTGGGTTCGTTTCCGCTGGGCTAGATGCGCTTCGTTTCTTGTGAGAAGCTGGAATTGTTGGAGTTTCCACGCAGATCTCCTGCTGCGTTTTCAGCAATTTGCTTTCTTCCCTTTCCTTTTCAGCAGTTTTCCAATTTCTTCGGTAATCTGCAATTACGTCCAATAGTTCATCCAATTCTGAGACGCCATTTTGGACATCCATGTTGATATTTCTTTGCCTGGCAATGGCCACTCTCATCTTTCGAAGGACGTTTTGACACTTCGTCAAGGCTTCTTCCTCCGACAGTCTCATTTTGAGAATAAATTCTTGCCTCGGTGAGTTGTGCATCTGCAAGGTACTCTCCGTAGGGATATCGGCAGCGTTACTCTGTGGTGTTTCGAGGTTCACCTGAATATTTCCCTCAGCGTCTGCGGCGATAGCAGTAGAGTTGACTGGGGTTCGCTGTATTCTGGAGCTGCTGCGGAAAGCATTTTCCACTTCTTCATTTGTTTTTGGGGTTTTGATATTATTTGTGGTCGTCATCTTTGTTACTGGGTCCCAACTCAAGAGCCGTTATCCTTACCCGTCATGCAGTTGCCCTTTTTACGACCCCGAGGGTCCCTTTGCAGGCAGTGAGGTCCTCGCGAGGGTTGACACAAGACCTTATGGGCGCTTGTGTTCAGAGCCAGGTCGGGCATTAATTAGGATGTCGTATCAACTAAACCTGCATGGCCAGATTAGTGGCGACGAAAATAAGAAGCGTTCTCTGAGTCCTTGCCAAGGTTTTATTAGGGACGGAAGGCAGCTGTAACATTAGCCTGAAAGCCATTTCGATGGGATGTCACTCTCACGTACTCAGGTAACAGAATGCCACACCTGCCAGCCCGTAGCAAACTAGTCATAATAGTATATCTATGTCGTGTTCCAAATTCATATCCAGGTCTATAACGTTGTTTGGTATTGTTGGCCTTTGGCCATAACATCTGTGATAAATTTCGGCTTCGATGGGATTAGGGGGACCACGGAGGCATCACTCTCCAGTTTACCCTCTCTAGAAGGCACCCCTTGTGGGTGGACGCCTACTTAGATGGCGGCTTCCATTCGCCATGTCATGAAAAACGTCAGTGGGCGTTGATGCCTTTTTGTAGCATACCCTCGGCTTTCACCGCTCAATGATCTGGGACTGCTTATTTAATTCGCAGCTAACCTACATATCTGTAGGCCGTTCAGTTATCCGCCACCTACTGACCCACCATCGTAGCTCTGAGCTTGGAGCTTTAATGGAAAATATTAAAATATTAAAATATTAAAATATTAAAATATTATTATTTTTTTATTATTAGCCTTTGAAAACAACTTGACACATATATATATTTATATCTTAGTGCCTAAGTCAGAGGCCGAAATGATTAAAGATTTCCATTCGCTTCGATCTTGTGCGCACCGTCTCCAGTCAGTCCTACCAAGCAGCGTCAGTGATTCCTCCACCTGGTCCTTCCAACGTAGTCGCGGTCTCCCTCTTTTGCGCCGTCCTTCGAGGTCTTGATAGAATACCTTTCGCGCTGGAGTTTCCTCATCCATTCTCACGACATGACCTAGCCAGCGTAATCGTTGCACTTTGATCCGCTTGACGACATCAATGTCGTGGTATAACTCGTACAGCTCATGGTTCATTCGAATCCTAAACTCGCCGTTTACGCAAATGGGTCCATATATTTTGCGGAGTATTTTTCTCTCAAACACCGCCAGATGAGCTGCATCTGCCTGTGTAAGCACCCAAGATTCGGAGGCGTACAACAGGACCGGTAAAATTAGTACCTGATACAGCTGGACTTTGGTAGTTCGAGATAGGGTGGTGTTTATAAAGTGCTCGCGTAGTCCAAAAAAACACCTGTTAGCAAGCACTATTCTCCGTTTTATTTCGAGGCTGACACTGTTGTTCTTGTTCATGGCGGATCCAAGGTAGATAAATTCATCCACTACCTCAAAGCAATAGTTTTCAACGTTCACGCTGCGTCCCCAACGGGTGGACACTTTGTTCGATGATACCATTAACTTCGTCTTGTCCTCATTCACTGCCAAACCCATTTTCGCTGACTCCCTTTCAACTGATGTGAAAACAGCTGTTACCTCTCGCATCGTTCGACCTATAATGTCGATATCATCGGCATATGCGAGCAGCATGTGGCTCTTATTAAATATGGTGCCAGACATGTTAACCGCTGCTTTCCTTAACACCTTCTCCATCACTATGTTGAACAGCATACATGACAAACCGTCACCCTGTCTAAGACCTCTCGTCGTATCGAATGGTGCAGATAGATCCTTGCCAATCCGAACAGAGGATTTGGTATTCGTAAGGGTACACCGGCAGAGACGAATTATCTTCGCAGGAATACCGAACTCAGACATGGCTTCGTATAGTCGATGCCTGATGGGACTATCGAAGGCAGCTTTGTAATCGACAAAGAGGTGGTAAGTGTCGATTTGCTTCTCATGGGTTTTCTCAAGAATCTGCCGTAGTGTAAATATCTGATCCGTCGTGGATTTGCCTGGTCTAAAGCCGCACTGATAAGGTCCAATCAGGTTTTCCACAATTGGCTTTAGACGTTCACACAGTATGCTAGACAGGACCTTATACGCAATCGGTAAGAGGCTAATTCCACGATAGTTTTTACACTCACTACGGTCACCTTTTTTGTAGATTGGACATAGCACACTGAGATTCCAATCCTCTGGCATGCTCTCCTGAAGCCAAATGTTCTCTATGAGCTGTTGCATGCTTAAAACAAGCTCATCTCCACCCGCCTTAAACAACTCAGCTGGAAGACCATCAGCCCCAGCGGCCTTGTTGTTCTTTAGGCGGGATATGGCAGTTGTTATCTCAGCTTGGCTCGGAGGTGGACACTCGATGTTATCATCTCGGATTGGTGCACAGTCTTCATCAGCCGAGTTTTCACACATCAATAGGCTGCAGAAGTGATCTTTATATATTCTCAGTACGCTCTCGGAGTCAGTAACGAGATGACCATCCTTGTCTTTACAGGAGGAAGACCTGTTCCATGTACCTTTCCTTTTATCTTCTGATAGAATTTTCGGGCTTCACCTCTGTTCCTGTAATCTTCAATACACACATTATTCCGCTCCTTAAGCTCTCGTTTTTTTCGCCTGAAGAGTCGAGTCGCCTCCCGCCTCTTCTCCCTAAACTTTTCATGAACAGCTCGCGTTGCCATTGGCTGCAGTTTGGCCCTGTATGCAGCATCTTGTTCCCGGGTGGCATCGCGGCATTGGTCATCGTACCAGGCATTATCGTTAAAGGGCTTCACATACCCTAGTACGGACCGCGCAGTCCTTTCCATCGAGTGGGCAATATGTTGCCATTGCGCGCTAGTATTTTCGGGAGTTGGAGCATCAAGAAGTAGTTGAGTGAGTTGGTCAGAATAGGCGTTGGCTATCTCCGCGGTCTGCAGTTTAGCGATGTCCAGCTTTCTCTGTGCCTGGTTGCGCAGGGTTTTCGCTCTGCTTAGCCTAGTACGCACCTTCACTGCAGTGAGGTGGTGATCCGAGTTGATATTCGCACCTCTGATCACTCGTACGTCTAAGACACTTGACGCGTGCCTTCCATCGATTACCACGTGATCAATTTGGTTTCTCGTTACTTGATCGGGAGATATCCACGTTGCTTTGTGAATGTTTTTGTGGTCAAATCGTGTGCTGCTTATTACCATGTTCCTTGCTGCAGAGAAATCAATCAGTCTGATTCCGTTTGGCGATGTGTCAGTATGCAGACTAAATTTTCCGACTGTTGGGCTAAAGACATTCTCCCGGCCTATTTTGGCATTAAAATCTCCCAGCACGATTTTAACATCATGGCCCGGGCTACGGTCATATGTTTCTTCAAGTTGGGCGTAGAATTCGTCTTTGACCTCGTCACTTTTCTCCTCCGTCGGAGCATGAGCACATATCAGGGTTATGTAGAAAAATTTTGCCTTTAGTCTTATGGTGGCGATTCGTTCACTGACAGGAGTAAACCTAGAGACCAGGTGTCGTAGTCTCTTGCCGACCACAAATCCACAACCAAACTCATGCTTTTCCGCGTGGCAGCTGTAGTACACGTCACACATCCTCATCCGCGAGCATCCATATCCAGTCCACCGAATTTCCTGTATAGCAGTAATGTCAGCCTTATACTCTTCGAGGACATCCGCCAGTTGAATAGAGGCACCTGGTCGGTAAAGAGTTCTAACATTCCAAGTGCATATTCTCAAATCATGGTCCTTAAAACGTTTGCGGTGGTCGTCAACATTTTGGGGGTTTCTTTTTCTCTTATTTCTCATTTTATTCACTGCCATTATACTGGTGGCGGGTGGCAAGCCCAGCCCACCAGGTTCTGCATTTTATTCCTACTGCCAGGAAACATTTCAGCCGCTCATTCTGAGGCAAACGCTGACCAGGAAGCCGCCCAATATGGAACAGACGCTATGGATTTTCGCAATTTAGTTTTCGGAAGATGTGGGTTGCTAACCCTCGTCCCCTAGATTGGTAATACGGCTGCTATCTGCACGTCCAATCCCACGATGCAACCATGCTTCAGCGGTTCAAGCCTACTTTCCTGAGACGTCTCTTTGACCATTCAGGATACATGGTTGTAATGCCTTCTAACTTTAGCTAACTTCTAAGCGGTTGCTTTGAAGTCATTGCCCGGGGAATACTTGGTCTAAGACCGGAAGTAGTTAGCTGCTTGGACAGTGCCACAGAGGAATCGATTCTGGTCACTCCCAAGTGAGTAACAATCAGTAACTTTCCACCTCTGAGCAAAGTCCCATTCCCCATTAAAATATTAAAATATTAAAATATTAAAATATTAAAATATTAAAATATTAAAATATTAAAATATTAAAATATTTTTTTTTTTTTTTTTTTTTTTTTTTTTTTTTTTTTGTGCGGGTGCGGTAGGGGAAATGCGTTAAGCATTCACGTCACTGACGTGGTATGTCGGACTCCCCAATGTGGTATACCGACTAAAACCCCTCCGTGTCTCCTCTCCGGGGAAGTATTCCACCTCGGAACCGCTTTCGCATTACTTCGAGGTGGTCCCCATGTAGCAATATGTGCCATCAAACATTATTGACCCGTATTTAGGTCCCCGCTATGTTGTCACTTCTCGATTCGCCGCAGCGTCGAGATCAAACTTCTTGCATCTGAGGATCCGTTCACAGTATACAGCGACAGCAGTCCAGTTCTCCTCCCTGGTGATCATTACGTCGATTATATTAGACACATGTATCTGCCCCACTGTTCTTATTAATATCTGACGATTGAGCGCCCATCGTGTGCATTCGAAGAAGGTATGCTCCGCGTCGTCCAACACATCTTCTGCCTCATACAGACAGTATGGTGTATCGCATTTTCCCATTTTGTAAAGGTACTTCCTGAAATATCCATGTCCAGATAGCATTTGTGTCAGGTAATAATTTACCTCGCCATATTTTCTTTCCACCCATTTACGGATACCCGGTATTAGCCTTGCCGTCCACCTTCCATGCTTTTCGACGTTCCACCTGCCTTGCCATGTTACAATGGTCTGCTCCCTCAGGGATTGTGATCCTTGGATGTCTGCTATTCCTCTTAAGAAAGTAGCACGGCGTTCTATTGCTAATAGATCTATTGGGATCGTGCCTGCTATAACTAACACTGCAGCAGCCGATACCGTGCGGTACGCGGAGGTGATGCGCAGCGCGGCTGTCCTTTGCGCAGACAGAAGAGATTGTGCTCTCTTTTTTACCTTTATAGTGTCGGCCCATACCTCGCAGCCGTAAAGCATAATGCTGTTCGAAGTCTCCATCAATAACCTGCGCTTGCATGGGAGCGGTCCTCCAATATTCGCCATTAATCGGCCCAGTTGTGCTACTGTTTTCCCGGCCTTGTTGGCCGCGTACTGCAGTTGGGCTGTAAAGTTTAGTTTCGGGTCCAGCCTTAGCCCTAGGTACTTCACACATTTTCTAGACTGGATTATTGTTTCTCCAATGTTTATGTCTACCTCCACGGGGATATGGCGTTTTGTAAGTAGCAGCACCTCCGTTTTGTGCATTGCCAGTTGTAGACCGTGTGAGTCAAGCCATATTTTGGTCCTTATCATGACTTGTCTCAACTTCCGCTGTGCGTCGTTTGTACTCCTGGCCGTGATCACAGCTGCTACATCATCCGCATAGCCAACCAAAAAAGTGTCCTCTGGCATGTCGAGTTTAAGGATTCCGTCGTAGCTGGCGTTCCACAAGTCTGGGCCCAATATCGAACCTTGTGCCGCTCCAGAGGTTATCCGCTTTTTCCTAAGTCCACCGCTTGTCTTATATAAAAGCTCTCTGTCCCTTAGGTAGCTTCCTATGATCCTAAGTAGGTATTGTGGTACAGCGAAGTCTTTTTCTAAGGCGTCCATCACATCCTTCCATCTTAGGCTGTTAAAAGCATTTTTAACGTCCAGAGTGGCGAGTAGGACAACAGGCCTAGTGAAATGACTTACTAGCTGTGCTGCCTCTACTGCTTCAATTACCTCTCTCAGTGCTCCAATTGTAGACATACCCGGTCTGAATCCAAATTGTCTGCAAGATAGACCCCCGCTGTCGTTTATGGCGTTACTCAGTCGTGGCTTTATTAGTCTTTCCAGGAGTTTCCCCGCTGTATCCAACATACATAGTGGCCGATACGATGATGGTGCCTCTGGGTCTCCTTTTCCTTTACTTATGAGCACTAGCTGTTGTCTTTTCCAGATTTCTGGGAATACCCCGTCTTTCAGGCAAGCATTATACATACTTAATAATATTTCGGGCCTCTTGTTTGCTATCTCCTTCATAACTTCTGCTGGTATACCATCGGGACCAGGTGCTTTCCTGGGTCGGAGACCAAGGGCAGCTGTCCTGAGTTCGTCCACCGTGAAAGGGATGATATTGGTTAAGTTCTCAGGGTGTCCTCTTTCCTCTCTAATTTCGTGGGTCGGGAATAGAGATGTCACAATATTTTCCATGGTTGTTTCGTCCATCTTGCCTATGGGGTTTTTTGCGCCCAACTTCTCCATGACAATTTTATAGCCTAGGCCAAAGGGGTCTCTGTTTATATCTTCTCGCAATTCCTCGAAAAGTTGCCGCTTTCTGTTTGCTATTGCGTTTCGCAGGGATTTCTTCGCTTCCTTGTATGCCGATGTTTCGGTTTCAGATATGCCCCTACGTCTTGCTCTCGTGGACCTTCTCCTACATCGGAGGCAGTTTCGTCTGAGAGTAGCGATATCTTCACTCCACCAGTATACTGCTTTTTTTCTAATGTTTGGAGGGTTCGTTTTGGGCATTGCCTTGTTACAGCCCTGTGTTATCACGCTCATAACCTGTCCTGTTACAGTCCTTGCGTCGTTTATAAGATCAGCTTCTACGTATCTCCTGTCAATTTCCGCTATAAGTGCAACTGCATTGAGCTTCCGCGAGTCCCACTTCCGACTATTCGGCTCGTTGTCGCAAACAGGTCGTATGTCACTTGCTGTGAAAGTGTACGAAATGCACTGATGGTCGCTGCCGGTATATATCTCTAAGACCTTCCAGTTCGTCAACTTGTGCGCCACTGACTCGGATACCAGAGTAACATCTGGTATGGTGCCCTCACATGCGTGTCTTCTAAATGTTGGTACATTTCCCACGTTCGCAACAATAAGTCCCGTTCTAGCGGCCATGTCGATGATCCTTCTTCCCCTTGGATTTGTGCTCTGCATTCCCCATTCTGCTGCGCGAGCATTAAAATCTCCTGCTACGATAAAATTTCCTCCAATCTGTAATATTTTGTCCTCGATACCTTGCAGCTTATCTTCGAATTCGTCAATGCCGTCACTGGGTGTTAAATAGCAGCTTACCAACGTAATACCTTCAAATTGCATCCATACAAAGCAGTTTCCTTTGCCCACGTTCTTTGGGTGTAACCTCCTTGTGTCGTGTATCCACAAGGCTGCTGTTGTGGTATCATCTTCTAACCAACTTCCACTGTTTTTTGCGGTGTACTGCTCGCTGATTACAGTAACGTCTGCTTTCTGTTCCAGGACGATCTGTGACAGTAAAGAGTCGGCTACTTTTCCTCTGTGCATATTAAGTTGTAATATTTTGATCATCGCTCTCTTCTTCTGCTAGTTTTGCAAGCTCTTGATCCTGGCTGGTGATCCGTCGCTTTGCCGGCTTCTGTGGCGCATATGCAGCATTTTGGAGCATTCTTGCACTCTTTAAGTTTGTGACCCTTTCCACCGCATCTGATACATATACCCATGCCCTTTCTGTCAGGTCCATTGCAATCCCATTGCATGTGGCCGGCTCCAAAACATCGGTAGCAGCGCGTTAGTTCTTCCCGGAGTTTAATTCGGCACCGGGTCCATCCAATCTTTATCTTCTCCGTTTTCAACAGGGTGTTTGCATCGGCTTCAGGAAGTGATACAAAAGCCCTGCGCTGTTCCCGGCTATTTGTATTTGTTAGTCGGATTGTGATGTCCGACTCCATCACTCCAGTCTCCGTTTCCACAGCTTTAAAAACCTCCTCGCTTGTGGAGAGGGCATCGAGGTCGCGAATCTCCAGCGTGACTTTTGGCTTAAGGTCCTTTACCTCAGCATCGCCTTTCAATACACCCTTTATCTTTTCCCGGAACTCTTCCTTTTTACCTCCTTTTCCAAGCTCAATGAGTATAGCGCCTGTTTTCGTCTTCCGAACTGTGCGTATAGCCACTTCCGAGTCCTCCGGTTTTACATTGCCCCGTATGTTCTTCAAGACATCTGAGTAGCTGTGATCACCGGTTGGTCGGATGATAACTGCCTCAGGGCGCTCTTTTGGCTTTCTGTTCCGTTTTTTGCGGTCGTTTCTCATCTTTATATTTGAAGTTTTCGTTGCCGATATTTCATCTCCCTTTGATTCTTTGGCTGATCTCGAGTGGGGCTTTTCTGAAGCGGCGTCCCTTGGTTTCTTCTTCGGCCTTACTTCGGCCGGACTAGATGCGCTGCGTTTGCTGTGAGTAGTGACGGGTGTGTCGGTGTCAGAGTCTTTTTTTGCCGGTTTATCACGAAGTGTTTTGCTGGCCTCCATCCGAGCCTTGGACTTCTCTCTCTCAGCTTCAGCTGTTTTCCAATTGTTTCGGTAGTCACCTATAATATCAAAGAGCTCATCTAGCTCCGCTACTCCGTTCTGCACGTCCATATTAATATTTCTTTGCCTGCTGATTGCCTGCCTTATTTTACGGAGAACGGCTCGGCATCTCTCCACGGTCTCTTCTTCTGAATTCCTCATTTTCAGTATGAATTCTTGTCGGGGTGAGCCGCTTGTAGCTGTCCCTGCTTGTACCACTGGAACTTGTATGTCCGTTTTATCGTGGGTGGTCCTTGGTGTCTGCTGTTCATCACCTTTTTCATTTTGAGGTTTATTTATGCTTGTAGCATTATCTGTCACTCCGGCCAAGCTTACCGGGGTAACATTGCAGGCGCTGGATATCGACGACTGGTAGCCTGCTCGCGCACTACCCAAAGCCGCCGGCACTGGGTTTATTACTCCCTGCACCGTAAACGAATTTTCTTCTCTAGACTTTTCCATTTTGATTTTTTATTCCGGGGAATCTACCCGTAGCGTTTTTAACCTGACCGCCAGGTGTCTCAAGTTTTCAGCCGCCCCTAACCTGGAGAACAGACGCTGACCAGATAGCCGCCCATTTTGGATCAGACGCCTCTGGGTTTAGATGACTGGAGGAGCCACGGGGTCGTCAATCCCCTATTTTACACCTCTCTTGAGGGCACCTCTTGTGGGTGGCCGCCTACTTAGATGGCGGCTTCCATTCGCCATGTCATGAAAACGTCTATGGGCGTTGATGCCTTTTTGTAGCATACCCTCGGTTTTCACCGCTCAATGATCTGGGACTGCTTATTTAATTCGCAGCTAACCTACATATCTGCAGGCCGTTCAGTTATCCGCCACCTACTGACCCACCATCGTAGCTCTGAGCTTGAAGCTTTAATGGAAATATTAAAATATTAAAATATTAAAATATTAAAATATTAAAATATTAAAATATTAAAATATTAAAATATTAAAATATTAAAATATTAAAATATTAAAATATTAAAATATTAAAATATTAAAATATTAAAATATTAAAATATTAAAATATTAAAATATTAAAATATTAAAATATTAAAATATTAAAATATTAAAATATTAAAATATTAAAATATTAAAATATTAAAATATTAAAATATTAAAATATTAAAATATTAAAATATTAAAATATTAAAATATTAAAATATTAAAATATTAAAATATTAAAATATTAAAATATTAAAATATTAAAATATTAAAATATTAAAATATTAAAATATTAAAATATTAAAATATTAAAATATTAAAATATTAAAATATTAAAATATTAAAATATTAAAATATTAAAATATTAAAATATTAAAATATTAAAATATTAAAATATTAAAATATTAAAATATTAAAATATTAAAATATTAAAATATTAAAATATTAAAATATTAAAATATTAAAATATTAAAATATTAAAATATTAAAATATTAAAATATTAAAATATTAAAATATTAAAATATTAAAATATTAAAATATTAAAATATTAAAATATTAAAATATTAAAATATTAAAATATTAAAATATTAAAGTATTTTTTTTTTTTTTTTTTTTTTTTTTTGCGGGTAAGGTAGGGGAAATGCATTACGCATTCGTGACAGTAGTCACGTTATGTCGGACTCTCCAATATGGTATACCGACTAAAACCCCTCCCTGTCTCCTCTCCGGGAAGTAATCCACCTCGGAACCGCTTACGCATTACTTCAAGGTGGTTCCCATGTGGCCATGTACGCCAACCTTCTCGATTGACCTGCTTTCAGGCCCCCGCTTGGTCTCCCCTGCACCTCAGGAAACTGCGGCGTCCAGGTCTAATTTTTTGCACCTAAGGATCTGCTCCGTGTATTTTGCTACCGCGATCCAATTTCCTCGACTGGTGGTCATAATATTAATAATATTATCGGCTGTTATTGTTCCCACCTCTTCTGTGAGTTGTTGACGATGAGCCAGCCAGCGTGTGCACACAAAAAAAGTGTGTTCTGCGTCATCCACAACCTCATCTGTTTCGTACAGACAGAACGGATTGACACATTTTCCGATTTTATTTAGGTACTTCCTAAAGTATCCGTGTCCGGATAACATCTGAGTTAGGTAGTAGTTTACCTCTCCACATTGTCGTTCCAGCCAAATTTTGATGTTCGGTATAAGCTTCGCTGTCCACCTTCCGTGTTTTTCGCTATTCCACCGTTCTTGCCACGACGTTATAGTCTGGTCTCTTATTGACATCCCAGGGTTGCCGGATACCTTCATTAGGTATAATGTGCGTCGTTCTCTTGCTAACAGGTCAATTGGAATCGTGCCTGCTATTACCAGTACAGCGGCCGCTGATACTGTGCGATACGCCGAACAGATTCGTAAAGCAGCTGTCCTCTGCACAGCTAAAATAGACTGTGCTCTCTTTTTTATTTTATCGCCTTCGGCCCATATTTCACATCCATAGAGCATGATGCTGTTTGCGGCCTCCATCAGTAGTTTGCGCCTGTGCTGCAGCGGTCCTCCTATGTTTGCCATTAGGCGACTTAGCTGCGCAGTTGTTCTTCCGGCTCTGTTAGCCGCATGCTGTATCTGGGCTGCGTACGTGAGTTTAGGATCCAGTCTTAATCCCAGATATTTCACCGATCTCTGGGTCGTGATTGTGACATCTCCAATATTCACATCCAACTCTACGGGGATGTGACGCCGCGTAAGTAGAAGTATTTCTGTTTTCTGCATTGCCAATTGTAGACCATGAGTATCAAGCCAAGATTTCGCTCTCATCATAACTTGTCTCAGCTTACGTTGTGCATCGTCCGTGTTTCGAGCCGTGATGACGGCTGCAATGTCGTCGGCATATCCTACTAAGAAAGTGCCCTCAGGCATTTCCATCTTCAGGATTCCGTCGTAGCTGACGTTCCACAGGTCTGGTCCCAGTATTGATCCCTGAGCCGCTCCGGAAGTGACTTGTTTCCTTTTTGGTCCGCTGCTCGTGTTGTACAAAAGCTCCCTATCTCTTAGGTAGCTTCCTATTATCCTCATAATGCACTGTGGCACAGAGAAGTTTTCTAAAGCGTCCAGTACGTCTTTCCATCTTAGGCTATTAAAAGCATTCTTTACATCCAACGTGGCGAGGAGTACAACAGGTCTACTGTAATGGTTCACTCGTTGTACGGCATCTACTACCTCCGTCACTTCTCTTAGGGCCCCAATCGTTGATCTACCCGGTCTGAAGCCGTATTGTCTACTGGATAAGCCACCTCTAGCATCTAACGCATTTGTAAGCCGTGGCTTAATCAGCCTCTCAAACAGTTTCCCCGCAGTATCCAGCATACAAAGTGGCCTGTATGATGACGGGGCTTCTGGATCTCCTTTTCCTTTGCTGATAAGCACTAGCTGTTGCCTTTTCCAAACTTCTGGGAATACACCTTAAAATATTAAAGTATTAAAATATTAAAATATTAAAATATTAAAATATTAAAATATTAAAATATTAAAATATTAAAATATTAAAATATTAAAATATTAAAATATTAAAATATTAAAATATTAAAATATTAAAATATTAAAATATTAAAATATTAAAATATTAAAATATTAAAATATTAAAATATTAAAATATTAAAATATTAAAATATTAAAATATTAAAATATTAAAATATTAAAATATTAAAATATTAAAATATTAAAATATTAAAATATTAAAATATTAAAATATTAAAATATTAAAATATTAAAATATTAAAATATTAAAATATTAAAATATTAAAATATTAAAATATTAAAATATTAAAATATTAAAATATTAAAATATTAAAATATTAAAATATTAAAATATTAAAATATTAAAATATTAAAATATTAAAATATTAAAATATTAAAATATTAAAATATTAAAATATTAAAATATTAAAATATTAAAATATTAAAATATTAAAATATTAAAATATTAAAATATTAAAATATTAAAATATTAAAATATTAAAATATTAAAATATTAAAATATTAAAATATTAAAATATTAAAATATTAAAATATTAAAATATTAAAATATTAAAATATTAAAATATTAAAATATTAAAATATTAAAATATTAAAATATTAAAATATTAAAATATTAAAATATTAAAATATTAAAATATTAAAATATTAAAATATTAAAATATTAAAATATTAAAATATTAAAATATTAAAATATTAAAATATTAAAATATTAAAATATTAAAATATTAAAATATTAAAATATTAAAATATTAAAATATTAAAATATTAAAATATTAAAATATTAAAATATTAAAATATTAAAATATTAAAATATTAAAATATTAAAATATTAAAATATTAAAATATTAAAATATTAAAATATTAAAATATTAAAATATTAAAATATTAAAATATTAAAATATTAAAATATTAAAATATTAAAATATTAAAATATTAAAATATTAAAATATTAAAATATTAAAATATTAAAATATTAAAATATTAAAATATTAAAATATTAAAATATTAAAATATTAAAATATTAAAATATTAAAATATTAAAATATTAAAATATTAAAATATTAAAATATTAAAATATTAAAATATTAAAATATTAAAATATTAAAATATTAAAATATTAAAATATTAAAATATTAAAATATTAAAATATTAAAATATTAAAATATTAAAATATTAAAATATTAAAATATTAAAATATTAAAATATTAAAATATTAAAATATTAAAATATTAAAATATTAAAATATTAAAATATTAAAATATTAAAATATTAAAATATTAAAATATTAAAATATTAAAATATTAAAATATTAAAATATTAAAATATTAAAATATTTAAATATTCAAACATTTGATCATAATTCAATCTGTATTCAATGTGCAATGTCGAAAGACAATAAATTGCCATCTCTGACCATCTCACTTTTTTTGCGAATTCCTCTCTGTTTATCTTTCTCTTTTTTGTCTGTGGGCGAACTACACATGCGTCACGTCACAATATTTTTTTGGGGGTTTTACCAAACTACCAAACACAGTTGGTAGTAATACGTACTATGTAATTGTTTGGGCTTTGCCACTTCAATTGCTGGTTGGTCATTGTGACGTCACAACTGCGAGTTCGTTCCATTCATTTAATTGAATTGTTGGCACCACGAGTACTGAGTGTATGTGCGCACTTACAAGTATATGCGAATGTGCGGTGGTTACCCGCATTCATGCTCTGGCTATGGTAGGCCTCAGCTCCATCGGTGGCTTCTTTATGTTTTTTTTTCATTTTATTTAATTATCATTCCTTTGTTTCACTTCTCTTTTAAACTTCAGTTAACGGATCCATGACGTTATGTTCAATTACTGCAACGTGCAAATATTTATCTGTAAAATAAATAATATGCAATGTGCAACAGTAGTTTTTTTCCATTTGGGGAGGGGATTTTTCCCTATACCCTACACTTTGATGGGGCATATGACCTATGACAACTAGTTAGAGACAGTGGCTACTAATCTTCTGTAACCATTACTCAAAACAAATTTTTGAGTAAAGCGATAGTAAAGTTTCCCTCTCTGTGGAAGTGAGTTTTTACTGTTTTATTTAATTGATTTTTTACATTCCTTTCCAATTTTTTTGGGGCTTGGGAGCAGTTTCATATGAAAATTTAAAATTTTTTACATACAAAATCAAAAATTAATTAAATTTGCCACTCTATGTGGGCTTTCTTAAGCAGGCTCACATATTTGGAAATCTGTCAATAAATCCCTTTTTTTAAATAATTTCAATGATACCCCTTATCCACTAAATGTTAGTATCCCATAAACCTTTTAAATCTTCAACGGCGATGCTAACATATTTTGTTGGTTTCTTAAATTGACTTGAATAACATTTGGTCGCTCGTTGCTGCCGGGAAAACCTTTGGTAAATTACACATCAATAAAATAAACAATTTTATTATCAAATCATTAGAGGATTCCAACATTTTTATTCTCACCCTGGCAATGACTTTGTGCTGTTCGTTCGTTTCCTCAGGCATATTTAATATGAGAGACACACAGTGGCCCACAAAGCCCAAGGATGGTGTGGAAATGACAGTGGCTACGAATGAATCGTCGTCAGGCACTTGTTGGTTGGTGGTGATTGTCTGGTTGGTGGACAGTAATTTGTAAGAGTTTTATAGTTTGAGTGAATTTTTGGTCATTCCAAGAAAAAGAAAAATGTTAACCAATTCTTGTATAACAGAGACCATCAAGACATTGAGGCAATTCCGCCCGACCAAATGCACAAGCCATAAGGCTACGACGTATGAACAACGTATCTATTTTTTGTTTTGTATCCTTTTGGCTCTCACATCCCCGAAGCATTAAACACATAAAAAGCCAAAACAAATAGCAAGACGACAAGAGCAGCGCACGAAGACAACGTGAGGCAGGATTGAATTGTACAGCAGAGTGCGACAGAGTGCAGGGAAGGCAGCAACAGTTTTCTTTCATTGCACAGCAGTGTGTGTGTGTGTGTGATAGGTTCAACACCAAGCTACGCAAAGAAGTGTGCGAGAGTGTGTTAAAAAATGCATGAACATTGCACGCCGTTTTTTTTATATGCCACCAGGAGCGACAAAAAACACAAACAACAGCAGCAACAACAACACCAACGGTGGCAACAGGCAGGCAGGCAGTCATCCAGCCAGCCATGGCACCCCAATGTTTGTTTGTGTGCCTGAATAAATGGATGCCACCACTACCACAACACAATGCCATCTTAGGCTGCAAGCAACAAGCAAGCAAAAGCCTGCCACAGCACCACAACGAGGAGTATACGGAAGTGTTGCAAGAAGTTTCAGGTGCTTTGCTTTGGAGACGAGGCGGCGGCAACAGCGGCAGTCTGTAATGCTTAACGTACGTGAATTTCCCCAGTTGCACTCAAGTTCTCATTTTTCTGTTCACGTACTTCGATTAAACTCTCATTTCGGTTATAATTTCAACATTTTACGGTTGCATGAAGGCATTAAATTGTTGCATCACTCAACTGTGCTGGAGCTCACTGCATGACAATTAACTAACATCGAGGTTTACACTGACACAATTTGGTCAATTATTTTGGGAGAAATGCAACATTTTCTTAGAAGGTATTCAAAACTATTAAGGTAATAAAGGAATTGATGCTACGTAGTCTCGTTTTCTTTGTTATCATTGTAGTTTCTACAAAAATCGCAGTGGGAAATTTCCAACCGGACGGGTTATTACAGCTACGATATTCCACAGATGAACTCTAGACAGGTTCAGCGCAAATCGTGTCCTCTGTATAACCAGAGTGGGCCTTGTTTGAACACGGTGCAAGTGGGTTTTCTCACCCATTAGCAATGAGGTTCAGTTTCCTCATAAATACACAGGATTCTGAGAACTGCACGTGAAAATAGCCCCAAAAATAAGATGTTCTGCATCATTCTTTTTGACAAGTTACATGCCATAATAATTTAACATCGATTTGAAGTTAGTAAGTATTGTATAGGGGAATTTGTCACGTTTTAGGCTCTTTTGTTGTATGGTGGCGTATGATTTTCATAAGTTACATTCCACTTAAATCATACGCCACGGAGTACAACAATTTTATCATAACTGCTATAAAATAAACCCAGTTAAAAATCATTTGATATATGGAAGAGTGAAACTTATGTAGGGAAACCTCATATGAACAGATTAAAGGAATTGTAATTCTTTTTTAAATTTGTTTCAGCTAAATCGAACTAGTGGTTCTCGAGTTATGTCAAACAAATTCCCCTATACGATACTTACTAACTTCAAATCGATATTAAACTATTATGGCATGTAACTTGACAAAACGATTGATACAAAACTTCTTCTTTTTGGTGATTCTTTCATGTGCAGTTTTCCTGTAACCAATGTGAGGGTAACCGTCGTATGTCTCACTATCTCCTCTCTGCTATTCTAATAACTGCTATTTTAACCTGAACTATGCTAGAGTGATCCGGTAGCTTGATCGATAGTTTCAAATTCAACTCCTCCGAAAAGATTCCATAGTCCGCCCAGTTGAGGCCAATTGCCCTTTTGAAATTTACTTGAAATACTAAATTTATCAAAAATACTTCAAACTTGACCAAATATTTATGATTTTGAATACCCCCAAAATTTGTATAAACCTTTTTACAAACATTGAATGGTATCTGAGCTTCGGCATAACCGAACATAATAATCTTACTTGTTTTTATCTTAAAAGTGTTTTTTAAACTTGTAAAAATAACCAACTCTAAACGAATTTGAAATTGAATACAAACTTTGACGAATTACTAAAATGTATTTATTTATTTACATTATATTATACTTATATTAATATAAGAATAATATTATAAAAAAGATAGCAAACTGGCGGCTAAGGCCATCGGCTAATTTATTTTTTAATATGTTGGAATTTACTGGATATTTTAATTTATAAATAAAAATAAATTTTTTGTTTCCACATAGTTTTAAACAGATATATTTTTATATTTGTTAGGAAAAAATTTCTTAAACTGAATTTATAAATTTACGGCCTTATTCATAAAAAATTTCTAAAGTAGGTATGAAGCGTTCTCTAGCTAAAGTATTCTTCAGCTCTAAAAAACCTTTAATAAGAAATTGTATTCATAAACGTTTTTTATCAGTACTTTAGCTTTATGTGTTCCGGTGACAACGCCGACTGTTATTGGTCGTTAATGATGTACAAAAAAAGCTTTATAGTCGGATACAAAAGCTTTATAATCGGATACCAAATATGTATTTGCACTTACAATAAACTATGAACATTATTGTAGCTCAATTTTTCATTGACTACGATTCTCATGACGGTAAGAAAGACGTTAAAGTAAAAATTGAATTAACAAATTTTATTTTCTTTTCCTTATGTTGAAATAATATTCGGATACCGATTTCATTTTTTCCTTGTTTTGATTGTTTATACATCACGAATATTATTTCATTATTTACAAATAATTTTTGAAGAATTTTGGAGAAATATTTTTTAAAATGGAATTCATGAATGAAAAGTGTCTATTTAGATACATTTCTATGTGCGCGATGATTAAGAAGAAAATTTCCTTCACAACGTATACACGCAACAACTCTTTCCAATAGGAAAAATGCAGAAAAACTCAAAATAAAGGTCTCAAATTCATGAATAAAGTATAAATTGTATAAACGTCAAGTTATAGCACGCTTAAAGTGGAGACAACCCTACTTTAACTTATTGAAGATGTAAATCGTTTATGAATATTGTTTTGTCGAAATTTGCTTAAAAATGCATTATAAACCCCTTATAAGTTTTTATGAATAAGGCCGTTAATGTTTTGAAAAAAATGTCGAAGTATAAATAGTATTTTTAATTTTTAAATTAAAAATCAAATTTTATGTTTTAAATTTTGTTTAAAAAAATAATTTTTTAAATGTTTTACAAAAATAATTTTTAAACGTTTAAAAAAAATAATTAAATTTTTGTGGCATATTTTTCAGTACTTAATATTTTTAATTAAATAAATAAATTTATTGGCAACAAACATATATCTGTGGTTTTTTTCATGCTAAATTTTTATTTTTAATATTTAAATCATATTTTCAATTTAAAATAATATATTATGTTTTAGGTTTGGTTTAAAAAAATTTTTTTTAAATTTTTAAGAAAATAAATAAATTTGTGTGGCATATTTTTCAGTGCTTAATATTTTTGAATAATTAGGTTTATAGGAACAAATTTTTGAATGGAAAATTTAAAACAATTTTTAGAATTTTTTTTTTAAAATTGTGGAACTTACGCCAAATTGTTAATTTTAATATTTAAAAAATATTTTAACTACAAATTAGATTTTATGTTTCAAATTTGGTTAATTTTTTTTTTGTTTAAATGTATTAAAAAAATAATTTTTAAAATTAAAAAAAAATAAAATTTTTTTTTTTAAATGTTTAAACAAAACATTTATGTTTTAAAAAATAACTGAATTTGTGTGGCATATTTTTAGTGCTAAGATTTTTTAATAATTAAGTTTATAAGAAAAAAATTTATTTTTGGAAAATTTAAAATTATTTAAAATTTAGACAAAATTTTTATTTTAATAATTAAATATTACTTTTAATTTTGTAATTAAAAATTAAATTTTTGTTTAAAATTTGGGGTTTAAGCATTTTTTTGTAATTTATTGTTAATACAAATTACTTAAAATAAAAAAAAAACTTAATTTCCCTTTTTACACTATGAATGATGTATGGGATAGCTTCTCGCGTTGTTGTGAATTAACACGCTTTCTATTTTTATATTCACAACTAACGGCACCTACTTGTTTATCGACGAATGCGAACGTCACTGTTTGAGAAGCTCTTACTAGACACGCCGATTGACTCAGCGCTTATACTGCGAAGTTGCGGTCAAGAACATTCGAGGGGAGCCGAAAATGAAAGAAATTTTTTTTTTTAAGATGACTGGAGCCAGGTTTGAACCTGCTATCTCCCGCATGGTAGTCACGTGTTCTAACCACTATGCCACGGCCGGTCCCAATAACAATTTTAATTCTGTAATTAAAAATGAAATTTAATGTTTAAAATTTTGTATAAAATTTTTTTTTTTTAAATTTTTTTAAATGTTATAAAAAAATAAGTGAATTTGTGTATTGTGTTTTTGCAAACTTAATATTTTTAATTATATATTTTAATTTTTTTTTTAATTTATTTAAATTTATTGAAAAAAAAAAATTTTGAAAGCTTAAAATTATTTTAATTTTTTTTTTTAAATTTGGAATTTAACCAATTTTTTTTTATTTTAATATTTATTTTTAATAAAAACTATTTAAAATGATTTTAAAAATCAATGTTTTTGAAAATAATTGTGAAATTTTATTATTGTAATATCAGTTTCTCTAAACAGCAAAAAAAGTCTAAATCTACGCCAACGAATCAACAGTTTATATTACAGAATACTATACGATAACTATACGCATCATTGCACATCTCCCTCCCTCTCCTACGTAACCATGTTTGTACATCATTTGGGTACCATTTATCACTGTAACTTTTCATAACTACGAGTTGTTTCTTGAACACAATTCAACATCTTTGTGCTAGACAACTCTGAACGCACATATGTATGTATCTACTAGTGGCTGCTACACCAGTCAGTGACATTCATGCCTCGCGCCCAATAACTCATTCGATTTATTTGCTCTCTCCAGAAGAAGTTTTATTTAAGCTCCGCTTCTCGACTACTCTGATTTGTTTCTTACCCAGTGGGGATTTCACATGTTGCACTAAAGGACGGACGGACGAACGGTTACAATACTGCCATGGTATCTTTTGTGTTGTCTAAGCGGCACATTATGTGCTGCATGATAAGCGAACACCAGTAGTTGGGGAGGTTTGCTTGATGTTATCATGCCCTGCGAAACTCGTATCAAAGTGGGTACAATCTGCCATGATGACGTTTAAAACGTGTGCGCACGAAAGGTAAACGTTATTCACTGCAAAGCGATGCGTTGCAATGTGATACGCTGATGTTATTGTTGTACATTAGTTGCTGCGGTAATTCTCTAAATTGATAGCCCGACAACTACGGTGACATCAGGTGTACAAAAATGAGAATGTATTTTTGTTCAACATAAAGTGGAATAAGAAGGATTTATTTCAATTTTATTTTCTCAGACAGTCTGAGAGGATGTGTAGAAGCAAGTCTAGGCATCGCTATTGTAGGCGCTTCAGTTAAATTAGTATTAACGAATATTATGGAAATAATGATAGAACTTGACAGTAAATGCTCGATTCTACTATCGAAGGGTAAGAAACCCCTATACTCAGTTTTTCGACATTGGTAACCAGACATGTTTAGATTGCCTATATACGTTCAGATATAGTGATAGTGATATAGTGATAGTGATATGTTCACAAAAGTTGTTTAACTTTACCGTGGCTTCAATGTTGGCAAACATTGTTTGTGAAAAATTTGGACTCCCTCAATGATATGCTGAAAAACTGGAAAAAGTAATTTCTTCCTCTATTTTTTTTTAAAAAAAGGGCAGGAAATTATTTCTTGTTCCTTATTTGGCAGAGTGTTAATAAAATTTATGCACAAAACTCCCAGCAAGATTATTGCCAAATATAGTTTAGCGCTATCACGAAGTGTGAGTTAGCTGCTAGACAAAAACTGACGACACCTTTTTTTGGAGAGGCTCACTGCTTTAAAGAATCTTCTGAGGCCCATCAACAAATTAGCAAAACTGTGTGTACGGTTTTATTTCTCTTCGACAGAAGAATCGAACCTATACTGTTAAGTTTTTGTGTTTTTTTCACTGTTGCACTGTCATATCAACATGTGGCGCTGGAGACGTTCATAAAAGTCTTCAGTAAAGATTGGCAAGGACCTTACGGAGCCATTCTACACCAAACCTAAGGTCTAAAACAAGGCGACGGCCTATCGTGCGATATGATAATGAGGAAAGCTGCATTAAACACGAGTGGCACAAAATTCCACCAAAGCCACATGCTACTCGCATACGCTGATGACGTAAACATCATCGATCGAAAACTGTGGGATGTGACTGCAGCCATCACAGGTATACGGTCTAATTTTTCTACACATTTTTTGTATTTCTATATTTTCTTTATTCTCTATATTTTCCATATTTTTAATATTTTTCATATTTTTGATATTTTTCATATTTTTAGTATTTTTAATATTTTGGATATTTGTGATATTTTTAAAATTTTTTAATATTTTAAATATTTTAACTATTTTGAATGTTTTAAATATTTCTATAATGTTTAATATTTTTAATATTTTTAATATTTTTAATATTTTTAATATTTTTAATATTTTTAATATTATCAATATTTTTAATATTTTTAATATTTTTAATATTTTTAATGTTTTTAATATTTTTAATATTTTTAATATTTTTAATATTCTTGATTTTGTTTTTTGTTGATCTGTATTGAATTATGATACTGTCATAGTTCGGTTTGAGATCAGTTCTATTGGCAATTATTTATTATTTCCAATAGGTTTTTAGTCAAGAGTGTGAAATGTATTATGTTGACAGCAGGTTAGGCGTATGACGCCATTTCGACATTAACCACAATCTGTCGTCAGCGCCCTTTGCTGTGCCTTCTCCTCTATCATCACACACCTTAAGGGAAGAAAGCATCTCAAAGCTAATGAGAACTTTTCCCAACGGTGGGAAGATAGCATCCTAGTATTATGTTGGCATGTTGTGCGCTTCGAGGATGCTTTCTTCGCACCCATATTCATTATCGCCTTGTCGAGTACTGACTGGGTATCAAATTTTATCTCTCTAGCTACAAAAAAGTTTTTCCACGCCCACTCCGCCCATTAGGTCAAAAATTAAAATTTCGTCTGCATTTTTATATTCGTATAGCCGAGCACTATATATGTTTAAAATTGTATCTTCTTAGCTTTAAAAATATGTTTTGCCACGCCCACTCCGCCCATTGATCCAAAATTAAAATTTCGTCTGCGTATTAATATTCGTGTTGCCGAGTACTATTTGTGTACCAAATTTTATTTCCCTAGCTCTAAAAAAATGTTTTGCCACACCCCATCCGCCCACTGGTCCAAAATTAAAATTTCGTTTGCATACTCATCTTAGTGTTCTCAAGTACTATCTGTGTATAAAATTTGTCTCCATAGCTCAAAAAAAAGTTTTGCCACGCCTATACCGCCCATGGGATCAAAAATTAAAAAAAAAAATTATAGCCTACGGAATTTTCCACAGTGTACACTAACTGTATTTCAAATTTCATTGATATCGGTTCAGCAGTTTACGCGTGATTGAGCAACAAACATACAAACAAACAAACAAACAGACAGACATTCACATTTGTAATATTAATAGGATTAATAGGATAGGATAACTATATTTTCAGCTATATTTTTCATATTTCCTAATTTCTATATTTTCTATATTTTATATATCTTTTCTATGCTCTAAGCCTTCTATATATCCCCTGATTTTGTTTTAATGCTCTTCACATTCCACATCTTCTATGTCATCTACCTGCACATTTGTTATATTGTCCTTCTCCTTTTCCCCATTAAGTGAATCTAAATATTTATGAATATGTTTATAGCCTTTAACAACTTCATATAATACCGTTAATAACATAATTGACGTTATCGCTCGAAGCTTTATGAATATGCGTAATAAATTCCTGCAATTATTATTGAATGGCTGCAAAATTTTGAGCCGTTCGTCGTCGTCGTTGTTGTTGAAAACGGAAATTCAATTAAGCAAATTAAAATCATAATTATATTACACTCGATACAAGTAGTATTCAGTGTACTATCCTCTGTACCTCTCTTACGCTACGTAGTACACACAAGCACACACATATTCATATACGCCCATACACACAACTGCATACGTTGTTTATATCGACAGATGACACAACACGAGTATTTACTCTGCCAACGTGTATGTGTGCGAATATGTGTGGGTGAGCAGTAGATCCTGAAAATCCTTTAGTCTGAAAATTTGCGTTACAAAAAAAAACATCAGCCAACACACACGCGACTGTCATAATCATTGGAATATGCCAGAAATTGGTTAGCATATTTTTGTAAATCGTAGAGAGAACAGAAAAAAATATTCTGCAAATAATATGAGACGTCCGTCAACGCAGTAGTGTCATTGTATCCCCCCCCCCCCCCCCCCACCGAGGGCTACTCAATGTGGTGCAGTGACATGACCATGTTTGAAGAGTGAACAACAGCGAGGTGGTGGTCTATGGCGGCACCATGGAATTGGATTTTGGTTATTGACATGGAGGGGATGTAACTGCATTTGGGTAACTGTTGCTTCACCAACCGTTTTTATTATTGACTGTTATTAATACACATTAATCCATACATTGTGGACGACTTTTATACAAGCGCCGCAGTGTGTAATCGATTTTCCATTGACTCCCTATTTGTTGTTCATGTTCGCAGTTGCAGTCAACAAAACCTTTCACAGCGAACAATTTCAAACGATAGTCCTGCGGGAACTTTTACACTGTTGCTGTAGTCAATGATATGCAAGTGAGAGGGGAGGGGCGGTGTTTGGCATTGTGAAAATATTTGCTAATTTAATTTGAAACCACAAATAAATTTAATCTGTCAACACCGCATAATCCGCCAATAAACGAAAATGTTTCGGATGGTCCACAGACGCATTTTGTTGCGGAAAATGTTGATAATCAAATTATTTGGTTTCAGGCCTTTTTCAAAAATCAAATAGTCAAGACTCAGTCAGGGCTATTGGTTGGGGGGTGTGTGTGTGAGGGGAAAAGGACTGCGGTTCATCACTGTGTGGGTAAAGTTGATAGCAATAAATGGGGGCATATTTAGTGTTGGATGTTATTTAGGCTATGCACTATGAAGTAAGATCGCATTGTCTGAGAGCTTTTGTCAAAGTAAAAATTTTATAAATCTCTTTATAATCTTTAATATCTTTGCAATTGTAGAAATCTTTCAAATCTTTTTAATGTTATTACATTTATTATACATTTTTTAAATTAAATTTCTGTCACATCATTTCATCAGCCTTCAACTCCACTCCCTCTCCCTCCGACCCCTACAATCCTTTAGTGTCCTGCAAACCAACAAAGTGATATTAGTTGCGAAACTTTACAACATAATACTTGTAATTGTAGACTTTTGTTCCATCATCTTGTGCCTGGCAGATGTCTGTCTGTCTCTCTGTCTTTTAGGACAAAAGTTTAGTAGTTCCCCCCTCTCCTCATATAACACAAGAAAAAAATACACCAAATTCCACTTAATGCATTCAACATATTTGCAACTAAAGGAGAACATAACAGGACCAACGACAACGACATACACAAGAGCAACAACAGTGTGACAACGGCCAGAAAGGAAGCAAGAAAACGCTATTGTTTTCGCTGCCATTGTCCTGTGTTTGTTTTTTTTTTTGGGTAGCACCAAAGAAAGAAAAGAAATTTTGAATGATTGGGTTGTGGTGACAATTTTATGCCTAATGGCCAAATAATAAAATGCAAACATAACGACATAACGAATGAGTGGATGGTTGACGAAATGAATGAGCAGCAACGAATGACTACAATAGAAATGAACCAGCGCGCACCCTTAAGATTTCCGGGCACACTTTCTCATACCCAGTGCCTAAATATTTGCTCCTACCCTGTGCCCCCACCACTGCAAGAGATGTGCAATATCATATTTCAAAATTGGACTTTGGTCTGTGGACATAGATATCCATATGTTTGAGTACATAGTAGGCAGGACAGTGGTTTAAAGCTGTGAACATTAGTAAAAAGAAAATAAATTTCTATTACACCTAATAAAAAATATTGGGATTGGGAATGGTCACAATCAGGTGACGAGCGCCGTCTTTATACCCTCATCCTACGGGTAGGGGGTATATATCACTTAAAACGACCCAAAAGTGTAATACATAGAAGGAATCACTTTAGACTTTAGGTTTATTTGACCAAATTCGATTCATGACTTTTAAAGTAGTTAGAGTCATGTCCGTCTGTCTGTCTTTCTGTCCGGCTTGTACGCACGATAACTTTCGATAGACGTAACCAAATGTTTTGAAACTTTGCGTAGTTTAATATTTCCCCAAAACTACTTAAGGTAAAGCGATGGGCTACATGACCACGCTCCTTCTGGTACCTCCCATACAAATGTACTATTCCGCCCACTTTAGAGATGGAGTAATAATATCAATACACCGTAAGCGATCGTGCCCAAATTTTGTATTTAGAAAAGCTATATTAGGATAAAGCTTTGGGGAAATAACAGTAAGTCTAGTCCCTGCTGGTACCTCCCATACAAATGTACCCTTTCGTCCACTTCAGAAATTGATTAATATTATTAATACACCCAAAGCGATCGTGCGTAAATTCTGTTTTTAGTAAAGCTACAGCATGACAAAGTTTTTGAGAAAAAATCTGAAAGACTAGCCACGCCCCTTCTACTACCTCCCATACAAATGTATCATTCCGCCGACTTCAGAAAGCGACTCGACACGATCGTGCCTAAATTATGTATTTTGTTAAGCTTTAACAGGATAACGTTTTTGAGAAAAAATCTTGGAATAAAACCAGTTCAAAATCATTTGATGAATGGACAAGTGAAACTGTTGATTATGTAGAGAAACGTTATATGAACAGATTAAAGGAATTGTAATTCTTAATTTTTTTAAATTTGTTTCAGCCAAATCGGACTAGTAGTTCTCGAGTTATGTCAAAGAAAAGAGCCTAAAATGTACTGTACCAAAAGATACTTCTGATGTGCCACAGAGTACTTTTCTTGTATCAAAAAGTTATTTTTATTGTTCCAAAAAGTAAATTGACGGTACCAAAATGAATCTCATGTACCATTTTCCAATGTAGCACAAAGTACTTTTGTTGCACCAAAATTTATTTTCAATGTACCAGAAAATATTTTTTTAGTAACAAAAGTTACTTTTATTGTGCTAAAAAGAACTTTTATTGTATCAACAATATAATTTCTTGTACCATTCTTCAATAAAGCACAAAGTACTTTTGTTGTTCCAATATATACCTTGAAAGTATTTTTATTGCACCAATAGTACATTTGGTGTATCAATAAAGACTTTTATTGTTCAAAAAGGTACCTTTATTTTATCAAAAGTACTTTTAATATACAAAAAGGTACTTCTGATGTGCCACAGAGTACTTTTGTTGTACCAAAATTTACTTGCAATGTACCAGAAAGTATGTTAATTGTACCAAGAGTACATTTGCTGCACCAATAAATACTTTTATTGTGGCAAAAAGTACTTTTGATGTACCAAAAAGTACTTTTGATGTGCCACAGGGTACTTTGTTTTACCAAAAGTTTTTTTTATTGTACCAAAAGTACATTTATGGTACCAAAATGAACTTCCAAAGTACATGAAAACATTTTTAGTGTACAAAGAGTACATTTGCTGCAAAAAGTTTTTTTTTGTTGTTTTGCGTATTCGATATGTTATGTCTTTAATGAAATTTAATGAGGATTATTTTTGTGGAACATTTGAACTCTCTATCTCGACTCCTCAAATGTCCTTTTCGTCCTCAACTCTAAAAAACTCACAAAAGTGCTTTCAAATGGGTCTTAAGAACATTACAACTTTCTATAAAAATATTGCTTAGAAAATTTTACTCTGAGCGTTCTAAGACAAACAGTAATATTATAAGTTTCCTAGCTTTACAATTGAACAACAAAATTATTAAGCATTTTAAACCACATTGCACCTTTTACATATTCTTCCCCCTTTAATCTTCCCCAGTAGACTTAAACAAAAAATTATCATGTCACAAAATGTCTTTTTTTTTGTTCAAACTACTTTTTTACTTTGTTCAAACTAAAACTAAAGTACAATATGATGTTTATGTTGTCCATAGCAAAGAAAACGGCAACTTAACAACAAACAGGACGAATAAGAAAACTTTTGTGATAATATCGTTATATATTATAAATATTGAAAAAAAAACAAAAACTAAATGTAAGAACAAACATTCACAAGCGCACTCACATTTGAATACAACAAAACATAAATTGTTGTAGAATTTGAAATTATGTTTTTATTTCTCTTCATCCTATTCCTACAAATATCCTATATCTTTTAATAAACATTACTGCTTCAAGTAAGTCTGAGTGGATGAGAAGGCCGAGGAGTGTGGAAAATGAAGTCCTGTGCCTCTATCTAAATGTGAATATAAAATTGTAACAACGACGAGAGTATTATACCTAGTACCAGTACGAGTACGAGTGTTATACGACTGCAGTGCATTTGCCGACAGTTTATGGGCTCATTGGTCTCAGGGATGTAAATGCACCTCCAAAAACAGACATCAGCTAACACACACACTTATGGCAAAGGTAGATAGCATTAAACCCCTGCCACCTAGCCGCCAGCAGACAGGCATTACTACCAAAAAGATCCATGCCCCTCCCTTAATCTCACCCCCTGTGCAGAATGCCTCATGTTGCAGTTTCATTACCATTTCACAATATTTACTACATGAAACATTTCATTTTATGGGTCTCGAAATGAACAAATGACGCTCGTGCCTCTCTGACTTTAGTCGGCTGCTGTTGGATTACAATATTGTCTTAATACTTAGAGGAGTAGGTACTTTATGCACTTACATACATACAGACATATGAACGTATTTGTATGTTTGTACTTTCGCATCTAACATTTTTGGATAAACAAGTGTATGTAGTAGACCTCATACGCCTGCAGCAGGACGAGCCAACTCTGTGTTGGCTGACACCACACACACACAAATACACATATACAAACACACATATAGAGGCAAGTGAGAGTCTACTAAAATATTTTGGCATTTTGCATAATTTATGAATTGAATTCATGGCGTAAACACATGCAACCAAATGTCTTTCACATTTTAAACCCCAAATAGGTCTGTCCGTCCGTCCATTCAGTAGAGAGACAACAAAAACATCAGCAGCTTTAACCAGCGATTTCTACTAGCATTTCATCAGATGTGAAGCTACCAACTTGTGTGTCCAGGATATAGAGTTGATGAGTACATAGTTGTTTGTGAATGAAATCGAACTCGTCGTATGAAATTGCTTTGGCAAATTGTGATGTTTTGCCACAAATTGAATAGGTGTTTGTTTTTGTTGTTATTTTAGGGGATGAGAGGTATTGACTACTCTTTCGCATTTTGGCCAAAATTGCAACACAGGTGTTGAATGGTGCTATGCCGTAGAAAGGTGTTCTAATGTACGAGGGACTGAACGATATGTGTTTATTTGTAATATACATATATGATTATATCAAAATTTTTCGGGTTTTTAAATAATTACAAAAATATGGACAGGTTGATAACAGCGTTAGGCACAGATACAGATATGTTGATAATTTGAAGGGAAAATAAAATTAAGAAAATCTGAAATTAAATGATTGGGTTTGAATCAAAGGGATGCAAGTGATATCCCTTTGCAATCAAAGACGTGACATTTGCATTCAAAGTTTCTAGCTCTAGAGCAAATGCAGGTATAAGTTGAACTGTTTTTTTGGCTAGATATCAGAGATAGTGTCAATGCACACTTATCTCAATTTTTCTCCATGTTCTATTAGAATATAAGACTTAAAGTTATTGTTGTTCCCATTCGAAGTAACTGAAGTTCCCCATAAGAACAATTTAAAATGTAGTATTTCCGGCAGTAATATCATTATTTCCTATTTTTAATTTTAACTAAAACACTTAGAATTGGCTGTCTGAATCTTATTGATGATCAGTAAGAGCATTCTCCGACATTTAGTTTTTAAAGATTATTTTTGAATGTTTACAGCGAGTTCTTCAAAAAGATCTTTCGTTTTACCAAATAGTACGCTTATTGTACCGAAGATATATTTTTTTTTGTACCAAAAGTACTTTTATTGTACCAAAAAGTACTTTCAAAGTACCAGTATGAACTTTTATTGTGGCAGAGAGTATTGTTTTATCATAAAGTACTTTTTTTGTATAAAAAAATATTATTTTTTGCTCCAAAAGTACTTTTAAAAAGTGCTTATTGTAAAAAGTACTTTTATTTTATCAAAAAGTGGCTTAATTTTTTGCACTCAAGAAAGTACTTTTCATGTACCGAAAGGTACTTCTGATGTGCAACAAAGTTTTTTTCTTGAGAAATATAATTTCTTGTGAAAATGTACTTTTATTGCAAAATGTACTTTTAATGTACCTACAAATGACCAGAAAGTGTTTTTTATACCATCACCCTTAGGGATGATAAAGACAGATTTACACGCTATCCACCCATATCCCCTATCTACTATCAAATCAGTATATTTTGATTTTCTATCCACCTTCCTATAATTCAATATTACTTTGCTATAATTTTGTAGTGTTTGTCTTTGCTTACTCCTACATGTTTTCTAATTAGGCTATCTCGCTCATGTTGTTGAGGGGATATGAGTAGATATGGGTAGATACTTAATAATTGTTATACCATCACCCTTAGGGATGAGGGTATATATCATTTGATACGACTCAAAAGGGTAACACATAGAAGAAGTCACTTTAGACCCTAGGTTTTTTTGAACCAAATTCTATCATGACTTTTTAAGTCGTTTGAGCGATGTCCGTCTGTCTGTCTGGCTGGTGCGCACGATAATTTTCGAAAGTCGCAACCAAACGTTTTGAAATTTTGCACGAGTTAATAATTCCCCAAAACTACTTATGGTATTGCAAATGGGCTACTTTGGCCCGCCTCATCTGGTACCTCCCACACAAATACAACATTCGGTCCACTTTAGAAATCGAGTAATAATATCAATACACCCAATGCGATCCTGCCCAAACTCTGTAATTAGTAAAGCTATAGCAGGGTAAAATTTTGAAGAAAAAAATCTGGAAGTCTAGACACACCCCTTCTGGTACCTCCCATACAAATGTTACTTTCCGCCAACTTTAGAGATGGAGTAATTATAACAATAAATCCAACGCGATCGTACCCAAATTCTGTATTTAGTTAAGTTCAAGCAGGATAAAGTTTTGGAGAAAAAAACTGGAAGTCTAGATACGCCCCTTCTGGTACCTCCTATACAAATCTACCACACCACCAAATTTAGAACTGGAGTAATAAAATCAATACACTTGACACGATCGCGCCCAAATTCTGTATTTTGTTAAGTTGTAGCAGGATAAAGTTTTGGAGAAAAAATTGGAAGTCTAGCGACGCCCCTTATTGTACCTCCCATACAAATGTACCACTCCGCCCACAATAAAAATCGAGTTATAATATCAGTATAATAGAAAATTTTTTGTTTTACTGAGGGTGTGGGTATATGTAAGTCGGGTCGCCCGACTAAAACTATCTTACCAAAAAGTACTTTCATTGCTCAAAAAATACTTTTTGGTAACAAAAAAAAAAACTTTTGTTTTATCAAAAGGTACTGTGTTGTACCACAGATTACTTTTAATGTACCCAAAGGTAATTTTTTTGTACAAAAAGGTACTTTTATTGTACAAAAAATTTGATTCATGATACCAAAAGGTACGTTTATTGTACCTAAAATTACATTTATTGTAACAAAGAGAACATTTATCGCACTTAAAAATAAATTTATTGTACCAAAAAGTACATTTATTGTATCAAAAAGTACTTTTATTGTATCAAAGAGTACATTTATTACACTAACAAAATATTTATTGTGCCGAAAAGATACTTTTATTGTACTATATAGTACTTTTAATGTATCAAAAATATAAATTCTTGTGCCAAAAAGTACTTTTATTGTGCAAAAAGTACTTTTAAAGTAAGTGTGCAAAGTACTTGTGCAAAGTACTTTTGTTGTACTTTCAATGTAGCAGAAAGTATTTTATATGTACCAAAAAGTACAATTTCTGTACCTAAAAGGACTTTTATTGTGACAAAAAGTACTTTCATTGTACAAAAAAAAAACTTTTGTAGTACTGAAATGTACTTTTAATGTACCAAAATGTACTTCTCAAGTACCACAGAGTACTTTTGTTGAACCAAATGTTAATAATAGTTGCCAGTTTGCTCCTATAAAGCCAATAAGGCGCTGGTGCTATAAATATTAAATGTGTATATAATATTGAAATATAAATAAAAAAAAACAAAAAAAAAAATATGGTATTTTTATTATAAAAAAGTACATTAATGTTACCAAAATTGACTTCGAATGTACCAGAAAGTATTTTAATTGTACCAAAATGTACTTTTATTGTAGGAAATAGTTTATTTATTGTACCAAAAAGTACTTTTAATGTATCAAACATAACAGAGTACTTTTGTTGAACCATAAGGAACTTTTATTGTACATATTATATTTTTTGTACCAATAAGTATTTTCAATGCCCAAAATAGTACTTTTATTGTACCAAAAATTAACTTTATATGTATGAGAAAGTATTTTTATTGCACCAAAAAGTACTTGAATTAGCAAACAAGTCTAGCCAGGCATACAAATTAAAATACATCATTATTTTATTTAAATCTTAAATTAAATTAGAGAAAATTTTAAAATATGGAATTGTTTTCCAAAGACCTCGTATTAGTTTTGCTAGACAAATTGTACAGAACCATGAGTAAGGCCAAAATAACAAATAAATAAACATTTTACTCTTCTTGACTATTTTCCCATTTTGTCGTTACCTACCATCGTGCATCAAGGCATCCCATGACCTCTGACTCACTTTCAATGTTGCAACCGGCCACCATCAACTTTGCACTAAGCCAAGTTATATAAATTTGCCAGAGTTTTCGAATGTGTTGGCCAGCTACCACTACCACCACCACGACTACCACAGAGAATCATTCGTCTTGGACCTTAATAGTTTTCTTCACTTCTGAACCGTTTTAGTTGTAAATATTCAATGCTGTTTTTTTTTTCATGCCTCTGGAGTTGAAAATTTATGTGACATTTTGATGCAATTGATCAAATTAAATAAACATGAGTATCAGGTATCGACTGACTATTCTTAGAACGTATTAAATTTATTTTGCACGAGAATGCAAATGTAGATAGAGAATACTAAAAAAAAAACTTAAAAGAACAATGACTTTTGTAGCAGATACGTGAGCTTAAGGCACAAGTGTATAAAGATACTTTAAAAAATACATGACAATAATTTCTACATGCATTGTAAATGCATTTAAATTAAAATATTAACTGTTCCATAGAGTCCTTGCCTGTTTGAATATATTAGGTTTGGAGATACGAGACCTAAAGACGTAAATGTATTAGGCATCTTTAAAAACACATGTCAATAACTCCTAACTTGAATACGTTATGTTATGCATTTGAATCGAAAAACTTAATCGTTTCGTAGTGTCCTTGCTTGCTTAAATATCTCTGATTTTTCTACGACCGCTGATTTTTTAATATAACGCCCCCCCCTATATGTAATAGCCACTGTAATGGGGAACGTTCCTTCCCAATCGTCTGTAGGCACAAGGAAATGTAAAAATATCCTGTCAGATATCGGAAGTTGGTGTAGAACTTACATGTGTATGCCTCCATCGCTCGCTGCCTCTCTCTATTTCGACTCCTTTTACATACACCCTGGCTCAGCGCCATGAACCTGCAGCAACACGTTAAAACCACAAAGTTTCTTGTTTTAATAATAAAAACATAAAGTTGTGAAATATCATACGCATACATTTATACAATTGCTCATTTGAAGGTGTTTGTTATGGAAATCGCATGTAGGGACTTCTTGAAACAAAACAAATGTATGTGTTGTGTATATGAACGTTGAAAAAGATACAATTCTATTTTACAAGGAGTAGGTGGATACGTATGTACGTACGACCATTGAAAATAGCTACAATGAACATTGTGGTGATATGTGTTCATTATGTTGTTATTGAATTCGCAACGGAAACAACGTCAAACTTTTGTGTTATCAATACCTGTGTAAGAACAAGTTCCAATGACAACGCACTCACTCATAAACGAAAAGCGCCGCTAACAGACATTTGCATATGTTTTGTGTGTAAATGCATTTATGGTTTTATTGTGCAGGGCGATGGAATTCATATGTTAGAAGGCCTTTGGCCAGGCTTTTTTATATCCTTTCCAAAGTTATTAGTTCTGGTACTGGAAATGATCATATTTCACAATATTCTGAGAAAGCTGTTTAAGACATGAAATAAAACATTTTTAAAAGGTAGTCTACAACAAAATGTCTGAGGCCGAATTACCGCATTCGATTAAAATCGAAATCCAGATTGCGAAAGTGCTATAAATTATAAATACGGTTAGAACTTCGATTTTGTTATACCATTGTATTGTACCTAGGGTGTTCAAAACCGAAACCGAAAAACCGTAAACCGGTTTTTTTTATTTAAAACAGTATGCCGGTTTTTGCAAAAATGCCATTTTCGAATAACCGGTTTAACCGAGTTTTTTCCTTCGGGTACTCGGTATTTTTAAATTAGTCAGAAATTGAATTTTAAAATTTTACAAAGCTTCTAAAAGCATTCTTGTTATGAAATGTAAAAAGATTTTTCTAAATTAATTTGAAATTTTATTTTAACATTTTCCAAAACGTTAAAAGTTTTTTCTTAATTAATTTGAAATTGAATTTTAAAACTTTAAAAAGCTTCTAAAAACATTCTCTTTTACAAACATTGAATACCATAATTATATGTATTACGACCGGAAATATCCTACAAGCTAATCCTTTGGAATTTGCTAACGATCTTTTTAAAAGTCTTTATCCTGCAATTTCCCTAACAACGGCAGAGTCTATTAACAGTTCAGATTGTGAGATGGGGGAATCTCCTAATGCTAGTCTTTGCAACGATTTAAACAGGACAGTAAATAACATCCAAAATCCACCAGTGAAAACAAATTGCAATGACACAAGCCTTTATGATGATTTCAGCTATTTCGATAGATTTAATAAAAGAACAGAAAAGCTCAACATCCTTCTCAACGCTCTTTTGCCAATAAATCCCACTTCCACAATAAGTGAGCGCGAGTTTTCTGTATCAAGCTTTATAAAAACGAAACAGAAGAATTGACACAAAATTGAACACTTTCATTGCATATTATTTCTTAAATACTTTTTTAACCAGTAAGAAAGTTTCAGTCGGGTAAGCCGACTTACATATACCCCCACCCTCACTAAAACATATAATTTTCTAGTATATTGATATCATTACTTGATTTCTAAAGTGGGCGAAGTGGTACATTTGTATAGGAGATACCAGAAGGGGCGTGGATAGACAAAGTTTTTTTCTTTAAAACTTTATCCTGATTTAGCTTTATTAAATACAGAATTTGGGCCCGATCATGTGGGTGTATTGATAATACTACTCCATCTCTAGAGTGGGCGGAATAGTACATTTGTATGGGAGGTCTCAGATGGGGCGTGGCTAGACTTAAAAACTTTATCCTGATTTAGCTTTACTAAATACAGAATTTGGACACGATCACGTTGGGTGTATTGATATTACTACTTCATCTCTGAAGTGGGCGGAATGGTGCATTAGTATGGGGAGGTACCAGCAGGTACGTGGCTAGGATTCCAAATTTCTTTATTTATTTATTTTTATTTATTTATTTATTAATTTGATATTCACATACAACAAGAATAAATTCTTATAAATTAAAGTATGTAACGACATAGATTCAAGACGGAATACGTAATTGGTTCTCCAAATTTTTATTCTGTTTGAGCAATACTAAAAACAGAATTTGGTTACGATCGCGTTGGATCTATTAATAACATTAATCGATTTCTAAAGTGGGTGGTACCTGATGGGTATGGGAGGTACCACATGGGGCGTAGCTAGACTTCCATTTTTTTCTCCAAAACTTTGTCTTGCTATAGTTTTACTAAATTTAGGATTTGGGCACGATCGGATTGGGTGTATTGATATAAATGCATTTTTTTAAACCAAATTATTTTTTTTATAAGTATTTTTAAATTTTTAGGAGAAAACCGAAAAAAAACGGTTAAACCGTTTTTCTTTAAAATGCTGTATTCGAAATCCGATTTTTCTAAAAAATCAATTTTTCGTATAACTCGGAAACCGGGTTTCTAAAAAAGGGAGGTATTTGAACACTCTAATTGTACCATAAAGTACTTTTATTGTACTATAATTCTACTTTTCAAAAACAAAATTTCTTGCACCAAAAAGTACTTTTATTTTGCCAAAAAGTACTTTCAATGTACCACAAAGTACGATTGTTGCAACAAAATGAACTTCTAATGTACCAGAAAGTATTTTTATTGCACCAATAAGTACTTTTTGGGACCGGCCGTGGCATGATAATGCCGGGATAAAGGAAGCCGAATCTCCCGCATGGTAGTCGCGTGTTCTAACTACTATGCCATGGCTGGTCCAAACAACATTTACGGTACCAAAATGTTAACCTCTTGTACCAAGCAGTATTTTCAATGTAGCAAAAGGTACATTAATTGGCCAAATAAGTATATTAATTGTACAAAAATTTACTTTCGAAGTAAAAAATTTTGTGAATCACTGATGCAGGATTGCATCGGATATTAGTAAATCGCCGTTGACCTTAACATTGGCTAATTAGTTTGTCATGGACAAGAAGCATTCATTTTTGCATTCCCTTCACTAATATTTTAGGTTATCCTAAAATGTACTACAAATTCGATACTAGAATGTTTAACCAAATGGTTGAAGTAAGTTTTTTTTTAATCCCATTTAATTTTTTTGCACCTACAATGTACAATGTCTGTCTTAGCGATGCCTGAACGTCTTTACATATATTTTTGCGAATAGTTATACAATAGTTAGCTCGCGAGCCAAGAGCCACAAAAATTTCGATACATTAAACAATTTGAAAATACTTGCAGTTTGCCATACACATGACAAATTGCATAACGGCAAAACAGTATTTGTAAGCAATCTTATCGTTGTTGTTGTTGTTGTAACAGCTGGTGGTTAGCTGGGGTGATAATTCTTTATACCGATTTTCAATTTATTGGCACTCGATCGGGCATATAATCCGATTATTATACGATCACTGTTGGCAACTCTGTTTCGTTCCTTTGTAAATAACAAGGTTTGTGTCAAGCATTGTTAGGTGTTGTTGTTGTGAGTTTTAACCGCCAAATTTCACCAGAGATGGCGCCAGCTGGCTTGTTGATTAACATGAGATGTTGATAAATCATTTTCCGTTTTCCTTGGTCCTTGCGCAATCTGAATTTTTGTAGTGGAAGCATCTAGGATGAGTTTTGTTGGCTGGAGAACTCGAAAGTATTTGAAAAGTGATTAATTTTTCATCGATGTTGATATGGCCCGGCCAGGAATCGAACCCGGCACCTTCGGATTGCTAGTCTACGTCGCTTCCACTGAGCTATGGAAAGCCAATCTTGTCGTACATCCTTGTGGTGGTTTTGTCAACTTTTCTAGAGGATTTGTAAATTAAATGCTTTAACAATTCATTCTTGCACTATGTCTTCCCTAAAGGGCCCTTCAGAAGGCCTCGGGAAGAACTTTATTCCATCGTTCGAATTGTAAAACTGTTCGCATATGTGTTTGCCTGAGTGTGTTCACTTTATGTATACGTAAGAATAATAACATTTAACACTTCCGTTGTTAAACAGTGGCTCTGTAAGGATAAATTTGTATGAGCGAATATTAAGACAACCGTAGAGTTGTAAACTTAATAGCTTCACCGAGAATACAAAGTACGAAATCTACATATTAGCGCAAAATGTTATTACATGAAAAATGTCTGTCAGTAGAGTCTGCGGTTTCCAAAACTTTAAAATGTTCCAGGAAACAGGATTTATGTTGTACGCATGGACGAAAAAGCTTCTGCTCGAAAAGTCTTCGACAATGAACTCGATGGACAGCGCAGAAGAGGGCGACCAAAACTCCGTTGGAAAGACCAGGTTACTGAAAACCTTACAGAACTCGGTGTGACTAACTGGAGAAGAAGCGCAGAAGATCGAGGCGCTTATAATATTTTTCTACGTGCGGTATATAATCCTCTGGGATTGCAAAGATTGCAGCTAAGTTAGTATTTATAGTTGTACAAAATTCTGTATAACAACGTATAAAAAGTACCACACACTCACATAGTTTAATGCAAATTAGAGATTACTCATACACCTCATTAAAGTACTGTATTTGAAATAAAATGGCACCTAACGACATCGTTAATTACTTCGTAATCAAGCGTGTTATCAAGCTCGCCTAAAAATAACGCAATTGCAACTGAAATGGCACTCACTGACATCGTCGCTTACTTTGTAAGCGAGTTCGCACTGATTAAACGGCCTAAACCACTTAAAAAAAAAGCTTAATTTCCCTTTGCACCCCATGAATGAGGTATGGGATAGCTTCTCGCGTTGTTGTGAATTAACACGCTTTCTATTTTTAGATTCACAACTAACGGCACCTACTTATTTATCGACGAATGCGAACGTCACTGTTTTTGAGAAGCTCTTACTAGACACGACGATTGAATCGACGCTTAATACTGCGAAGTGCTGTCAAGCAACATTCGAGGGGAGCCGACAATGAAAGAAAATTTTATTTATTTTTTTCTTTTAAGATGACTCGAGCCAGGTTTGAACCTGCGATCTCCCGCATGGTAGTCGCGCGTTCTAACCACTATGCCACGGCCGGTCCCGAAACCAAACCACTTCCATGCTAAATTTAAGGGGGAATATAAGCGAAATCACTGATTGCTACTAAATATAGCTGAAATCAGTGCCGACATACCGCTGTGATACTGTTGGTCCCATTGTATGAGACCTTAAAATGAAAGCGTCCGAGCGGTAAATAAAACGAACTACCTTTTTAGTAATCTATGACATCAGAACTACATTGTAAGCGATTGCTCTAAGTACTTAGAATGCAAGGAGTGTGTAATGTAAAATATCGTCCACTCATATATCTCCGATTAAAATGGCACTTACTGACATCGTCACTTACTTCGTAATCAATCGTGTTATCAAGCTCGCTTAAATCTCTGCCTATAACGTAATTGCAACTGAAATGACACTTATTGACATCCTCGCTTACATTGTAAGCGAGTGCGCACCGATTAAACGGCCTATGACACTTCTATGCTAAATTTAAGGGGGAATATAAGCGAGATCTCTGATTGCTACTCAATATATAGCTGACATCAGCGATAATGGGTATTTGTGTTACCTTACACAAATGCGTGAGGATCTTTAATATATCATTCTAAGATGCAAAGAGTTTCCAAACCCTACATTTCATGTAAATATTTAAAATATAAAAAAATAACTGTTATTCAATTCCATTTTCTCTTTTAGTCCTCTTGCTATAGTCGCCTTGTGCACCACTGTGCCTCCAGCTATCCACACACACACACCTGTTGAGGCACTGTTTGTTTAATAACAAATAAATACAAAAAAAAAGAAAACAATTCAAACCACAACTAAAACAACAGCAACTACAATGCCATTCTAAAAAGTTAAAAGAGTTTCTTCATTTTATTAAAACTTTTCTCACTGATACTTCTGTGTGCACCTTACCGATGAAGTGAACCATTGTTGTGAGTGCGTCTGATTTTTACTGTGATTTCATTACTAAAAACTTTAGAATAATACTCAGATGAATTAAGTTGTGTTGTAAAAGACTAAACACCTAAATGAGTCCTTGGCAACTTGGCTGGAAGCTATAGAGTGTTCTTGTGTTGTAATATAAACTACAAGTGAATTAAACGAGTTACGCGCACAAAACACAATTTGATTATGTTCAAATTGCAATTGAAATTAATGCGATGAAGCGGTGGGGCAAGGTAATGGGTGGTGAAAGTTAAAGGAAATGTGAGGGAAATATAAAATTTTAAAAATATTGAAATTAATTAAACATCTGTCTATAAAAAATGGTACAATTTTAAAAATATATTAACCTTTTATTACAAATTAGAGGAGAAGGTGGTAACTTTAAAAGCTTTGTAAGGATATGAAATTAAGAAAATAATAAGGTAAATTCAAATGTTTAAAATAAATTTATTTGAATTGTTTTAAAACTTCGAATCTCACATTAAAATTGATATCGAAGAGATTTGGAATTGGTACCCTTATTTACATTCCTTTACAATTTCCATATTTTAATGTCTACCGTTTTTTCAATTCAAATCAGATGTCAGAAATTAAATATAATTTACAAAAAGCTTTTCTATCGTCAAGACAAACAGAAAAAATGAAATTTTCTTTAATATTTTTAATATTCGTAACAATTTCTATATTTTCTGAGATAAATTCAGAATCGGACTTCAATTGTGTAAGCGATGGAAGGCACATATTACATCCCTCGGCTACATATGGAGAAGATTCAAAAGACAGAAGAAGTACTTATGATGAATTTCTGAACAATTTTAAAAAAGATTTGAAATATGATCAAGAAAATACAAAAGTCGCAGAAGATTTGAATAATGAACAAGAAATTCTTAAAGTCGCCCAAGATTTGAATAATGAACTGGAAGCTCTGAAAGACTCGAAAAATTACCATGAAGAGTATGTGAGAAATGAGCATGAAAGTCTTACAGATGGTACAAATGGTGACCAACCGAATGATGAGTTATTGGAACGCAAGTACAGAGATCTTTGGAGTAGAAATGAGAAGGGGAATTATCTGAAAAATGCCGACATATATCCAAAAAAGCATTATGGTCCACGTGAGAGACTTAGATTGGGATACAATACAGATAAGTCTTATAAAATTATGGAAGAAGATAAAAAGCCCCTGCCAGAAAGCTTAGTAAGCTATAGAAAGTATGATAATGGAGATGATGACAGAGGGGCACAAGTTAAGAACTGTAAGGAAGCAAATATTGGAAGTAGCAGGAATACCATTGAAGACAACCGAAAGCATACAGGACGAGTAAGCCATAATCATGATAAGCACCCAGAAAACGCAGGTATGGATGGCAATATAGATACTGACATTAATGCCGGACACAATGTTGTCCATAATGCCTTTAATATAAAAACAGACTATCTAGATGAAGGTGATGACGAAGATACATTTTCATATGATTCAGATTTTGGGCAATTTCATAGAAATCTTCATGATACCATGAATGGCAAAAGGCTTAAAGATTCTACAAAGCCATTGTCATGGGAGAAAAAGAACCCAAATATGTGTTATCTGTGTGATGAGTGTAAAGCTTTTGACCCTGAGACAATGAATTACCTTTCCCAGCAAGTCCAAAGATACGAAACGCCCAGCACAACCGAACGCAGCCAACATACCGAAATGCGACAGGAATATGGACAGACTCCTCTTACAGATTCTAATTCAAGTTATTCATCACAGCCTAAAAGCTACTTTGCCTATCAGGGCTCTCCTATAAATCCTACGCTTCAAACTCTCTCTAATGATCAGTTAGAGAATGCTAAAAATAATCTCTCTCACGAGGCCAATTATAAGCTCTCCCAACAGGAACAGGATGTGGGTGAAAAGCGCAACAACTCGTCGTGGCTTTGGCGTTCTAATTGGGGTTTACAAAAGCGCAACTCGGAACATTTTAATCCCATGAATGAAATCAAACTTAAGACTAGTAGTCGTTTAATGAAAAAAGGATTTGGCCCCTCTCTGCCCAGTTATTCATTGGGAGAGAATCGTCGTGAGCTTATGATAGCCAATATATTAAAACGCAAAGAAATGGAATTGGACAAGACCGATAGAACTATGAAGGATATGGTAGCTGATACAGTGGTGGACGGTAGGGGTACAGAAATGGATCAAGCGAATGGTGTACACATGTACGAGGTAAATGGCTTGGAACCTTTTTTGAATACTATGGATATGGATTGGAATAACATAAGAACGAAAAGAGTAAGTGAGCATAAAATAAGACGCAAGAGAGAGGTTAAAGAGAGCGATAATAAAGGAGAGGTAATGGAACAAATGGGCGAGGATTTTAAGACGAATTCTTTAATGTCGATAAATGCTGACATTGGAAATATAAAAAGAGATAATAGATTACTTGGTTCAATGGCTGTAAAAGCTCTACCGAAAGCTCCAGAAGAATATGAAATTAGTATTAACGATAATGGGGTAAATGACTTGGAACAAATTTTAAATACCAATGATATGAATTGGAATAATATAAGAACGAAAAGAGTTAGTGGGAAGAAAATAAGAGGAAAGAGAGGGATTAAAAAGAGCGATAATGAGGAATTCAAAACGAATTCTTTGACATCGATAGATGGTGATATTGGAAATCCGAAAAGGGGTAATATATCAATAGATACAATTGCTGTAAAAGCTTTCCCAATACCAAAAAAATATGAAACTGATATATACGATTTTGGTATAAAATCATTTGATTCAAATACCGCAAAAGCTCTCCCGAAAGCTCCAGAAGAATATGAAATTGGTATACACGATTATGGGGTAAATGACTTGGAAGCAATTTTGAATAACATGGATATGAATTGGAATGATATAAGAACGAAGAGAACAGGTGAGCATAAAATAAGGCGCAAAAGAGAGGTTAAAGAGAGGGATAATAAGGGAGAGATAATAGAACAAATTGGCGACGATTTCAAGACGAATTCTTTAAAGTCGATAAATGGTGATGTTGGAAATATTAAAAGGGATAATGGATCACTTGCTACAATGAACGTAAAAGCTCTCCCAGAAACATCAGAAGATTTTAAGGTAAATAGCTTGGATCCTATTTTGAATACCACTGATGTGGATTGGAACAATGTAAGAACGAAAACACCGAGTGAGCATAAAATAAGGCGCAAGAGAGAAGTAAAAGAGACTGACAGTAAGAGAGAGGTAATGGGTGAAATACGTGAGAAGTATAAGATGAATTCTTTAACGTCAATAAATGGTGATATTGGAAATTTGAAACGTGATAATAGATCAATTGATTCAATTGCCGCAAAAGCTCTCCCGGAAGTATCAGAAGAATACGAAATTGTATATAAAGATATCCCTAATGAGCAGCAGCTGTCTAAGAAAACTCATAACCAACAACGACTAGTAAATTTTGAGAATAAACAGAACTTGACGGCAAATGCACATATGTCACAAAAACACAACACCATAAAAGCTCGGGATATAAAAACATTGAAAACTCTGAAACTTGAAGATGACAATTTAAAAAGCTATGAAAAATTTCTTTTAGAGTATCCTAAAATAAATTCTAATGAACATGATTTTCACAACAACAGAACATTGGTTGAAAAAGATAAAAGCTTTAAAAGCTTCCAAGTTGTGAATTTAAAAGATGATAATTTACAAAGCTGCGGCAAGTTGCTTCTAGGGGATCATGAACTAACTTCTAATAATCAGGATTTCCACAAAAACAGTATTTTGGATGACAATGATAAAAGCTTTAAAAGCTTTCATAAAATGAATGTAACAAATTTTCAACAACCAGCCAGCCGTTATATGGATACAGAAAACAAAGACGGCATAAAAACGAAATCGAATAAAAATAAGCTACATACCTATTCATTATCGAGCAACAACAGCTTAAAAGCTCTAAAACATTCTAATGCAAAAAATGGCGTAATTAATGATAACCAGCACAAGCACTACAATAAAAAAAGGAATTCTTTAAGAAGTCATACCTACAAACTTTCAAAAGCTTTTGATAGTAAGTTGGATAACACCAAAAGTTCTGAAACAAAACAAAATTTGCAGCTGAAAAGTAAAAATAACTATTCACAGCTTGGTAAAAATTTGGATTCTATATCAGGAGATAAAATATTAAAAGCTCCTAGAACAGCTAATGGAATCAGGAGAGGTCAGCATATTAAACATAAACATGAAACAAAATCGTTAAGAAGTCATAATCACTCAAAAGCTTTCAATAATAATGCAAAAAACAGAAAATACTTTAAAAGAAATAATAGAGTACAGTTAACCAAGAATAATTCTTATCAGTTTGGTAAAAATTCTCATTCCTTATCGAGTGATAAAAGTTCCTATCGATTATTAAAAGCTCCTACATATTCTATGTCAAAAGCTTTTGGAATGAAGACAAATAAATATACCAGTGATAAACAGCGAAAACAATCGTTCAGAAAACATAATTTCTCGAAAGCTTTTTCCAACAAGGAAAGCAATATAAAAAGATTTAAAAAATATAATCGTCAACGTTTAACTAATAAGAGTAAATTTATGTGGAAGAACAAATTATCGAAGGATAACAACATAATTTCTAAGGTCAGACCAAAGCACGCAAGTTCAAAACATCTACGGAAAGAAGAACCAAAAGCTTTTGATTTCAAGGGCAGAAACTTTATAAGATCTACAAAACTAAATCTATTGCAAATAACCAAAAATAAAAGCGACCTTGCCTATAAACCGAAAAGCTTCGTAACACAAAAAGCTCAACACGAAACCAGCGTACTAAAAGCTCATTCTCAACCAGATGATGTAAAACAAAATAACATAAAAATTTCTAAGACAACGACTGCTAAAGATCATATGGCTTCAGAAAGTTCAAAATATATCGAGCCTATACTTGTAAGCAGCGAAAGTTTACCCATATTAGACCCCACAACAATACCAAGTACGAAAAGCTCTCCTGCACCGCAAACAAAAGAAAGAAACTTTAACAAAACTCAAAGCTTTAACACGAAATATACCTTCAAGGCTAAACCATTTTCAAATTATTCAAATGTATTAGAAATTGAAACGAACTCACCTTACCACCTTCTCAAAAGCTTTTTGAATACGAGTTCAAATCTATCCAAACATCATGTTAAAAAGCGTGAAGTTTCCTACGCTCAACAACCTTACAAATATAACGAAGATGTATTCCAAAATGGTTATGATTTGGATGATTTTATTAATGCCCCTACTCATGAGCTTGCTGACAATCATGTGGATTCGTTGAACAATGACATGAGATGGCAAAAAAGTAATGAAGATGCTGAAATAAGTAAAGCTTTACAGAAACGACAAGATCAGAGAAAATCTAATATTAAAGATAGGAGTCTTAACTCCCACGAGGATTCAACTTGGTGGCAACAAAATCAACAACCCCTCAAGGATTTAAATCATAAGCCACTTAAGAATAATTCTGTAAGGCAAATAAAATCCTCTAAGATACCGCAACGTCTACCCAACCGGAAAAAGGTACATCCCACTAAAAAGAGACCCAAAGTTAAAAAGAGTAATTTAATGCAACCAGACTATGATCTCAATCAATACAAATCCAAATTACTTGGTAATAACAGACATCGTCTCAATAAATTTGACAAATATCAAGAAAACTCCGAATACAATTGGCCCAACAATATAAACGAGTTATATCCTTCGAAAAGATACTGGTCGGTTAAGAGAAATACAACATTAGATTCCTCATCATCAGTTACATCTAAACAATCTCCTGAATCTTCCTCTTTTCCTTCAGCAAATGATGACTCTAAGAAAATTTCATTAGAACTGCGCAATGAAATACTTAATTGCACCGCTTATTCTACGCTAGAAGAGTTTTTAAAATCGTTACCCAAAAATATAACCCACAATCGTAATGTGACGACAACAACTGAAGCGTCTGAAGAAATCGAAATGGATTTTACTACACTAGAGATTGAAGACCTCCAGACAACAGATAATCCAGAGGGGAACACTACAGAAGGTATACAAATGGAGGATTTTTCGACTACCACTCAGGCAAAAGATTTGTATTCAACAACATATCCCGACATATCCTTTGAAACTACCACCATAGATTGTTCAGGTATAACAGAAATATCTAATGGGGAGTTTAATGAAACTTTTACGACTCCACTGCCGGATTTTGGAGAGCCAACATGTGACGACTATTTGTCAGGTGGTGTGACTACCACAGAATTTCCTCCATCCTCATCTATGGGTTTGGGGGAAGAAGATGTTAATTTAAATATTACGATAAATGCAAAGGTTCAAGGAAATGCAATGAACAAGAAATTCACTGGCAATGGTACTATAGATGTGATACCGGGCTTTAACGATGATAGGTTTAGGCGTCATATATATAAGCAAACGTTGGATGGAAAAGAAAAGAGGACAACAGCCAGGTAGGTAAATCTTATTATTATTTAGGGATCTTTCTTAAAATGTTCCTTTAAAATGTTTTAAAAACGAATGATGAAAGACTGAACGGTCGAAAGTACTTTGGTTTGCCATGAGAGCATGTGCCTGCTTTCGGGATGTTGTTTTGCTTCCAAATGTTGGTAATGACTGCCAGCATTAGGCAGCCCCCGATTATTACTTCTAACCAACTACAAGATAGGTTATAGGTATAATTATATAGATATTCCCGTTCGATCCCATATCCTAAAGAGCCTCGTCCACGTGATCCTACATATCTTGTGCTAACGTTTTCACTTCGTCCCTGGATGTGACAATTGATGTAATTTTAGACTATATTTATACCATCACGCTTAGGGATGAGGGTATATATCATTTAATACGACTCAAAAGTGTAACACATAGAAGGAGTGACTTTAGGCCCTAGGTTTCTTTGAACCAAATTCGATTCATGACTTTTTAAGTCGTTTGAGCCATGTCCGTCTGTCTGTCTGTCTGTCTGCTGTCCGGCTGGTTCGCATGATAACTTTCGAAAGACACAACCAAATGCTTTCAAACTTTGCACGAGTTAATATTTCCCCAAAACTACTTACGGTATTGAAAATGGGCTACATGACCACGCCCCTTCTGGTACCTTCCATACAAATGTACAATTCCGCCTACTTTAGAAATCGAGTAATAATATCAATACATCGAACTCAATCATTCCCAAATTCTATATTTAGTAATGCTATGACAGTATAAAGTTTTGAAAAAAATATTGGCAGTCTAGCCATGCCCCTTCTGGTACCTCCCATGCAAATGTACTTTTCCGCCCACTTAAGATATGGAGTAGTAATATTAATAAATCCAACGCGATCGTACCCTTATTCTTTATATTGTAAATCTATAGCAGGATACAGTTTTTGATAATAAAAGTGGAAGTTTAGCCACGCCCCTTCTGGTACCGCCCACTTTAGAAATCGATTAATATTATTAATAGAACTAACGCGATCGTGCCCAAATTCTGTATTTAGTAAAGTTCAAGCAGGATAAAGTTTTGGAGAAAAAAATCTGGAAGTCTAGACACGCCGGCTGTTGCTGCTGCCAATTAAGAAAAATAAGAAGAATTTGTATCTTACAAGTATGGGCTGGGCGTCCTCTTCTTCGGTTGCCTTGTGGATTTCATTCTATAGCGTTTCTCGTGATGTCTTCCCACGGTCTTCTGAAAGTGTGCCCGATCCAACGCCATTTCCGTTTTTTTAAGTTTTAAAGTCTTATTTTAGATATGACTCTTGGTCAGAATATTCGCAAAATTCTTCGGAGACATTGGTTCACAAAGACTTGTATCTTTGGCATCTCTCGGGGGGCAGAATTCCATGTTTCACAGCATTAAAGTAGGATTGATTTTACGATTATCGTTGTCTTCATCCTAGCTGCCAGTTTTGGAGATTATACTACCAAGATAACAAAACCGGCTAACATCATTTATTTCACTGCCGCTTACGGTGAACAAATCATGGATTGTCGAAGTTATGCGAAGATATTTAGTTTTGGCAATATTTGTTTTTAGACCTGTTGCCTCCGTTGCCTCGGATATTTTACGAAGATTTGCTTTCATATCTGGGAAGCTATTAGCAAGAAGACATATATTCTTCTCGTAATCTAGGTCACTTAAACGTCTTTGAAATACCCAAGTGATTCCTTTGTTTCCAATATTGAACAAAAGGGGGGAAAGCACGCAGGCTGTTTTCACTTTTATGCTGTTACTTAAGGCTTTGCCATACATGATACGGCAACTGGTGTTCTGGTAGTGTGCTATGATGAGAGAGATAAGGTTTTTTTTTTAAACAATAAAGCACAGACATAAGGGCGACCGGCATTTCAAGGATTGCTCGACGATGACACCCAGGCTGTTTATATGGTCTATAGTCGACTTGTGAGGTCGGAATCCAGCTTGTTCGGTTTAGAACTGGTGTAATTTTGTTAGATATTCGTTTGCCAATTATATGTACCATGACCTTGTTGACCATACAGAGTAAGTCTCCTTTCTTGGGTATGTTTACTACCACGCCTTCCGTCAGCTCATTAGGTAAGCTTTCGTGTTCTCAGAAATTGCGAATTAGGGGGAGTAGTATTTTAGAACTAGTGAGTGCATCAGCTTTAAGTAGTTCAGCAGCGATGCTATCTATACCTGGTGATTTATTTGATTTTAAGTTGTTGATGGAATTAACAATTTCGTCCAGTGAGGGGCAGGTCGACGCACGTAACCTTATCCAAATTGTTTGATGCGCACATTCCAAGAAAAAGTTCGCCATTCTCCGTTTTACAGCCGATGCCGTGAGTTCCTATTATTGATTCAAGGTTTGTATTGTCGTAGCCGATTTGCGCGTTAAAATCCCCCATCACAACCAGTATATCACCACGGTTACTCTCGCTTATTGCTATATCAAGGGTATTGTAAAAGTCATCCTTAACGGTGCGTTCAGCAGCGAGATGTGAGATGACGGAAACGTGTCCGAAAAGGCCTTCCAGTTCATAAGCGCGCTCGTTGTTCGCTATGTTAAAAGAAATCCTACACCACTGAATTTCGGTAGATTTTCATATTTTGGAGAATGTAAAAAAGTAAGACCACCGGCCGTGTCATGATGGTTAGAACACTCGACTACCGTGCGGGTGATCACAGGTTCAACACCTGGCTCCAGTCATTTATAAAAAAAAAATATCTTTCATTGCCGGCCCAAACAGCATTCGTCGATTAACAAGTAGGTGCCGTTTTTTGGGAACCTAAAAATAGAAAGCGTGTTAATTCACAACAAAGCGAGAAGCCATCCCATACCTCATTCATGGGGTGTAAAGGGAAATTAAGTTTTTTTTAGACCATCGGATGTTGTATGCTCGCCTATGTCAGGCCAGCGAGTTTCACCAATTCCTGGAAACAACATGTGGTAGTTGTGCAATTCGGATTGTTCATTTCTATTTCTTGAGTTTTCATTAATCGTTTTTTTTTTCAGATGAGCAAATGATTGGTCTGAATCTGAATCCTAGTATAATGATGGGGCTGCCACCTAAGCTATCAGACTGAATGTTGAGTTTACACATTTGTATAGCGAGTATAGCGAGCCGCTGCACCTGCACCATCTTGTCAGGTTCGGCTGATTTATAGGTATTAAAGCGGTGGTAGGAATAACCAAACGCATGCACAAAACAACATGGTATGCTTGTGTGCGGTCGAGGCGTTTACTCCTAACAATCCTGCTCTTTGTCATTGTTTCCTGTCGGCACTTGTGTCTGTTTTTCCGTTGAATGCGAAACAAGCGTGTGTAGTGTTGATTTCGTAACACTCAAGCAGAGACTGAGTGTGTTAAATCGAACAATACTTTCGTGTAAGTGTGAATGGCTGATAAGTGGTCTTCCACATGACAAGTGTTGAAGTAATTCTTGGGAATGTGGGTGTTCCTTACTTAATAGGCTATATGAATATTGCGTTCCTCGAATAACTTGAATAACTTTATCAGTGGTTAACCAATTTCAACAAGCAAATATGCGCTTTGAGAGCATGAACTATCTGAATAAAAAAATAGAGTAACTGAAATAGGTTAAAAATTTCTTCACAGTTAAAAATTGGTAAAAATCCCAAAAAGTTTGCGAATTCGAGGTAAAACCAGTCAGATGTAAAAAGTTAGTTATAAAACTATATACACTGTTGCAAAAGTCTGAGATGCTTCTTTCCAAAAACTGTCCATAAATCAAAACTCAGTTTTTTAACCGCAAGTCAAAATTTTGAGGTTATTAGACAACTTTGATATACAGATTCATGTTGTACTCGATTAGACGTACAACATGATCAATCCCTATGTTCCAAGTAACTACACCGTGTAATAAATATAAAATATCTAAATCTTTTCATCCGCTACCCAAGTGAAAATGCTCTTCACAATGACGACGCCTTCAATGATTTGGCCTCCGGTAAACTGTCAGCGAACATAGTAAGAGCTGTCTTTGGTGAAGTACAAAATGATCCAGAACTAAGAGTACTATGGCCGAGCCTGCGACAAAATCGACTGAGTCAACCACCACAAATGCCAAATTTCTATAGCATACGAAATAAGGTAACTTTCAATACTAAATATAATGTTAATAAGATTAAAAAAATAGCTCAATATATATAACGTAATTAACCAACAATTTTAATTTCAACCTTATCCCCCTAGCACAATAAAGACGAAATTCGTCACACCCAGAATCTCTTCTTTAAGACAATGAATGCCATTAATGATATCATTGATCAACAAGTGCGTTCGCGCTCCTGTGTTGTACTCAGACCCGATTTGAAAGAGTTCTATGATCTTATTGTACAGACCAATCAACAACATGAAAATCATAGAGATAAACGTGAAAGGCCTAAAAGAGAACATAACAACTCTAAGAGAAATGATGACGAACTGAACTCTAATCACTACGAAGAGAAAACGAAAACGGTGAAAAAACTATTAAAACAATATGATGCATTATCACCCGAGGAGCAAAAAGGAATAGAACCTATAAAGCAAGAATTAACTTTGGAGTTGGATGAACTTCAGAAGTTAAGCGATGGTGAAGAAAGATCTCGGAGAACAATATCACAGCAAAACAAACTGTTAGGGGAAGTTCACAACAATAATGATGGCATTTCAAAACTACTGGAAAAATATTATACGCCCGAATTTTTGAAGTTGCAAAAAGCTTGTGATTGTAAACATGAGTTGGATACAAAGTCGGATGGAGATGAAGCTACTAAAATTTAGAATGTTATTATATTATACTTTGTGATTACATATTTACTTAGTTGTATATTTATTTATGTTGTCATTAGGTAATACTTGTATTTTGTTAGATTTTAATTATATTTGCGACAGATATAAATACACATTCGCATAACTCTTGCGTTTTATTTGTTGTAAGCAAAAAAAAAAGATTAACTTTATATATTTGTATTTTTTTTTATTCATACTTCTCGTATTTTATCTTTGGACTGCCAAAAATTTTCCTTTTGTATTCGTTCATTAGGTTTGGGAGATGATATTAAATACTGTTTGCTTACATTGTACAACACATGATTTTGGGACTCAATTCTGAGAATTGCACATGAAAGTAGCCCCAAAAATTAGAACTTTTGTGTCATTAGTTTTGTCATACGAATTTTTTTGCTCAAGGTAGATTTTTAGCACTTTTTCTAAATTTTAACACGGTTATATCTCTGTATACCGTACGGAATAAAGCAAAGTTGTAGATATTGAATAGGTTCCATAAATTTCTCTTTTATTACAATAAATTTAATTTTGGTACCATAAATTGTCGTTTAGGTACCATAAATTTTACTTTTTGGTACAATAAATTGTACTTTTTGGTACCAGAAATTACACTTTTTGTTACGACCACTTGTACTTTTTGGTACCATAAATTTTACTTTTTGGTACAATTATAGTACTTTTTAGTACAATTCATTGTACTTGTTAATACAATAAAAGTACTTTTTGTTACAATAAATTAAAACAAAAAGTAAAATGTATTGTAATAAAAGTACAATTTATGATACCAAATCAATAAATTGTACTTTTATTACAATACATTTTTCTTTTTGGTACCACAAATTGTACTTTTTGGTACAATTAAAGTACTTTTTGTACAATCTATTGTACTAGTTGGTACAATAAAAGTACTTTTTGTTACAATAAATTAAACGTTTTCGATGTGGTACCATAAATTGTACTCTTTGATACCATAAAGTGCACTTTTATTACAATAAAGTCTAATTTTTGGTATCATAAATTGTTCTTTTTGGTACAATAAATTTTACTTTTTGGTACAATAAATTGTACTTTTGGTACCAAAAATTGCACTTTTTGGTGGATAAAATTTTACTTTTTGGTACCATAAATTTCACTTTTTGCTACAACAAATTGTACTTTTTGGTACTATAAATTGTACTCTTTGGTACCATAAATTGCACTTTTATAGGAGTAAAATTTACTTCTGGATAACATAAATTGTAATTGTACTAAAAATTAAAGTACTTTTTGTACTTATAGTACAATTAATTGTACTAGTTGGTACAATAAAAGTACTTTTTGTTACAATAAATTAAACTTTTTTGATTTGGTACCATAAATTGCACTTTTATTAGAATAAAATTAACTTCTGGATACCATAAATTGTACGTTTTGGTACAATTAAAGTACTTTTTGTACTTATAGTACAATTTATTGTACTAGTTGGTACAATAAAAGTACTTTTTGTTGCAATAAATTAAACTTTTTTGATTTGGTACCATAAATTGTACTCTTTGGTACCATAAATTGCACTTTTATTACCATAAAATTTACTTCTGGATACCATAAATTGTACGTTTTGGTACAATTAAAGTACTTTTTGTACTTTTAAGTACAATCTATTATACTAGTTGGTACAATAAAAGTGCTTTTTGTTACAATAAATTAAACTTTTTAAATTTGGTAACATAAATTGTACTCTTTGGTACCATAAATTGCACTTTTATTACAATAAATTTTACTTTTTGGTATCATAAATTGTACTTTTTGGTATAATTAAAGTACTTTTTGTACTTATAGTATAATTTTTTTACTTTTCGTTTACATATAGTACAATTTATTGTACTAGTTGGTACAATAAAAGTACTTTTTGTTACAATAAATTACACTTTTTTGATTTGGTACCATAAATTGTACTTTTTGGTACCATAAATTGCTCTTTTATTACAATAAATTTTACTTTTTGGTATCATAAATTGTACTTTTTGGTACAATTAAAGTACTTTTTGTACTTATAGTATAATTTATTGTACTAGTTGCTACAATAAAAGTACTTTTTCTTACAATAAATTAAACTTTTTTGATTTGGTACCATAAATTGTACTTTTTGGTACCATAAATTGCTCTTTTATTACAATAAATTTTACTTTTTGGTATCATAAATTTTATTTTTGGTACAATTAAAGTACTTTTTAGTACAATCTATTGTACTAGTTGGCACAATAAAAATACTTTTTGTTACAATAAATTAAACTTTTTTGATTTGGTACCATAAATTGTACTCTTTGGTACTAAAAAGTGCACTTTTATTACAATAAGTTTAATTTTTGGTACCATAAATTGTTCTTTTTGGTTCAATTAAAGTACTTTTTGTACTTATTGGTTCAATTAAAGTACTTTTTTTTACTTTTTAGTACAACTTATTGTACAATAAAAGTACTTTTTGTTACAATTTACAAAACTTTCTTGATTTGTAATCCAGTTATTCAAAACAAATGTAAAAAATGCTAAAAATAATGGGTATTTTGGGATTTTTAAGGCTCGGGATGAATTTTTTACGGATATGTTTGTTCCGCATCTCCTATTCAATATCTACAACTTTGCTTCAGACACAAAAGAGATATTCTGTAAGGTATACGGGATATAACCGTGTTAGAATATAGAAAAAGTGCTAAAAATCCACAAACAAAAAAGCTTAAAAAGTTATAACGGCATGTAACTTAACAAAACGAATGATGCAGAACTTCTTCTTTTTGGGGCTACTTTCACGTGCAGTTCTCAGAATTGAGTCCCAAATCAATGAGCTAAAAAATGTTGTATTGTGTTATAAAGGCAGCCAACTTGACAAAACAAATGATGCAGAAGTTCTTATTTTTGGGGCTACTTTCACGTGCAATTCTCAGAATTGAGTCCCAAATCAATGAGCTGAAAAATGTTGTACTGTACTGTATCATACGCAGTGTACTGCAAAAGTTTGTGGCAATAACAAATGTTAAATGAAAGTAATAAAATTTAACTTAATTTATTCAAAATTTGCACTTTACCTTGAAAGGTTATTGAAATTTTAACCTCCACCTCTAACCTTTCATGCGCACATAAGATTTCATGTGTGATTTTAGATAAAGTGCGTTTTTAGACATTGTAATGTGTTTGCCGCCAGTTGTTTGTGTCATATACCTAAGCCACAATGAATAAACACAATTAAATTATAACTTCGCTATGGCAGCAGCAACACGCTAACACGTCGAACGCAGTGGTTTCTTGCGATTGAAGCCAAGACGAGCGTGTATTCCTTCCATTCCCGTTGCCTTAATGCCATATTTTGAACATAAGGAACAACTTTCCTTCCATATGCGAAAATCATAAAAAACGATTTCCGTCACGTTGTCGTTACTGTTTAATATGATTTGAAATAAAAAATCTAATGTTGAGATCAAACTTCAACATAGCAGCCAGGAGAGTGATATGAGTGTGTGTGGGTGGATGTGTGGAGGCGGAAGGAGTTGGGTTGTAAAACTCACACACACAGACAGCCTCTGCTGCTACTGTTAAGCATCAAATACTTGTATTGAAAACGTTTAACAAATTACATTAGTTGTTCTAACGTGTAGAGAGGGTGTTAACCTAACAGGGCGCGGGGTTGTATTTTATTTCGCTGCAAGTTAACTTTTCCAAATACTACATAGAACAAAAAAGTTAACACATTTGCTATTTTAATTATTTTTGGCTTGATTTCGTTTCGTTACTGCTGCTGCTGCCGCTGTCATAGACGAACTTTCGCAATGAATATGTTCATTTTATGTTTGCTTTGATTGTTATTAACTTTACAAACAGAACTTAACAACATCAGGATTCATTCCATCCATTACCATTCATTAATTTAACCCCTTCCGTAGTTGTTATGTAAGCGTTTATTTTTGAATTTATTATAATTTGTTAAGGCGAGCGGGCGGGCGGGCGGGCTTGTGTTATTTACTGCCCGTACATCCTTCCCCCACTACTCTCTCCCCTCAAACAAATTTTGCGTAGTTATGATTTGGCATTGTAAAAGTTTTCTCTGCATGTATGTATGAAAAGTGGGAAAAAGTGTTTTAACATTATTAAAACATTATTGCTTAAGGTTCATTCATTCAGTCATTCATTCAATTGTGAGTATGTGTTTAATACGAGTATGTACAAATGTACAAAATGCAATGAATTGAGTTGCTTTTCACATTTCCATTAAGCGGCGTACAATACACAGTACGAGTGCGATAATTCATTGGATAGTATTTGTAAAGAATTTTTGTAACAGAGTTGTAATTTCTATGCGGAAATTAAAAATGTCGTAAAGCTTAAGAGATGTGTTGAATGAAAGCACAACAAGAAGTAAATACAAAAAAATCAATGGATATTCTGCGATATAAGTTAAACAATGAAGTAAATCTGTTGAACATGAACACGGACAGGTACACAGCCTGTATATTACATTGGGTATAAGATTTAATAAATACTTTAGTAGACGTAGTAGGCGATTATATCGCGTATATTTATAAAAAAACTTTTCAAACAGTACAACACATGATTTTGGGACTCAATTCTGAGTATAGCAGGTGAAAGTAGCCCCAAAAATAAGAACTTATGTATCATTCGTTTTGTCCAGTTGGCTGCATTATTAAAACACAGTACCACATTTTTCAGCTGATTGATTTGGGACTCAATTTTGAGAACTGCACGTGAAAGAAGCGCCAAAAAGAAGAAGTTGTGCATCATTCGTTTTGTCTAGTTACATGCCATAAACATTTAATATCGATTTGAAGTTAGTATGTTAAGTATGGTATAGGGAACTTTGTCACGTTTCAGGCTCTTTTGTTTGACATAACTCGAGAACAACTAGTTCGATTTAGCTGAAACAAATTTAAATAAATTAAGAATTACAATTCTTTTAATCTGTTGATATAACGTTTCCCTATATAAGCAACAGTTTCACTTTTCCATTCATTAAATGATTTTGAACTGGGTTTATTTTTAGCAGTTACAATAAAACTGTTGTACTCCGCGGCGTATGATTTTCGTGGAATATTATTTTTGATAATCATACGCCACCATATAACAATATAACAAAAGAGCCTAAAACGTGACAAATTCCCCAAATCGATATTAAATTATGTATTATGGCATGTAACTTGACAAAACGAATGATGCAGAACTTCTTCTTTCTTTGGCTACTTTCACGTGCAGTTCTCAGAATTGAGTCCCAAAATCATGTGTTGTACTAGGTAATTTTTTGCCCAAAGTATATTTTTAGCAATTTTTCTATATTTTAAAACGATTATATAGCGTCATTGGTTTTTGGCTTTTGCAAATAAAACTTTATTAAAAATTAACTTAATCTGTTTTTCGGACCGGTCGTGGCATAGTGGTTGGAACACGCGACTACCATGCGGGAGATCCCGGGTTCGATATCCGCCTCCAGTCATCTACATTTTTCTTTCATAGCCAACCCCCCCGATGTTGTCGACAGCAACTTCGCATTATCAAGTGTCGAGTTTATCGACATGTCTAGTAAAAAGCTGCTCAAACAGTGACGTTCGCATTCGTCGATAAACAAGTTGGTGCCGTTAGTTGTGAATCTAAAAATAGAAAGCGTGTTAATTCACAACAACGCGAGAAGCATCCCATACCTTCATGGGGTATAAAGGAAAATTAAGCTTAAGTTTTTATTAAGTACAAAACTGCGGACTATTGCTAAACCCACTTAAAACCGAGCGTATCATTTTTTTCTTGGAAATATTAAGTTTCCATATTTGAACCATCGTCACTTAATGGGATGCAACTGCAGTTGACTGGGAAAGTCAAATATATAGGGATTATCTCTGACAGGAAACTGTCTTGGAAATTCAAAGTGGAAGAGAGGGTCAAAAAGGCAAGCGAATGATTTGCATCACTATCATTCCTTCACCGTCAGGGATGTAGCAAACATGACTTTCTGAGATTTAATAGCAGCATGGCTATCTGAGTAGATGCAGATTCTTCGGAAAGTGGAGACACTATATTTCAGAAGTCCAGCCTATGGAGACAATCCCCAAAACTTGCCTTTTTGACCCTCTCTTCCACTTTAAATTTCCAAGACAGTTTCCTGTCGGAGATAATCCCTATATATTAGTGATAAAAGCTTTGGATAGTGAAACTGTACTGAATTACTATTAACTTTGTTACCAAAAAGGAAGAGTTTGTATGAAAGGTGGGAGTAGTTTTTGTCCGATCTTACTTATATTAGAACGTAGGATAGTAGACTCGATATCTCTTATACATACTACGACTGTAATCGCGGGACCAAAAAGGAGGACATCTTTATATCCACTTAGAACTCTGATCATTTTTATACCGTCTATATATTATATATAGATTGTCATACCTTCCACGCCTCCTTATGGGCGTTACAAATGGAAGAACAAACTGAATATACCCTTATAAAATAAAAATATCCAATTTTTAATTTGAAAAACTCAAAATAAAACTTAACCTGAACATCTAGGTTCATATCATTTCACCATGGTCCTAAAAACGTTTCCGGAGACGTTTCTATTATCTCTTGTATCTCCCAACTGGTCATAGCGTTTGGGTTGCCAAAAACCACTAGGCTGATTCAGAGCTGAGACACAGTAACTTAAGTTACTTAATCTGCCCATTAGATTCTTACTTCCACACATTTTAGTCCTTTTTTAAATACTTCTTGTAATATCTAAAAAAATAATAAGCTCCAAAGTAATGCACAGGTGCATTAACTCTGCACATTACCCTGCTAAGTAATACCCATAACAATTAAGACTGTAAAAGCGTAACGAAAAAAAATCTTAAAAAATAAAATATCGAATATCATTTGCTTACCATTTGCACTTGAACCCGTTGCAACATTATAGAAGGCAAAAGATATACGATTAGTGCAAATTGCACTTAAGTACTTCAAACTGAACTTTACCCCAAAGTAAGAAGAGCAGCTATGCAAGTATGCTAACACCTCCCCCCACTATTGCATTGTCAAAGATGTGCCTGATACAGCCAATGCTGCTTAGGAGTTGATGTTAAATGCTTCCTCATCATTATATTTGCTTGTAGGTGTGTGTGTGTGTCTGTGATGTGTGGCAATCTCCTCAATAATGGCAATACTTTGTGTAAGAATCAAGGCACAAGTGTCACAATAACAACAACAGCAGTAGCAGCAGCAGCAATTGTTTCTTGGTGGTGTTGAAACTAAAACCTCCAACTCCTTGGGGTTTTGCCATTTGACGACACCAAAATCTAACCAAGAATGTTGTTGTTGTGACTCTTGTTTGCTGTCTTCCTCAAAGTGCGAATGCATAATTAATTCCAATTACAAGTTTACAAACAATGACAATATTCATTTATACTAGTAATTTTGGGTTTATAAGGGCTGCGGGAAGGGGCGATGTTAGCGCCTTACCCTTAAACCCATTGATAGTATTATTATCATCATCATCGTTGTCGTCGTCATCATCATGGTGAGAGAGATGCTGCTCGTCAGCAACAATTTTCATAAGTATCATATTGTTGCTGTTGTTGTCTTCTTCGTCTTATCTAACTCGTGGCATCAAATTTAAAAATTGCTCCTTGTTACTGGCTCTCCCCTCAACGCCCTGTGCCTAACAGTCAATGATGGAGTTTCTTGCAGTCTGTCTAAAATCTTGAGTGAGTTAAGTAGATCACATTTAACAAAAACAAAAATAAAACGACATATGCTATGGACAAAATGTGGATAATGGGGGAATGCACAGTCAAGATTTTTAATAAAAAAAAACTCCCAGATCTTGTAGGCATCAATAGATAACTAAATGAAGTGAAGTTAAGAAATTCTAAGGATTTGAAATCAAGGTTAATTTTACATCGAATTACAAAATCCGATAATATTTGGTATTAAAAATCAAATTATACTTTTCAGTGGGGGTTTTAAATGCTGAATCCGGTAAGTCTTAGATTGAATTAAATATTCAGGTTTTCTAGATAGTTTATAGGACAGTATGTTCTCGATTTGCGCAACCCCCGATTATTGCAACTCTCCGATTAGCGCAACACAATTTGTGATACCCTCACCCTAAGTGATGATGGTATATATCATTTGATATGGGAAAAAGGGGAAGAGTTGGGGCCCTAATACTTTTAGACCAAATTCGTGTCAGGACGACTGCACCATGTCCGTCTGTCTGGCTGGAGATCACGACAACTCTAGTAAATTTTCAGTGTTGCTTATGAAAATTTACCAGAGTTAAAAGTTTTCTAAATGAATCTATGGGATTATAAATTGACAAAATAACCCATCCAGGTTGTACATGGTACATCTCATACAAAATGACCTATTTTTGAAAAATAAATATAAACTTCTAGAACTTCTAACTGGGAAACTACAGGATATTAAAAAAACTTTGTCAGATTAATATAAAAATAATAATAAAACTAATATCTTTTCAGTAATTTCAAAAAGAAGTTTTAATGAAGACTCGAACAATTTCATGAAATTATTTCAATGAAGTTTATGAAAGTTTGCATTAATTTGATAAAATATTTCTTACACAACTTTTATGAAACTGTTTAATGAAACCGTTCATAGTTTTATTAAAAAAATTGTAATTGAATTAATGAAGTTTTGTAATATTAACGAAATTTTGCATTGAACTAATAAATTTTTTTTTAATGAAATCGTTTCATTAATATTATGAAGCAAAATTCTCTCAGTGTAGGAATCATAATTTATTTTGAGAATTTGTGCGAGTTAATAAAATACTTTTTCTTTTGCTCTAAGTTGCCGTAAAAAGATCCTTTGGAAATAGACATACAAAACTCGTTTGTAACTGTTTTACAGTTTTACTACGTGCCTGTAAACGTCTGGTTATACGACCGAAAGTCCATTCTTGATTATTGTTCAAATTACGGTCCAAAAAGCAAAGCACAATACAAGTACTTTTGTTGTACCAGAAAGTACATTTATTGTACCAAACAAAAAAATACACATACTGTATTCTACGAAAAAGTACTTTTATTGTAAAAAAATTCTTTTAATACACCATAAAGTACGTTATATGTACCTAAAAGTACTTTTATCGTAACAAAAAAGTACTTTTATTGTGAAAAATTTATTTTAATACACTTTAAAGTACTTTTAATGTACCTAGAAGTACTTTAATTGTAACAAAAAATATTTTTATTGTACCAAAAAACATACATAACACAGTACAACATTTTTCAGCTCATTGATTTGGGACTCAATTCTGAGAAATTGTAATTCAGAATTTTTTTAAATTTAAATCAGCTAAATCGGACTGGTGGTTCTCGAGTTATGTCAAACAAAAGAGCCTAAAACCTGACAAATTCCCCTATACGATACTTACTAACTTCAAATCGATATTAAATTATTATGGCATGGAGCTTGACAAAACGAATGATGCAGAACATCTTCTTTTTTGGGCTACTCTTACGTGCAGTTCTCAGAATTGAGTTCAAAAATCATGTGTTGTACTGTGTAATGTACCAACAATTATTTTGTAATAAAATACCTTTGTTGTGTTAAGAAATATTTTATCAAACCAGAGATTACTTTTATTGTACAGAAAGTACATTTATTGTACCAAAAATCACTTTTAATGTACCAAAAAGTACATTTATTGCATCGAAAAGTACTTTTGCTGAATCAAAAATTACTTTAATCTGAAACCGAAAATTTGTGTTGTTACAGAAAAAACAATTTATTCTACTAAAATGTACTTTTATTGAAAAAAAAATTCTATTACAACAACATAAAGTATTTTAAAAGTACCAAAACGTTCTTTAATTGTACCAAAAAGTACTTTTATTGTACCAAAAAAACACACATACTGTATTCTACTAAAAAGTACTTTTATTGTGAAAAAATTCTTTTAATGCACCATAAAGTACTTTTAATGTACCTAAAAGTACTCTAATTGAAACAAAAAAGGTATTTTATTGTACCATAAAACATACATTCTGTACCAACATTTCTAATAAAATTCCTTAGATGTGTCTAAAAGTAATTTTATTACACCAAATAGTGCTTTTATGTACGAAAAGTACATTTGTTGTATCAACAAATACGTTTATGTATTTTTATTGTATATTAAAAATTTTTTACCAAAATTTATTTTGTAATAAAATACTTTTGTTGCGTCAAAAAGTACCATAAAGTACTTTTAATGTACCTAAAAGTACTTTAATTGTAACAAAAAGTACTTTTATAGTACAAAAAAACATACATATTGTGCCAACATTTATTTTGCTAATAAATTCCCTTGTTGTGTCAAAAAGTAATTTTATTACCCCAAATAGTACTTTTATTGTACATATAGTACCAATAGTACTTTTATTGTGGTACCAAAAAAATTCTATTTTGTATTTTTATTATTTTACGAAAAGTACTTTTACTTAAAAACCGAAAATTACATTTGTTGCAGCAAAAAACAATTTATTGTACTAAAAAGTACTTTTATTGTGAAAAAAAATTCTTTTACAACAACATAAAGTACTTTTAATGTACCAAAATGAACTCTAATTGTATGTACCCTTATTGTACCAAAAAGTACTCTTATTGTAACAAAAAAGTACTATCATTGTACCAAAAGTATTTTTGATTGTACTAAAAGGTACTTTTATTATACCAGCAAGTGTTTATGTTGTAAAACAAAGTACTTTAGTTGCTCCGAAAAATTCTTTTACTGTCCCAAAAATTACATTTGTTGTAACAAGATGTACTGCTTTTGCTGCATTAGGGACTTTTAGCGGACCGAAACTTACTTTTTTGTTCCAAAAAGTACATTTATTGTAAGAATAAATACAATATATACTTCTACCATAAAACCGGGCTAAACAAATTTGTATTGTACCAAAATTTTCTTTTATTGCATCAAAAAGTACTTTTATTGTACCAACAAGTACAAATTATTGTGCCCGAATGTATTTTTATTGCACCATAAAGTACTTTATTGTGCCATGTACTTATATTTTACTGAAAAGTACTTTATTTATTGATTGTTAAAAAAAAGTACTATTATTATTCCAAAAAGTACTATTTTGGACCAATAATTAGTTTCATTGTACCGCAGAGTTATTTTATTGTAAAATAAATTATTTTTATTGTAACAAAAAGTACTGTTATTTACTATCTTCAGATCAAATTTTATCTTTCTAGGTCTTAAATACAATTTTGTCACCTCTCCTCTGTCCACTGAACGAAAATATAAATTTCGTCTGCAAATTTGAACCTGAAGTACCGAATACTATCGGCGTAGCAAATTTCATCTCTCTAGGGCTAAAATACAGTTTTGTCATGCTTCTAACGGCCACTAATCGAAAATTAAAATTTTGTCTGTACATTTTGAAAAGAAGTACAGTAGATCTAGTAATAGTACTATCGATGGTGGTATTACACAGTACAATACATGATTTTGGGACTCAATTCTGAGAACTGTTCGAGAAAGTAGCCACAAAAGGAAGAAGTTCTGCATCATTCGTTTTGTCAAGTTACATGCCATAAAAATTTAATATCGATTAAAAGCTTGTAAGTATCGTATTGGGGAATTTGTCACGTTTTAGGCTCTTTTGTTTGACATAACATAAATACTTTATGGTGGCGTATGATTATTAGTGGTTCTTGAGTTATGTCAGACAAAAGAGATATACGATATTTACTAACTTCAAATCGATATTAAATTATTATGGCATGTAACTTGACAAAACGAATGATGCAGAACTTCTTCTTTTTGGGGCTTCCTTCACGTGCAGTTCTCAGAATTGAGTCCCAAATCAATGAGCTGAAAAATGTTGTACTGTGTTAATCACAGATATTCGGCATGTAACACCAAATTGGCGCAAATAGCAATATTTCCCTACAAAATAAAAAATCTTCAGAAAAGACAATATTACGCCAGTATGTCATATCATTTATTACAATTTGGCTCGCACCAAACTGTTAAGTCTCGCCAATTGTCTTACAATTAACAACTTTATCTTTCAAATTTACTTTTCATGCCCCCACCCCCTTTTACACTTAAACCGAGAACAAGTAATTCATGTCACTACTTTGACAACATAAACTTGTACTCGTGACCGCCACCACAACCAGCAGCAATTGTTCCCCTTCCCAACCATCAACTTACTTAGACGGCAAACAAGGATGCGACGCAAGTTACTACCAATCACTTCCGTCTTCTCGCATTGCGTTGATGTACCAAATGCAATATGGACGAGTGCGAAAATTGATGTTTCAGTGATCAATCATTCATACACAGGACCATCAAATGTTTGGTTGTTTAATAGCTTTCTTTACACGATATTGCCTCCCTTTCGCCCATAATTTTTCTTTGCCCGCCAATATAATTTCTTTAGTTTTATGGTCCTTTGGGTCAAAGTAAAACACTTTGGTGCAGGAGTTGTTGTTACTGGTCCACAGTCCATGGTTCATTGCTCAATATTGACTATTTGATGAAAATGCGTTTTAGTGGTCAAACAAAGTACAAGCACACGCACACACACACGAAAATAAGGAAGGATATGAAAACGCAAAGAAAATAAGAAAACGGAAGTGATAGTCAAAGAATAATCGGCTTGCAGAACACCCTGCACTGAAGACTAACGTTATGTACAAATTATCATATTTATCGCTTAAAAAAAAATTAATTTCCCTATACACCCCATGAATGAGGTATTTATCGCTGTGTTACATTATATTGAAATTTTCCAAAATTAACATCCGTTTTTATAAACTTTTGTTAAAAGTTTATTATTTTTATAAAAAAAATCGTTCTATAAACCTTTTGTAAATTATTATGAATAAGACCTTAAATTGTGTAAAAACATTTATAGTATTTGAACTTTTGTTGTCCAAAGAAAATTCAACACAGGATCGCCTTAAGAAATACTAAGTATTTTCAATGTAGGTTATAAACAGATGCTGTCCCATTTTGTCTTTTTTACTTTAACTTGTTTGCCTCTAAACCAGAGAGTAGGGTGCAACATCCCACCCCCATATAACTAATATATGTCTTCCTTTCTCTATAGACATTGTAATTTAATACTTTTTGAATGGATCACAAAATTTCAGCGACTAGTTCTAGTTTCACTTATATTATTCTCTCTCTCTCTTTCTATTGGCATTTGAAATATTCGAAATTACACAATGACGATGAGCCATCATCATTGGTGTAATTTGCATTTGTTCACTATGTATTCACTTCCTAGTCAAAATGCTCAAGCGAGCAACTAAGACAATAGCGGGGCAAGGACTGTGTGGGGATGTTCGTGGTAATGGAGAGGCGTCGCGCTCTATTGGTTTATGAATGGCTTTTGGTGTTTGGCAATATTATCTTGTTTACACAAATCCATCTATATTCATTCAGTCATTTCCAAAATAGTTTTTCATTTGTTTTACTTAGGAATTTTCGAAGGAATTCATTTATGTTCATTGAGGATTTCACTGGTGATTTGTTTATTCTACAAGGAATCAGCTAGAAGGGTGGACGGGGAGGGGATGATTTTGAGTAAGTGCCAGCAGCCGCTAAGAAGATCTGCATAAATCATTTGTAGTAGATTTGAAGTAAAATATTTAGTCACAATGTTGCTTTATCAGCTTAAAGGAGATTCAATTTAAGTCTATTATTATTTATTAAGGATTAAAAGATAAATACAAAATGCGGTTAATAAAATCAATGGAGAATATTGCTGTAAGAGAGTTGTAAGGGTTTCTTAGGAAGGCAGCATCGGTGTTTTCTTAAGTTCATTTTAATATGTATAATACTAAGACGCTGATGTAAGCACAAAGTATACGAAGTTTAAAAAATTGTTACTTCGTGACCGGAAACAAAAAAAGAAATCCATATTTCGGTGTTCTGTTAAAAAAAAAAACAACGAAAAATGTGTTTGCTTTTGCAGAAAAGTACTTTTTATTGTTATAAAATAACTTTCTGATGCAATAAAATAAAAGTTCTGTCGAAACTACCGATTATTCGGTTGCATATGTAAACACTATGTTTTTTTTTTTAAATTCATTTGATGCTATTTCTATCTATACTATTATGAAAGAAAGGCGTCTCATCGACAAAATCTTCACATCTTTTGAGGAAGGAAAAAATTTCATACGTGACATTATTTCTTGATTCCATACATGTTCTTTGCGTGGGCATAAATACTTTGGAAATTTACGACTGCTAGAAAAATTCGCTATAGAGAGCATTTTTTTGGTACAGAAACACCAAAGTACAATCAAAGTACATTATAGGGAAATTTGTTATAGAGAGGTAAAAAATGTGTTAACAACATTACGAAAATGTAGTGTTTGTGAAAAAAATGGTTATAGAGAAATATTCGCTTTAGAGAAGTCCGTACAGAGAAGTTCGACTGTACTTTCCGATACAATAAAATTACTTTTTGGTACAATAATAGTAATTTTCAGTCCGACAAAAGTTCTTTTATTAACAATAACAGTACTTTTTGATACAATTTTTACTACAGCACATTAACTTTTTCGGTTAATAAAAGAACTTTTTGGTACAACATAAATACTTATCGGTGCAACAAAAATAAATTTTCATTTCCAACAAAAGTACTATTTAGAACAATATCAGTACTTTTGATGTAACAAAAGTAATTTTGTGGTCGCTGAAATGAATGTACATTTTGGTACATTAAACGTACTTTTTAAATATAATAAAAACATATTTTACAATAAATTTTGTACAATAAAATTGCTATTTGGTGCAATAAAAGGACTGTTTGTTAAAAGTACTTTTTAGTAAAATAAAACGACTTGTTGATATAATAAACATATTTTTATTTACAGTAAAATAAATTTATGATACAATAAAGGTACTTTTTTGTAAAATAAAAGTACTTTTATGTATAATAAAAATACTTTTTGATACTGTTAACGTCATTTTCTCATACCTAACGAATCCCTAAAAACTTATCAAAAATACCAGAAGTTCCTACCAATCTATTCAAAAGCTCGCGAACATGAACAATCATGGTTTGCTTTCGAACATATTTACGCCTACAAATTAAAACGACATCTGTCGTACAACTTCCGTAATACAACGTAGCTACTCCTTTCTTGTTCTTTAGCCGCATTGCTACTGGTAAGATCGATCTCCAGAAGAAAATAAACTTCTTAAAATCCATACAATCCTAAGTTGTTTTATTTTCTATCTATTCCATTTTTCCATGTCATTACCTCCTTGGATTTCTATAACGAATATTTGGTGGAGTCACAAAGTCTCAATTGTTTTATGTAATTGAGAATTTGTGTCGAATTTGCTCACGAGAAGTTTCAAATTCTATCCTCAGATTGCGCTCCCCTTCATCTTAACATTGGTCCAGTACGAGCCGGATTTGCAACTTTGGAGTCTCTTAAATTGATTGTGGGAAACATTCTCGGAGAATTTCAGTTCCAGTTTCAACTCCCTCAAAATATACTTAATACAAAAACAGGTTGGTTTACATTTTGTCTTTGTGCTCCGAGTTATTTGTTGTGATAGTGCGATAGCGAAATGTTAACATAAAATTACACACGTGCGGGAAATTATGAATATTACGTAAAATTAAATATAAATATAAACATAAGGATTGCGAATAATAAACATAAAGATAAACATAAGGATTGCGAATAATAAATACCCTGAAGATTCCTGCCAAGTCTGGGAATGGGGAATTAGTGAGGCTAGAGGAATACAATTCAAAAGGACAACTATTCAAAGGAAGACGTCCCAATAGACGGTCGGAGTATATCATAAGACAATCATATTCGTGGTGAGTTCTCTAATCAGGAGACAATTGGTTTCGGTGCTGTGGACAGGTATTTTTTATTTGGTCACAGATATTATTTCGCGATTTATTTGTTCCTAAAATATGGCTTAGTGATTAAATCAAGTGTGCACTTTGTTTTAGGCAACACTGTAACCATGAGTTAACAAAAAATGTTACGCATGAAATGTTAAATTCTTAAATTATTTTCAGCACATGTTATTATTTCTATTTATGTAACATTCCACACTTAACATTCTCTGTTTAATTTCTCACGCTAACATTCTCTAAGTCTCTCCATCTTATTAACTAACACAAAGGCACAGCTTACTCTTGCAAGCCCGCTCTCTGTCTCATATTTAATAATACGTTTCGGAGAATAGCATTTTAACATTTCTATTGAGTGCTGTAGTGCTAATTTGACATTGACATTGAAATCCAATTCAATTTCGTTCCTACAAAAGTAGGTCAAGGTCTGACCTACTTTCTTGTCCTATTTTGCGTTTTACAAACAGCTGATTGAGCTAAAGATATAATTCCATACCCAGCAAACCAATTATAAATGTGTACATTGCACCAATTATTTTCTGAAATTTTGGTCTTAAATCGGTACTGTTGTGTAGATTTGTGGAAATATTTATCAGCATTACTCTCAAATATTGATAGATTGATTTTTTTGGACTAATATATTGTCTTTTAACATAAACTGGTATACAAGACATTATCAAACCAATTTCAAAACAAGGTGGCATATTTCAATTCAGACTCTATCGTTGAGATATCTTTAGAATACTTATTTCTAACCCGTTCCCTATTTTTTATGTTATGGTCTGACACCTTGTATTAGTTTCTTGTTCAACATCAGATAAAGTTTATAAACTGAACAAATATATCAAAATCTGAAAAAACCGTTTTGGTTTTACATAGTTTTTTTTGTATTTCTACTACACAATTGCTGCCGCTATTTCGCATTATACCGTCATCATGTCTCTGGACCATTTCATTCGGATGGCAGATAGCCTGGTTGAGTTTCAAGCTGGCTTGAACGACAAGAAGTTTCCAATGGATTCTATTTATTCAATAGAAATTCATAAAGATGAATTAAAATGTATCTGGGGAAACCTTAAAATATCTTATGAGAAATGTCTCTCAGATATAGCTAAGGAAAGTCAAGACGATGACAAAGAAGATGATGACGATGATGCGTCCATGGTGGAAACAGTTAAAAGCAAATTCAAGAGTGCATATGTTACTTATTGTAGCTGTATTACATGCCTCCGAGAAGCTGTGTCCACTCTTTCCTCACCAGATCCCACTTATTCAGAGCAACAAATCTCTAATTCCCAGACCAGTTTTCACCTTCCTCCGTGCGAAATTCCAGTTTTTAGTGGAGATTATGCATCATGGCCTACCTTTAAGGACATGTTTACGGCAGTTTGTGTCCGTAACTCGAGACTGAGTTCTGTAGAAAAACTTTTCCACCTAATCCAAAAAACAAAAGGTGAACCTAATGATATTGTTAAGAAAGTTCCCTTAACAAATGAAAATTTTAATCTAGCTTGGAACAATTTATGCGCAAGGTATGAAAATAAAAGAGTTTTAGTGAACAACCAGTTAAAAAAATTGTTTAGCCTGCAGAATATATCCACTGAGTCTGCGACGGCTCTAAAAATCATGCAAAGAGACATTAACTCTAGTATAGCATTATTAAAAATCTATGATATAAAAGTAGAGTCGTGGGATCCAATTTTTGTTTTCCTATGTTGTAATAGATTGCCAGATAACACTCTTACTTTATGGGAGCATACTTTAACAGATAAAGCAGCTATACCCAAGTGGTCTGAGTTAGATACTTTTCTTACAAACAGGCATAGAACACTTGAGTCGGTTTCGGAAATTAGAAAGCAACCAGACTCATCTTCTTCCAATTCTAAGTCCAAACTATCAAATAGTTCAAATTTGAATAATAAATCCAATACGGGCAAAGTTAACACTTTCCAGACAAATATTTCAGAGTCGCAATGTAAGTTGTGTCCGAATGAGTGTCATGTTATTCGGAAATGTCCGAAATTTCTGAAAATGTCGCATAGTCAAAGATTTTCTGAAATCAAAAACAGCAAACTTTGCTTAAACTGTTTCTCAAAACTTCATTCAGTTAAGAACTGTACCAGCAAACACAGCTGTTTTAAGTGCAGCAAACGACACAACACTCTGCTCCATAAAGATTTAGAAGTACAGAATTCTGCAGCAGCTCCGCCACCTTCTTCAAATCTGAATCCTAATTCGACATCATTTTCTCAAAGATCCTTTATACAGTCCACTAATCAGAATGAAAATGGTACCATTCAGACATGTTTTTCTACTAATTCCAGAGGTGTTTTATTAGGCACAGCGGTTGTTAATGTCCATCATAATGAACTAAAATATCGTGCCAGAGCATTAATAGACTCTGGATCTGAGGGCACTTTTATTTCAGACAAACTTTTTAACATTCTAAAGCTTCCCTTCAAAAGAACTTCGGCAAAGATATCCGGTTTAAATAACACCATCTCTGCAGCTGTTCAAAAAGAATGTTCTTTTGTTATTGGCCCAAGTTATGATGATAGTTTGAAAATTACTATTTCCGCTTTAGTTGTCCCCCACTTATCGGGCAATCTTCCTTCTCGAACAGTAGATCCAGTTTCGCTTGCTGATCTGCCTGAAATTCCACTCGCTGATCCTCGATTCTACGAAAGCTCTAAGATAGATATCCTCCTTGGGGGAGATCTGTTTCCCTCTATTATGTTGTCAGGCATTGAACGTCAAGTTTGTGGGTCCTTGGTGGCTCAACAAACGATATTCGGATGGATACTTACGGGTCCTATCCCGACTCAATCCACTTCTTCAATATCAACGGTTGTTTCTTATTTTTGTGAAATATCGTTAGATCAAACGATTTCACGATTTTGGGAGGTGGAGGACGTACCACGGAAGAAATTTATGTCCCCATCCGATCTTTTTTGTGAGAATTTGTACCGCCGAACAACAGTAAGGGATGAAAATGGAAGATATATAGTGTCATTGCCATTTAAAGAAGATTTTGGAGTAAAACAAGTGCTAGGACAGTCTAGAAATACTTCAATTGCTAAATTCTTAAAAAACGAAGCTCGGCTTCTTAAAAATCCTGATTTGAAAGAAGAATATGATATTGTACTTGAAGAGTATATTTCTTTAAATCACATGTGCGAAGTACCTGCACCCACTCTTTCCCAGTCTAATTCTCAAGATCATTATTACCTTCCACACCACGCCGTTATAAAACCGGAAAGCACAACAACGAAAGTTCGTGTGGTTTTTAACGCGTCGTCCGCTACATCTAACGGTGTGAGCCTTAATGACGTTTTGCATGTCGGGCCAATATTACAAAATGATCTTACCATACTTATTATAAAATGGCGCTTTTTCCAATATGTTTTCAATGGCGATATAACAAAAATGTATCGTCAAATTTTAGTTAATCCTAACCATACACGTTATCAACGTATCCTACATAGAAAAGGTCCTAACGATTCTATCCATGATTACGAACTAAAAACTGTCACATTTGGTCTGAATTGTGCGCCATATTTAGCTATCCGCACAATTAACCAGTTGGCAGATGATGTTGAAACGATTTATCCATTAGCTAGTAATGTCCTCAGAAACTACATGTATGTCGACGATGCCTTAGCTGGCGCACATTCCATTCAAGATGCAATTGAAATAAGAAACCAACTTATGCATGCATTACAGTCCGCTGGCTTTTCAATGAGAAAATGGACATCTAATTCCAAGAGCATTATTTCCGATATTCCTGTCAATCAATTGCTATGCGAAAGTTTCCTTCAATTTGATGAATGTAGCATTACAAAAACTTTGGGTATCCGTTGGAATGCTATATCAGACTCTTTTTACTTTTCAATGAAGCCATTCCCGGATACGACTAATTACACAAAGAGGGTTGTACTCTCTCTAATTTCAATGCTGTTTGATCCAGCAGGATGGCTTGCTCCCTGCATTGTAATAGCTAAATTGATAATGCAAAAAATATGGATTGAACGAACCGATTGGGACACTGTGATTTCTCCAGAATCACTGTCACAATGGTTATCATTTCTTTCCAACCATTCCCAAATAAATTCTATTAAAATTCCTAGGTGGTTTAATTATACACCGAATTGTGAGGTCCAGTTCCATGGCTTTAGCGACGCCTCGGAAAAGGCGTATGCTGCAGCTTTGTATATTCGGATTAAGAAAGATACGGTAATTCATTCATATTTAGTTTCATCAAAGACCAGAGTCGCTCCAATCAAGACATTATCCATTCCTAGATTAGAATTGTGTGCCGCTCTTCTATTATCTGAACTGATTGACAACATTATTCCTCAATTACAGATAGAAACCTACTCCATATTTTGTTGGTCTGACTCAACAATTGTCCTTTCATGGTTAGCAAAACCTTCTTGCTTTTGGACAACTTTTGTTGCTAATAGAGTGTCAAAAATAACACAAGTTGTGCATCAATCAAATTGGCATCATGTGCCTTCTGAGCTTAATCCAGCGGACTTGGCCAGTCGTGGTGTATATCCGAAAGATCTAATTAACAACGATTTATGGTGGCACGGTCCACCATGGCTCAAAGAACACCCGACTAACTGGCCTAAGATAGACCTCCATTTAGAAGAAGACATCAGTACAGAAAGAAAACCAATAAAAGTGCACTTTTCCTATTTTGATAGTTTCGAAGACATTTTAGATCGTTTCTCATCTTTTCCCAGAGCAATACGAGTTATTGCATATATATACAGATTTTATTATGCTACTCATCCGCAATATCGATCCAGTTATTTTAAAGATAACAAACTTGTTACAGCAAGTGAAGTACTGCATGTTCGTAATCGACTAATATCTATGAGTCAAAAGGCATATTATCCTAATGAGTACATGGCATTGTCCGCCAAGAAGCCTATTGTATCCTCTAGCTCCATAGTGAGTTTGAATCCGTTTTTAGATCCAGAAGGAGTATTACGTGTTTGTGGTAGACTCGTATCTTGTTCTATACTGTCATATGATGAACGACATCCCGTGATACTGCCCTACAATTGTCAACTTTCTCGTCTTTTGGTTAAATTTATTCATGACATATCGTTGCATGGCGGTAACCAATTAGTCCTTCGTCTTCTGAGAACACAATTCTGGATTCCAAAGGTTAAAAATATGATAAAATCCATGATTAGAAATTGTAAAGTTTGTACTTTGTACAAGAAAAGATGTTTAAAACAAATAATGTCCGCCCTGCCATCCGAAAGAGTTGAAATTTCTCGACCCTTTGCCCACACAGGGTTGGATTTCGCCGGACCATTTGAAATTAAAACATATACAGGCAGAGCTTGTCGCATTACTAAGGGTTATGTTTGTATATTCGTTTGTTTCTCCACAAAGGCTATCCATTTGGAAGCCACCTCGGAACTATCCACTCCCGCGTTTTTAGCAGCATTTAGTCGGTTTGTTTCTCGCCGCGGATGTCCCTTGCATCTACACTCTGATAACGGTTTGGCATTCGTCGGGGCATCCAAAATCCTTGCAAGGGAATTTATCCAAACTTCCCAACAGGCAATTACCTCTAGCTATGCCCATCAGAACATAACATGGCACTTTATTCCGCCAGGGGCACCGCATATGGGAGGTCTATGGGAAGCCGGGGTAAAAAGTTTTAAACAACATTTTAAAAAGATAGCTGGTTCTTTCAAATATACTTTCGAAGAATTTCAAACTTTACTAGCCAAAATAGAAGCTTGCTTAAATTCGCGTCCCTTGTCCCCTGTTTCACAAGAACCATCCGATCTATCAGCTTTGACTCCAGGTCATTTCCTAATTGGCTGTCCAATATTAGTTCCAATAGATCCGACAATTTCTGAGGCTCCAGTTTCCATAGTAAATCGCTGGCAAAAGATAAAGGTAATCCATCAAAACTTTTGTACTCGCTGGAAAGATGAGTACCTTAAAGAGCTTCACAAACGTACTAAATGGCAACAACCCACCGAGAACTTAAAAGAAGATATGATGGTAGTGATCAAAGACGAAACTTTACCACCAAATTCCTGGAGACTTGGCAGGATATCAAAATTACACTTTGGCACAGATAATCGGGTTCGCGTGGCAGAAGTTTTAACGGCAAGAGGCATGATTAAAAGGCCTATAACCAAGTTGGTAGTTCTACCTACTAATTCAAACTCGCATTGATTTTAATTCGTTCTACTACGTAAATATTAAAATAGTCTAAGAGATCTATTGTATTATACTATTATAGCTAAGAATGGGAGGCTACAAAAACAACAGCAACAAACGGAATTTCAAGTGCCAAGATGGTAACAAGAAACGGCCCCATTACATATGCAGAGTTTGCCGATACCCTCATCCGCTACGAAAATGTCGCCGTTTTTTGGATATGAACATTACCGAACGTAAACAAGCTGTTAAAAGGTACGGGTACTGTACAAACTGTTTGGCTCATGACCATTCACAAGGGTCATGCTTCACAAAGACCGGATGCAAGTATTGCCACAAAAAACACCACTCACTTCTACATTTCCATTCTCGCCTACAAAAAGAACAAACATCGCATCACCGATCGCTGTCAACATCCTGCAAATCCCTCCCTTCATCCAAAGCAACTGATCTGAATCAGAAACCCCAGCCATCGACAAGTTCCGACACCGCTACACTATCTTCTATTCTTAAGCAGAACTCGATCACCGTGCTTCCTACCGCGCTGGTTAGAATCAACACAAAACAAGGTCGAAAATTTATGAGATGTCTCTTGGACTCCGGATCTAGAAACAGCTGCATATCGTCGAAAATTGTAGAAAGTTTTCACCTAACTACATTGTCACTAGACGATGAAACCATTTGTCCATTGACGTTATATTCCATAATAAATAGCGACGTTCAGATCGAGGTGACACTAAAAGTAAATAATCGCATTACTATAACAACGCCAAGTAAAAATTTGCCGAAGTCCATTAAAACCCACTTTCAAAATATAGTATTGGCCGATGCCGATTTCTATAAAGCAGGACCTGTCGACATTATTATGGGGGTTGATATCTGCTCTAAGGTTATAAACGACGGTATCATAAATCGAGCGGGTCTGCCTTCTGCCCAAAATACGATTTTTGGGTATATACTATACGGGCTCTATGCCAATTGATTTTTTAGTTAATAATTTTCCGATTTTTATAGAATTATAATACACAATGAATTATAATACAAAATGAATTATTATACAATTCTAATTCCTAAACGTTGTTTCGCACTATCACCAGAAAACAAAGATAAATGAAACCATACCAGTATATTTTATATTATAAATATATGAATTTTAATGTACATATTTCAAATAATGAATTTTATAATTTTTAAGTTACTTTTCCAACACATCTACAAATATAATGAATTGTAATATATTTATGTAAACGGAACGTACGACAGATATGGTGAATTGTTAATTGCAGTCGCACTGCAAGGCGGGCGGCAATGTTAACGTCATTTTCTCATACCTAACGAATCCCTAAAAACTTATCAAAAATACCAGAAGTTCCTACCAATCTATTCAAAAGCTCGCGAACATGAACAATCATGGTTTGCTTTCGAACATATTTACGCCTACAAATTAAAACGACATCTGTCGTACAACTTCCGTAATACAACGTAGCTACTCCTTTCTTGTTCTTTAGCCGCATTGCTACTGGTAAGATCGATCTCCAGAAGAAAATAAACTTCTTAAAATCCATACAATCCTAAGTTGTTTTATTTTCTATCTATTCCATTTTTCCATGTCATTACCTCCTTGGATTTCTATAACGAATATTTGGTGGAGTCACAAAGTCTCAATTGTTTTATGTAATTGAGAATTTGTGTCGAATTTGCTCACGAGAAGTTTCAAATTCTATCCTCAGATTGCGCTCCCCTTCATCTTAACAGATACAATGAAAGTATTTTAATGTCCCACAAAAGTACTTGTATGTACAATGAAAGTACTTTGTGGTACAATAAACATACTTGTTGGTACAAAAAAAGTACTATTCGGTACAATTAAAGTACTGTTTGGTACATTTAAAGTACGTTTTGGTATAATAAAAGTACTTGTTGATACAGTGAACATACTTTTCTGCACATTAAAATTTATTTTTGGTACAATAAAAGTACTTTATACTACAATAAAAAATTCTTTTTGGTACAATGAAAGCACTTTTTGGTACAATAAAAGTAAAGTTTTGTACAATAAAAGTACATTTTGGTATAATAAAAGTACTTGTTTTTGTACATACAATAAAAGTAGTTATTGGTACAATGAAAGTACTTTTCTATACAATTGAAGTAATGTTTGGAACAATTAAAGCACTTTCTTGATACAATTAAAGTACTTTTTTTGTACGTTCAATGAACTTTTTTGACACCACCAAATTTACTTTTTGGTATAAAAAACTAATTTTTCGATACAAACAAGTACTTTTTGTTACAACATAAATACTTTTAGATGGAATAAAAGTGCTTTTTTGTATCACAAAAGTACTTTTATATACAATAGAAGTCCGTTTTGATACAATAAAAGTACTATTTGGTACAAAAAAAATAACTTTTTGGTATAATAAAAATCCAGTTCTGCAATAAATTTTACTTCTTTAAGCAATTAATGTAGTTTTTGATAAAATTAGAGTACTTTTTGGTACAATAAATGTACATTTTGCGACACTATAAAACTTTTTGGTTCTATAGAACTACTATTTTTAGGTATTTGGTAAAATGTACTTTTTGATATATTTTACAACAAATCGTACTTTTTATAAAATAAAAATACTTTTTGGAACAATAAAAGAAGTTTGTGATACAATAAAAGTACTTCTAAGTGCAAAAAATTACTTTGTGTTACAATAAAAGTATTTAATGGTGCAGTTAAAGTCTTTTCTAGTACAATTACAGTACTTTTGGTACGATAAGAGATGTTTGGTACAATAAATGTACCCTTTGGTAAATTGAAAATACTTTTTATATAGTACAATAAAACTACTTTTTTATTAGTGCAATAAAATTTCTTTGTGATACAATAAATGTACTTTTGTATGCAACAAAATACTTTTTGTACAACAAATTTAACTTCCAGGTATAATAAAAGTACTTTTGGGTGCAACGAAAGTACTTTTTGGTACTATAAGTTGTACTTTTTAGTAAAATTAAAGTACTTTTTCATAAAATTAAAGTCCTTTACGCTACAATAAAAGTACTTTTTGGTACAATAAAAGTACTTACTTGATATAATTAAAGTACATTTAGGTACATTTAATGAACTTTTTTAACACCAAAAGTACTTTAAATAAAAATACTTTTTGTTATAATAAACTTACGTTTTGGTACATTAAAAGTACAATTAAATTACTTTTGAATGAAATAAAAGTACTCCTTAATACAACAAAAGTACAGTTGGATGCAATAAAAGTACTTTTTGGCACAATAAATTTTACTTTTTGGATGGCAGCAAATCTACTTTTTGACACAATGAATGTACTTGTGGATGTGAAAAAAGTACATTTTGATAGAATAAAAGCACTTTGCGGTACAATAAAAATAGTTTTTTGTACAATACAAATACTTTTCGTTACCACTAAAGTAACTTTTGTACAACAAAAGTATGTACATTTTAGTACAACAAAACAATGTATTATGTAATAACATAATTTGGTACAAAAAATTGTTTGGTACAATAGTTTAGATAACTTTTTGCTGTCTTGACAAAATTAATATATAATAGAATCCTTAATTTCACTAAATATTTAAAAAAACAAAATTTATGTTTTATGAGTGGACTGATTTAGTACATGTTAGACCTTTTCAATACCTTTGACAAATTTGCAAATATTACATTTCCATAGCGGGTATCACATTTCAAAAAAATACGAGGGAAGGTTCACAAAAATTTAGAAAAAAAATATAATAAATTGACATTTGTTTGGCGTGGTGGGCTCTTTTACTACTTCTAGAACTTTAGTCCCTTATTATGAACAACAAATTTTCAGATATAGCCATTTGAATGTTTAAGTAAAAAAAATTTTCTTGCTCGATTTTTTTTCTGCTTTAAGCAACTTTGTCCTTCTTAATATCCTTGACAGTTTTCCTATAACATCATTAAAATTATAGAAATGAAAATGATTCTAGTAATTTATAAGATGGGGTGGATATTTTTGATATTTCAATGAATTTAGCCCATGTTAATATCATTGACCTTCCTATAAGTTCTGACTATGACTAAAATTTTTAGTTGCAAACAGTTGCTCTTGTGAATTGAAAATCGTTAATACAGTTGGTTCTTAGCCAGACTATTGACACTCGAGACAACAACCAATATTCAATAACTAGTGATATTGCCTACTCACAATAACTTTCGATATCTGAAAACAGAGAAACTATTGTAACCGGCAATGTGAAAAATTTACGAAGATTGGTTGTTGTCTGTGGTGCAGTAAGTGATGGCATCAATCCCAAATGATCAGCAGCATAGTTGTAAACAGTTTCTTTTATGAATTAGATGTCCAGTGGCATTTCCCGGGAACAATGGATCTATCGGACGTTGTGAACTGCTTGGGGACCCCAAAGAGAGTTTCTGGTTATTACCAAGAAAACTTATATCAGAAAATTCTCCATTCCCCACTAATATTTCTACATACCCCAAAATAACTAAGTACTATTTATTATAATATCTTATTCCCATTAATCTAACGTTAATCCAGTTAATCATGACTTATGACGATATGTAGATAGTAAAACCGGAGGCTGGCACCTCTGTTTTGCTCTACAAACAATTTTTGATTATTAAAATAACAGAACAACAACAACAAAACACAAGATGATCGTGCGAGGCTTAAAATATAAGTAAAGTGCTAATTGATGCTATTTAATATCAGTCTATATCACATTTAATGCAAAGTAAAACACTGAAGTCTACGAATTCTATTCTGCAGCAATAAGATTAGATATGGGACCAGTTAATGGGATTTCATTGAGTAATCCAAACGCTTTAGACGAGAGTGAACACGTTTTCGACAATGGGCGATGGACGGAGTAGAGAACAACAATTCAGTGCATATTTGAATCATACATTTGCCAATGACAGTGGCAATGAAGATGATAAAGACAGCATTAGAAGAGGACGCGAAGATTCCTTTGAGGATATTGATTTGGGATACATTGAAACACAGGGACAGAGAGAGGAGCCGCTGAAGCCTATGGATTTTAATGATATTCTACCCATTATAGGAGAATTTGGTCGTTATCAAAAGTTTTTGTTCTTGCTGATGATACCATTTAGTTATTACTTTGCTTTTGTGTATTTTTCACAAATCTTTTTGGTTTTAATACCCGAACAATATTGGTGCGCAGTGCCGGAATTGGAGTCATTGGGAGTAGAAGAAAGGTAAGTGTTTAAGAATAAACAAATTTATTTGTAATTTGGTTTTATTTTATCTTCCCAGATTGGCTTTATCTATACCTCGGATAAATGGCGAATACAGCAAATGTTCGGTGTATAATGTCAACTATACCGAACAACTTTTGCTGGGTGTAACAGAGGCCAATGAATCATGGCCTATAGCCGAGTGTCACAGTGGTTGGACTTATAATTTTACGGATATACCTTATACCTCGATAGCCACTGAATTGAATTGGGTTTGTAAGCATTATGCTTTGGCCGCTTATGCTCAATCGATCTTCTTTGTGGGCGCCATTGTGGGAGGTCTTTTGTTTGGCTGGATTGCTGACAAATTTGGCCGTATTCCCTCAATGGTAGCTTGCAATTTGGTGGGCTGTGCTGCCGGTGTGGGCACTGCGTTTGCCAGCACCTTCTGGGAATTTGCATTCATGAGATTTGTCGTAGGCTTTGCCTTTGATAATTGTTTTATGATTATGTTTATTTTGGGTAAGTCTGATGAAATAGTGACGATAAAAACATGAAATTAATGAATAATTTTTTTCTATTAGTTCTTGAATATGTTGGTCCTAAGTATCGCACGTTTGTGGCTAATATGCCCATTGCCGTGTTCTTTACTTCAGCCGCTTGTATTTTACCTTGGATTGCTTACTATATAGCCGATTGGAAGCTGTTGGCTGTGGCTACATCGGCACCTTTGATGTTGGTTATATTGGCCCCCTGGTTAGTGCCAGAATCCGCTAGGTAAGAAAATGTGGAAGTGAATGCTTTTTTAAGGAAAAATCGACACAGCAATCAAGACAGGGAATCGCAAAAATTGTACATGTTGCCACATGAGACAGTGTTTTAGAAAGTTTTGCGTCGTCGTTTGTCCGTTCAGTGGAAGGAAATGTGAGAACGCGCAATGTTGAGCAACCTTAATAGCATGCTACGTGTATCACCGATGCGTCTTAGGGAGTAGGCAACAGAAGTTACCGATGCTCAACACAAAGGTTCTCTCAGCGGCTCTGGCAGCCCCAAGAAGCTAGGTTCGGGCGCGGTGGCCTAATAAGCCACTCTCTTTAAATAAAAAAAATCAAATTATGAAAACACGAAGAAAGGCAAAAAAACAAGAACCCCCTAAGTGTTGACGACCCCCGCAAACGTTATAATGACCAAGATTTAAGGATATGCTCTTGGAATGTTCGAACTCTCTACATAGATGGTACGTCTATCCAATTGGCGAAAGTCTTTGACAAATTCAAGGCTGACATCAACGCCATAGAGGACATATTTTACAGCTGTCATGCAAAAGACACAAATTTAAATGTGAATTCATAGTCGGCATGAGACTTCGACATCTGGTCTCGTGGTTTAACCCTGCAAGTGACCGAATAGCAACTATCCGCAACAAGGCGAAATATTTTTATAACACGCTGATTTGTGTACACGCTCCAACGGAAGACAAAGTCGAGAGCGCCTCAAGGAAATGTATGACCGCTGCCCTACCCATGACATTAAAATTATTTTGGGAGATTAATGCTAAAACAGTAAGGGAAGTTGCTTTTGGTTCCGCAGTCGGCAAATTCAGTCTACTCAACAACATCTCTGATAAAGGATTCAGACTAGTTAGCTTCGCGTCGGCAAGAAACATGGTAGTGAGTGAAATCAGATTCTGCATAAAGAAATCCACAAGGCTACTTGTATATTCCCTAATCAAGAGACAATAAACCTGATTGATTACGTGGTAATCGATGAAAGTCTTAAGCGTATTGGACGTGAGTGTGATGCGCGGGGCAAACATTGACTCGATTCACCACCTAGTTGCAGCCAATGTACGCACACGATTAAAACACTCGTTACCTATCGCAAAGGAAGCTAGACATCACAAAGCAGCATACCACCAAGATAGCCAATGCCTACTCAACCCAACTCTCTCAATTACTTCAAACAAACACCCCTAGTTCTGATGTTCCCAACATACTGTGGCAGCATAACATATTGCAAATTCAATGCATACGGGGCAAAACTGCAGTCAATAGCAACGCATGCAGTAGCGGAGCGTTATAATAACAAGAGGGGGAGATCAAACGCCTCTCCAGGCGGAAAAAGCATCTACGGCAAAAAAGGGGCAGCCAGGATATAGAAAATTACAGGAATAGAGATAAAGCATAAAAATTCCACCAAAAGGTAAAAAGCAAAGGTTTTGGACCAGAGATCCCCACCTGTAAGGAGGGAGACGGAAATCTGGTCACTGACATTCAGAGTGTGCTGCAAATATGGAGAGAACACTCTCGTTCTCTACACGTTCCCGAAGGCAGCATATGTGACGAAATCAGACCAATCATACACAACGGTGTAGATTGTCCACTACCAAACCGAAACGAGATCAGCACGGCGATCGCAAGGCTTAAAAATAATAAAGCTGCGGGATCCGATGGACTGCCGGCAGAGCTTTTCAAAGCCGGCGGCGGTGAGCTGGCAACATGTATGCACCGGCTCATAAACACGATTTGTTTCAAGGAATGCATGCCCGATGAAACGAATCTGAGTGTTCTAACATATGTCCTGTGCTTAAGAAAGACGATCCAAGTGTGTGTACCAACTATCGCGGGATTAGCCTTTTACCCATCGCATACAAAGTCCTGTCTAGTGTGTTATGTAAAAGACCTGGTGGCTTTAGACCTGGTTAATTCACGACCGACCAGATATTCACAATACGACAAATCATGGAGAAGACCCATGAAAAATCAGATCGTCAACTACCTTATGTTCATAGACTACAAAGCTGCATTTGGCAGTCCGATACGACAGAAATTGTTAGATGCTATGGCTGAGTTTGGCATCGCCGCGAAGCTAATATGACTTTGCGGGATGCCACTGACCGACGGGATGCCACTGACCGACACAAAGTCTTCAGTGAAAATTGGCAAAAATCTGACAGAGCCATTTTCCACTGTCTGTCTTGCGATCTCTTTAACTTTGTAATGGATAACACACAGTGGAAGGCTGCAGTAAACAGGCATGGTATCATATTCAACAAAAGTCACATGCTGCTCGCGTATGTAGATGAAAGATATATCCGTGGATTGCAGGATGTTACTGCTGTCTTTTCGAGGATTGAAAAGCAGTCAGCAGATGTGGGTCAGGTGAAAGCAAGTTATTTGTTTCAAAGAACAAAAAGTCTACTCGTTTGGGACGATGAGTGAACGTTGACAACTATAACTTTGCGGTGATGGATGATTTCGTCTACCTTGGCTCCACCGTAAACAAAAATAATATGGTCAGCCTGGAAATCATAAGACAAGTATTGACTGCCAACCGCTGCTACTACGCGCTGAGCAAGCGTTTTAATGATAAAGCCCTCCCTCGACGAACAAAGATCCATCTCTACCAGACACTGATTCTACCTGTCTTGCTCTACAGCGCAGAATCTTGAAAATAACGCAGGCGGATCAATCTACTCTGGCAGTTTTTGAGAGAAAAATACTTCGCAAAATATTTGGACCCATCATCGTTAACGGCGAGTACCGTCGCCGAATGTATAATGGGCTGTACAACGACATCGACGTAGTCATGCGCGTACACATAGACCAAATGCGCTGGCTTGAAGATTGGATGAAAATGCTCCAGCTAAAAATGTCTTTGGCAGTAAACTTGATGTGCGATTCAAGATGTGGTCGCCCACATCTTTGTTAGATGAACCAGGTGAAAGATTGTTTCATTTAAATTTAGTCAGAACCAAAAAGACCGAAGCGCTTGGAATCTCCATGTGGCTACTGATAAATGAATTTCTGTTGCTGCTGTCAAATATGAAAAATTTATGAAGACTAGCTCGAAAATGTAGTATTCTTCTTCTTGCTTTTGGCATAGTTAAAAGCATGCGAATGTCGTGTCTATGCAACTGGAAGATGCCCATATTTGTATAATATTAGCTTTCCTGGGTCATGTTGCTCCATCGCTACATGCCTATTGTTTTTTATAATAAAATATAGCCCATATCACTCAGGGATAACGTGGTGTTTTACTGGTAAAAGAATTTTTATTATTGGATGTGAACCTTAGAAGTTTACCCCCCTTAATTTGTAATGTAATTTTGTTTATGTGAAAAATCTTTTCAATTACTGTATCTGAGAATACTAATCGTAACCTGTCTCTTTTGCTAACTTCCAGATGGCTCGTTTCGCAAGGCAAAATCGAAAAATCCATTGAGATCCTGAAAAAATTGGCACATCACAATCGCAAAAAAGTTGACGATGAAACATTCCAGACTTTTCATGACAGCTGTCTCAAACTACAAGAGGAAGAGCAAGAAAATCAAAATTACACCATAGCGGACTTGTTTAGAACGCCTCGACTTCGACGTACCACTATCCTACTGATTGTCGTCTGGATGTCTATTACTCTAGTATTCGATGGTCATGTCAGAAATGTTGGCTCCCTAGGCGCTAATGTATTTATTACATTTACCCTGGCCTGCTTCACTGAATTCCCAGCTGGTCTGGTAATTCTATGGACTATGGATCGTTTTGGTCGCCGTTGGAATGGTTGCGGTAGTATGGTTCTCGGTGGACTATGCAGTCTTTTAGCTGCTGCAGCTCCAGCTGGTGTATACACACTTAGTTTTGCTATAGCTGGAAGATTTTTCGTAAATATTGCATATAATGTGGGTGCTCAATATACCGCTGAAGTATTGCCGACCGTTGTGAGAGCTCAGGGTTTGGCATTTATACACATTATGGGTTATGTTGCCACTATACTGTCACCATTTGTAGTATATTTGAGTAATATTTTTGTTATGTTACCTTTAATTGTATTGGGATTTTTGGGTATTGTGGGAGGACTGTTGTGTTTGCTATTACCCGAGACATTGGATAAGGAATTGCCACAAACCTTGCTAGATGGTGAAGAATTTGGCAAAGATCAAAAGTTTTGGGATATGCCGTGTGTGTCGAAGAAGATAAAAGAGGGAGCAGAGTAAAAGGCAGAATTTTGTGTTATTTTTTAATCGCATGTATAACAATTACACACATTTGGATTTATTTAGTTTCGCCTTTAGCAAAATTTCGATTACAACGAAATTTGTTATTTGTATCTTTTTACCCAAAGCTTTTACATAAGAAACCGATGTCAATTCAAAATTAGCGAAAAAAATTGTATATATTTAATTTTTTTTTGGTATTTTTTTCCTAAGAGACTGTTAGCTCTTTTTGAGTAAACATTTTCAATACTAAAATTTAACTAATTTCTTTAAATCGTAGAAAGTTGGATGAAAAATTTGTCTGAATTTTATGTTAGAATAGAAATAGTATATGTTACCTAACATAGAGTGATATTGTAGAGAAGTTTAAGACGTTCTCCAAAAAAATGTTATTCTAATAAAAAAACTATCTATTTATCAATATCGATATTAAGACGAATTTGAATGCAAATTGAATACAATTTTTTGTTCACTTGTTGTTTTTTTCCAAAACTTAAGTAACAACCCCCTTATGTTGATATAACAACATTACATTACATATACCAATCGTTAACTGCACTTATCTTCTTCTACTGCTAAAATATTGATTTTATAAATAAACATTTTTATAGAGCAAAAACTTGTTAGAAAAATTTGCTGATTCTTTTGTTAAATCGAACCGTTATGCAATTGCAGTAATTTCAATATTTCGTAGCTGAATTTCACAACAAATTTTGGTGTTAATTAGAAATCCAGATTTATTTACTTGAAGCGGCTAAAACCAACTCTATTAATTAGCGTGAGCGGGTTTTTACGCATACACGTGTTAATTGCACAGTGGTTAACACAACAGTTAAGGCCCGGATTTGAGCAATGGCTATGGGCATACATTACACTATGTCACAATATTTCAAAAGTTTCTGTATCCGCGACATATAATAATTGATTTTAATGTAAAATTTCATGCTGAATTCAAAACTGTGAAAAGTTATGTGAAAAGTAGAACGGTTTTTAAGATATCGTCAAATTTTAATTTTTAGTGTTTTGAAAAAAGATAGATCTACTAATATGAAATTTTCTCTGGTTTTAGTTCACCGATGTTTGTAAACTGGGACGAAAATAAAAGATAATACAATTATTTCTTAAAAAAACGATAGCTGTTTAAAATTCAATCATAAATGACGAAGTTATGGCACTTCAAAGTTGGATTTTTGTAAAAATTTTAATGATTTTTCAAGTTTTTGCTGTCTTTAATTAAATTTCTTTCCGTGTTTCCATAGAAATTGCTCCGGTTTCAGGCAACTACTTGATAGAATAATATCTTACAAAAATTTTTTGCCCTTGGTCATCAAAATCGGATGAAAAATACTTCCGAATTTACGGCATTTCGTGAAATAACCCAAATTTTTACTTTAGAGTGTTTTGTAATAAACGATTTCTCATATCATTCTTAAGCAACTTAAAGCAAACTTTCAAAAAGTTATCATTTATCGCCTTATTCTATAACATTTCTCCCATAACTTCAAGTTTCTAGCCATATATAGGCTGTCTCATCTGTGTTAAGTTAAAACTGATCATTGCTGATGATATTGAATACCAACCCTGACCGAAGTACTGTATTGCACATACATATGTAGCGAGTATGTATATTGTCTGAAGGTACTAGGTCAATTTGGGACCGTGACTACCATGCGGGAGATCCTAGGTTCAACTCGTGGCTCCAGTCATCTAAAAAATAAAATTTTTCTGCCGTTTGCAACTTCGCAGAATAAGTTTTGAGTCAATCAGGCATGTCTAGTAAAAGCTTCTCAAACAGTGACGTTCGCATTAGTCGATAAACAAGAAGGTGCCGTTAGTTGTGAATCTAAAAACAGAAAACGTGTTAATTCACAACAACCCATACCTCATTCAGGCGGTGTGAAGGGAAATTAAGTAAGTAAGTAAGTAAACGAATGTTCAATGGAATTGCCCACGTGATAGATCGGACGTTGTGAGGTGCTTGGAGACCTCGAAAGAGAGATTCTTTTTATTCCCAAGTGAATAACGAATTTTTTGATCTTCCCAAAAAATTAGGACATTTTTCGAAGAATTAAGCTTCAGAAAATGTTATTCATGGAGTTTTATTGATATTACTTTGGGGTACCCAGGTACCCCTGCCACTATCTTACAGGTGTAAAAAGAATATCGATATGCCACGATCTTCTAAAGGGATAAAATAAACCCACTCCAATGAAAATATAGAAACATTGAAAAGCAGAGTTGTCAAAATGTTTGAGCTTTGTAAAAAATCTGCATCCATTAAATATATTTACTTGAAAATGAAAAGGGTACCCGGTTACCCTGTCACTCACATAAGGGTTAAATAAGTGGCTCATTACGACTTGCTTCATAAATTTTTGGCCTTAAGAATTCAAGAATTGCGGTCTCCTGCGTCCGTTCTCCAGTTAGTACTACCAGATGGTGGCATGTCGCCAACCACTGGTCCTTCCAACGAAGTTTGGGACTCCCTGCTCTGCGTCGTCTTTCTGGTTCGGCTTCAAACACCTTTCTCGCTGGAGCATTAACATCCATCCAGGCAACATGTCCCAGCCATCGTAGTCGTTGGATTCTGCTTACAGGATTCATACAGCTCATGGTTCATCCGATGGCGTAACTCGCCGTCGAAGGCAGCTTTGTAGTCGACAAAGAAGTGGTAGGTGTCGATCTGCTTTTCATGAGTTTTTTTCAGGATTTGTCGTAAATTGAATATTTTATCCGTTGTAGATTTACCAGGTCTAAAGCCGCACTGATCCAATTAGTTTTCCTAAAATTGGCTTTAGACGTTCACACAATATGCTCGAATGGACATTGTACGCAATTGGTAATAGGCTTATTCCGCGCTTGTTCGTACGATCTCCTTTCTTGTAAAGGGTGTCCCAACAAGAGCGCAATTTTTAAGTTTTAAATAAAACACAGATATTTTAAAAAAAATCGTGAATCTTTACTATATCGTAAAGTAAACAGAATAAGGTTATGTATGGAACAATATATCGTGCAGATGGCCGCCGCGGCTTTGCTGGCATGCACGCGATCTTTTAATGAAATTTACGATGACCGTTTCGCATAAATGCTGCGGTATTTCATTAATGCAGCGTCCAATTTCCTCTTTTCAGGCTTAAGTCGTCGGCGGCTTATTCGCGTAAACCATCGACTTCAAAAAATACCAAAGAAAAAAATCTAATGGTGTTACATCGCACGATCTAGGCGGCCAATTTAGATCTCCAAAACGCGAAATAACACGACCGGGAAATGACTGATGCAGCAATTGAATTGTTTCTCTGGCTGTATGACATGTGGCACCGTCTTGTTGGAACCACATGCCTCCACATTCATTTCGTTCAATTCGAGGCAAGAAAAAACTGGTTATCATTTCACGATACCGAACACCATTGATTGTTTGCGCTTGACTTGCCTTGAGCGACATCATCACGTACACCTGCGACATTTTCGATCGATCGGCCTGGTCGATGGCGCATTGTTGTCTTTACATCACTAACAGACCCAGTTTCGACAAATTTATCCATTAATCTCTTTACAGTTGACTCTTTTGGAGCATTATTGTGACCCCAAATTGATCGCAATTTGCGAACTGTAGCCGCAAAATTTTCACCATTTTGGTAAAACAATTCACAATGAGAATGCGTTGTTCATTCGTGTAGCGCTCCATTTTTACTAACCTCTTACCTTCTACTAGCAAACAATAACTATTGTTCAAATGTCAAACAATGGCACTTCGTATGTTGCCAGATTTAAAAATTGCGTTTTTGTTGGGACACCCTTTATATGGGACATAACATGCTGAGACTCCAAACCCCCGGGCATGCTCTCCTCTACCTAGATGTTCACCTAATCAGCTCCTCTCTGCCTGCCTTAATCAATTCAGCAGGGAGACCATCGTCTTCAGCAGCTTTGTTGTTTTTAAGGCGGGATTGGAGCGGGGTCTTCTGGAGTGGTTGTCCATATCCAGTTAATTCCTGAAATGATTTCTATACCTTCAGAACGTTATTCGGGTCCGTCACTAGCTGCCCATTGCTGTTCTTGCAGGAGGAAAACCCTGTTCCACGCATTCTCGCCTTAACTCTCTGGTAGATTTGTCGGCCTTCCCCTCTACTTCGGAGGAACTCTGTGCACTCATCATGCATCTTCTTAAGCTCCTTTTTTTTCTGTATTCATTTTTTCCCTGTGCCATTTCCGAACAGCTCGCATTGCCATTGGCTGCAGTTTCGCCCATCCGCAACATCCGTCTCTCTCGTGGCATTGCGACATTCCTTATCGTACCAGTCATCTGCTTGAGACGGATTTGAGTACCCAAAGTACGCTTCTCGCAGTCCGTTGTATGGAGTCGACTATATAATGATACTGCGAGGTAATATTATCAGTGGTTGGAGCATTCCGTAGCAGTTGAGTTAGGTGGTTGGAGTAGGCGTCCGCTACCTCTCTGGTCAGCAGTTTATCGACAGTTATCTTTTATGTTCATCTATCGTTGTGCCTGGTTAGGTACGTTTTTCACCATGCTTAGCATTGTGCGTACCTTAACTGCTGTAAGGAAGTGATCGGAGTCAATGTTCGCACCCCTAATAACTCGTACGTTCAGATTCTACCACAAATCTATCTGATTCCTCGTCAATTGATCTGGAGATAACCATGTTGCCTTATGAGTATTTTTATGGTCAAATCTAGTGCTGCTAACTACCATATTTCTTGCCGCAGAGAAATCGACGCCTACTGAACGGCAATAAAAATTGCGTCTGAAAATTTGAACTAGAAGTGGTGAGTACTATCTGTGTAAATTGTAAAATACAGCGTGGCTACACCCACTGGTCGAAAATTTAAATATCTTCTGCATATTCATAAATATTATCTCACTAGCTCTAAAAGTTTTATCAAGCTCATTCCGTTCATTGGTTCAAGCTTATGATAATTTCCGGAAATTGTTAAATTATTATATTATTATTCTATAAAGAAATAATTTTTTTTTTAATTTTTTAAAGATTGTATTAACTATCAACAAAAAACTAATTTTGCCAAAAATTTAAATTTTCTGTATGTTTAACTATTTAGTTTTGAAAAAAAATGGATGCCATTATTTGCTGTTACCTCGATTATAAAAGGTCATATGAACTTCTTTGTACATTTTTAAACTTTTGGGCTTAATTTTTCAATCTCTGCCCCTCACTGCCAATTACCTTACCTTTATCGGCCTCATCAAAATCATGCGCCATCCTTATGGCACTCGAAGGATTGGTTCAACTATTTAATATGATATTTTTTATTATTACCCAACTTTGCCAAATGTTGCATCATGTTGTTGCATAAATGTTTATGATTATGTTATGCAACAAAGCAACAAATAAACATGTTAATTGTTTTGCATTTCTTAGCCAAGTACAAGAACATCACCCGGGCGATGCAAGGATTTTTTGCGACCATTACTCAAAATATAAACGTAAAATCGCATTCAGTTCATTTACATGCCAGAGTCGCTGTGACTCGTATAAATAAGCAGCTTAACTCTAAAGTTGTTTTGAAGCGGGAAGGGAGGCAGAGCACAACAGCAGCGTAGAGACACCCACTCGTGTGTTGTGCGAGTATGAATGAGCCAAGGAAATGAAGTAAAATCCACAGTAATTTTTTAGGCATTTTTTACGTATTAACGTTGGTTGTAGTGTTTTTTTTTTGTTGCTCTTCTGTTTACTGGCATATCATTGTAAAGCCAATCTTAAATGGTTCCCAGCTGTTAGCCTGAAATAATAATAATTTCCCCGAACACTTGCTGGTGGCTGTGTTGTTGTTGTTGTCGTCGTCGTTGTTACTGTTGCGCCTTTAAACGGAAACAGTTTTCTCTGTCGATTTGCCTGCCTGGAGTTTCCACTTTCCAAATAATTGTAATAAAAAAGAACATAGCAGCAACAACAACAATAACGATAACATTTGTTGTATTGTTCACATTATCCAATTCTTATTCTTCTTAAATGTTTTATGTTTCACTTCCATTACCAAGACCCAAGAACCACTCAGTATGGCTGTGTAAGTGTATATGCGTATGTGTGCACCAGCAAGGATAGAAATATTTGCGTATTTTATCCTTATGCCGAGTAACATTTGTTCCATACTCGTACCGAAGAACTGTATTAATATGCAAATAATCTAAATATTTATAGACTTTAGCCAGGATTCGGTTCGGACCGCCTGCTATGCCACAGCTAACTTATACACAAACCTCCAACAGCCAGCCAACTTATCCTGGGGAGACCATAATCATTTGTAGTTATTACACGATGGAGTCTTTTAAAAAGCCATTAGGTCCTGGTATGAGTTGTCTCTCTCCTGCTCCCTCCCTCCGTCACACAACAATTTGCGTTGGTTGCAGTTGTTTATATTTAATACAGGATTTGTACATGTATTTCTCTTCTCGTTGCGTTGGTTTTGTGTACTCTTACATACACATACATCCATTAATAAGCTTGAATTTATACATGAAATGTATTTTTGTTGTTTCCCTTCAAAATTGTGATTGATATGTTCTGCATTCAGGGCAATTGTTGCATGTAAAGATTGACATATTCCACGATTAATTTGAGTTTTGTCACAAATTCCAACATATGTGATGTGAACAAGAGCAAAATTTTCCCCGTCTCCATTTGTCATCAAATCGTTTATAACCCCCCTGTCACCCTCAGTGGTAGTAGTCAATATACGACATTGAACTGCTTTGACGGGGTAATAACCACCACCACTTTTTGGCTAGGCACGGCATAAACACAATCGCCTGATTTTATGTAAGTGTAAGTGGTAGCGGTAGTGGTAGAGAAATCATTTATAATCGGATTTAATTGTTAGGCTGATGCCAATTAAGGATTTAATTTCCAAAAATTTTTTAATTACATTTTTATTATGGATTTTGGCTGAATTACCATATTGTACCTAAGGTGATAGAAATAGATGCGATAACAAAAAAGGAGGTGGTGCGGATTTAAGTTGGCTTAAGAGCATAGTGGCTGAACTGTTTTATAACACTGTAAGACAAATTTATACTTTTGGTCTCACCCATTATCAAACTGACCAGATTCTGAAAATATGGCTCAAATAAAATTATACGTATCTCCCAGTTTTTCTAGATCAGCTCATTTAAGTGTTTTACGAGCATTTCAATTTTTGGAGCGAAGCTCCTATACAGCGACTCGAAAGTGAATTCTTCCTGTTCGCAGAACTCTGCGAGATGTTGAAAGATTTTAATGAATTTTTTGTTAATGTTTTTCAAATGGCCATAAGTGGGTTCTGTCGAAGCCAAAATTTAAAATTTGTCACAAATTAAATCTGTCACAAATTTAATTTGTCATCAGATTTTGATGAATTTCTTTTTATTATTTTTCAAATGGCCAGAAGCAGGTTCTGACGATGTCGAAATATAAATTTTTTCAAAAATTAAAATTGTCCCAAATTGTTAAAAATTAAAATTGTCACAATTTTTTTTTTAATTTGTGACATAGTTTTATTTTTTTTTCGTCAGATTCAGATCCTGACCATTAAAAACCAGAGCTCGCAAAATATGCTCAACCAAATTTTACTACGCGGTCTGCTCACTTAAAAGACCGAAACAAATGAGACTGAATCGCTCAGTGTCTGAACAGTAACCATTTTTTCGTTTTGTTCGTGTTCTTGCTTTCAGGTTTCGGGTTGAACATAACACATGAATCGGTCTCTTACTGACCGCTCGATACGAACAGAACCTTCCGTCGCTCACCTACTGAGAATCAGTAAGTGAGCAAAGCAAGCAAACTGTCCACACAAAAGGTCTTTATTTTTATTGTTGCTTTGCATTGTGTTGTTGCCTTAAAAATTTCGTCATATGCTTTAAAAAGGTGAGAAGAAGAAAGGGGGAAAGGCATATGTGTATGCGTACGTTGTCTATCCACACGCACAGCACACATACACGCTCAAAAGACCGTTTGACGAGTTTTTACGAAGTAAAGTGTCTCGAGTAAACCCATGAGCCGATCTAGTGAACAGAAATGCTCGTCGGTTGAGCAAAGAGCAAGAAAAAGAAGAACGAAGTTTAAGGGTTTTTCGCGACAGTTTCGCATCGTGTCAGTGGATGAGTGGTTTTTTTCTGACAACAAGAACAAGAGAGACCAATTATTGCGAGCTCTGTTAAAAACACATTTAAAAAAAATTCTTCAAATTCTGTTAACAACTCGTAGAGCTCTGCGAACAGGAAGTATTCACTTTTGAGTCACTGTATGGGAGCTTCGCTCCAAAAATTTAATTGCTCGTAAAAAACTTAAATGAGCTGATCTAGAAAAACTGGGAGATACGTATAATTTTATTTGAGCTATTTTTTCAGAATCTGGTCAGTTTTATCATGGGTGAAAAATCGTGTCATACTGTGTAATATTCGAGTGGAAGCGGGTGCTGACCAAATCAACATCGATAAATAAATTACTTTTCAAATACTTTCGAGTTATCCAGCCAACAAAACTTCTCCTAGATGTTTCAAAAATCCAGATTGAACAAGGACCAAGAAAATAGGAAATGATTTATTGACATCGCAAACTAAATCAAGAAAATCAGCTGGCGCCATCTTTGGAGGAATTTTGCGGTTAAAACTCACAATAAAACCTAACAATTCCTTGACACAAACCTAGTTATCTACAAAGGAACGAAACACAGTTTGCCAACAATGATCTTATGTTAAACGGATTACATGCCCGATCGAGTGCCGATAAATTGAAAGTCGGTATAAAGAATTAGAATGTTGTTGTAACAGCTGGAGGAAGTAGCTGGCTCCAGCTGTTACAACAACAACAACAACATAGTATTCTCCAATACACTTATGTGTAAACGAGTCAATTTGCATGCCTAGTAAAAGTTTCTTAAAAAAGCTGACGTTCGGATTCAACTTTAAACTATGTTTGACCATAAAATTAAGAGCGTTTTAAAACTCTCAAATGTGGATACTCTCTTATATCTTATTAAAATAAGTAAGAAAGTTTCAGTCGGGTAAACCGACTAACTTATACCCTCACCCAAACTTTATCCTCTTACAGCTTAACAAAATATAGAATTTGAATGGGAGGTACCAGAAGGGGCGTGGCCATGAAGTCCGTAAGTAATTTTCGGAAAATTTTAACCCATGCTATGTTACGTCTTTCTAAAGTTATCGTGCGTACCAGCTGGACAGACAGACAGACGGAGATGATACAAACGACTTAAAAAGTCATGAATCGTATTTGGTTCAAAGAAACCTAGCGTCTGAAGTGACTCCTGCTATGTGTTACACTTATGGGTCATATCAAATGATATATACCATCCTACCCGTAGGGTGACTATGTAAAAAAAAGTAAAATTATCTATATATGTAAAAGGCGTGAGTGACTGACTGATCACTCCCCAGTTCAAACGGCTAATGCTACAACCTTGAAATTTGGAAAATAGATTTCTTTTACGACGCAGGCGCGCACTAAGAAGGGATTTTAGGAAATTCGGACCGCAAGGGGGTCAAAAGTGAGGGGCGCCGCCCAATATAGCTCAAAATTTAAAATGGTTGTATCTCATTAATCATTATAGTTACGAAGTCGAGATTTTGGTTGGTCGTACAAAAAAAATCCTTTTTTGTGGACAGTGGGTGGTGCCACGCCCCTTTATAAAAAATAGTTATATTGACCAAATAAATGCGACTGATTGCAATTATATTTTGTGATACTACCTATAGGGTCTCTGTCATAGGCTACATGAAAATTTAATTAGGCAAAGGGGCGTTGCACCGCCTACAGAAACCGAAATTTCAATCGTTCATATCTCAAGAGCCATTAAAGGTATGAAGATGAGATTTGCTACATATATTACTGATACAAAGAGAAATACGTCTCGCTGGACGGGCGATACCACGCCCCTTTTGAAAAAATTGTTATCTGGGAGAACTAAATGGACCGATTGCAATGAAATTTTCACTGTGTAGTACTATCCGTAGGGTCTCTAACATAGGCTACATGAAAACCTAATTAGGCACCGCCCACACAAACCAAAATTTCAATCAGTCATATTTCACGAGCCTTTAAAGATATGAAGATGAGCTTGGCTACAAATGTAAATTGTACATGGGGGATTACGTCTCACTGGAAAATGGGTGGTGCCACGTCCCATATGAAAAAATGTTTATGTCTGTCTAACTAATTTGGTGAAATGGCTGTAGATGGTGAAATTTGGGTTGGTTGTTCCCCTTTTCGTGTAAACGGCAGCTAAGAGTGGATTTTTGGAAATTCGTACTTTTAGGTGTAGAAATGACCAATAAGGGATAAAACTTGTACCATCACCTAGACCAATCGGCTAAACCTATAATCGCGAAAATTGATATGGGCATACGCATTATCAAATTGAACTGAAGGTTTTTTCGAAATCCGACATTTCTGGGTAAAAAAAATGTAAAAGGGATAAAATCATGATAATTGATATGTGCTTGCTCCCCGTAGAATTAAAATGAAGCAAGGACGATTTTCGAAATTCGTACTTTTAAGGTGTAAAAAAAGACCGTAAAGGGATAAAACTGGTACTAAACTGCTACAGGTATAGTCGGACAAATTGAAGTGAATATGTTGGTTGTGCGATATGAAGTAATTGTTCGAAATTCCTCCTTTAGGTGTAAAATGACCGAAAGAGGGATAAAATCGGTACTATCGCCCAGACCAAATGCCTAAAGGTAGTGTTACGAAAATGTATTTAGCATTGCCCCCTATAGAATTAGAGAGCCGCTAGATGGGGATTTTAACATTAGAACATTTTTGGGTAAAACTGGTACCATCACGCAGACCAAACAGCTAAAGCTACAATCGTATACAGGCAAAGTATTAGAGTTGTGCGATACGAATGTATCTTTTGAAATTCGAATTTTTAAAGGATAAAAATTAACCTATAGTCACATAAATGTGTGTCCGTTCGTCCATTATGAAGCGTTTGCATTTTATCTGTATTGATTAAATTCTTAAAATGATTCATTGTAAGTACGGGTGAAGCAACGCGAGACGTGAAAGGTAGTTATGTATTGTATTATGTTATTATATTCAGGGAGCTTGTTTAAGAGGTGGAGTTTACTTTGAGCCGATCTGATGCATTTTTTGTCAGTAATTTTCAAATGCTGACCCCCTAAAAAGGGCAAGTTTGTCTTGGAGATGGGAGTTGTTTTTGTCAGATCTTGCTCATCTTAGAACTTTACATCCGGCAGACCCTCCAAAAAATGGTAGTTTGAATAGAACGTGGAAGTAGTTTTTGTCCGATTTTGCTTAACTTAGAATTAAACCGCCGCTTACCTTTTTGTTAGCTCATAAACTTTGGTCGTATTCGCTGAGACGGACAGACGGACACCCCAAAAACAAGGTGGAGTTTGTATGGGAGGTGAGAGTTCTTTTTGTCTGATCTTGCTCATCTTAGAACTTAACCTCAGTGAGACCCCACAAAAAAATATAAGTTTGAACGGGAGGTGGAAGTAGTTTTTGTCCGATCTGGCTCTTCCTAGTACTTAACTTCAGCTTAGACGATAGAAGTTGGCATCTTCCAATTCTCAGCTCGATAGCTCTTTAACTACTGCTGTAATAGAGGTCACAGACAGACGGACGGACAACCCCAAAGAAAGGGGAAGTTTGAATGGTAGGTGGTAATAGTTTTACCCGATCTGGCTCATCTTAAAACTTAACCTCTGCTTAGACGATATAATGTTGGAATACCAAATTTCAACTTGATTGCTCTTTAACTACGGCTGTAATAGCGGGAACAGACAGACGGACACCCCCATTAAGGGGGTGTTGGTATAGGAGGTGGCAGTAATTTTTGTCTGATCTAGTTCATCTTAGAACTTAACCTCTGCTTAGAGGATAGAATCCGGCATACCAATTCTCAGCTCTGTAGCTCGTAAACTACGGCAGTAATAGCAGGAACAGACAGACGGACACCCTCATAATATGGGGCAGTTGTTATGGGAGGTGGAAGTAGTTTTTGTCCGATCTGGCTCATTTTATAACTTAATCTACACTTAGAAGATAGAAGCTGGCATACCAATCCTCAGCTCGATAGCTCCTAAACTACGTCTGTAATCTAGGGGACAGATAGACGGATGGGATCAGACTCATCTTAAAACTTAACCTAAGCTTGGAGAATAGAAGCTGGCATACCAATTCTTCTAACGTCCGATCAGAGGATAGAAGCTGGCATACCAATCCTCAACTCGATAGCTCCTAAACAACGTCTGTAATCTTGGGAACAGATAGACGGATACCCCCATAATATGGTGGAGTTGGTATTGAAGGTGGTAGTAGTTTTTGTCTGATCTGGCTCATTTTATAACTTTAACTACATTTAGAGGATAGACACTGGCATACCAATCCTCAGCTCGACAGTTCCTAAACTACGGATTTAATCGCGGGGACAGATAGAGGGAAACCCCCATAATATGGGGCAGTTGTTATGGGAGGTGGAAGTAGTTTTTATTCGATCTGACTCATCTTAAAACTTAACCTAAGCTTGGAGAATAGAATCTAGCATACCAATTCTTCTAACGTCCGATGAGAGGATAGAAGCTGGCATACCAATCCTCAGCTCGATAGTACCTAAACTACGTCTGTAATCTTGGGGACACAGACAGACAGACGGACACCCAATAAATGGGGTATGTGTGGTGGGAGTAGTTCTTGTCCAATCCAAATATCAGCTTAACAGTTCCTTAACTACGGCTGGAATCTCGGCACCATGCGGACAAATGGACGTCTTAGAACTAAACCTCAGCCAGACCCAGCAAAAAATGGGGATTTGAATGGGGATGGAAATAATTTTTGTCCGATCTGGCTCATCTTAAAACTTAACCTACGCTTGGAGGATAGAAGCTGGCATACCAATTCTTCTAACGTCCGATGAGATGATAGAAACTGGCATACAAATTCTCAGCTCGATAGCTCTTAAACTATGGCAGTAATAGCAGAGACAGACAAACAGACACACCCATATAGGGTGTGTTGGTATGGAAGGTGGAAGTAGTTTTGACGGATCTGGCTCATTTTAAAACTTAACCTCAGCTTAGCTTGCATACCAAATCGTGGAGACAGGTGGACGGACGGATACCTTTAAAACGACTCAGAATTCGACGCTGATCGTTTATACACCTACCTTAAACTATCTAAACTTCTATACAAATATTATAAAGAGAAGGTGTTTGTCAACGATTCTTAACGATACACGAGGTCACAGAATTCCACCAACAGTCTGTTGGTCGTTGGATCATTCTAATGCCATCAAATATGAAAATCACTTTGAATTTTTAAATAATACTTTCAAAAAGTACTAAAGTAAAGTAAGTACATTTAATGCGCCACATTTCAATGTACTAAGATTTTCTCCAAATTTTACACGAGGTAATTTTATAACCAAATACAACTAAAATATTACATCCGAACGACTTTGCAATTTCAATGTCGATTATTTACTTACACCCTAATTTACGCACCATTCATTCACCATGTTGAATAGCAATATTAACTAAAATCTAAAGCTTTAAAAGCAAAAATATATCGAATATCATAAAATTCATAAGAAAGTCATTACAAAGTAAATATTTGATGCCAAACACTGAAAACGAATGCAAAACATCTCGTTCACCCTCTGCAGTGTTCCCTGTATGACGAATCACCCAAAATCGAGTCCATCGATGCAGTCACAATGCCAACACAAACTTCCCACTTCTCCGATGCAGATGTAAAATGTTCAAATGACAACAATCCACCCTCATCGCATGGGTTTTTTGTTCTTGTTTTAACAACTAATGCAGTTATAACGTTATGTCCGTCCAAACATTTGCAGTCAGACTTTTAACGAAATATGTGTGGCTTTTAGATCAGAAGTGATGGGCAATGGGGTTTAGCTGGGGGAGGAGAGTATGTGCAATTTCAATATCAATAACAATTTCAAGTGAAATCTAAGAAATATTATGCAGCTTCAGCTGTTGTTGATGCTGATGCAGATGCAGCTTCTGCTACTGCTGCTGCTGTTGTTGCCTTTGGTCTTAGTACCATCTATGTCACCATTAAGTAAGGAAATGCATTTTCAAGAGGTTTTGCGATTTTTTGTTGTTTAAGTTTTTGCTTTTTTGGATTTTAATAAAAAATGCTTACGAGTTGTGAGCAAGCTTATACGGCAGCTATGAGTATGAGAAAGACGTCGATGAGGGAGTTTTGTGTTGTAATCCCTTTCTTATTGTTAGCTTTGGGTAGGAGAAATGTCTATGCATGCCGCCGTCACCCCCTCGCCGTCGAATACACTTACAAATGAAGTGTCCTTGTTTCGAAGGTACAAGGCAACAAAACATCAAATCCCAAAAGGGCTTTAGTTCTCGGCCTGATATATAATTTTTTTATTTTTTGTTTTTATTTTTTCCTATAACATTACGATTTGTGGTTGTGTTAGTGATATTTTTTAAGTGTTTTAATGGATTTCTAGCTTAATGTTTATGCTTTCTACTCGTCGTCTTCATCGTCGCCGCCGCTGGTGTCGTTGTCGTTTTATCCTGCAAGCCTTCTTTAGCGCAAAAACAAAAAGGTTTCCTTACACCAAAGGCAAAATAACAACAACAACGACAACAATAGCAAGTGAATCTTTCATCAGCAGTTGTTTGCTTGGCGTGAAACTAACAATGAACCTTTTTCTATTTCCAAGGTTTACTTGATGTTGTTGGATTAACTTTAGTTTACTTTGAAAATCTGATATGCCTTGGAGGCCGTCGCAATGATCAAAGATATCCTACATGTATTGAGAAATTAAGTCTGCGCCTATTTTTCTAGACTTAAACTTAATTTCCCTTTGCACCCCATGAATGAGGTATGGGATAGCTTCTCGCGTTGTTGTGAATTAACACGCTTTCTATTTTTAGATTCACAACTAACGGCACCTACTTATTTATCGACGAATGCGAACGTCACTGTTTTGAGAAGCTCTTACTAGACACGACGATTGAATCGACGCTTAATACTGCGAAGTTGCTGTCAAACAACATTCGAGGGGAGCCGACAATGAAAGAAAATTTGATTTATTTTTTTCTTTTTTTAAGATGACTGGAGCCAGGTTTGAACCTGCGATCTCCCGCATGGTAGTTGCGTGTTCTAACCACTATGCCACGGCCGGTCCCTAGAATCAATAGAAATATTTGTGATAATTTTAACTAAAATCCATAAATCGCAGTGTTTAATATCAAGAATTTGGGGTTAGTGCAAGAAAATTCGATTGTATGGACAGGTAAGAAGAGTATGGCCTATTGTTTAAAGAAATTGAATTTGGTGAGATTGAGTTAAGTATGTGTAGAATGTTCGTAACGGTTAGGTTTTTAAGTTAAGGTTCCCAAGCAGCACACAAAGTTCGACAGTTTACGTGTTCCCCTCAAACACGTTCAGTGGTAACAATTGTGAGGTGGCGCAATGTTGTTGAGCAACTTTAATGACATGCTACCACCGATGAGTCATAGGGAGTAGGTTGCAGAAGTAACTGAAGCTCAACACAAATGCTCTCTTAGTGGCTTTGGCAGACCCAAGAAACTAAGCTCGGGCGCAGAATATTAAACAAAAGAACCCCTTCTTAAACGTTAACGGCCCCAGCAAACGTTGTAAGGATTATGATTTACTGAAATGCACCTGAAATGATGGTGCCTCTTTCCAATTTGAGGGGGTCCTCGACAAATATAAAGCTGCCATCAACGCGCCATGAAGGAAATGCGATGAACGGGGGGCGCTTCACGATAGAACTATGTCATCTTTTACAGCTGTCATGCATAAAGACATGAATTTGGATGTGTATTCTTAGTCGGCAAGAGACTTCGACATCTGGCATCGCGGTTTAACCCAGTAAGTGACCGAATAGCCACTATCCGTATCAAGGCGAAATATTTGTACATCACGCTTATTTGTATACTCGGAAGACAAAGACGAGGGGACATTGAAGATGCATTCTATGAGCGCCTGGATGAAATATATGACTGCAGCTCTGCCCTGAAATTTAAATTGTTCTGGTCGATTTTTTTGTGCTAAAATAGGAAGGGAATAATATCCTCTTGGTTCAGCAGTAGAGGTTAGCTTCGCATCGGTAAACAACATGTTAGTGAGTGGAACCAGATTCCCGCATAAAGATATCCACCAGGAAAACTGGACATACCCGGATCAAAAGAAGAGAAGCCAGGTTGTTAACCTGGTAATCGATGGAAGGCATGTCTCAATCGTTGTGGACGTACGTGTGATGCGCGGTACAAATATTGACTCGGATCACCACCTAGTTGCCAAGGTACCCATTCGGTTAAGTAGTCGAAAAAACGTTTGTAGCCAAACGCAAAAGAAGCTGCAAAACAACTGGATAGCCCATACCAACTCTCTCAATTACTTCAAACAAACCTCATTATTCTGATGTTCCCGACACACAGTGGCAACGAATGAGAAACCACGCTCAGACAAGGCCTGGTACGATAAGGAATATCACCTAAAGCCTAAAGAAATGGATACAGGACAAAACTGCTGCTAATGGCAATGCGTGCGTTGGCGGAACGATATAATGAGAAGAGAAAGGAGATGAATCGCCTCCTGATGCAAAAAAAAAACCGTCTATGAAAGAAAAGAGAGAGTAAGGATATCGAAAATTACAGGGATTGAGGTCTAGCCAGAAAGTTCTACCAAAAAGGTAAAAAGTAAAGGTTTTGGATCAGGGATCTCCACCTGTAACGACAGAGATGGAAATTTCGTTACAGACACTCAGAGTGTGCTGTAAATATGGAGGAAACACTTTCGTTCTCTTAGAGCGAAGCTTTAGACAAGATTATAGTCTGTCATGCATTCTCTTTAACATCATAATGAAGATGATCATAAGGGAGGCTGCAGTAAACACGACAGGTACAATATTTATTTCTGTCAGTAGAAGAACAAAAAGTCTCCTCGTTTGGGACGGTGCGTTAACGTTGACAACTATAACTTTGAAGTGGTAGATGATTTTGTCTACCTTGGAGATGATCATGCGGAAGGTTGCAGTAAACACGGCTGCTACCATCTTTCATAAAAGTCACATAATGCAAGCGTATGCCTATGATATAGAAACCATTGGATGCATTTCTGTTGCAGCTGCCAAATAAGAAACAGAAAATCGGAAAAGTCGCTTTTGAGTTGTGATAAAATATGTTGAAAAAAGTCTCAAAAAAATCAAGAATCATACTTCAAACAATTAAACTTTCGACCATTCTCATACTTAGGGATTCTAGTGCAACATATCTGTATAGTGGTTATTTTCCTAACAATTTTGTTGGACTGTGTTTCATATAAAGTGTGATTCATTTAGAGTTTTTGTAATTTTTTCCTTTTCCACCGATGTCAAGCAGCCATCTTTCTTATAATCAGTATTGTTGGGCCAATGGGTTCTAAAAGAGCTCAATAAAAATCCTCTGGTTTTGTAACGACAAAAGTCCCCTGCAGATCGTTTTCTTCAACACCCCAACTGTAGATTAAATAGTTTAAGCATAAAATGAATTAAAAAGATCAAATGAAGTGTAAAGCGTATTATTCGAGGAAGCTTAAAATGTGACTTACGCAATTTTCCATTTAAGTGGAGTTGTTTACCAAAAAAAAAAGTTGTTTTCAACTTTTTTGTAAACAGAGTACCGTTACTTTTTGGTGATGACCAGCTATGGGCATCACTACATTGAAAGCCTTGCATGTGTTTGTGTTCAATGTTTTATTTGTTGTTTTTTGTTGTAACTTATTCGTATCGACACGAAATCTTATGCTCTTGAAGCTCCGATAGAGCTCCCTGCCCATAGCTGGTGATGACCATTGGCAGACGGTAGAATACAAAGGGGAGCATCGCGCACTTAGAGGACATACAGTGGACGAGGTCAAAGAAGGAAGATCGCAAGTTTGATGGTAAGTGTTAGAGTGCTTAACCAAGTCTCTGATATTTGTTGTTGTCTTCTTGTGGAGTGATCAGTATGTCTGCACAGCTAGTAGCACCGCGGCGGTGGTAAAACATGAAGTACTTACGCCATTTTGTATATAAGTCTTCATCACGCCTCCTCGATTCTTCTAAAGTGATTTCGTCGGCCTTCAGTCGAGTATTGCACCGAGTCTTTGCTAGTCACAAACCCGAGTCTTCCGTCGTGTCTTCTGACCTGTCTTCTAAATATTCTCAATTCTTCTAAAGTGCTTTTGTCGATCTTGCCCTGAGCCTTTGCTAGTTACAAACCCGAGTCTTCCGTCGTGTCTTCTGAGCCCAAAGTCAAGTCTTCATTGCATGTTCTCGACTCTTCTGAAGTGCTTTCGTCAGTCTTCTGTCTTTTGTCGTGTCTTCTGACCCTTAAGTCGAGTCTTCCTCGCGGAATCTCGATTCTTCTGAAGTGCTTTCATCAGTTTTCTGTCGAGTCTTTCGCCAAATCTTTGCTAGTCACAAACTCGAGTCTTTTGTCGTGGCTTCTGACCTTTAAGTCGAGTCTTCCTCGCGGCTTCTCGATTCTTCTGAAGTGCTTCCATCAGTCTTCAGTCAAGTCTTTCGCCATGTCTTCGATAGTCATAAACCCGAGTCTTCTGTCGTGGTTTCTGACCCTTAAGTCGAGTCTTAATCGAGTCTACTCGACTATTCTGTAGTGCTTTCAGTCGAGTCTTGCGCCAATCCCAAGGGGGAGTCTTTTGACTTGCTATTTAACCCTTAAGTCGCATCTTAAGCCGCACCTTCATCAGTCTTTGGAAGTGCTATTGCAGACCGGTCGTTTCAAAGCCAACAAAGGGCATAGTAACTATAGACAGAACAAGCCCTGAAGTGCTTTTTCAAGCCTTCCTACGTCACACCCTGTCTCCAGGGAATGAGGAATATTTAGTTTTAAGAATACTTATGTAGAATAAGTAAGTGAATTGCCGCTAATGAATAAAACTCTTGTGAATAAAACCCACATTAAAACCAACGAATACCGTTGTTTACCTCTCTGTCACTACACTTTAGAAATTTTTGTGGCGAACCCTTTACCCGCGAGCTGCACCCCAGCAACTACAGCAAAATTGTCGTTACAGTTTTGATCAGTGACGAGGCATATTTACGGTTCAATGAAAAAGCAAAAAAAAAGTGTCGGTTTTGGGCCAATGAGCAACTCGACGAGATTCTTGAATTACCCTTTCATCCACAAACATTACCAGTTTCGAACAGACCACCTGCGGCATAATAGCGGCTAGCGTTTGACCAAACCATCTTAAAAAGGTAAATGCCAGAGATTCTTCTTTCAGATCATAAAACAAATTTTGACTCAATTTGTTTTTTAGTGTTTTATTTAAAAATAAATAAACTTGTTCTACATGAATCACCATTTGTGAACAAAAAAACTGTATATTTGATTAGTATTTTTTTGTTCCAAATTCGAACGACCTTTCTACTTATGGCTGGTTTTCGGCCCATGAGAGGTCGAAACTTTTCTTTTAGAGAATATTTGTTCTAAAGTACTTTCTTACTTTGTATGGAGAAAAAGCTATTTTTAAAATAGTTTTTTACTATTCGAAATATTAAAGTCAACTTTTTGTAGCTTACATAGATAACTGCTATTTAAGCTAACATTTTAAATATCGAACTTAAACCAGGAATGTTACGGCAACAATCACAATCTGCCACAATAATTAAATTTCTACTTAACGGGCTAATAATTTATTTACCATTTTAAATTAACTTCTTAAAGCTCATAATATAATTTAACAAAGTTTTTAATTAAAGTCTCATTAACTCAAAAGAAAATCTCAATATCCTTGAATTAAAGCATAGAACAATTCCAGTTAAAAACCAAATGTCAATTATTCCCGCTAATAATACCATAAATAATAAATGCCATAATTAAGTTAAAGTAACCAGGGGGTAAAGGGATATTTGCGCCAAAATACTGGTATGACTTTAGCAGGGCACAACCCACAAACTACCACCACCGCTACCGCCACCACCAACACCATCACCTGCTTCATCATCATCACCAACATCGTCAGAGCCAACACAGCCTAGCAAGTTATAATGGCATTCATTACTCAAATCATAAACATATTTAAAGATTTCCGAATTAGAAGCGAGTGTTACAAATTTTATGAAATGAACAGAAATTTGTATTGAAGTAATTTGTAATATGACGGAAGGGGGTGGAGCGACATTTGGCGTTTTGAAGCACACGGTGTAAAAGTTATAAAACAAAAGTTCACTAATCATTATTATCAAGGAAATCAATGAACTCTATGCTTTGAGCGGAAAAGCGGGATTTTAGCGCCTATAGGCGCTGTTAAAAGTGGAAAATAAATTCTGGTGAAAATTTGTGAGGGATGAAATCAAGAAAAATTAAATCTTTAAAAAAAAAGCTTTAAAGCTTTAAAGCCTTCGCAATAAAATTTAAAAAAACCGTTTAAAATACTATTTAAATTTGACGTGATAACTATATTCTAATTGCAATATGACTGATATATTGTTTTTGCTGTAAATTTTAAAGCCTTTCGATGATGACTGCAAAGCTCGTTTTGTTGCTGTTGTTCTAGCAGTACAAAGATGTCATTGTTAGGGTTTTGGTGTTTTTGTGGCCACAACATTCTAACCGACCAATTCAACCACTAAACATTAGACTTACAATAACTCTCCCCAGCGGCAGCAGCAGCAGCACCACCAATGCCATCACAGTCACTGTATCAGCATCTTTCTCACCCCCGCCTTCCCACCACTCACTGTTACTGGTTGGTTGGCTGAAAAGGACACTGGGATTTAAAGTTACAGAGACAATCAACGTTGGCTCTGCCACAATCTGCAAACAATAGGAGTAACTCTCGCTAAAGCCCAAGTCCTCGACACAAGCAGCATCATCGACAGCAACAACAACAACAACAACATCGTGAAAAGTAAATGCAAATGGAATATTTGTGATTTGTGCGATTTTTTTTGCAGCTGTAATTCAGGGATTCAATTCCTGCACACGTTGCAAGGATTCTAACAAAAGATTTGACTTGAATACAGCAACAACAAAATAATAATAATAAAAATAAAATAAAAAATATTTAAACATATATTAGAAAATATTCACCGAAATATATATTCTACAAATAACATTGAAAAAGCATAACCACATTGTGGCAAGCACTTTGCATCCACAGCCCGTGCCACACCGCAAATTGTGGCACTAAGGCTTAACCGAGCCAAAGGCATCATCATTTCATCAACCAGAAGCCCGACCGACCACGCACAAGCAGAGAGCAAGTCAGTGTAACGTATTATTACAAGCTGCAATATGTTATTGTTGTTGTTGCTGTTGTTGGGTGTGTGTGATTTGGGAATGATACCTGGGTTTGAGACCAGTAAACGACGGCTTATGCGTATTAGATTACCAAGACGGTGGATGGAATTACTTTGACGGCGCTGAGTAAAGGTATTTGGTACTAGGTCCAAGGTGGATCGGTCAGCCCTAAGATGCTAGAATCAGGCGCGGTGTCCTTATAAGACAGTCTCTTTTAATAAAATAACTTTTATAAAAACACAAAGAAAAGAAAAACACTAGGGCCCCATAATTGACGACCAGCGAAAACGTTATAAGGACCATAATAGGGATTTGCACCTAAAATGTCCAAACTCTGTACAGAGATGTGGGCTCTATCCAATTGGCAGATGTTCTCGACAAATACTAGGCTGACATCATGGCCATACAGGAAGTACGATGGACGGGGCAGGAATGCATACGATGAAAGAACTGTGACATATTTTATCGCTGCCATGCAGAAAGACACGAATTTGGGTGAGATACTTATATGAACGCTGCCCCTGGCCATGACCTAGTAATCAAACGCAAAAAGCTACATATCACCGAGATAGCCAATACCTATTCCAAACAACTCTCTCTCTCTCAATTACTTCAAACAAACCCAACTTATTCTAATGATTCCGAAACATAGTAGCAGCACATTGCTATCTCTAGGTTATGAGAAACCACTCTCAGACAAACCCAGGTACGATGAGGAATATTGTACAATGTTTAAGGCCGTGGCATAGTAGTTAGAACACGCGACTACTATGCGGCAGAACCGTGTTTCGATTCCCGGCTTCAGTCATCTACATTTTTCTTTCATTGCCGGCACCCTCGATGTTGTCGACAGCAACTTCGCAGTTAAAGTGTCGAATCAATCGGCATGTCTAGTAAAAGCTTCTCGAACAGTGACGTTAGCATTCGTCGAATAGAAAGAGTGCTAATTAATTAATAAAATAGAAAGTGTGCGAATTCACAACAACGCGAGAAGCATCCCATAGCTCAGGGAAATTAAGTTTTTTATATTTAATTGTTCCTAAGAACAGAGCGGACCAAAAGTTCGTTAACAATTAAATCGGTAGCAGCGTCGAACAGTCTTGGCGAGATGCAAGAACAGTATTATGAATTATGTGCCATGGCGTCATTCAATGATAAAATAGTTTTAACGGAAGTTACACATCGCAAAGCTGCATAACACCGAGATAGCCAATGCCTACTCCAAACAACTCTTTCGATTAGTTCAAATAAACCCCCAAGTTCCGATGATCCCTACGCACAGTAGCAACATATTGCGAATTCTATGATCACTACCGCAACGACCGCACTGGGTTATAAAAAAACACGTTCAGACAAGCTCTGGTACGATGAGGAATGCCGTGCAATGTCTGAGGATAAGAATGCTGCATACAAGGCAAAACTGCTGCCAATTGTAACAAGTGCGGAAACGGAACGATATAACGAGAAGAGTAGTATGATAAAACGCCTCTTTTCGGCGGAAAAAGCTTTTATGGAAGAAATAAGAGAGCTAGAATATCGAGTATTATAAGGATAGAGGTAAAGCCCGAAAGATCTATCAGATAAAAATAAAGCAAAAAACTAAAGATGTGGAACAGGGACCTGTATGGACAGAGATGAAAATTTGGTGACGGACACGCAGAGTGTGCTGCAAAAATGGTGGCAAAGCTAACGTACTCTGCTCGTTCCCGAAGACTTCATAAATGACGAAATCACGCCAATCATCGACTACGCAGTAGATTGTATACCACAGAGCCAACACGAAATCACGTCGAGGCTTTAGGCAAGGCGATAATCTGTATGTCATGCCATCTGTTTGACATCATAATTGACATGATTACAGAAAAATATTTTGCGAAAATAGCAGCAACGAAGGTCACACGTCAGAATAATCCAAACTATACATATCTCCGTCGCACAGTGGCTTTTTAGAATTTCTTTAAAACAATCCGGTTTATTTAAGTTCTTAGATCTAGTCAAGAATTTAACCCTTAAAACATTGCGGTAAACTCCTATTGAGCTACTTTAATACAAGCTTTCAGTTGGCACACTTTTGTCCATCGTTGGCCAACCTGTTTTGTTATAGCTTGGATTAAGCAAAAATTCGACCAGTTTTGACTGACACTAACATTTTTTTTGCTGATTTCTTGACAAAAACGAAAAACGAACTACTTTATAATACTTAAATGATCAAATTTAAGCAGTCTATACTTAATTTAGCAGTCTAACAAAATAATTTTTTTTTTTATGAAAAATGTAAATTTTGCCAATGGGTTAGTTTTTAGTTACAAGTTAGTAGTTAGTTACATTTTTTTAAACAAAAATATTTTTCTGCGAAAATCGGAATTAAAACAACTTTTCTACGTTTTTGTGATCGTATTTTAATCTTTTAAAAGCTGTCAACAATTTGACCCTAAATCATTAGCGGTAAACTGCTATTGAGCTACCTTAATATAAGCTTTCAGTTGGCATAAGTTTGCCTATCATGTGCCCACCAGTTTATGTATAAATTGAATAAAGCAAAAATTCGACCAGTTTTCATTGACTTTTCAATGTTTTTATTATGATGATTTCTTGGTTAAAACTAAATACGATCTACTTTATAAAACTTAAATGATGATATTTAAGCAGTCTATGCTATTTCAAACAAAAGAAATTTTTTATCAAAAATCCAAATTTTGGCAATTATACATTTTTTTTGCACAAAAATATTTTTCTGCAAATTGCGCCGCATCGACATTGTTTTTAGAGAGTGCTTTAATAATGTAATAATTAGATATGACATTTGCCTATCGTGGACCCACCTGTCTTGGTATAAATTGAGTAAAGCGGAAATTCGACCAGTTTTCATTGACTTTTGAATAATGCTTTATTGTGCTGATTTCTTGACAAAAGCGATGAATTAGCTACTTTATAATTCTCAAATGATCATATTTAAGTAGTCTATGCCATTTAAAACAAAAGAAATTTGTTTTGCTTATTTTTTGTTTTACGTTTTTTTTTGTTGAAGAAATCAGCATAATAAAGCATTATTTAAAAGTCAATGAAAACTGGTCGAATTTTTTCCTTTCCCAAATTATACTAAAAGTGGTTGATTATAAAAAGCTAACATATACCAAATGAAAGCTTGTTTAGAGATCTTTCAATAGAAGTTCATATCAAATGATATAGAGTCGAAGTTTATTTTGTATTTTAACGTTTAAAATAGGTTTATATAATTAAACAAACCTGATTTTTTCTGATCCCACAATGCAATAATACTTAAACTTATATTAAATTATTATATTTTCGAAGCACTATATAAAACACAGCCGCTGCAGGGAAATTCGCAGCAAAATATTTTTGTGCAAAAAAATATGCCAAATTTGGATTTTTAATATTTGTTTTTTTGCTTTTAAATGTAATAGACTGCTAAAATATGATCATTTGGGTGTTATAGAGCAGTTCATATTTAGTTTTTGTCAAGAAATTGACATAAAAATACGTTCTAAAGTCAATGAAAACTGGTCGAATTGTCGCTTTATTAAGCTTTAACATAGGTAAAAGTCATATCAAATTGTTACAGTTTTGAAGAACTATCTAAAAACAATGTCGCTGCGGCGAAATTTGCAGAAAAATATTTTTGTAAAAAAAAGGATGGGTTAACCACTTGCCAAAATTTGGATGTTTGATAAAAAAAATTTATTTTGGTTTGGCATAGACTGCCTATATAGCATTATTTGAGTATTAAAAAGTCGTTCATATTTCGTTTTTGTCAAGATATCAACATAGTAAAGACGTTTGAATGTCAATCAAAACCGGTCGAATTTTTGCTTTATTCAATTTATACCATAACTGGTAGACCCACGACAGGCAAAAGTCATATTAAATTATTAAATTTTTGAAGCACTATCTAAAAACAATGTCGCTGCGGCGAAATTTGCAGAAAAATATTTTTGTGCAAAAAAATGTGTAGGTTAACCCGTTGCCAAAATTTCGATTTTTTGTATTTTTTTTTCTTTTTGGTTTTAAATGTGATATACTGCTGGAACATAGTCATTTAAGTATTATAAAGTAGTTTATTTTCAGTTTTTTTTTCCAGAAATCAGCCCAATAAAGACGTGCATAAGTCAATGAAATCTGGTCGAATTTCTGCTTTATACCAAAACAGGTAGGCCCACGCTAGGAAAAGTCATGTACAATTATTGCATTTCTGAAGCACTATCGAAAAACATTGAAGCTGCGGCGAAATTCGCAGAAAAATATTTTTGTGCAAAAAAATGTATGGGTTAACTAACCCCTTGCCAAAAGTTGATTTTTTTTGTAAATTTTTTTTTGTCTTTAAATGGCTTAGAATGCTGAAATATCATCATATAAGTATTAAAAAGAAGTTCATTTTACGTTTTTGTAAAGAAATCAGCATAATTCAAAAGTCAATCAAAACTGGTCGAATTTTCCCAATCGCTTTTCCCAAATTATACTTAAACTAGTTGACTTATTGGAAGGAAACATATACCAACTGAAAGCTAGTTTAAATGTCTCTCGATAGAAGTTTATATCAAATAGTCTAGAGTCGAAGTTTATTTTGTATTTCAACGTTTAAAATAGTACTAATAATTCAAATAAACCTGTTTATATTCTGATCCCAGAAAGCTATAAAACTTAAACTTATATCAAATTATTACATTTTCGAAGCACTATCCAAAAACAATGTCGTTGCGGCGCAATTCGCAGAAAAATATTTTTGTGCAAAAAATTTTAAAGGTTTACCCCTTGCCAAAATTCGAATTTTTGATAAAAAAATTTTTTTTGTGTTAATTGGCATAGACTGCTAAAATATGATCATTTGAGTGTTATAAAGTAATTAACTTATCGTTTTCGTCAAGAAATCAGCATAATAAAACATAATTTAAAAGTCAATCAAAACTGGTCGAATTTTCTCTATTCCCAAATTATACTAAATTATATCCCGGGTTGCTATAATGTGAGCGACAACCAGACTTATGTCTTTACTAACAACACCTCGGACATGAACCAATGTGTGTAAATTTCCTACATTAGCCAATCACGATAGTTTTAATTTTTTCAGAAACGCAAAACTATCGTGATTTGACAATGTGAAAATTTCACAAACATTGGTTTATGTCCGCGGTGGTGATAGTATAGCCAACGAGCAGTTCTGTAGATGATCGTAATTTCATAAAATCAACTGGTCGACATTTCGCTACTCCCATATTATACTAAAACTGGTTGCCTTATTAAAAGCAAGCATATACCAACTGAAAGATGTTCAAAAGGTCTCTAGCAGATTAAATTAAATGATTAGGAGTCGAGGTTGATTATGTCTTTAAAAGGTTAAAGTAGGTCTTCAAAATTAAATAAACCGGATTTTATTTTTATCCTAAATATCAATGAACCTTAAACTCATATAAAATTATTAAATGTCTGAAGCACTATCCAAAAGCAATGTTGCGGCAAAATTCGCAGAAAAGTATTTTTGTGCCAAAAAATTTTAAGGTCAAAATTTTAATTTTTTTATAAAAAATTTTCTATTGTGAAGAAATCAGTATAATAAAGCATAATTCAAAAGTCATTCAAAACTGGTTGAATTTCCGCTTTATTCAATTTATACTATAACAGGTGGGTCCACGATAGGCGAAAGTTTTAAATGGCCTAGACTGCTAAAACATAGTCTTTTGGGTGCTATTAAGTAATTAATTTATCGTTTTTGTCAAGATATCAGCATAGTAAAGACGTTCAATCAAAACTTGTCGAATTTTTGCTTTTCCCAAATTATACTTAAACTAGTTAACTTATAAGAAGCAAACATATGCCAACCGAAAGCTCGATTAAAAGTTTCCCGATAGGAGTTTAAATCAAATGATAAAGAGTCGAAGTTTGTTTTGTATTAAAACTGTTAAAATAGGTCTAAAAAATCGAATAAACCTGATTTCAATCTGATCCCAAAAAGCAATTGAACTTAAACTTATATCAAATTATTGCATTTTCGAAGCAATATCTAAAATAACTGCCGCTGCGGCGAAATTCGCAGAAAAATATTTTTATGCAAAAAAATATATGGGTTAACCCCTTGCCAAAATTTGGATTTTTGATAATTTTTTTTTTTGTTTTAAATGACATTGGCTGCCAAAATAGGATCATTTGAGTGTTCTAAAGTAATTAACTTATCGTTTTTGTCAAAAAATCTGCATAAAAAAGCATAATTCAACTCAATCAAAACTGGTCTAATTTTCGCTTTTCCCAAATTACACTAAAACTGGTTGACTTATGAGAAGCAAACATATACCAAATGAAAGTTTGTGAAAAACACTTCCAATAGGAGTTTATATCAAATGATCTAGAGTCGAAGTTTATTTTGTATTTCAACGTTTAAAATAGTACTAATAATTCAAATAAACCTTATTTAATTCTGATCGTAAATGGCAATGAATCTTAAACTCATATCAAATTAATACATTTTTGAAGCACTATCCAAAAGCAATGTCTTTGCGGCGAAATTTGGAGAAAAATATTTGTATGCAAAATTTTTTAAAGGTTAACCTTTTGCCAAGATTCGGATTTTTGATAAAAATAATTATTTTGTTTTAATTGGCCTAGACTGCTAAAAATTTATTATTTGAGTGTTATAAAGTAATTAACTTATAGTTTTTGTCAAAAAATCTGCGTTATAAAGCATATTTTAGGTCAATCAAGACTGGTCGAATTTTTGATTTTCCCAAATTTTACTGAGACTGGTTGACTTATAAGAAGCAAGCATATACCAAATGAAAGCTTGATTAAAAGTTTCTCGATAGAAGTTTATAACAAATGATCCAGAATCGAAGTATATTTTGTATTTCAACATTTAAAATAGGTCTAATAATTCAAATAAACCTGTTTTTATTCTGATCCCAGAAAGCTATAAAACTTAAACTAATATCAAATTATTACATTTTCGAAGCACTATCCAAAAACAATGTCGTTGCGGCGCAATTCGCAGAAAAATTTTTTTGTGCAAAAAATTTAAAAGGTTAACCCCTTGCCAAAATTCGAATTTTTGATAAAATTTTTTTTTTGTTTTAATTGGCATAGATTGCTAAAATATGATCATTTGAGTGTTATAAAGTAATTAACTTATCGTTTTCGTCAAGAAATCAGTATAATAAAACATAATTAAAAAGTCAAATACTTATTATATCCCGGGTTGCTATAGTGTGAGCGACAACCAGACTTATGTCTTTACTAACAACACCTCGGACATGAACCAATGTTTGTTATTTTCCTACATTAACCAATCACGATAGGTTTAATTTTTCAGAAATGCAAAACTATCAGGATTTGACAATGTGGAAATTTCACAAACATTGGTTAATGTCCGCGGTGGTGATAGTATAGCCAACAACCATTTCTGTAGATGATCATAATTTCATAAAATTAACTGGTCGAAATTTCGCTACCCTTAAATTATACTAAAACTGGTTGACTTATTCAAAGCAAGCATATACCAACTGAATGATGTCTAAAAGGTCTCTCGATAGTAGATTAAATTAAATGATTAAGATTCGAGGTCTAAATAGGTCTTATATAGGTCTAAAAAATTACATAAACTTGATTTTATTCTGACCCCAAAAAGCAATAAAACTTAAACTTATATGAAATTATTACATTTTTGAAGTACTATCGAAAAAAAAGGGCGCTGTGGAAAAATTGGCAAAAAAATATTTTTGTGCAAAAAAATGTATGGGTTAACCCCTTGCGAAAATTTGATTTTTTTAATAATTTTTTTTTTGTTTTAAATGACATAGATTGAAAATATAGCATATTTTGAGTATTACAATTTCGTTTTTGTGAAGAAATCACTAAAATAAAGACGTTTGAATGCCAATAAAAACTGGTCGAATTTTTGCTTTATTAAATTTATACCAAAACAGATGAACCCATGACAGGCAAAAGTCATATCAAATTATTACCTATTAGAAGAACTATCTAAAAACATTGACGCTGCGGCGAAATTCGCAGAAAAATATTTTTGTGCAAAAAAATGTATAGGTTAACCCCTTGCCAAAAATTGATTTTTTTTTAAATTTTTTTTTGTCTTTAAATATGAAATATGATCATATAAGTAGTTTATTTTGCGTTTTTGTGAAGAAATCAGCATAAAAAAGATGTTAAAAAGTCAAAGAAAACTAGTTGAAATTTCTCTGTTTCGTAGTACCCACCCATATAGTCTATGGAACAATTGTGTCATATTTAATGTTTTATAACAGTTAAGTGTAGACCCTATTACTGACCATACAAATCTATTGACAATTCTTATACAATTACCGACAACTTTGCTTCATATGCTTATTAAAATTTTATTATATTCAATATTTTATTGTTCAAAAATTTTAAGTTTGTGTCATAGTGTTATACGCCTATTCGACTAATTTCCATGTTGGTTGCTGAACCTTATCCCAGATTTTCGCGATGTTGACAATAATCGTCACTCATCCAACAATTACCATATAAATACTCCAATGGAAAATATATAAAGCTCTCGCTTTAAATAAACATTATTAAAGCTTAAGGAGTACTTAAGTAACTTACCATGATAATTTGAAGAATTTCATCCAGAATTCAAGAAATCACACTGCCTAATAGTGATTCCTTACTAAATAATAACAATGAAAATAATTATTTATTTTATATTAAAATTTTTTTGTTTATTTTTAAAAATGTCAACAAACTCGCATCTTGTTTTTAAATGTAAATGTAAATAAAGGAAATACATATTGGAGCGCACAATTAATATACTATAACAAATTTTTGTGATTTATTTTTTTGTTTTTCAAAATCTTAGCATAGATATAAATGTATATATCGTATTTACATAATTTCAGTAAATTATATCCTGCGAGTTTGACGCAGAAAGTCTGAACGATTCAAGGTGTTTTTTTTATTGTTCAGCTTTTGCTTGATGGTCTTCACCAACATTGCTGCAGCGGCAAAAATAGAGAGTCAGACGAGAACCCCCAAACATGCCAGTTAAGGCGGTCATTACAGCGCCTGAATAGCCAGTGGGTATACAGACACAGCCCATAAATTCTGTACCGGGCATCGTTGCAAACATTGCCGGATATCAGTGACCAAGTAGACGGAGGGCATTTGATGCAGCCTTCACTGTTGCAGCGTAAACAATGTGAACTGGAAATGGTGAATGGACAACCTGAGAGAGAAAAGAGAAAACAAAAACGGGAAAATTAGTCAAATTTCTTAAAACTAATTATGCTTAAAACAGAAAACACTATATTTAACGAAATAAAACAAATTATATATCTCACTAGTACTTTGTTTTCTTTAATACAAAGTAGGAACAGATTCCCAAAAATATTTTAGGCGATAAGTATTAATTCATTTTATTATTCTTTTTTTTATATGGCAGACTCGGTAAACGTTGTTCTGCCATAAAATTGTTTTATATTAAAGAAATTGTAATGTAGCTCTGTGGACGATTACAGCAGATAAGAACACACACCACAGAGCAATACATAAAGAGTGACCAAGATTCCAGGCTGTTAAATTTCAAAAAATGCCCGGAAAATGAGGTGCGAGCGAATTTTTGTAAACAACTTCCAAAATATACTTGTGGTGACTGGAATGAATCATGTGTTGGTTTGTATGCAACTAAGTGTACAAGTAGTGGGTCTGTTCAGTAGGGGATCACTAAACGTACCACGCAACCTGGAATGTTTTTTGTTTTAAATTTTTATGTAATTTTTACCCAATATAATCACATTGTACCTTGTATAAACATGATTTGGTACATTCCCCACTCATACCAATCTAAATTTTAAAAATTTCTTAACGTTTTCATTTATGTTTTAACACTTTTCTGTTTTGTTGGATTCGATCCTCGCTGTGCTCGAAACTTCCTATCAAACCTCTCTTACTTAACATCCTCTGTAAATTTGCTCAAACCTAAGATGTTGCTAACATGGCTCTGAACGGTAGGGGCTGCACACACCAGCCATAATATTTTCCAATGTAACGTATTTCATTAATGTCTAAAAACTATATTTACCACGCTCACTTATCGCAAATAAAAATTTGGTCTGCACATTCATATCTGTAGTGCCAAGTACCATTTGTATACTGACTTTATACATTTGCTACGCCATCTTCGCCCAGTAACCTTTAGTCTGGATATTCCGCAGTGCTAAATCTGTTACATGCATCGGATTTTATTTCTCTGAGCTTAAATACATATTTTACATGCCTTTTGGATTAGCCCTTTCTGATACTCTCGAAATAAGTCCACTCCAGCGCCACCTGCCAGGTGTTCAATTCGTCTGTAAAATCTACTCTAGCGCCACCTACCGGGTCCATTTGTACATACATTTATTTCGCATGATTAAACAAATATACATTCTAAATTTCAGGTAAATTGGTTTTAGACCATATATAAAAAAAAATTGTTTATTTTGATCAAACAAACATACATTCAGAATTTCAGTTAAATTGGTACATCTATACAAATTTTCGACATAAATCGACCCCAGCGCCACCTACCGGTATGAAAACACAATGTTACCTATTATCATACCTACCGACTATACATACAAATATTCATATAGATTGGTCGATCCGTTTCGAAGGATTGATATACCAAACAAAGATTTTTATATATTACATTTTTTCATTTTGTTGGCGATCCACCAAAGAGAGACACGCCGTCCATTTCTAACGGATCGGCTTAGATTCCTAATTCAACCACATAATCACCACCACCTATACAATGCACACGATAGGATATGATTGCAAATGTTTTTGTTGTTATTGCAGCTGCAACGATTGCTGGCATTGCTGTTGTTGTTGGATGTTGTTGCACACGCCTCAGAGTATTTTGCACTTTACTGCATCTGGACTTGAATAGAAAAATATATATTTTCAATTTTTATATTTACAAACAAATAGAGAATGCCTATACACAAACACCCACAAACACACTCATGTATAGTGTAGATTTGTACACATACCCTCATGTGTATATACATAGTATATTATTTTTTTATTATTACTACCATTGCAGAAGCAACAAACACAAGCTGTCATAATATTACAAATGTGTTTTTCATGTTTACCACCGCAACAACTGAAACAAATCACAGAAATTCAAAAAAAAAAAGTGAGGAAGGAAAATCTCCCAGCGTACTATGAAAACGATAATCATTGAGTGAATGTGGACATTTATTTTTAAGAGTCAAGACGGCTAGCAGATGCGCTATGTGTAGGATTTGTAAAGATAAATTGTTGTAATGAAAAAATATTAGCAAACTTTGTATTGAGTTGTGCCTCATAACATGCGAGAAGACTACAGTAACATGTAGTATATTTGATATATTAATGTCTTTAAGAAAACTCACAAATTCTTATATAAAAATTTGCTATAAATAGTAAAATAGAAATTTCAATTAGATGAACTGACCGATAAATACCCTCACCGTATGCCCTTATTCCAGAATTCTGGTGGATGTTGTTTAACTTTAAATTTAACCGATTTTAAGTGAAAATTCGTATGCATTTTTTAGGCGTGCTTGTGGCTGCGTGAATGGTCGAAGATAAAATTTTCTGTCGTATAGATAGAGAGTTACAAAAGAAAGTGTTAATGAGTCCATCAACAAATAAAAACTTATTTTTGAAATTATTTGGAAAAATGGCGTATTTGGGTAAAAGGTTTGGTATTGGAGGTGCAAGAAGAGGCAACGCAACGAAGTCTTTACGGTTCTTAAGTCAACGTTAAATAACCGATTGGAATGTGTAAAAACTATGTTCTGTGACTTGCAGCAAAAATATATATTTATTAATGTATTTGGGTGAATTCGGTCATTTGTATGAGAGGTACCTGAAGGGGTTTGGCAAATTTATTGGTTTTCTGAGATTCTGTCTACTATTGCAAGATAATGAAACTGACCTTATATTTATAAATATTCTCCAATTTCAGTTTGGAAGTTATGATAGATAAATTTTGTATGGAAGGTACCAGAAGGGGTAGGCCGATACAGTCCATATTTATTCATAAGACTTCAGGCTTCCATCACCGTTTATCTTGCACAAAATTAAACTGAATTCAGTGAAGTTACAGAAAGATATGTATGTAAATGTAATTGTATATAATATGGGAGGTACCCAAAAGGGTGTAGAAAATAATTCGGGTTTTTTAAATTTTGTCTACTATAACGAGATAATGAAACTGAACAAATTCCAATATACTGTAGTTTTCAGTTTAAAAGTTAGGGAATAAATTTAAATTTTTCAAAAGTAGGTCTTTCTGTATAAGAGGTACTAGAGGGGGTCGACCTATATAGCCCACATTCATTCCTAAGTCAGGTTTTTAGAAATGTTTATCTGGAGCAAAATAAGACTGAATTCGGTGTACTTAGAAAAAAAAATATGCATATAAATATGTTTGGGTGAATTCGATCATGTATAAGGAAGGTACTAAAGAGGGTGTAGCAAATGTTTCGGTTTTCTGAGGTTTGCTACTATTACAAGATAATTAAACTGACTAATTTCAAATATCCTGTAGTTTTCGTATTGGAAGTTATAAGTCAGGTATTATTTTCGCAAAAATAGGAAGGATTTTTTTATTTTCCTATTTTTATATTTTTGTCTGAAGATGAACTCGTCACGGAGTTCGAAACGCGTCATCCTAGTGCGTGACACACTGAATTTGACCAAAAATATCAAACAATAAAAAATAAAAAACACTTTTCTGATCTTTAGCCGAATTTGATGTATCATTCGATACACTAACGTAAATTGACATAATATTTTTATATTTTTATTATTTTTATATTTTTATATTTTTATATTTTTATATTTTTATATTTTTATATTTTTATATTTTTATATTTTTATATTTTTATATTTTTATATTTTTATATTTTTATATTTTTATATTTTTATATTTTTATATTTTTATATTTTTATATTTTTATATTTTTATATTTTTATATTTTTATATTTTTATATTTTTATATTTTTATATTTTTATATTTTTATATTTTTATATTTTTATATTTTTATATTTTTATATTTTTATATTTTTATATTTTTATATTTTTATATTTTTATATTTTTATATTTTTATATTTTTATATTTTTATATTTTTATATTTTTATATTTTTATATTTTTATATTTTTATATTTTTATATTTTTATATTTTTATATTTTTATATTTTTATATTTTTATATTTTTATATTTTTATATTTTTATATTTTTATATTTTTATATTTTTATATTTTTATATTTTTATATTTTTATATTTTTATATTTTTATATTTTTATATTTTTATATTTTTATATTTTTATATTTTTATATTTTTATATTTTTATATTTTTATATTTTTATATTTTTATATTTTTATATTTTTATATTTTTATATTTTTATATTTTTATATTTTTATATTTTTATATTTTTATATTTTTATATTTTTATATTTTTATATTTTTATATTTTTATATTTTTATATTTTTATAGTTTTATATTTTTATATTTTTATATTTTTATATTTTTATATTTTTATATTTTTATATTTTTATATTTTTATATTTTCAAACATTTGGTCCTTAATTTTTTAGTAAACACTTTAATACTACAATATAGCAACATTTTTACATCTTAATATATATCAAAATATTAAAGCAAATCCAATCCCGCTCTCCATGCCCCCTGTTACCATACAAGCACTCATACCAACCAACACGACCAATTCCACTTACTTACTCTACCTGTAATACCCTAAAATTCTCAGAGACAGCCTAAAAAAGCACAACATTTTTATTCTTCTTGTTGTTCTTGTCCACCAAAATCTTAGAATTCGGTGAATGAAATGTTGTTGTTCGCATCGGCATCAAATTTCCAGGCCATTCATCACAAATGAGTTGTAGAGTGTATCAACCAACTAACTCCAGAATTTTGCTTTATTGTTGTTGCAGCAAAAACACTGGCAACAACAATGGCTGTCTTTGATTTGTCACTGTTGTGTGGAAATACTACGCCTACGTGTTGTCGTCGTATCGCTCCGGCTGCATTGTGCTGGCGACGAGTATGAGCAGTAAGGATGTGTGTTTGCAGTGCGGTGTGGTGCGAGCGTGTAAGGTGATGGTATGAGTGTGAGATTGTATTTTTATAGAAATCTATCTGTCCGTTTATTTAGCCGTTGGTGATTTTTTGATGAAAACTTTTTACAAAGCTTTACTTTTATATGGACAATGTACGAGTATTATTTTCCTTCATCTCTGCTCTCGTATTGTTTGGGTGGGGGGGTCCATATGAAATTCACGTATTCTTTGGGGTGATTTGTACGGCTCGGCATTCTCCTGCCTGACTTTCTACATACCAACCGACAGTGCTGATGTTGTCGCAGCACCGTGTATCCAGCGTAGCTTCCGTTTTATTCGCTTTTTTCCTTCTTTATTTTTAATTTCTCTAGCAAATAATCAACGCCCGGCTTTTTTCCACTCAGATGCCTTCAACTTTACCGTATTTCCACTGTCATCTCGAATAATCAACATCATCATTATGCCTACTACGACTACGGCTACGTACTACTACTACTACTTTTGAGAGTAGAAAAAATGTTGATATTCCTCTTTAGTATGAGAGCCGTAGTAGCGTAGATTGTAATGATGATGCTGCGGCCGTTGGTACTAGTAGTTTGCCTTTATCCTGACAATCATTTTGTTACAATTTATTACATATATATATAGATATGTATTATTATATGTCATATTTACACAACTGTAGATTACACAGTGTAAAGAAGTATGTAAATAGTTTATAGAGAGCAAAAAAAAAATACTAAACAATAGGAATTGGAAATGAAAGTCGTTGGCAAACAAAAAGGTGCTTGGACATTAAAGTTTTGTTTATTTAAATTGTAGGTAAAATAGTTGAAAGCTAAGTGAAGTCAGACTAAGTGAAATTAATTACGGAAATGAACAATAACCTTAGATTTACTTCTGTCCATTATATTAATAAAATTTACTTTTATTTTACAGCTTATGTCTCAGAGATACCGTTTTAAAAATAACACATAATACATAACCTGCATACGTATGAGTAATTTCATGCGCAGTCGATCTTTTGAAAACATAACTTTTTTAGTTATCTTTAAATTGGTGCGTAAATTACTTATACTGAATATATTTTAGACGTGTTTAAAAAAGGAGGGAGATTGGGAATTTCCTAATTTGAGTTTTTTGATCATTATTCACTTTGAAATAACCAGGATCTCTTTTTGAAGATCCCCAAGCAGCTCACAACGTCCGATAGACCACGTGTTCCCCAGGGTCGTGCCAGTGAACATCCGTTTACTGGTAGCAAATGTTAGAAGACACAATGTTGACCTTAGTGGCATGGTACCATTGATGTGTATTAGGGAGTATGTAACAGAAGTTACTGAAGCTCAAGACAAAGGCTTTGGTTACACCAAGAAACTAAGTTTGGGTGCCTTTTATTAAAATAAAAGGTAAAACAAGACACCCCCAAATGTTGCCGACTTCCGCAAACATCTTTAACAGCTGCCATGCAGAATGACTCGAAATTAGAGTGGATTCATAAACGGCAAGAGACTTCGACATTTGGTCTGTAATTGACCGACTAGCCACTATCTGCTTCAAGGCGAAATATTTTTACAGCACGGGGATAATATATGAACGCTGCCTGTCCATGACTTTAAAAATGGCCTGGAAGATTTAAATGCTAAAATGGAAGGAAAGATCCTCTTGGTTCATCAGTCGAAAAGTTCAGTCTATACAACAGCACCTCAGATAACGGATTCAGTCTGATGAGCTTTACGTCGGCCAGAAAATCGGTAGTGAGTGGAACCTTAGTCCCGCATAAAGATATTCTGGACATCCCCTTATTAAAAGACAAAAAACTAGATTGATCAAGTGGTAATCTTAGGAAGGCATGTCTCAAGAGTTATGGACGTGTGTGCTATGCGCGGTGCAAATGTTGTCTCGGATCACCATATAGTTATACCCAAGGGACGCACGAAACGAAAGGAAAGATAGACATCACAAAGCCGCATACCACCGAGATAGCCAATGCCTACTCCAATCAACTCTCTCTTAATTACTTCAAACAAACCTTCCTAATTCTGATCATATAGTGGCAGCATATTGCGAATTCTATGATCGCTGCCTCAACGACTGGGTTATGAAAAGCCATGCTCAGACAATTAGATTAATCCTGATTAGATGAGGTATGTCGCCCAATGTCTGAAGGAATGTATGATGCATACAAGGCAGAACTGCAGCCAATTGCTACGCGTGCTGTGACGGAACGATATAATGAGAAGAGTAGGGAGATGAAACGTCTCTTTAAGCAAAAAAGCGTCTATGGAAGAAAATCGAGGACCAGATATCGAAATTTACGGGGCTAGAGGTGCAGCCAGAAAGTTCTAAAAAGGTAAAACGAAAAGGAAATCTGGTCACGGACACGCAGAGTGTGTTTCAAATATGAAGGGAATACTGTCGTGCTCTGCTTGTTCCTGAAGGCAGCCTAAGTGTCGAAATTAATGCAATCATAGACGACGGAGTAAATTGTCCACCAACGAACCAAAACGATATCAGCACGGCTTAAACACAATACAGCTGCGGGAGCCGATGAACTTGCTGCAGAGAGCAATTTAACGACGGCGTCGATAAGCTGGCAACGTGCCTGAAGCAGCTCATAAACCCGATTTGGCTTAAGGAATGCATGACCGATGATTGGAATCTGAGTGTTCTATGTCCTATTCGGCTAATTCAATAGCAATTTCTACAATTTCTACAGTATTAATACATGTCTGTAGCCATCTGCACAAACGATAGAAAATCTTATCTCCCCGTTAACGCTCCATAAGCAGGCATAAAATAATACATAAGTAATTTCACTTCAAAATCGGTTAATTTCATTAACATAAAGATAAACAGTACACATCAGAATTTTGGAGAAATTATGAGAGCTTTTTTAAGTCAGTTCATCTGACAGAATTTTTTGTACTGGTTATATGCATACATATTTCGAAATTCGGGGAAATTTTTTTAAGGAAAGTTCGAAAATCGATTTCATGAATAGACCTAATGTGCCAGTGCATCTTTCTTATGAAACCGATTTGCGGCACATCGCATAAGTAGAAATATTTTCAACGTTTTAGATATAGAGACAAAAATTTCATATTTCAGTAATAAACCAAATATAAACTATTTAGTTTGTTTATTATCTTATTCTTTATATATGCTATGATGTAATTTATTTGCCGTTGAGTAAAAACCAACAACAATCCATATTCTTCTCCATTTCATAACTTGCAATAAATCACTTGCAAATTTCCCGATTTACTTAAATCCTTGTTATGATCCATAAGGACCACTTATACCTTCTTTATTTAATTATAAGCCTACTGAATCTCATGCATAAATTTAATGGATTTTAGACACCCAGGCACGACCTTACGCAGCAACTGTTCATAAAAGCAAGACATCCCCGCAGTTGTAGCGACAGAAAAAAAAACGGCGTTAGCATTTTGACTGAATTCCACAAAAGCGACACCAAATAACAACACGTTAAGCGCTAATTAGCCTCACGGGCAACCAGAGCAGCGAGGCAAAAGTACAGAACCCGCGATTGTAATCCCCCCCCCCCACAGCTCACTCTCCCTCTTTCCATGATCCAGCCACAAAAGCTAAACCCCCGCCAGCAAACAAACAAACAAACCAACAAATAAAAGGCAAATGCCTTTAACGGCAGCAGCAACAAGCTTGTTATAGAAAAAATTTAGTTAACGGTATTATTCGCTCGTTTGCCGACGGTTCATTGTAAGCCTCTAACATAATGACCTTATGCTTGCCAAAGGCCAAATTCTCATTGCGAGCTCTTTTAGGGGGGGCCGAGGGAGGAAGAGAGAGAGAGAGAGAGAGAGCGAAATGTGACAAACTTCATAAATAATCGCGTACGAAACGCATAATTAGGCAGAAGTGGCACCACTCGGAAAACCACCGACACAAAGGCCGGTGCAGTGACAATAAATTGACTTAGTTTGGAACTCAGTGCATTTTCATGTCGTTTCGTTGTGTGGACTTTTTGTGTGGAGTGTTATTGTGTGGCCTGGTCGAAGGATTTGTGTGCAGGTAATAATTTATTTTACCTTAAGGATAACGTCAAGGATTTCGGTATGCCGAGCAATGACAATAAGTATACTACGTCATATGGCCTAGGCAGGGATGCAGGGTGCAGCAAAGATTTGCATAGGTCTTTTCTTTAGCCAATTAGCGGTGGGAAAAAACAGCTGAGCTTTGCAGATCTCATGGAGTGGTTCATGATTAATGTGGATTGGGTATTAAAGAAATGGGACAGGATTAATGGAATTGTTGCGGACATATTATTATATTATATTACACAGTAAAACACATGATTTTTGGACTCAATTCTGAAAACTGTACGTGAAAGTAGACCCAAAAAGAAGATGTTATGCATCATTCGTTTTGTCAGGTAACATGCCATATAAAATCGATTTGAAGTTAGTAATTATCGCATAGGGGAATTTGCCACGTTTTACTCTCTTTTGTTATATTGGTATATGGTGACGTATGATTATCATATTTAATATTCCACGTAAATCATACGCCATGGAGTACAACAGTATTAGAGTAACTGCTACAAAACAAACCCAGTTCAAAATCATCTGATGAATAGAAAAGTGAAACTGTAGGGAAACGTTATATCAACAGATTAAAGGAAATTTAATTCTTATTTTTTAAAATTTGTTTCAGCTAAATCAAACCAGTGGTTCTCGAGTTATGTCAGACAAAAGAGCCTAAAACGTGACAAATTCCCCTTTACGATACTTTCTATCTTCAAATCGATATTAAATTGTTATGGCATGTAACTTGACAAAACGAATGATGCAGAACTTCTTATTTTTAGGGCTACTTTCACGTGCAGTTCTTAGAATTGAGTCCCAAATCAATGAGCTGAAAAATTTTGTACTGTTTTATTTTAAAGGCCTCACCCCAAACTAATATCCTTTGATGGCTTTGATGCAGGCTAATGTCATTTTACGTATGGCCGTTTGTCGATGTATTCATTCCAAACCAGTAAGAAAGTTTCAGTCGGGAAACCTGAGATACATATACCCTCACCGTCAGCAAAACATAATATTTTCTAGTATATTATTATTACTCGGTTTCTAAAGTGGGCGGAATGATATATTTGCATGGGAGGTACCAGAAGGGTTTGGCTACACATCCAACTTTTTTCTCCAAAACTTTATCCTGCTATGACTTTACTAAACACAGAATTTCGGTACGATCGCGTTGGGAGTATTGATATTATTATTCCATCTCTAAAGTGGGCGGAATGATAAATTTATATGGAAGGTACCAGAAGGGGCGTGGCTGGACTTCCAATTTGCTCTTCAAAGCTTTATCCTGTTATTGCTGCGCTAAATACAGAATTTGGGTACGATCGCGTTGGGTGTATTGATATTATTACTCGATTTCTAAAGTGAGCGTTACCAGAAGGGGCGTGGCTAGACTTTCAATTTTTCTTGCAAAACTATATCCTGTTATAACTTTACTAAATACAAAATTTGGGTACGATCGCGTTGTGAGTATTGATATTATTACTTCATCTCTAAAGTGGGCGTGTATGGGAGCTACCAGAAGGGGCGTGGCTAGACTTCCAATTTGTTTTCCTAAACTTTATCCTGTTAGAACTTTACTTAACACCGAATTTGGGTGCGAACGTTGGGAGTATTGGGATAATAACACGATTTCAAAAGTGAGCGGTACCAGATGGGTATGGGAGGTACAAGAAAAGGCGTGGCTAGACGTCCATATTTTGTTCTCCAAAACTATATCCTGTTATAACTACTAACTACAGAATTTGGGTACGATTGCGTTGGGTGTATTAATATTATTACTTCATCTCTAAAGTGGGGGGATGATACATTTGTATGGGGGTACCAGAAGTGGCATGGCTAGTCTTCCAATATTTTCCCGAAACTTTATCCTGTTATAGCTTTATTAAATACAGAATTTGGGAACGATTACGTTGGGTGGATTGATATTATTACTTGATTTCTAAAGGTGGCGAAATGATATATTTGTATTGGAAGTACCAAAAGGGGCCATGTGGTCCATTTGCAATACCGTAAATAGTTTTGGGGAAATATTAACTCGTGCAAAATTTCAAAACATTTGGTGACGTTTTTCGAAAGTTATCGTGCGTACCAGCCGGACAGCCAAACAGGCGTCTGTCTGCCTTAATAGCTTTGAAAAAATCCAATTTAACGCCCTTTTTTTTATAAATTTTTCCCAAAGAATCAAAATTGTTGGTCATATGTAGGCTGTCTCATCCGTGATAAGTAGAACTGGTCATTGCTGAGGACATTAAATGGCGACCCTGACCCAAGTACGTAATGTGCGGTACATATGTAGCGAGTTTGCATATAGTACTAGCTTCGTTTGCATGTACAACGTATGAGTAATATTAATTTGTATGCGGTTTTTATATTAATCATACGCACATTATTCCAATATTATAGATATATGGTTTAACACAGTGCAAAAGCCAATCTGGCAGGTGAAAAATTCCAAATCAAGGTGACAGTAATAGGTCAGTATAATTAAACCCCCAAAGGATTTAGAGATCTCTATAATTCTGCTGAAGAATGAATTTATCAATGGTTCCTGAGTTATAACTAAAAAAATTAAGCGAACAAACATCAAGACCACAAACAACACCACCCAAACCCTTTAGGTGTTTTACTATACTAGCCTAGTACCTTCACCTTGACTTGGTATTACTCACCCACCAGATTGGCTGTTACACTGTGTTAGTTAATAAATCCTGAATATGGCAATGATATGCGTATGATTAATATAAAATCTGCATAAAATTAATATAACTCATACGTTGTATAAGCAAATGAAGCGACAATGTTCCATCTCCCAGACTAACACTTCTAAAATATTCCACAGTGATATCAGTATCACCATGAATAGCTTTGGAAATCGGGCACTAAGAGTTATTAGCAGCAGCATTCCAACTATTGTCGGACTGTCTAGTCTTAGCGTTTCTAATTTGTACTTGCAATTGCGCCCTAAAGTATACTTCACATTCGAGTTCATGGGGATTGTCCCTAAGCCTACAAGATCATTAATGCAAAAAATTAATAACCACACTCCAGTTGTAATTAAGTCTTAATTTTCGCATGTCCTTTGTATGTCAGGGCCGGTACGTCAGCCTTCAACCATATCGTAGTTGCTGCTTATCATACCGTTTTCCTTTTTTCTTTTGCCATTCTTTCGTATTATTTTCATTGTTTGTTTGCAACTTCAAATATTACACACAACAGAGAGAAGAAAAAGAAAAAAAAAATAAACTGACTTTGGCAGCATCATAAACGACAGACATTAGACAAGCTTTGTTGCCAATAAGTTGGCCTACGTGCGAGTGAGTGTGTGTGCACAACACAGTTTACATATATTAACAAGTTTCAACGAAGCACAAGCATAAGTGTGAGTTTGGAATATTGTTGGTTGTCACATGACATGTATGACACTTCTTCTTACATGTCGCTGTGATGTTGCCCTCTCCCCTTCTCCACCAGCACACATAGTGCTGCGGCCTCAAACAATCCTCTTAGAAGTGCATTAACATGTTGCATATGTTCGCTCGTTAAGTTTGTACGTGTAGATGTTCATTCGGGCACGTTGTAGTAGTGGCGGTGGTAGTGGTCGCAATGCTGTGTTATGTGTTGTCTTTTTTATTGTCCTTCTTATTTTAGTTCTTTTGTTTTAACTCCTCCCCCCTCAGCCTTGACTGTTATCATTAGTATGTCTCTCTATTACTTTCAACTTTGCTTGGACGAGTTGAACAATTGTTGTTATTGCATGTTTTGTACTGGGCACGAGTGTGTAAGTGAGTATCCTTAAAGCACTACAACAGTAGTGTATGAGTGGATGTGTGTGTGTGTTTGTCTTGATATGTGTAATGTTAGAGATGTCACCTGTAGGCGTAATGTGAAATGACGCTAAATTTACTTTTTAACTTTTCATGTTGGCTTTGTTGCATATGAACGTCGTTGTCGCTATCGTCGTCCTCATCGTCATTGTCTGCATGTAAGTGCATCATAATGTGAGGTTTTTGATGTGGCAACAGAGGAAGTCGGATTGGTTGTCTTTTTGTTGCGGTTAAACTACAAAAAGATTGTAATGATTTTTAAAGAAACTTATTATTTAATATAAATTATTGAAAATTTTAGGTGGTCGGCCATTTGAAAGTTGTCAGATGGTGATACTGGTGAAATGGAAAAAGCAATAATTGGTTAATAGGTATATAGCAACAAAGATTTAATATATTAGAATTGCAGTACTGAATAAAACAACAATCATAGGAGCAAACAATATGACCCAATGATGGTGTATGCAAGGACAGACAGACGGATACAATGTGGAACGTTTTCGGAGTCATTGTCTGGGGGTGAGAAATTTCAAGTCAGGTTGAATGTACTAGTATTATAAAACCCCCAAACGGTTTGGCGTTCTCAGACTTTTGTGGTGTAAGTGTCGTTCTCTACAATTCTGCTGGAGAATGAAATTAAATTTTTGTCACTTGCATTGTCATTGGCATCACTTGCGTGTCATTGGCAGCCCTAAGAAACTACAATAGAGCGCGGTGACCTTAAAAACATTTATGAAAACGCAAAGAACTCCGCAAATGCTATAAGGACCATAATTTAAGGATAAGCACCTGGTATCTTCAAAAACTTTATAGAGATGATGTCTCTAGCACTGTGCGACATCCACAATCGGCGGGGGGTTTGACTACCGGAATACATAAGGTTTTTCGATTCAAGATATATGAAAGGTGGGCGTGGCTCTTGAGATAATTTTATATAATTCAATACAGTTCTCAGTACTATATAAAAGACAAATCGAGCCAAATCTGATTCAATACCAACAACAATTTTGGAAAATATAATTTTTTTACATCCAGGATATATGAGAGGTAAGTGTGTCCTTTGAAATAATTGCATATACTTCAAAACAGTTATCTATTATATATCAGAGACAAATTGTGCCAAATTTGGTTGAATACTAACAATTATTTTGAAAAGAAAATAATAAGATTTTTCCACTTCAGGATATATAAGAGGTAAGCGAGTCCTTTGATCAAATTGCATATAATCCAACACAGTTATCAATAATATTTCAGAGATAAATTGGGACCGGCCGTGGCATAGTGGTTAGAACACGCGACTACCATGCGGGAGATCGCAGGTTCAAACCTGGCTCCAGTCATCTTAAAAGAAAAAAAAATAAAATAAAATTTTCTTTCATTGTCGGCTCCCCTCGAATGTTGTTTGACAGCAACTTCGCAGTATTAAGCGTCGATTCAATCGTCGTGTCTAGTAAGAGCTTCTCAAAACAGTGACGTTCGCATTCGTCGATAAATAAGTAGGTGCCGTTAGTTGTGAATCTAAAAATGGAAAGCGTGTTAATTCACAACAACGCGAGAAGCTATCCCATACCTCATTCATGGGGTGCAAAGGGAAATTAAGTAAGTAAATTGTGACAAATTTGGTTCAATAACAACAACAATTTTGGAAAATATAAGTATTTTTCCTTTCAGGATATATGGGAGGTGGGCGTGTCCTTTGAGGTAATTGCATATAATTTAACACAGTTATCAGTAATATATATCAGAGACAAATTGTGGCAAATTCGGTTGAATACCAACAACAATTTTGGAAAATATAAGTTTTTTCCATTGCTGGATATATGGGAGATGGGCGTGTCCTTTGAGATAATTGCATATAAATCAACACAGTTATCAAAAATATATCAGAGACAAATTGTGTCAAATTTGGTTGAATACCAACAACAATTTTGGAAATAATAAGTTTTTTTCATTTCAGGATATATGAGAGGTAAGTGTGTCCTTTGAGATATTTGCATATAATTCAACACAGTTATCAGTAATATATCAGAGACAAATTCTATCAAATTTGGTTTAATTCCAACAACAATTTTGGAAAGGGAATATTACGTTTTTTTCATTTCAGGATATATGGAAAGTGGGCGTGTCCATTTAGATAAATTCATATAATTCAACACAGTTATCAATAATATATCAGAGAAAAATAGTATCACGTTTGGTTTAATTTCACCAATAATTTTGGAAAGGAAATAACAAGTTTTTTTCATTTCAGGATATATGGAAAGTGGGCGTGTCCATTTAGATAAATTCATATAATTCAACACAGTCGTCAGTAATATATCAAATTTGGTGAACCAGGTTGTTTGTTTGTTTTGTACATTTTTTTTGTACCGTGTAGAATCGAAAACGGTTCGACCGATCTTTTTGAAACTTGGTGTAGGCTGTGGTGAACGATCCCGCCCATTGGACCCTACTTTTGAAACCGCAATATCTGGCGCACTGTTTTTCCAATCGCCTTGAAAATGCTGCAATTTGAATTTAGTTGCAAAGTTCCTAATCAAAAAAAAAAAAAAAAAAATGGGCGGGATCGTTTCACGCATAATAATAGTTTGATTATCATGAAAATGTCACAGTACTGTAGAGATATCAAAAGACTATTTGGAACGAAGTTGGCTAAAAGGGCTGAGGCGCCGCCTACACATGTCAATATTTGATTATTACATATTAACAAGAAAAAAATACAATTCGTTTATCGAAAATTTTCTAAAAATATAAGTTTTACTAAAAACCTGACCTTTGACCTCTTTGGGGCACGGAAAAATTTTACCCAAATATTCCGTTCAAGTTCTTTTAAATTCTCGCAAAAAAAAATCCAATAACAGTTTTGATTCGAAAACAAAATTCCCGTAAAAATTGCAACTCACTTACGTAACTTTGCTTATGATTTTACTTTTATTTAAATTCTCACGAATTCTAAAACAAAGCAATTAATACTGCAAGAAATAATAAATGACACAAAATGACTTGAGATTCATCAAAAGAGTTTCCCCCTCCGACCAAAAACAAAACACAATCTAGTCAAACAAAAGCCTAAAGGAAGTGAAAAATGACAGCAACATTTTAGAATTGCAACAATACAATCCCAGCAGCAGCAGCACCTTAACCATCGAACGATCTTTTCCCCCTACACTCCCCCCACTAAATCAGCTAAACAATCGATGATGATGACAAGAGTAGAATATTTTAAATACCCAAATGATTATGATGATGATTATGACGACAATGATACTCTTTATTGAAGGATACCTAGAACGAAAATAGTGAAAAGGATGTGTCGATGCCATCAGTGTGAACGGGTAAGCGATGACATGGCAGAGCACACAGCAGTCGAGGGAGAGGTGATATAAAAAGTGAAAAAGGTACATTCAAATGCTCTAGCACTTTGCAAAATAACAACAACGGCAATAGTGATTGACAGATAACAACAACAGCGAAAACAACAATAACAGCGTTGCCATCAATAGCTACCAAAAACAATAACAACATGTTATTACAATGGCCACAGTAAAAGTTGATGAATACCAAAGAAAAGCGCGCTACACTAAATGAGCAGCGGCAGCATCGCACATGTAACAAAATGTACACACACACTTTTGTACAATTGCACTGCTTGTGCGAGTGTGTGTATGCAAATACACATGTGGGGGCGTTGAACAATTGTGTTGCACAATACAATTACGTATGTGCGAATGTGTGTGTGTGTGTATGTTTGTATTGAAAAACAATCGATGAACACAATTCACAAGTGCTGCATGTCCAGAATTGTACATTGCAAAAAGGTACAACAGCACACGGTTCGTGAGTATTTGGGTGGGGGTGTGTCAGCATGTAAAGCACCGCCATCAATAACAATTAACAAAGCGTAGATGCCAAAGACTTTCATACGAGGGATGTGTGTGAAGGGATATTGAAGTTGGTTGTTAGTTAGTTGGTATCCAAATATGGAGTAAGAGACAAAATGGAATACTTTAAATACATTTATCTGCTAAAGTAAGCATATAAGCCAAAAAAGAAGCTAAATTTGCGATCACTATGAAAATGTAGGAAAACTTATAGGAAGAGCTCGGAATTTGCGTTCCAACATATGGAGTAAACTATACTATTTGGTGCAATAGAAGTATTTAATAAAAGAATAAAAGTAATTTTTGATACAATTAATTGTACTAGTTGGTACCATAAATTGTACTTTTTGATGAAAATAGTTATATTTTTTGTAGGAAAAAGTACTATTTATTACACCAAATCGTACAATTTATTGTGCCAAATGAAAGACTTATTTGTACCAAAATGTACTATTTGTTGCAAAATACTGTAAATAGTACTTTTTGGTACGATTAATTGTTCTACTTTGCACTATGAATTGTACTTCTTGGTACAGTAAAATGTACTTTTTAGTGAAAATAATTTAATATACAGTACCAAAAAGTGCTATTTATTACACCAAAAAGTACAATTTACTGTGCCAGGAAGTGCATTTTATGGCACAAACTAGCACAAAAAGTACTATTTATTGCAAAATACTATAAATAGTACTATTAGGTACAATATTGATATTGGTATTCATTGGTACAATAAATTTTAATTTTTGGTAAATCGTACTATTTGGATCCATAAATTGTGATAATTGGTGAAATATATAGAACTTTCAAGAGCTATAAATAGTACTCTTAGGTACAATAAATTGTACTATTATGTACCAAAAATTTTAATTTTTGGTACAGTAAAATTACATTTTGATACAATAAATTGTACTATTGGTACCATAAATTTTACTTTTGAAAAAATTAATAGTACTTTTTGGTACTAAATAGTACACTAGCAAAAGGTACTTTTACAAAAATGAACAATTTTAAGTACCTAATCGTACAATTTATTGTCCCAAAAATTAAATTTAAGTTGACCAAAGAGTACTTTTATTTTACCTAAAAGAACATATAATGGTACTAAATAGTATATTTTATAATAACAAAAAGTACAATTTATTGTACCAAAGGTAAAATTTATGTATACCATATAAAGTACTATTTATTGCTCTAAATAGTACTATATATTCCACCAAAATAGTACTGTTTCCAAAAAGTACAGTTAATGGTACCAAATAGTACAATTTATTATACCAAATAGTACAATTTATTATACAAAAAAGCACAGTTTATTGTACCAAAAAGATAAATTTATTGTATCATAAGTACTATTATTCTACCAAAAAGTACAATTAATAATATAAATAGTAAAATTTACAATTTCAATTAGTACCAAAAAGTGCTGTTTATTGCAACGTAAAGTACAATTTATTTTACCTATAAGTACTATTAACTGTACCAAAAAGTCATTTTATTTTACCAAAAAGTACTATTAATGGTATCAACAGTACAAGTTTATTTAGCCAAAAAGTACTTTTTATTGCACCAATATGTACTATATATAGTTATGTACCAAAAAGTAATATTTATTAAACCAAAAGTACAATTTATTGTACCAAGAAGAACAATTTATGGTGCAAAATAATACAATTTATTGTAACCAAAAGTACTATTAATAGTATTTTGCAAGAAACCTTACTTTTTAGTAAACAAATTGTACTTTTTGGTACAATTACTATATTTATTACTTATTGGTGCAATAAAATATACTTTTTGGCTAAATAAACTTGTACTGTTGATACCAATCATTTTACTTTTTAGTAAACTAAAAGTACTTATTGGTACAATAAATAGTACTTTTTGTTGTAAATTGTAACATTAATTGTACCAAAAAGTACTATTTATTTGAAACAATATAAAAATTACTTTTTGGTACAATAAATTGTAATTTTTGGTACAAAAGTACTATTTGGTAAAATAAATTTTAGTTTTTGGTAACTTTAATAGTACTTATTAGTACAATAATTCCTAAAAGTACAGTTTATTTAGGCAAAAAGTACTATTTATTGCACCAATAAGTACTTATATAGTAATTGTAGAAAAAAGTACAATATATTGTACAAAAAAGTTAGGTTAATTGCAAAGTACTATTAATAGTACTTTTTGGTACAACAAATTGTTCTATTTTGCACCATAAATTGTTCTTCTTGGTACAATAAATTGTACTTTTTATTACAATTAATTGTTCTTTTTAGTACAATAAAGTGCCCTTTTTGGTAAAATAAATAGTACTTTTTGGTACAATAAAAAGTACTTTTAGTTGCAATTAATGTTAGGTAGAAATTATAGAGAAATGGCCCAAATGCTAATGAAAAACTTGAGATGCATTTATCTCTTAAACTGCGCCTATTATGTGTTCTCTAAAAAAATAAAGGAAATAAAAAATAAAGTCATCTAAGTCAGTAAGTAAGTAAGTGTCAGTGTAAGAGTAATTCCCATGTCATAAATATCGTCGTAATTATTCAACTATTCAAGTTTACCAATTTTAAACCTTCAATGAATTTCTGCATCCTTTCAAAACTTTCAACTCCCACCTCGTGTCACTTCCACCTCCAGTTAACTGCTGCAGATGATACTTAGCATAGTGGGAGATGATATGAAACTTTTGCCACTGATATCAACAGAATGATATAAGCGATGCCAAACAATCGCCCAACAACAATCATCATCTCCGACAATCACAAGTCTGAAGGTTCGTTGGCTGTTCTTTTTGCCGTGCAACCAGCGGACGCATGAAATCGACAGCGATGCTACACCAAAAACTCATCACTGTTAATGCAACATCATTCATCCTCCAGAGAGACCCATTGAGATGTGAAATAATTTTTCTGCGTACCGAATAAAATGGTAAAGAACTGGATTTCCATTCACTCTTTCATCATTGCAGCGTTAGTTGATGAGTTATTCTGCGAGTCAAAGGAAGGAAGGAAGAAAGCGCAAGAGAGTGAGGGAGTAAGATAGAGACACGGTATGAGATGTAGGCATAAAAATGTTATTAAATATCCTCGGCATTAATATGAACAATTACATTTTCATAAACAATTATGCAAAAATCGATTACAATGCAATTGTGTAGTTGTAGAGCTGATATCGTTGCTTTGCTATGCTTTGTTGTAATATTCTAATATTACTACTACGCTTTCTCCACTCTTCTTCTGGATTTTTTTTTCTAAGTCAGCAAATTTTGTTAAGTGTTTGACGGTTGTTGTTGTTGTTGCTACCACCATCAGATTCTGTCATCAAATTTATGATGGTGATGCTGTTGCCGTTGCCGTTGCTGATGATGATGAGGATGTTGTTGATGTTGGGCGTTGGGGTGGATGTTGTTGTTTTAATTAAATGGCATCGATTATTGGATGTTGCCGTTGTTGTTGTTGCTGCTGGTATTGTTGGGGCACACAACATCACCCGTTTCCCTTTGTTGTTGTTGTTTTGTATTATCTCTTAGGGGAGCCGGCAGAGAACAAAAAAATACGAGTGTATTAATTACATATAAATCATGCAAAGTACCAAAACAATTTCGAAGCAAAAAAAAAAATACAACTTTTGTTCCTATTGCTGGCAGCAGTCCGCACATAGCAAAAGCTAGGGCTACGTGGTCTTCAGCAAATGGTTGCTTTCAAATATAAGCTGATCTTGTACCGGAATGTATTAAAAGTTGCAGATTAATCGAGTGAAAAGCAGCGGTGGAAAGTGGATTTGAGGCGTTCGTTTTGTGAGGGGCCTTCCATACAACATACAAAAATTAAGAATAGAGGAATAGAAATAAAATAAAAAATAATAATAATAACACACTGTGACAAAATGCAAACAATTTAAGGAACTTGGAGAGTGACCTAGTGCATGTTGTGGGTCTGGTCGGGTACAACATGACCCTGTATACCAAAGTTTCCTAATACCCTCAAAATCTTGAGTTACGTTTTAAAAACTGTTGTTTTTTTTAATCTTTCCGCAGATGTGACAAGTTATCTATATAAATGGATATATCGTTGAAAGGGCCTGACTCATCTTTTCAAACCCGTTAAGAAATAAAACCTCGGTTAAGATTTGACTGAGTTATAAGCTCATAAGTGAGGAAAGATGCAAAAACTTGGTTTTTGAACCGCAAGTCAAGATTTTGAAGGTGTTAGGAAACTTTGGTATACGGGGCATGTTGTACTCGATCAGACCTACAACATGCACCAGGTCACTCCCCGAGTTCCAAATGACTGTCACATAGTGTAATTAGCTAGAATTGGTTAACAAAGGCCAATAAATCTATACCTTGGGATGCACAAGGGTAGTTCCAAAATAAATCAATTCAAAAAACATAATTTTGAAAAATTATCGATTTTTATAAAATTTTACACATATATTCTCCACATATATTTTACACATATATTCTGCCGCTATAATGACGTTTGTTTTAGCAGCCTTAAATTGGACATCTGCTGCATTTTTTTTGTCAAAAACTAGCTGAGATAATTTTGGAATAACTTTTGAACGCTTCATCTTATTAAAAAGATCATGGTATCGTCTGATAGATTTCCACATCCTCTTTAGTAGTGAAGGATAAAAATGAATGGTTTTTGTGGGTCAAAATGTGGAAAATGTCTTTTGTCCTGGAAAAATATATTTTCCTTGAGCACACTTATCTGTACAATATGTGCAGAATTCAAGATAGGTTTTCCAGTGTTTCATAAAACTTTTAGCGTTTCAATAATACAATAATCATACTGTATTAAAAAAAGGATAATTGTAGGGTTTTCATATAATATTACACGTATTTGTTTATTTTGCAAACAACGCATACGTATTACATTATGCGTTACAGAAAAAAAATATGGAACTATCCACTAGACCGGGTCGGTCCCCATACAAATTTTTTTTTTCTCCAAAGTCGAGGGCAAATATTAAAGATCACCTCGAGACAACTTCAAAAAAAATTTTTTTTTCCTCCCCCACCCCCGGAAAAACAGCCAAAATCGTTTTTTTATCACTGCTTTTTTGTTTGTGGCTTAATCATTAAATCAAAGGCATGTATAGGTTTCGACGAGTACTACATTTGTCCTATAGATGTCGCTGACATACGACATCATCTAGTAATGATGGTCTCATTTAGAGCAATTTCTACCCCTAAAATTTAAAAATATTATTTCCTAGGATTAAAGCCCTTTAAAAAGAACATTTTGCTTTGGAAGTATACAGTTTTATTCAAAAACAAAAAAGTTACGAATGATAAGATGTATTTACAGCATCAACAAAAACATTTTTTTATGTTGTTCGCATTATTATCACAAATTATTGCATACTTTACAGCGCTAATAAAAATTTTTTATAAACATGATTCTATACTTTGTAGCTCAAATTGTTGCACAAGTCTTAACGACATCGAAAAAAAAATTAAAAATTTTCTCGAGATAATTCATTTTTAATCTAGTTACCGACGAAATATAACTTTTATTACAAATAAAATCCCAAAAAGAGCAAAGATATGTATGTAATTACAGCAAATATTGGCGCGACTCAAAGTCCGTTCACTACTTTCTAGTTTGGCAATAATTTTTCAATTTGATTAGTCATTCCAAGCGCTGATTCACTTAAATTTCGCACAAATGTTCAGTGTTGCAAATTGCATGGGAAGAATACAAGTGTATATTAATGTCTATATTTTATTATTAATACTTCCATTTTGCCCCAGATATCTTTATAATTTCGATGCTTGAATATTGGTGACGCTGAATAACTTTATCCGCATGTTTGAAAACACTGTTTGCGCTAAAAAGTATGCAATAACTTGTATTTAATTTTTTTCCAAACGCTAAGAAGTATGCAATAGTTTTCTATAATAATGCAAACAACAGGAAAAAATATTAGTGTTGATGCTGTAAATACATCTTTTCATACGTAACTTTTTTGTTTTTGAATAAAACTGAATACTTCAAAAGCAAAATGTTCTTGGTTTTTAAAGGGCTTTAATCCTAGGAAAAAATATTTTTAAATTTTAGGGGTAGAAATTGCTCTAAATGAGACCATCATTACTAGATGATGTCGTATGTCAGCGACATCTATAGGACAAATGTAGTACTCGTCGAGGCCTATACACCGATGTCCTTGATTTGACGATTGAGCCACAAACAAAAAAACAGTGATAAAAAAACGATTTTGGCTGCTTTTCCGGGGGGTGGGGGAGGAAAAAAATTTATTTTTTGAAGTTGTCTCGAGGTGATCTTTGATATTTGCCCTCGACTTTGGAAATTTTTTTTCGCGACCCGGTCTACTATCCACCATACAATATATTTTATGTTAATTTTGTGATGGATCATGGAAATATCTATATAATTTTGAAAGCAGATATAAAACAAAATAAAACTGTGTACTATCTTATAGTTGAGTTTAAGTTTATAAAGACTTGAAATTGTTTTAAAATATATTATTTCTTAATATTGTTGCAATTTTTCTGGCAGTCATGTTAACACGATATGGATACCAAATGAAAAAGAATACTTTGGCTAATTAAAATATATAGTTTTGTTTTTAGAAAGATTTGAATACTTCATTATCCGATTTAAACACTTGACTATGAGCTTGACTTTTTTCTAAACCCTAGGTGAAACTCCCCATTAAAAAAAATTAGTCGAGGCGGACACCATATACGATTACAGGTTATCCAAAGACAACTTCAGAACATCAAATTTTGATTTAAACGTGCCACATTCGCATTGTTATTTCGTATTCTATCGTAATGAAATTCATACCGTTGATCGTGATTTGTTAAAGTCTTTGATCACTTTTGACTTTGAAACCAATTTTTATTATTGACTTTCTGTACTTCGATTCCTATATCCATACGTCCATAAAGACCTCTCCAAACCATGAAATTTTCTCTTTAAAAGTATTTATTTTAATTCACAAATATAAAAGTTATGAAGGTTTAAAAAAATGTTGGTCACCCTACACCAACAATATCTATTTTTTGTGCTCTGCTGTCATTTTGTCTTTAGTTAATCTCTAGGTTGTCCACATCAACTTTATTGACAGATACTTTTCTTAAAACTACACAGCAAACCTCATTCAATCTATGTTGGTATGCTTGACATCGTCGACGCCATTATACAGCTCACACATCTCATCGTTCATATGTTGACGATACTCTCGTGTTATGACGATGGGTTCTAATATTTTTCTTTCAAAGACTCCCAAAACTGATGCATACGAAAATGTGCCATAGAACAAGACAGGTACAGAACAGAACTGGTACAGTTAAATTTTCATTCATCAAAAAGCAGAAAGTAGAAGCGGTTTGCGATCAGCACTTGTCTCTTGGTTTGTTTATGGCGAAGCCAAGGTACACAAAATCATCTACTACTTTAAAGTTATGGCTGTCAAAGCTTACGCAGCTTCACAAACGAGTAGACTCTTGTTTGCTGGTATTGCCCTCGTTTGTCACTAGATCCACTTCTGCTGACTGCTTCTCAATGCTTGAAAAGGCCGCAGTAACATCCGGCAGTTTTCGGTCAATGATATCTATATCATGAGTGTACGCGAGCATCAAGTAACTTTTATTAAGATAATATCAGTCGTATTTACTGCCGCTTTCCCTATGAAAAAATATCGCATGACCAAGACTATTGCCATTTCTAAAGCTTCGTTCGGTAGGTAATGGCTCTGTTAGATTTTCACTTAAGACCGTGTCAGTCAGAGGCATATCACAAAGTCGTATTAGCCTCGCAGAGCTTTCAAACTCTGCCATGGCATCCCAGATTTTGTTGTCGTATCGGTCCGTTGAATTCAGCTTTGTAGTGGAAACAAAGATGGTAAAAGTAAATTTCTTGGGTTTTCTTCAGCAGTTGTCGAAGCGTGAATTTTTGTTCGGTCGTAAATTTACCAGTTCATAAAACACACTGTAAGGTTCAGACAGGTTCTTTAAGATGGGCTTTAGTCTTTCAAGTAACACATTAGACAGGACTTGTAAACGATGGGAAGAAGGCCGATCCCGCGATAGTTGGTACGCACACTTGGATCGTATCGTCGAGCATGCAATCCTTGAGCCAAATCGTGTTTATGAGTTGGTGCATGAATGTTGTCAGCTCATCGCCGACGGCTTTAAAGAGCCCTGCAATTAATTAAGCCTTACAATGCCCCTGCTGATATCGTTTTGGCTCGGTGATGGACAATATACTCCATAATAGATGATTGGCGTGATTTTGTCACTTATGCTGCCTTCAATTATGAGAAGAGTACGAATGTGTCCCCTTCACACTCTGCGTGTCCATGACCAGATTTCTATCTCTGTTCTTACAGGTGGGACCCCTGTTTCAAAACCTTTGTTTTTTTTTCTTTAGGTAGAACTTTCGGGCTTTATCTCTATCCCTGTAGTTTTCGATATCCTGACGCTTTTTCCGTCTGAAGAAGCGTTTCATCTCCCTCCTCCTCTTATTATGACGTCGCGTCACAGCACACGTTATCAATGGCTGCCTTATGCCTTGTATGATGCATTCATTTCCTCGGACATTACACGATCTTCCTTATCGTACCAGGCCGTGTCAGTGATCATAGAAATCGCAATATGCTGCCACTGTGTGTAATCAAAAGAGTTGGTTGGAGTAGGCATTGGCTATGTTGGTGGAATGCAGCTTTGCGTTTATAGCACTTCTAAATCGTGTGTGTATGTTAGCTGCAACTAGGTAGTGATCCGAATCAATATTTGCACCGTGCATCACATGCACTTCCAATTACCATGTGATCAATGTGGTTATTTGTCCTTTATACGGAAATCTATTTGTATTCACTACCTTAGACTGATTTTTCCGACTGCTGAACCAAGAGCATCTTTTCTTCCTATTGTAGCATTAAAATTTCCCAGAACAATTTTAATGTCATGTGCAGGGCAGCGGTCATATATTTCCTCCAGGAGTTCATAGAATGCATGTTTTATGTCCTCGTCTTTATCTTCCGTCGGGGCATGTACACAAATCTGCGTGATGTAAAAATATTTTGCCTTCATCCAGATATTAGTTATCGCGAGACCAGATGTCGAACTCTCTTGCCGACAATGAATCCACATTCAAATTCGAGTCTTTCTACATGGCAGCAGTAAGAGATGTCACAATTGGACCTTAATTGTATCTTTGTGTTGGGCTTAGGTGACATTGCCCGGGGAAAACGTGAACTGTCTGACGTCTTGAGCTGCTTGGGGACCTCCAAAGACAGATTTTGGCAATAATTTATTTTTTTAACCTTAAAAATAACTTCAAGGACTTCGGTATACCGGGCAGTGACAATAAGCATACTACGTCATAGAGCCTGTGCAGGGGTGCAGGGTTCAACAAAGATTTGCATAGGCCTTTCTTCATCCAATTAGTGGGGGAAAAACAACTGAGGTTGCAGACCTCATGGAGTGGTACATGATTAATGTGGAACATTTGATAGTTAAAGAAATGGGACAGAATAAGGGGAACTGCTAAGGACATATTATTATTTTGTAAAGCAAGGCCTCACCCTTAATCAATATTCTCGCATCGATGCTGGCTCAGATCAATTGACGTATGTTCGTTTGCCGTTGTATTCATTCTCAAAAATAAATGATTTGATCCAAGAACCAGCATAGTTTGAATAGAATTGTAGATAAGGTTAAAAAAATAATTTCTTTTAAGATATCCATGTAAAAAAATCAAGTTGGAATAATTTTGTCGAATGAAATCTTCACGTTATTGCCATTAATCGCCTTTTTTCTATATATTTTCCCGTTTCTTCTGTGATAAGTAGAAAACTGGCCACTGTTGATGATATTGAATGACGTCCCAGACCCAAGGACATACTGTACTTTACATTTGTAGCGAGTGTGCATATGGTAATCGATTTATTTGCATGTACAACGTATGAGTAATATTAATTTTATGCGGATGTTATATTAATCATACGCACATCATTCCAATATTGTGGATTTATGGGTTAACACAGTGCAACATCCAATCTGGTGGGTGAGTAATACTAAGTCTGGGTGAAGGTAATAGGTCAGTATAGTATAGGTCTTAAGTGAATATCGATAAGAAAACTTAAATAAGAAAATCCCCCATTTTTATTTTAAAATTTCGCCAATCTTCTCACCCGAAATACCTCCATGTGTGGCGTTTATTTTACAAATTGAATTTTTAATATTTACCAATATTTTTTTTTTACAAATTCAGCTAATTCTCACCGATACAATTCATATTGTCTACTGTAGCAGAAATTATAAAAATGACAACATTGTTATTGTTGTTTGTGTCGCCAGACAACGTACAGTGTCATCGGTAAGAAAAAAAAAATAATCACACCACCACACAAAATACAAAGTTCACGATTTGTTAAATTCGTCACAATAATTGATAATAACAACAACAAAAAAATAATATTACAAAGTGCAACGATTAGTAAAACGAGATTCCGTTGATTAATAAATTATTAATTATTTGCTAAGATGAGATAAACGAATAAAATTACGAATGAATTGACTTTATTTATTATTAGGATAAGGATACACTTCACTAACCACGCCCACTTCTGACGAAAAATCCAGCATAGGATGTAAGATCAATATGTTATCTTAAGTGACTAAAAGTTTCCTCGACTTTTCTTAGAAAACAACAAAAACTGTCAAAACTGCAAAAACAAGAAATTGCTACTCAATTCATCGCACCCGCCTCTTTTTATATTCAAGTTTTTTTTTTAAGTCGTCTGTATCATGGTCATGATAAGCCGCAAATTGTCACTGCGACATGTTTTGGTGTTTCAGGGCTACAATATTCAAATACATATCTCTGTTATTTTGTTTATTTTTTAGGATTCAATAATATTCTATATTTGAAACAACTCAAGGCCCAAATAGAAACAATTTTAAGCAATAGTTCTTTTACTGCGTTCTATGCTAATGACACTCGCCCAGACAGATCGCTGGCAGTGATAAAATACCAGCCCATACTAGTAAGCACATCACAACAGAATGTCTGGTAGTACGACACGCGTGGATGACAATTCAAATTTGTTTCCGATTACAGTAGATACGTGACAGAAATGAAAGCTGAACTATCAAAATAATTTTATTCCCACTACAAAATGTTTCGCCTTAGAAACACTTTCGCCGTTGCGAGATTCCCTTAAGCAAAATGTCGCTCCAAAATTTCACGCTAAAGAAAAACAACAATTAACAGGTTTGCAAAAACTAAAACGCTGACTGATAAGAATGCGAAAAAAAGTCCGCTGACCAGTGATTATGATAGATGCTAGATCAGGCCATAAGACTTCTTTGGATCTCACAAAGCCACTGGCTCATTCATTCATTTATTAATCACGCGAACGTTCGGTACAAGAGCGGTTGAAACAAGATGTTAACGCGACAAAGTCTGCAACACTTATTAAGGACGTTGAAAAATGCTAAACCTATGGATGTGTCCCGACACCTCACAGCTAAGGCCCAGCAGGTTTACAGGGAAGGTGAAAATGTGAGTGCCTCCGTGCAGGAAGCAGAACAACTAGTGCTTGTCAAGGCGAGTGATGCAGCCCAAAATGGTGTAATGAAATTTCCTGGCGTTTGGTTGCGTGACAACTGTTTGTGTGACCAATGTTTCCACAAGGACTCCTTAAGTCGTAAACCCTTGAGATGGGCCAATTTCGACTGTGATGTAAAAGTACAAAATGTCTCTGTAGATGCCGAATCTAATGCGATCCATATAGATTGGTCAGATCAGCATCAGTCAACATTTTCATTGGATTGGTTGAAGGAGCGCAATTTCTCTAAGGAAAGTCAACAGAATTACATTAACTCCTGGTATCGTCCTCAGCCTGAGTGTTGGGATAAGGAGAATTTCAACAAGATTTTGAAAAAATTCCAATACAATGAAATAATGGAAGATGACAAAGGTGGGAAAGGCAGTGATGTGTCGGTGAAGAGAGATTAACCTGTTATAATGTTTTTCATTACAGTTCTTAAAGAGTGGCTTGATACTTTGGCTACGGTGGGCGTGAGCATGATTAAGAATTCCCCCTTGGACATTGGTACGGTGAAAACATTGTGCAATCGTGTGGGTTTTATAAGAAAGACCACGTATGGGTAAGTGTGGATGAAATTGTGGATAAGTAGTTAAAGGACTTGTGTTAAAACAAATATTGATGAATAATTGAGTGAGAGGATGAGACATTTACAGAAATAAACAGTAGTTGATATGTAAAGGTTAACTTCTAAGATGAACAAGATGAAACAAATACTACCCTTACCTCTAAGCGGAGTTTAAGTTGTAAAATGAGAAGGATTGGACGGAAACTACTCACACCTACAAATTCATCCTTTTCAGGGGAGTCCGTCTGTCTGAACCCGCGATTACAGCCGTAGTATGAAAGCTATTGAACTAAAATTTGTTATGCTAGCTTCTAAGCTCTTAGCGGAGTTTAAGTTCTAAAATGAGCAAAATCTTACGTAAACTATTCCCACCTACCATACAAACTCCCCCTTTTTGGGTTGTCCGTCTGTATTTCCCCTCAATTACAACCGTAGTAATCGAGGGGTATGCAAGCTTCTATCCTCTAAGTGGAGGTTAACTTCTAAGATGAGCAAGGTCGGACAAAAATTACTTCCACCTAAATTCCGTCTGTCGGTCACCGTTTTTACAGCCGTACTTAAAGAGCTATCGAGCTTCTATCTTTTAAGTGAAGTTTTCATTCTAATATGAGCAAAGATCAGATATAAACTACTTCTACGCTCCCCTTTTTGGGGTGTCTGCCTAGTAATCTCTAAGCGAATATGATATTGTATGATGAGCAAGATCGGACGAACAATACCCCCATCACCCATACAAACTACCCTATTTTGGGGGTGTCCGCTATCTGTCCCCACATTAACTGCCGTAGTTGAAGTGATATCGAGCAAAAATTTGGTATGCAAGCTTCTACCCTCCAAGAGGAGTTTAACTTCTAAGGTTCGGGCAAACAATACTCCCATCACTCATACTAATTTCCCTTTTTGAGGTGACCGTCTGTCTGTCTCCTCTATTACAGCCATAGTAGTCAAGGGGTATGAAAGTTTCTATCCTCTAAGCGGAGGCTAAGTTCTAAGAGGCCCAAGATTGGACATAAACTAATCTTACCTACTATATAATACCCATCACCCATACAAACTCCCCCTTGTTAGGGGTGCCAGTCTGTCTGTTCTCGCGATTACAGCCTTAGTTGACAAGCTATCGAGCTGAAATTTGTATTGAGGATTTTATACCAAAGACGCAGTTTAAGTTCTAAATTTGTGCTCATTCGAACATCAACTAACCCCATCCACCATTTAAACTCCTCCATTTTGGGGATGTCCGTCTGTCTGTCTCCAAGTCGTAGTTTAAAAGCTATCGAGCTGAAATTGTTATGCTAGCTTCTATCCTCTAAGCGAAAGTTAAGTTCTATGATGAGTAAGATTGGTCAAACTGACCTCACATCACCCATACAAACTCCCCCTATCAAAAAAGCATCGACGGAAAGTAACGTTCATTTCCCATACAAACTCCCCAATTTTTTCAATGAGTAAATTATTTTTAAAATGTATAAAAATTACATCTACTTAAAAGTTTCTTGTCTCATTTCACCATCTGTTTTCATCCTATCCCATTGCAGCGAAGAGTTCAGTGTCAAATCCCGTCCAGGTGCTAAAAATTACTCATATCTGGCCGCACCCTTGCCCCTGCACACAGATTTGCCCTATTACGAATACAAACCCAGTGTTACCATACTTCATACTCTCGAACAATCACAATCAAAAGGAGGCTGGAATATTTTGACAGATGGCTTCAATGTTGCTAACCAACTTAAGGAAAAGCATCCCGATTACTTCCAGATTTTAAGTGAAACCTTAGTAGATTGGAGTGATATAGGTCAAGACGCGGGAGTACAATTTCATAATATGCTAAGAGCACCAGTAATAAAGTAAGTTGATCTAAATATATATTATAAACAGTATATATTTAATACCATCTTCGTATTTTTTCTTCATATTACAGTTTAGACAAAGATGGCCGTTTCACCCGCATCAATCACAGTGTACCCCAACGTGATACCCATTTTAACATTGAGGCCGAGAAAGTAGTGTCATGGTATCGGGCCAATGCTTTGTTTGTCCGTTTGGCCAATGAACAAGCTGTGACATTTAAAACAGAACCCGGAGATGTTTTAACTTTCAATAATCTGCGTATGTTGCATGGACGCACTGGTTATGATGATACAGATCAAAATGTTCGTCACATTGTGGGAGGATTTGTTGATTGGGATATTGTTTACTCGAAAATACGAGTACTTAAGAAAGCTTTGGAATAGTATAAAAGAGAACAAAATCCCAACTCTAGCGAGTGTTGTGAAAAGAGAAAATCTCTACAATAATTTAATATAAGTTTGATTACCATACAATCATTGTAGTCGGTTGTGTTGTTAGCAATCAGTTTCACTTTCGCTGTAGTATTACTCATCCCTCTCAATGATAATTTGCCTTTTAATGTTAATATAAATTAATTATAAAATAGATTGTAATTATTGGTATCATAAAATGTTTTATAATTTTAATATTGATTGTTCGCTTGCGAACGGATGTCAACATCGTATGGACTGATGTAGCGCCGAAGTAAAAAACAACAAAAACATTTAATTGGTGTCAATCACCCCTTGTACAAATAAAAAAATCGCATTCTGAATATTTGTTTTAAATATTGTTGTTGTTTTTTGTTTCGTTGTTATCAGATTAGTATGGTCGTCTATGGGAAATCTTTATGTCGGTATAAAAGATTATTCAATAGATTCGTTCTAGTGGTACTGTGAGAGAAAATATCTATATATGGACCAAAATGTAATTCATGGATCATTCTTAGATCTCTACTTTATGTTTATTCTTAAGTCTACATTATGGCAAATAATCTATATATATAAAAGTCTTGGGTGACTGACTGATCACTCCCCAGCCCAAACGGCTAAAGCTAGAACCGTGAAATTGGGAATATAGGTTCCTTTTATGACGAAGGCGCGCACTAAGACGGGATTTTTGGAAACTCGGACTGGAAGAGGATAAAATAGGCGTGGTACCGCCCCATACAGCTAGAATTTTGAAATAGCTGTATCTTTTAAACCATTATAGGTACAAACTTGAGATTTGGTACGTATGCCGAACGTTTAAGAAAAGTTATGTTGTTTGCGGAAAGGGGGCGTTGCCACGCCCCTTTTAAAAAATAGTTATATTGGCCAAATAAATGGACCGATTGCAATTATATTTTCCTTGTGTGATACTGTCCATAGGATCTCTGTCATAGGCTACATGAAAACATAATTGGATTATGGGGCGTGGCACCGCCCACACATACCGAACTTTAAATCGGTCATATCTCAAGAGCCAGTAAAGGTATGAAGATGAGATTTGCTACATATGTAAATGGTATATGGGGGATTACGTCTCGCTGGGAAATGGACGGTGCCACGCTTCTTTTTTAAAAATTGTTATGTCGGTCATATTAATATAACGATTGTAATAAAATTTTCATAATCATAACACATCCCAAATTTTTTTTAATTATGCTCGAGGTCATTGTTTTGTGTTATTACTCAAACTTTTTTCACCTGATGATGTCTTTCGAAAAAAAAACGAAATATTGTAAAATAAAATATAAAATCAAAACACTGACCTCGAGCTTAATTAATGAAAACTTGGGATATTATAATATATTCAAAGGTCGAATAAACACTAAAAGCTAAATAATAAATGTCCACAATCTCTATATATTTAAAATTGCCTACCTTTTCGAGTAAACGTCAGCTAAGAATGGATATTTGAAAATTCGTACTTTTAGGAGTAAAAATTACTAATAAGGGATTAAAGTGAGACCATCACCCAGACCAATTGGCTAATGCTATGATGGCGAAAATTGATATGGGAACGCTCAGGCAAAACGGCTAATGATATAATCATGCTAATTTATATGGGGTAACTCCTTATGGAATAAGAACGAAGCAAGGAGGGGTTTAAATTCTTACATATATATATAAGGATAAAAAACTGGTACTAAACGGCTAAAGGTAAAGTTTAAAAAATTTAAGAAAATATATTGATTGTGCGATGTGAAGTAATTTTTCGAAATTCGTTATTTGGTTATAAAAATACGGTAAAGAGAATAAAACTGGTACTATCGCCCAGACCAAATGCCTAATGGGAGAGTTACGAAAATGTATGACCTTTTCCTTATAGAATTAGAGAACCTGATGGAGATTTTGGAAATTCAAATTCTTAAAAAGGCCGCAAAGGGATAAAACTGGTACCATCACCCAGACCAAACGGCTAAAGCTGTAATCCTAAATTAGCATGCTTCCTTAAACATAACTTAATTTCCCTTTACACCCCATGAATGAGGTGTGGGATAGCTTCTCGCGTTGTTGTGAATTAACACGCTTTCTATTTTTAGATTCACATCTAACGGCACCTACTTATTTATCGACGAATGCAAACGTCACTGTTTAAGAAGCTATTACTAGACACGCCGATTGACTCGACACTAATACTGCGAAGTTGCTGTCGACAACATTCGAGGGGAGCCGACAATGAAAGAAAAATTTATTTATTTATTTTTTCTTTTAAGATAATTTGAGCCAGGATTTAAACCTGTGATCTCCCGCATGGTAGTCGCGTGTTCTAACCACTATGCCACGGCCGGTCCCACGGGCATGCTTCCTATCTTTTAAAAATCGTACTTTCAGGGGGTAAAAAAGGGACTAAAGCGGTAGGATCACTCAGACCAATAGAATAAATCTACAGTCACGTAAATGGGGTGTTCGTTTGTTTCATTGTAAGTACGGGTGAAGCAACGCGAGCCGGGAAAGCAAGTTTAATATATTATTACATACAAACAAACAAACAGACAGACATTCACATTTATAATATAAATAGGAATAGGATAGGATAGTATCAGTTGTGTTTACTGTGTGTTTACTGCCTTGTCAAAGGCCTCGCTTTGTAGAAAATGACTCTAAAAGATTTTTGCCTGTTTTCACTAAAGACTTTGTGTCGGTCAGTGTTATCCTCATCTAGCACCTGACCCGCCTCCGGCGACTGCAGTAACATCCCGCAGTCATTGGCCGATGTGACTTTTATTCAGTAACTTAAAACTGTGATAGTTTTTGATCAATTTTTCTCATTACGAAACAAATAAATATAATTTCAATATTTTGATTTTGATAATTAAGTTGAGACCTATGCTAGGAAAATCTTTATAAGATGGCTTAAAAACCTGAAAAAATGGCTAAAAATGGCCAAAATTTTATCGACAATAATGGTTTAAATTACGTGAAATTTTGAAAAAAAAAAATTCAAAACATTCCGTAAAAGAAAGTTAAGAAGGCAAAAAAAAACTAATAGGATTCATCGAAGTTAATTTTTTCAACTATCACTGTGTAATTAAATGGCCATACGAATTTTTTTGCTCATATCCACCATGAGCACTTTTATCTCGGTATACCGTACGGAATATCTCTTTTAAGTCTTAAGCAAAGTTGTAGATATTGATTAGGAGAAAAAAAAAAATTCGGAACAAACGTACCCGAAAAAAGTGCATCCAGTGCCTTAAAAATCACAAAAGTTTAATTTTTTACCATTTGTATCCATTCGTCACCTTTTTTGCTCAATAAATTGATTACAAGTACGTTTATTATACTAACTAGTACAATTATTTGTACCAAAAAGTCATTTAATCGTACCAGAAAGTAAAATTTATTGTAGCAAAAAATGCAATTTATTTATAGACAAAAAATACAATGTATTGTACCAATAAGTACAATCTATGATACCAAAAAGTACAATTTGTTATCGTTCGGTTTAAGATCTATTACACTATAAGACAAATTTAAACTTTTGACCTCACCCATGATCAAACTGACCAGATTCTGAAAATATAGCTCAAAAAAATATATACGCATCTCCCAGTTTTTCAAGATCAGCTCATTTAAGATTTTTACGACCAATTCAACTTTGAAGCGGTTGCCAAACTATCTCATCAGCACCCTTCACTGTGCCTTCTCCACACATTATCATAAAATTAAGTGTTAAAAGCTTTAAGTAACCATCGTGAAGCCCTAACACGCCGGTGCGAAAATGGTATCAACGAAGACCACACGTCAACATAATCCACACAAGCTCTTGTCTATGCTTTGTCCATCGGACAAAATTGCATAAAATTATTTTTGGCAACATATGCCAACCCAGTGTACCTCCCTGTATGTTTGTCCTTGTTTTGTATTGTTAATCTATATGTGTAAATTATGAATGTGGTTTCATTGTTCGGTTCAAGATCTATTCTATTATTGCTAATATAATTTGTTTTACATGAGTTGTTCACACAACTCTTGAAACGAACGATGAAAACACATTCGTTAAAAAATTTTTTTTTCAAAATTTTAATTCTTTTCGTATATAATTTCGATAAACAAATTTTTTTTCTAATTTAAATTTAAAGAAATAAAACTTTATCCTGAAAATTTTTGTTGGGATAATTTTTGTAAAAAAAATTTTAATAATATGTATTTTAATTTAATTTTTTGACTTAATTTTAATTATTTTTAAATTTTCACCTTTTTTTTCAAAATTCATCAGTTTTGACTTAAACAATTTGTTTTAGCTGTGAAAAGTATTATTTTCTAAAAATTTCAAATTCATATGTTAATTTCAATTTTGCAGCAATTGGGAGCCCAAAAAAAAAAATGCCAACCCACCCCAAATACGCCCCAAAACACGAAAATCGAGGTCAAAGTTGGCGCTAAGGCGCGGGGGTCCCGGGGGGCCAAAAAAGGGGCTATGATGACCCTCCATGTGTGGGTACTCAAATGAAAGATAGTTTCGAGACGAATATAACGATGTTATTTTTAATACAACGATGTATATTTTTTTACGGGTCTCCTGGACCGAGTTAGATCCATTTAAATTTCCGGGATATACCAAAAAAAAAAAAAAAATTGAAAAAATCATGGGAAAAGTTAGAAAAATGTAAGGAAAAAAAATTTATAAAAATATGGGGACAAATCATGGAATATTAGAATAATTTAAGGAAATGAATTGAAAAATTGCATAGAAAAATGAAATTTCATCAAAAATGTGTGAAAATTTTAATTTTTTTTTTTAATTTTTTAAGGTTTTTAAATGAAAATTTCAAGAAATATTTAAAAAAAAATCAAGAAAAAGTCTAAAGAGAAATATTTGAAAGAAGAAAATTGATTGAAAAAAGGATAAAAGTGGAAAAAATGAAGAAAATTTTTTTAAAAAAAGGTATGTATTGTATTTTATATTTTTTTTTGTATATATCCCTGTAAAATATTATTTGTTTTTTAAATTAGAGTTGTCACGATTGAGATGGTAGCAGTAGCGCCGCAGCCAACATATTTTTTTTAAAAAATCACGCGATTTGTAAAAAAAAAAATTCTTTTTGGTATACTCCGGGAAAATTTTATCTTTTTTTTGTGTAAATTAGAGTAAAAATGGATATGTTGGGCGCAAAAGCGCCACAGGCATATCCCGTTTTTGGTATATCCCGTAAAAAATATTTTTTTTTTTGTAAATAAGAGTGGAAATTGATATGTTGGGTTTAGTAGCGCCGCAGGCAAAATTGTGCGATTTTTTAAAAATAATTTTTTTTTGGTATATCCCGGAAATTCAAATGGTCCAGAAGACCCGTAGGAACCTAAAAATAACATCGTTGGATTCGTCTCAAAAATATCTTTCATTTGAGTACCCGCAACTGGAGGGTCATCATAGAACCGAAAGGGGCCCCTTTTTTGACCCCCCGGGCCCCATGGGCCTGAGCGCCAACTTTGACCTACCATTCCGATGTTTGGGAAACAAGACGAAGACAATGGTATATTTTTTTTTAATCGGGCTCCCGCCCCTTATTCTGCACTTAAGCCAAATTTTCAAAGTTTATATCGCAAGAAAAGAAATCTTAGGTACTTTGGCCAATAGAAATCTATTTTGACTAGTGTTCAAATACCGCCTTTTTTTAGAAACCCGGTTTCCGAGTTATTCAAAAAATTGATTTTTTAGAAAAATCGGATTTCGAATACAGCATTTGAAAGAAAACCGGTTTAACAGGTTTTTTCGGTTTTTTCCTAAAAAGTTAAAAATATTTATAAAAAAAATAATTTGGTTTAAAAAAATGCATTTATTTGGTATGTAATATCAATACACGCAATGCGATCTTGCCCAAATCCTACATTTAGTAAAACTATAGCAGGACAACGTTTTGGAGAAAAAAACAGAAGTCTAGCTACGCCTCATCTGGTACCTCCCATCCCCATCAGGTACCACCTACTTTAGAAATCGATTAATATTATTAATAGATCCAACGCAATCGTGACCATATTCTGTTTTAGTGGGGCTCTAACAGGATAAAATTTTGGAGAACCAATTTGGAAGCCTAACCACGTACCTACTGGTACCTCCCATACAAATGCACCATTCCGCCCACTTCAGAGATTGAGTTGTAATATCAATACACCCAACGTGATCGTGTCCAAATTCTGTATTTATTAAAGCTAAATCAGGATAAAGTTTTGAAGAAAAAAACTTTGTCTATCAACGCCCCTTCTGGTACCTCCCATACAAATGTACCACTTCGCCCACTTTCGAAATCGAGTAATGATATCTATATACTAGAAAATTGACTTTTGTGTCAATTCTTCTTTTTCGTTTTTTTAAAGCTTGATACAGAAAACACGCGCTCACTTATTGTGGAAGTAGTATTTATTGACAAAAGAGCGTTTAGAAGGATGTTGAGCTTTTCTGTCCTTTTATTAAATCTATCGTAAAAGTTGAAATCATCATATTGGCTTGTGTCATTGAAATTTGTTTTCACTGGTGGATTTCGGATGTTATTTATTGTCCTGTTTAAATCGTTGCAAAGACTACCATTAGGAGCTCCCCCATCTCACAATCTAAACTGTTACTAGACTCTGCCGTTTTTGGGGAAATTCCAGGATAAAGTGTTTTAAAGAGCTCGTTAGCAAATTGCATCGTTTCCGCCTTTTTAGACTACTTTACAAAGGATTAGCTTGTAGAAAATTTTTTCGGTCCTAATACATAACATTAGGGTATTCAATGTTTGTAAACGAGAATGTTTTTTAGAAGCTTTTTAAATTAAAAAAAAAATTCAAAATTAATTAATTTCAAATTAATTTTGAAAAAACTTTTGACATTTTATAAACAAGAATATTTTTAGAAGCTTTGTAAATTTTTAAAATTCAATTTCAAAATAATTTAGAAAAATCGTTTTACATTTTATAAACCAAAATGTCTTTAGAAGCTTTGTAAAATTTTATAATTCAATTTCAAATTAATTTCGAAAAAACTTTTAACGGTTTATAAACGAGAATGTTTTTAGAAGCTTTGAAAAATTTTAAAATTAAATTTCAAATTAATTTAGGTAAAACTTTTTACACTTTTTTTTTACACTTTTTTTTTATAAACAAGAATACTTTTAGAAACTTTGTAAAATTTTAAAATTCAATTTCAAACTAATTTAAAAAAAATCCGAGTACCTGAAGGAAAAAACTCGGTTAAACCGGTTATTCGAAAATGGCATTTTTGCAAAAACTGGCATACGGTTTTAAATAAAATACTGGTTTACGGTTTTTCGGTTTCGGTTTTGAACACCCTAATTTTGACCCAATGTGCGCCGGGGTAATTTAAGGATTTGAGTTCACATTTTTTTTATATAAAAAATATAATAATCATACTTAATATCACATCTTACCTTAATCGGAAAGACTAGCTAATATTGATTTCGTTTCCATGCCAAGTACGTTTCCATACAAAGTGTTTTGTTGACCTGAAACAAAATATTGAATTTATGATGAGAATGATAGTTACATTTAAAGCTAAATAATGTTCACATTGTAAAAGATTAAAATTAATTATAATACTATTTTTGGTGTATATTTTAGTAATCTGTTGAAGATGTATCTGTTTACTCGAAGAAATTCTATTCTCCGGCTGATTTGTAGAAGTTAACCATCCAATTGTTTTAATATACATCATTTCCTATTAAAAACATTTATTAACATTGTGCTAACTTTTAGTGATTACTCAGCACCATAACTAAAAGCATATAAGCATCACGAAATTTAAACGTAGCCTAACATAGTTATTGCATGTTGGAAGAGCTTTTTGGGCTTTACGTTGATTTTTTCAGGGATAAATATACTCCGGTGATTAGTATAACCTCATAAGTAGAAATCAGCTCTTATATAAAATTTAAAGTGATTTTTTACTATTTATTTATTCAGTAATTTATCCTACCCACATACCTGTTTAAGATTAAATTTAATTTTGCTATGGCATTTCAAACCGTTTGTCAGTGATTTCAATTGAAAACCACTTTAATTATCGCCTTCACTTAACGAAATTGCATACGTTTACTTTCGTTTCACAAACACGTGAGAAATAACAAATATATTCATAAATTACAGGAAATCCATAATGATTTCCGTTTATGCAAGTTCTAAGGAACGTGTAATGTCAAACCGGAAGTTTTCATATGTTCAAGTGAGTGTAAGAATATTTCCTTTCTCTCTCATATATATATATATTAGGGTGATCCGAAAAATGTTCTACAATTATGTTCGTATACTATGCGACAAAATTGTTAATAAAATTGTCGTTATGTTTCATGTAACTCCCAAGGAGATGACAGCATTAATTCAGCAATTTTATATCCTCCAACTTTTTGTGCACCACCCTAATATATAAGTATCTCTTTACCCAAACAAATACCGACCAACATCCAATTTTAATAACGCTTAAGAAATAAAAACCTTAGGAAACACGTCATATTTTACGACACAAACTACACTAAACTTTACTACAGCCAAGTCATAAGTTACTACAGCAGCGCATATGCAGCATACAAGCGCTACTGCTTAAGCAATCAGCTCCAGATACTACACTGCAAGCATCAACAGCAACAGCGGCAAATGACGAAATGCCTGAATGAATAATATGTAGAAAACCGCCGAAAAGAAAGTATGCATACCATTGCCACCGACACCACCCCACCTCCACCACACCTATCACCCCATCTTAATTCCTTTGCTAGCTCGAGCAACATCAGTTTGAACAGCACTTTCGTTTATTGAAAATCTCACGAAATGGAAATGGTGCGGAAGTTTACAAACAAGTTGAGAGACCAAAAGGGCTGCACAAGAATTACGACCACTGGCATTGGGCATTCAGTCATTGACACACGACGAAACCGATATTGAATGATATTGAGATGTATGGACGTATGTGGACCATAAAGGATTCTAAGGACCGAGTAAAAAGCATCATAAAAAATAATAACGACACAAAAACATGACAAACTCACACGCATTCGTTCGTCCCAATAAAATGGTAACACTATAACCAGGCGAATGAAGGTGATTACCATTGTAAGTGTAGAGTTAGAGGGGGTGGGGAGCGGGTGTATGTGTGGTGGTGGTATGAGCCGCCGAGACAAGTAAGCTCAAGGTGTCAGCCATGTAGCAAATAAATATTTATGTTTAAGCCGACTCATGTGAGAAACGAAAAGGGTTCTCGCGTTCAATTGCACTAAATGATGACATATAAATTTTGGTGGGTGAGAAAGAGAGTGAGAGAGAAAGGGATGGACACAGTGGGGGAAATGTTTAATTGTTATAACGGTAAGAAGTTTTCTGTGAACCAGATTAGAAATCCTAAGAAAGGCCTTAGAATAGACTTACGAACAAAGGCCTTCATACAGAGAAAGGCCTAACAGAAATCCTGCAAAAAATTTAAAAGAAAAAAAAGTGCCAAAAAAATTATAAAGAGCCTCAAATTATTTAGTTATTTGTAGACATTTCTCTTATTTATGTATTGCCTTTACTTACACTATTGTCTTTACAACAGAAGAGTCTATGGTGGTGATGAGGCTGTAGCAAATAATGCGATACTAAATTTACATATTTACGATACTTTGTTACATGCCTTCTACAGGCCTGACAAATGAAAAATAGCATGAGTTGGATTCCCCGTTATATCCCAGCGGCGAAATTAGCAAAGCCTCTTCAAGCAGGCATGCAACAATGCCTTCTGAGATATTCAAACGTCATGTCTTCAAGGTCTTGTTTTCACATGCCTGAAATAAGGCCTTCTTCTTCTTTTCTGAAAAATCCCGAGCACATGTTTTTTTCAAGACCACTGCCGCAGGCCTTCTTTGAGAAGGGAAAATCAACGTTTTCGATTATTTGTAATTCCACCATTTCGTGTGTATACACATTCCGTTTCCCTTCTCATAGAAGGCATGAACAGAAAAGGCAACGAGGAAGGTGTTCGTGTGTTTTTCTTTAAACAGTTTATGATTAGTTTCAGTCAAACAATTCGAAAGCATCTTCATAGGCTAGATGGTAGCATGGCTGACTAACAATCGCGAGGTAGTGAGTTCAAACCCCAAGAAGGTTTATTGTCGTTGGAAAAAAAGTATTATTATAGAAAAGATTAAAAATATATCTGAGAAATATCTAAAAATAAACTAAACAATTTGAGGGTTACCAACTGCAATTTATTTTTTATTTGTCAGTCCATATTTTTTCATGTTGCTTTCTTTGTGACATGCCTTCTACAGGCCTGACAAATGGAAGGGAGCAAAAACAACATCCACCGTGAGCCAGTATCCCACTGAGCTACTATTAAACAAATGTTACTAAACCCATTCCTCTTTCCACCCATTGTGCCATCGTCGAATTCCCCACAACCCCTTTATCCATCAAAGCCAACCTCAGTCACCAAAGTCATAAAACGAAAAAATTACAAAATTGTTGTACAACCAATAAAACCAAAGACAAACTCATATCATTCTATTTCCACAACGAATGCAAGCAAAAAAAAAACACACACACACATACACATCAACCAGGACGAAAGGATACTCGGGTGCTAGCAAGTCTACGACATACGTGGGTGTGCGTGTGTTTACAGGTGAATCGAGTTAGTATCGAGTACTGTTGCCGCTGCCGTTGTTGTTGTTGTTAATGTTATTCTGTTGCCATCTGTAAGACCCATATACGACTTATGGGCTTTACAGCATTTGGACATTTTTACGACGTGATTTCTGCACATCATCGCAACCGAACACACCAATACATACATATATTTTCATATAAGGGTGTATGCGGGTGTGTGTGTTTACGAGTAATAGTATGTGTTACGTTGAAAATCCATTTCGTAAATGGAAAATGACGACAAGACGGTGATAAACATTCCACCAAAACGACAGACGGACAATCCCACGCTCACCCCCACTCTCTCTGCAGTTTCCAATACTAGCGCGGCCAGTGCTGTCAGTGGGTTAAGCACCAGGGGTTAAGGGGTTATCGCATTGGTTGCTGTGTGGAATAAATGGAATAACCGCATCTCGGATATGAAACGAATTTATTGGACTCCAGAGAACACGATTTCTAATAAGCTAAAATGTAATGTGACGGCGCGCACTGTCGGGGTTTCCCCTGCTGGAACCTCAAGTATCCACAGGAATTATGTGTATTATGTTGTACTCGTAAAAGCGAAATGTCAGTGGCGGTGTGTGTGTGTGTGATTATCTTTCAGGTATTTTCACTTTTCTTACGTTTTTATACATATGTTGTTGTTGTTGCAACTGAACACGTATGATTTCTATATAATATCAGCAGCATCGAAATAAAGTCATTGAATTTTCGATTGATTTTTCATTTTTTTTTGGAAATGTTGGTTGTATACTCTGATTGTTGCGAGAAGAATTCATTGAACTTGTTACAGTTTCCGCATCATAAGGGGTGAAGGGGTAGTTATTGGATTTGAATAGATTTGACTTATTGGGGATGGGGAATTTTCTAATTTGAGTTGGCTGATCGTTGTAACTTGGAAAAGCCAGAATCTGTCTATGAAGGTCCCCAAGCAGCTCACAACTTCTGATAGATCACGTGTTCCCCGCACAATGCCACTGAACATTCGTTTAGTGGTAGCAAATGTGAGAAGGTGCAATGTTGAGCAACCTTAATGGCATGCCACCTTCGAAGCATTTTAAAACAAAGGCTCTCTTAGAGGCTTTTATGCCACACTCCTTAAAGGAAAACAACTATTATGAAAACACGAAAAAGAAAAAGTGACAAACAGAGCCTCTCTAAGTGTTGCCACTATTCGACTAGCGGATGTACTGAAAAAATGCAAGGCTGACATCACCTCCATCCAGGCGATGCGATGGACAGGATGGGGATGATAACGACATTATTAATGCCACCTTTACTACAGCTGCCATGCGGAAAAGCACCAATTTGGATGTGGATTTGTAATTGGCCAGAGACTCCGACATATTGTCTCGAGGTTTTATTCTGTTAGTGATCAAATAGCCACAATCCACATTAAAGCGAAATATTTCTTTATCACGCTGATTTGTACACATGCCCCGACGGAAGATAAAAATGATGAGATTAAGATATGTACATTCTACGAGTGCCTAGAGGAAACATTCAACCGCTGCCCTGGGAGATTTTAATGTCAAAAACGGAAGGGAAGATGTTCTTGGTCCATCGATCGGTAAATTAATCTAGATGCCAATAGGTACAGGTTTGGTTCGCACTGACAAGGAACTTGATATTGAGTGGAACCAGATTTCAGCATAAAGATATCCACAGGGCAAATTGGCTATCAAAATACCAAAAAATAAATTGATCATGTGGTAGCCGATGGATGGAAGGCATGCATCAAGTGTTATGGCAATGCGCGTGATCCGCGATGCTTACATTGGCCCGGATCATTAGCTGGGTGTAGCTAAGGTGCGCACAATACAGAGCAAAAAACGCACGTAACCAGTCACAAAGCAAGAAGGACTTCACGAGGCAGCAAAACCTGGAGATAGCCACTGCCTATTCCAACAAGCTGTGTCAACTACTACGACACAACGCCTTTTCATCTGACGTTCCCGATACATAGTGACAGCTCATTCCATGGCAACCGAGAATATATTGCTGCTTGGACAAACGGCGCTCTTACACCGAGTTCTGTGAAGAATGTCACATCGTCGTTCCGAAGTTATCTTCACGTATCTCCAGAAAATTTTTTTGTGGGAAATTGGTTCTAAAGTTTCAAAACTTAATACAAAAAAAGTTGTGTGAAAAAAGTATTCCAATATTTTTGTCAGAAGTAGTGCTTGAAATTCTACACATATTAGTGTAAAAAAAACCATAGCCATGGAAACTATTTTCCGAGTTATAGCTATTTTTACATCAAATTATTTTGTCACATTTTGTTGTATACGCCACTTTTTGGGAAATATTTATTTTTGTATGGCACATACGTGAAAATAACATGAAAACCCGCGTTCATATGTTTTTACTCCGAAATTATCTTCACGTATATCCACTATACATTCAGTAAGTTGCAAGTAGGCAATTGATCAATAACAACGTGAAACATTTGGGCATTCTGTGCAACGTGGTACTAAATGTTACCGAAATGGGTTATAAAGTCATTAGAATAGAAATATAAATGTATCGTCACCTGGAATTTAAAAAAAGCGAAACCCACATTTTTATAACTTTAGAGGAGAAGCAAAAAACTTTATAACATGAAAAGTATTAAATTTTTGGACACGAATTACTCACAGATTCGCATAAGATCAACAATATATTAAAATATTTTTGGAATTTTTTTTTTTTAATTTCTGAAGTTGTTTTTTTTAGTCTTTTTTAATTGTTTATGCAATAAAACCGTTATTTTTGGACCTTTGACGGGACGAGTAGAATCGCCTAGTATGCCATATTTAATCCAAAAAAGAATTTTTAATTTTTTTAATTTACGGTTTTGCATTTCCATTGATGGTATGTCGAATTGTTAATTGTTTGTTTCGAAAAATTTTATTGATAACACACTTCTACAGTATGGAAAAAAAATTAAAGAAATTGGAGGAGTGATGTTGTAAGTGTGATTAAGAACAACATGTATCTGTAACCCATATTTCGATAACACCCTCAAAAACCTGAATTACGGGTAAAAACCCGGTCTCCACTTCAGGGCTTATAACTCAGTCAATTTTAACCGTGTTTAGTTGCTTTAATGGTCTGAAAAGAAGAAGAGACTACTGTCTTTCAAACGATGTATATATTTAAATAAATATCTTGTCAGATATGTCTGTGTTTGCCTTGAAACCACAAACTTGTAGGATTTAAAAGTGACGTTCTTCGAAAAACTTCAATAATTTAACCACTGTGTAAACAATTTTATGGGCAAATATGCGTTGTACTCGTAAATGAATGCAATTTCTTGATAAAATAATAAACATTAGAGAATCCTAATAAAATATAGGATAAACACTTCTTCTAACTTAAAAAATAGTGAAAAATCCAACAAGTTTGCGGTATCAGTGCAAAAACAGACATATATGACAAGTTATCTATATAAATACATGTATTGTTGCAAAGGCCGAGTCTTTTCTTTCCAAAACCATTAAGAAATCTAACTTTGGTTAGAAATTGGCTGAGTTATAAGCCTTCAAGTGAGGAAAGTAATGAAGAGTCGGTATATTTACCCGTAAGTCAGGATTTTTGTAATTTAGGGAACTTTAGTATACAGGTTATTGTTGTACTCGATATGACATACAACATGCACTAGTTTACGTTCTAAGTTCTCATTGACTGTAGCACGGTGTAATTTATTTTTCAAAATATGTCACATTTTTCTGGCACATACGTGAAGATAACTTATTTTTTTTATAATTCGAAATTTTCATATATTTTTTATTGTATATCCACAACAATGGTTCATACAGCATCATAACGCAAAAATTTTTTCCCAAAAGTGGATATACAACAAAACGGCTGCTCAATATCTCAGAAACTATAAGAGGTAAGGACCTGGGGATTAAACAGATCGATAGATCTAACAAATTTATCCAAGGAAATGATCTTATCTCATTTTTTTTGATTTTGTGATATACGTGAAGATAACTTCGGAACGACGACATAGCGTCTGAAGAACAGGATGCTGCTTGCAGGGCAACGCTACAGCCAATTGTAACTCAGTCTGTTGGGGACCTGCACAAGGAGACAGTAAAACAGGCGAGGTAGCTATTTAAGCGAAAAACCCGTAAGATAAAGGAATGGGAGAACGAGGATATAGGGAAGTACAGGGATGGAGGTAAAGCCCACACATTCTTGCAGAAAGTAAAAGCTTACAGTACTAAGCTTCCCTTCTGTAAGTACTTGAAGGGAAATCTGTTAACAGATACGCAGAGTCTGCTGCATGTAGGCAGTGAACACTTCCAGCAATTGCAGGTTCCGTAAGGCCGTGCACGTTAAAAAATATCACGCCAATTGTCCACAACGGCTAAGATTGCCCAACACCAAGCCAAACCAAGGTAAGAAGAGCAATATCGTGGCTCAAAAATAATACAGTAGCAGGTGCCGACGGATTTCCGACAGAGATCTTTAAGTTCGGAGACGATTAGCTGATAACAAGCATGCATCAGACCCTACGCATGGTTTGGCTTGACAAGTTCATGGCCGATAATTGGAATCCAAGCGTATAATGTCCTGTGTTAAAAACAGGTGAAAAAGCGTGTGCTTAAGAAGGTACTGTCGAGTGTGCTTTGTGAAAGGCTAAAGCTAGTGTTATCCACCCTGATTGAGCCTTATCCTTAGACCTGGTAAATCCACGACCGACCAGATATTCACACTGCGGCAAATCCTGGAAAAGATCCAAGAGAAACAGATCTTTTCTTCGTGTGTAGCTCTTTAACAAAGTGATGCACATAATAGTGATGCCAAACGAGCCCTAAAGCCAGTAAGAAAATTTCAGTCGGGTAACCCGACTTACATATACCCTCACCCTTAGTAAAATATCAAATTTTCTATTATATTGATATTATTACTCGATTTCTTAAGTGGGCGGAGAGGTGCATTTATATGGGACCAGAAGGTGCATGCCAAGACTTCCACATTTTTCTCCAAAACTTTATCCCGTTGGGTGTATTGATAAAGTTTGTGTGGGAGGTACCGGGGCCATATAGCCCATTTGCAATACTGTAAGTAGTTTTGGAGAAATATTAACTCACGCAAAATTTCACAACATTTGGTTGCGTCCTTCGAAAGTTATCGTGTTTATCAGCCGGACAGCCAGACAGATAGACGGACATGGCTCAAACGACACTTTTGGGTCGTATCAAATGATATATACCCTCCTACCCATAGGGTGGGCGTATTGAAAGGCGACAACCTATCTAGGGACCTCTTTAACAAAGTGATGGAGTTGATAATGAGGAAAGCTGCATTAAGCACGAGTGGTATGATATACAACAAAAGCCACATGCATTTTGCGTACGCTGATGACGTAGACATTGTCGGTCGAGAAATGCGGGAAGTGTCTGCAGCCTTCTTAGGTATACAGAAGGAATCAGCGAAAATGGGTTTGATGGTGAACGAGTACAAAACGAAGCTTCAACGAACAAAGAATCTACTCGTTTGGAACGCTGCGTGAACGTTGGCAACTATAACTTTGAAGTAATAGATGATTTTATTTACCTAGACTACGCTATTAATAAAACAGTTATCGTCAACCTTGAAATCCGGAGAAGAATCTTTCTGGCGAAAAGATGCTATTACGGACTTAGCAGGCGATTTAATGAAAGAACCCTCTCTTCTTCTTCTTATTCTTCTTCTTCTTCTTTAATGGCAGCAACAACAGAAATATATCTATCAGTAGCCGCACGTAGAAAAGTATTCCAAGCGCTTCGGTCTTTTGCGCTCCGTAAAAAGTTCGTCACACCAAGCTTTGTTAACAGCTCTTTCACCTGGTCCATCCATTGGAGTTTTGGTCGCCCTCTCCTGCGCCACTCATCTAGGTTATTGCCGAATACTTTTCGAGCTGGAGCGTTTTCGTCCATTTGTACAACATGTCCAGCGCATTCGGTCTATTTGAACGCGCTTGACCACGTCGATGTCGTTGTACAGCTCATGATTCATTCGACGACGGTATTCGCCGTTTACGATGATGGGTCCAAATATTATGCGGAGTATTTTTCTTTCGAAGACTCCCACAATAGGTTGATCCGCTTGCGTTATTACCTATCATTGGTAGAGCTGGATCTTTGTTCTTCGAGAGAGCGCTTTGTCATTAAATCGCTTGCTTAGCGCATAGTCGCAGCGGTTTGCGATCAATACTCGTCTTTTGATTTCAAGGCTGACATTATTATTTTTGTGTATGGCAGAGCCAAGGTAAGCAAAATTATCTACCACCTCAAAATTATAGTTGTCAACGTTCACGCAGCGTCCCAGACGAGTGGACTCTTTTTTCGTTGAAACAAATAACTTGGTTTTGTCCTCGTTTATCACCAGACCCACTTCAGCCGACTGCTTTTCAATGCTCGAAAAAGTCGCAGTAACATCTCGCAATCCACGTCTAATAATATCTATATCATCAGCATACGCGAGCAACATGTGGCTTTTGTTAAATATGGTGCCATTCCTGTTTACTGCTGCTTTCCGCATGATCATCTCCATTACAATGTTAAAAAGATCGCAGGACAGACTATCGCCTTGTCTAAAGCCTCGCTTGGTAAAAAATGGCTCTGACAGATTTTTGCCAATATTCACTGAAGACTTCGTGTCAGTCAGTGTCATCCTGCAGAGTCGAATTAGCTTCGCGGGAATACCAAACTCAGACATAGCATCCATCAATTTCTGTCGTATCGGACCGTCAATGCAGCTTTGTAATCGATGAACAGATGGTAGGTATCGATCTGCATTTCTTTGGTCTTCTCCAGGATTTGTCTTATCGTGAATATCTGGTTGGTGGTTGATTTCCCAGGTCTAAAGCCACACTGATAAGGTTCAATCAGGTTCGCCAGAATGGGCTTTAGTCTTTCACATAACACACTAGACAGGACCTTGTATGAGATGGGTAAAAGGCTAATCCCGCGATAGTTGGTACACACGCTAGGATCGCCTTTCTTAAGTACGGGACATAGGACACTTAAATTCCAATCGATCGGGCATACACTCCCTCAGCCAAATCGAGTTTATGAGCTGGTGCATGCATGTTACCAGGTCATCGCCGCCGGCTTTAAAAAGCTCTGCCGGCAGTCCATCGGCTCTCGCAGCTTTATTATTTTTAAGCCGCGCAATTGCCGTGCTGATCTCGTTTTGGCTCGGTGGTGGACAGTCTACCCCATCGATGATTGGTGCGATTTCGTCACTTACGCTGCTTTCGGAAACGAGTAGAGATTGAAAGTGTTCCCTCCATATTTGCAGCACACTCTAAGTGTCCATGACCAGTCTCCGTCTCTGTCCTTACAGGTAAGGATCCCTGTTCCAAAACCTTTACTTTTTTCCTTTTCTCTCTCTTTCTTCCACAGTCGATTTTTCCGGCGTTTCATCTCCCTCCATTTCTCTCTATAACGCTTCTTCACCGCACGCGTCTCCATTGGCTGCAGTTTTGCCTTGTATGCAGCATCCATTTCCTCAGACATTTTGCGACATTCATCATCGTACCACGGCTTGTCTGAGCGTGGTTTTTCATAACCCAGTACGGTTGTTGCGGCAGTGGTCATAAAATTCGCAATATGATGCCACTGTATGTTGGGAACGTCAGAACTAGGGGGATTTGTGTGGAGTAATTGAGAGAGTTTGTTAGGGGTAGGCATTGGCTATCTCAGTGGTATGCAGCTTTGTGATGTTGGATTGGTGGGAATATTAGTTATGGTAGTTTTTAAAGTAATGATTTAATTGGTATTAAATTCTTACAGTAGGAAACATTTTTAAGGATAACTTTTGAAGTAGGACCAAGTCTGTTTGTAATATTCGAAATCTGTTGGTGTAATAAAATGCATTAACCCATTTTAATTACCGCTTTATTGAAGGTTTTTGTTCAGATTTTCCTTTTCCTTTATATATTCAGACATATTATATTTTGCCAACTTGTTTTTAAAGTTCTTATAGATATAACAACTAAACTAAAAGAAGTCTGTAAAATAACGATACAAATTTAATATTATAAATTGGTGCCTCATTCCTCCGGATATTATCATATATTCTGCATTTTTCCCGCATTTCAGTTCTCACAACATATCTCCGTTTACCAACAAATACCAACGTATACCGTTTCCTTTGATTTCAATAACAGAATTAGGAAATCCTTTCGTAAAGATCAGCAAAGATAACACAAAAGTCCATCAATGTCAACGTATCAAAATGGCAGAGCTTTTATCAAAGCAAAGTGTTCAACCACTTATCCAACACTTCAGCAGACTGCGTATACAAACAAGTATAAATTTATATATGTAAAGGACACTCTAAAACATATCCGCATACGTTCTCACCATATCCGTATCCAATGACCATTATTTATCCATCTAACAAGGGTCCTCGTTAGTGTGTGTGTTTGTGTTTGTATACATCAAGTCCAAGTCCATTGAATTCGATGGCTTTTCAAAATAAAGTTTATTGTGTCAATTGCGTGTCATTATTATTGCGCCAATACTTTCACACAAATCAAACCCTTTCACATTACAGCAACAACAGCAAATTCACTTATCCAGTGCGAGCAGGCATTTGTGTGTTGTCATCATCGGCAACAGCAAACAGCAACAACAACAAGTAGTTGTCGACAATAAATGACATGTAATCATGTGACCATTATGGTGAATTTACATTTAGGTGACAATGGAAAAACAAATTGAATGACACATAAAAGGGTTGTTTGGGCTGGGAGCGGTGGGCGGGGAGCACGGCCATTCGTCACAGTAACAAGGATATTAACTACACAAAAAACAAAATGTGTCACATGTCAGCTAACGAGAAAGAGAGTTTGGAGGGGGCTGCTTTACTTAATTGAGAGTATTATTCATAGCCAGTAAGCGGAAATGTAACTATTTACAAAGGCATTTCCTGGCAAAAAAAATACAAAATACAAATAGTGGGGGAAATGAAGAGAGAGAGCGAGAGTGTTTTAAAGAAATTACCAGTAATTGAAAAATTCAATAACAATTTAATCGATTTATAGGATAATTATAAAGAAGCTTATGTAAAGCAGCTTTTTTTTTGCTAATTGATTGGTTTTAAATCACAGTAACATGTGATGAAATGTTGAAATTCATTTATTGGCCAAGTGTTCAAATGCTATATTGTCACATAGAAATAAGCGTTTAAAACGCATGAACTATGGCAATGAATTTCATTAAAATTTATAATTTTCTATTGACTATTGACGAATACTTAAAATATGTTTGACTTGCTTATTTGAAGGGCTAAGTTTTAGCGTCTATCTTGTACGTTCTGCAAACAATTTGTTACCGCAAGTTATTCCTTAACATGATCAAACTAACAACATCTCACTTAGCGAAATTAAAAAATGTATAACGCCAAATACTATCTGTGTACAAATATTACCTTATATAGTCCTAAAAACATTTTTCCCACGTTCCTTCTGTCCCCTGATTGGAAATAAAATGTGTGTCTTCATATTCCCGCTTTCCGAAAATAACATAATTTCGTACAATAAAAGTACTTATTAGTACATTTTCAGTAATTTTTGGTACAATAATTGTACTCTGTGTTAAAAAATTATTATTTTTTTTTGTGAACAAAAAAAGTACTTTTTAATGCAATAAATTCTATTTTTTATTACAATAAATTATACTTTTTGGTACAATAACTGTCAGAAAATAATATAGTTCGGTACAATAAAAGTACTTATAAGTACATTTTAAGTAATTTGTGGTACAATAAAGGTACTCTGTTTTATAATTTATGGTTTTTTTTTTGTAGATACAAAAATACTTTTTAATACAATAAACTCTACTTTTTAGTACAATAAATTGTATTTTTTGTTACCAATAAATTAATTTTTGATACCATAAATGTACAATTATAGTACTTTTTGATAAATAAATAAATACATTTTTAAAATATTATAAAAGTACATTAATTGCGTACAGTGAAAGTACTTTAATTGCGTACAATGAAAGTAGTTATTAGTACATTTAAGATAATTTTCGGTACAATAAAAGTACTCTGTGTTACAATTTGTACTTTTTGATACCAAAAATTTACTTCTTGGTACAATAAATTTATTTTTTGTACAATAATAGTACTTTTTGGTATAATAAATGTACTTTTTGATAAATGAAATTGTACTTTTTGGTACTTTTTTTTAGTACTGATTGAGAATATCAATGAAATGCCGAGTACTATCTGTGAACCAATTTTTAGTTTTCTACTTACTTACTTAAAGTTATTTTCGGTACAATAAAAGTACTCTGTGTTACAATTAATTGTATTTTTTGTGGGCAATAAAAGTTCTTTTAAGTACAAATAATTGTACTTTTTAGTAACAATGAAGTACCTCTTGATACCAGAATTGTACTTCTTTAATAAATGTACTTGTTGTATAATAGTAGTACGTTTTGGTACAATAAATGTACTTTTTGTATAATAGTAGTACTTTTTGGTATAGAGTACTGATTGAGAATATCAATGAAATGTCGAGTACAATCTGTGTACCAAATTTTATCTTTCTACCGACTTACTTATTGAAAATAATTTTCGGTACAATAAAAGTACTATGTGTCACAATTAATTGTACTTTTTGTAGGAAATAAAAGTACTTTTTAGTACAAATAATTGTACTTTTTAGTAACAATGAAGTACCTCTTGATACCAGAATTGTACTTCTTGGTACAATAAATGTACTTTTTGTATAATAGTAGTACTTTTTAGTACAATAAATGTACTTTTGACATATGAAATTGTACTTTTTTATTAATGAAATTGTACTTTTTGGTATAGAGTACTGATAGAGAATATCAATGAAATGCCGGGTACTATCTGTGAACCAAATTTACTACTTACTTATTTAAAGTAATTTTCGGTACAATAAAAGTACTATGTGTCACAATTAATTGTACTTTTTGTAGGAAATAAAAGTATTTCTTAGTACAAATAATTGTACTTTTTAGTAACAATGAAGTACCTCTTGATACCAGAATTGTACTTCTTGGTACAATAAATGTACTTTTTGTATAATAGTAGTACTTTTTGGTACAATAAATGTACTTTTTGACAAATGAAATTGTACTTTTTCGTATAGAGTACTGATTGAGAATAAAAATGAAATGCCGAGTAACATCTGTGTACCAAATTTTATCTTCCTACTTAATTACTTATTTAAAGAAATTTCCGGTACAATAAAAATACTCTGTGTTACAATTAATTGTACTTTTTTAGACAATAAAAGTACTTTTTAGTACTATAAATTGTACTTTTTAGTAACAATGAAGTACCTCTTGATACCAGAATTGTACTTCTTGGTACAATAAATTACTTATTGTACAATAATTGTACTTTTTGGTACAATAAATGTACTTTTTTCATAAATGAAATTGTACTTTTTGGTATAGAGTACTGATTGAGAATAAAAATGAAATGCCGAGTACTATCCGAGTACGAAATTTTATCTCTCTGAAAGTAAAATACTGTTTGTTCACGCCACCACCGCCCACTTGTCCAAAAATTAAATTTCGTTTATATATTCCTATTCGAGTTGTCAAGTACTACCTGGGTGTCAAATTGTATCTTTCTAGGGCTAAAATACAGTTTTGCCACGCCCACTTCGCCCACTGATCCAAAATTTAAATTTCGTTTACATATTCATATAACTGTTGCCGAGTACTATCTATGTATCAAATTTTATCTTTCTAGCTCTAAAAAATGGTTTTGCCACGCCCAATCCGCCCACTCATCCAAAATTAAAATGTCGTTGGCATATTCATATTCTATCTAAGTATCAAATTTTTTGTCTCTAGCTCTAAAAAAGTGGCCCACTCCGCCCATAGGGTCAAAAATATAAAAATTATATAGCTTACGATAATTTCCATACGGCAGTAAATAGCCTTCCAAATTTCATTAAAAATTTATAATATATTTAGAGATAAATATCGTAAAACACCATATTGCTTAAGAAGTTCACAGAGTTTATAAATTTCGTTAGAAAAAAACGAATTATTTTGCTTGATAATAGCCATAGGCTACTGCTTCCCCTGGCTCATTATAATTCTGTATGAGATTCAACCTTTTTCCTAAGATAAACCAGAGACATATATAATATCCTTGAATATTTACTACGCCAAAACATTGTCCACATACCAAGTGTGTAAATAAATTGCAAATCTCATGAAACAATAGTTTCATATCTATGTGTATGTAACCCTTTTGATGGTCTTGTTACCTCCCTCCCGCCAGAAATGCTATAAAATGTAATGGAATAGAGAACAGCTTAGGACGTCGAAGGATAATGAACCCCTTGTTAAGTATTAATAAACAGGAAGTCAAAAGTACTTAACAGAATATATGGCTATAACAACAACAACAACAGACATTACAACAATGGTCAAAGCCGTGTTGGCAATAGTGTGCTAGCACCCCCTTTACCCCTTAGTCTTAACCAACCAAGGAGCCAAGGATATAAACGACGCAAGTGAGTGTAATCGTGTGAGTGAGGTCACATAAAAATATATTTAAGTTGAATATAACAAGATGTCACATTAAAACTGGCTCAGTGTAACGTATATATATGGGGCTAACAAAAAAAAAAAAAAACATCACACACCCACACACATACAAACAGCAATAATCTATGGGAACCAAAAATGCCTAAAATCCCAACCATATATAAGTTAAACATGAACAGACTTGAATATGTTAGGGTGCTCTCGACCAGCAACACCACCACTTTTGCTATGTGTGGGTGTGTGAATGCCTGTTTGGGTGTGAGTGTGTGTGTGTGCTGTTGCCTTTGACTCGTACAATTTGAGCCATACAATTCAATTGACTTTTTTACAGCCCAGTCATAAAATACTATACATTATTTGCTCAACAAAAAGAGGAGAAAAAAAAAAAACATTTCCAAAATAGAAACAACAAAACAAATTTGTTGCGTTCTTGCTTTTTTGTTGCTTTGGAGAGCTTAAGAAAGTCGGAAAACGTACTCCAAATGGTATCACATAAAAAGGAAATGCTCCTTAACGGTTAAGCCTTTAATAATGTCATTATATAATGGCTTTTGTGGGGTCACAACATACAAGAGTGAAAGAAATCCAGACTGATGAGGTATTAAGCGTTCAGGTCGAAATGTCAACACCTTACCTGGTTGTTAGACTAAAAAATGTGAACAGTAGCTGGTAAACCTTCAACACTAGACAAAATATATCAACAATGATAAAAGTTTGTAGGTCTCCTTAAACGACTGATGCAAATGCACATCTTGCATGTTGTTTGGGACTGCTTAACCTTATGCTAACACAGTAAAACATTTTTCAGCTCATTGATTCGGGACTCAATTTTGAGAACTGCACGCGAAAGTAGCTCCAAAAAGATGAAGTTCTGATTCATTCGGTTTGTCAAGTTACATGCCATAATAATTTAATATCGGAATTTGTCACATTTTAGGCTCTTTTGTTATATTGTTATATGGTGGCGTATGATTATCATATCCACGAAAATCATACGCCACGGAGTACAATAGTTTTATTGTAACTGCTACAAAATAAACCCAGTTCAAAATCATTCGATGAATGGAAAAGTGAAACTTTTGTTTATATAGCGAAACGTAATGTGAACAGATCAAAAGAATTGTAATTCTCAATTTTTTAAAATTTGTTTCAGCTAAATTGAACTAGTGGTTTTCGAGTTATGTCAAACAAAAGAGCTTACAACGTGACAATTTCCCCTATACGATACATACTAACTTCAAGTCGATATTAAATTATTATGGCATTTAACTTGACAAAATGATTGATGCAGAACTTCTTCTTTTTGGGGCTACTTTCATGTGCAATTCTCAGAATTGAGTCCCAAAATCCTATGAAGTGCTTTGTAATGCCACAACTACATTCAAAGTAGAGCCCTTCGTTTTGATGTTACAAACCCGATGACAAGCTTAATATGCCATTCATTCCTTTTTCAACTACATAGTCTGGGCATGAGGTCATAAAAAGGGTTAAGGCCACACAACAACGACTGGCGAAACGAGCTCAATATAAAGAAAATACGTTCATAGTTTAATGATATCCCCCCAAAAAAGGGCAAATTGAAAAACAAAACAAGACAAAAAGCAGTTTGCGAACACAACAAACGATCCAAGCACGTGATAAAACCATCAAAACTTGTACTTGTACTACAAGTAAAATTATACGAAAAACTGCAAATAGAAAAAAAAATTAAGAAGTGTTTTTTCCGATACGAGCACAGTACTCAAACAGGTAACATATTCTATGTATTGTCACTATGACTCCATATGATATGACCCAAACGCTATAAGAAAAACTGTTATGATAATTTCACCATATATAGAGTCCATTTCCACACTTCACAACGAGTGTACAATTCGTACTCGTACAACAAAACGTGACTGCTATAAAAATTTATGAAGTCCAATTATTTATGATCATTAGAATGATGATATTTTCCACGGATGGGTGGTTGATTGTTAGCCACCGTAGTAAGCATTTATGGATGCAATTTCCAAATGTTTGGATTTTACGAGGTACGCAAAAAAACATATATATGTGTTGTTCACAATCCGAAAAGTCATTTTGTTAATTGCATTTTTAAATATCTTGTCAAGCGCGAGTGAAGCGAAGGGTCAACAGAAGTATGCTGTTATGCTAATCACTTTTGAAGAGAATAAATTTAACGAGTTCCCATTGGAAAACTAAAGAGTAATAGAATGGACGCACTTTGGGAAATAATTGGATTAAATAACTAATAATTTCGATGTGATACAAATATTACGTGAGGATTACAGTTTCACTAAATGATTATAAACGAAGAATATAGAAAAATTATTTATATATGTATCGATACAGTGATAAATTAAGTACAGATTTTCAATTTGAAGCTGATATTAAACATTGCTCAATTACACAGTGCGACACATGGTAGGGTTCAGTAATCGGCGGCGTTGTTCTTACTGGGAAAATTAATATGTCTTCATCGTCTGGTTCAAGATCAGTATCTATTATTGCTAATAGAGTTTGTTTTACATGAGTAAGGTAAGGTTAGGTTAATTTGGCAGCCACGTTGAACACATCTCACTTGGGTCCTAGTATGAGTCCCGTTGTGATACCATTTTAAGATTTTCACACCAAATGTTCCTATTCTATTCGGCCAACGTCGCAGTCAAGCCATTTCGTTGCTCTGATGAAGGCATGGATATTCCGCAAATCGCCTACGGATAGACAGGTATTGTCTAGAAGTGTCCGGTGACCAAGCTTTTCGTATCTCAGGTCACCAAAAGCGGTGACATAGAAGATGTTTCGTGGTCTCCTCTTCTTCCTCATCATTGCAGCTTCTACGAAAATCGCTGTAGGGTAGTTTCAGCCTCTTAGCGTGTTTACCAACCGGCCAGTGACCAGTTATTACAGCTATGATGTTCCTCAGGTGGACTCTGGACAAGTTCAGCACAAATCATCCATTGTAGGCCAAATTTGTTTGGTCGTCGTGCAGGTGGGTTCTCTTGCCCATCTCTCTTCAGCAATGAGGTTCAGTTTCCCCGCAATGAGCTGTTTCCCCCTTGTGGATGGGATCCCAATGAGACCGTAAACTTCGCCCGAGTTCACGGTTATGGCGGCCTTTGCCAACGTATCGGCCATTTGGTTTCCATATATGTCCCCATGTCCTGGAACCCATGTTAGGGCAACTGTCGAATGGCTCGCTATTTCCTCAATAGACGACCGGCATTCACAAACATTTCTCGAAGTGGTGTACACGTTCTCTAGGGATCTGATAGCCGCTTTACTATCAGTAAGAATATCCCAAGATTGCCGTCCAATATCCCAAGATACTGAATTTTCTCTACGGCTATTCTAATGGCCGCTATTTCGGCCTGAACTATGCTACAATGGTCTGGTAGCCTGATTGATAAACTCAGATTCAACTCTTCCGAAAAGATTCCACAGCCTGCTCTTTCCTTTGATTTTGAACCGTCCGTGAAAATTGGGATGACATCCTCCCAAAGTTCAGGGCATTATCATTATCATTATAGTAGAACCTATCCGGGATGTTTCTTATAAAACCCGGATCGAATAGAGGTTCAGGTATGGTGTAATCCGTGTGGTAGATCACATTGATTAGGTTCAGAATTTAGGCATGTCCATAGTTTCTGAGCATCCATGCTTTTGTGGCGTCCAAACGCATTGCGGTATTCGCCGCAATTTTCCTCGCCTCAATGTCCGGGGGTAACCAGTTTGGGATCGTGAACAGTGCCTTAGTTGGAGTAGTTCTAAGTGCCCCTGTTATCATGATTGCCATCAGTCTCATAATGCGTTCGAAGTTCAGCCTTTGGGACGCTTTATCTAGCGCTGGCCACCATACTGCCGATCCGTAGAATAAGATTGGTTTAATAACTGATTCGTATAACCAGTTTAGATTCTTGGGGCTAATTCCCAAATTTAGGCCGATTGCCCTAATCCTGGTCTGAGTGTTCAGATTCCAATTAAGTTTACTGTCCAATGTTAGCCCGAGGTTTTTGGCACTATCAGAGAGTGTAAGTGCGACTCCATTTAATCTTGGTTTGGCAAATTGAGGAATTTTGTATCTCCGTTGAAATAGCACCAGTTCTGTTTTACTCGGGTTTCAACCCAGTCCACAGTCATGACACCATTTTAAAATTAGTTTCAGCGCAGATTCCAGTAGCTCGGAGAGTAGTTTCGGATCTTTGCCGGTGTCTATTAGTGCCACGTCGTCCGCATATTCGACGGTTGTGCAGCCCGTTTGTTCCATCTTCCTCAGGAAAGTGTTAATGTTGAGGTTCCATAGTAGTGGAGAGAGTACTCCTCCTTGTGGAGTACCACGAACCGCCACCTTGGCAATACTTGACAAACCCAGACTGGATCCAATGAGCCTAAATTTTAGTAGTTTATCAACAAAGGCGATGACCACTGGGTTAATCTCCAGTTGTTCCATAAAGTCAATTACAGATTCAGGTTTGACATTATTAAAAGCTCCCTCAATGTCCAGGAAGGCAGCGAGAGCGTATTCCTTGTAGTTCAGGAATCTTTCAATGAGGCTAGTTATCGAATGTAAAGCAGTTTCCGTGGATTTGCCCTGCGTGTAGGAATGCTGAGCCTTGGACAGGGCCTCCGGTTTAAGAGCTGATCTGATATATGCATCAATTATTCTCTCCATAGTCTTAAGTAAGAAGGAAGATAGGCTGATTGGTCTAAAATCCTTGGCTTTAGTGTGAGATGCCTTACCCCCTTTAGGGATAAATTGTAGGTTCTCCATCTCGTTGGAATATACGACAGTTTCAGACATGCTTTAAAGATAGCTAGAAGCCAGGGCGTCAATACTTCGATATTCTTTTACATGAGTTGTGTGAAATAGATTATGTTTACAGTTGGCAGCGCGGATAGCTATCCCGATAGTTGCCAAACTATCTCATCAGCACCCTTTGCTGTGACTTCTCCACTATCATCACAAACTTAAGTTGTTAAAAGCTTAATTTTCGTGACTTATGCATGCATTTTGATTATCTAAATAACCGAATATTGCAAAGTGATGTTATGCAAAGTTGTTTAGCTCAACGTCGGCTATATCAGAGTCAATAAAACAAAGCCTTATTTGTGATTTTCCTTGAGTAGAAACCTTGAAAATCAGTTTTTCATAATTTTTTCGAAAGTTACACTGTCAAACAAACAAAAACCTTTGGAGTTTCCTAACCTCAAAAATCGACACCCAAAGTTAGGGTGTTTGAGGTCCATTGGGCGTGGATATACTGTATTTTAGCCCCAGAGATATACAATTTGATATACATATAGTATTCAGCACTTCATAATAAAATTTGCAGACGGTTTTGTCTCTTTTCGATCATTGGGCAGAGGGGGCGTGGCTAAACTGAATATTATCCCTAGAGAGACACAATTATGTAAAAAATAGTACCTGGACACTGTAGGTTCAAATTTGCATTCGAAAACATAAAATTTAAATTTACATTATTTCAATACGGTTCGTTTTTATACGGTTTATTTCGGGTTTTACTCGCACAAACATTTTAACTATCTATCTCGACTCCTTACTTGTCCTTTCCGTCAATATTTTAAGAAAAGTCAGAAAAGGACACACAAATGTTGTTAGGAAAATTTTACATGGAGTGCTCTTAGACCAAAAATCGATATCTCCAATTTTTTCTAATCATTATACCCTCACCCTGTGAATAGCAGGGTATATATATAATTTGATGCGACCCAAAAGTGTAACACATTGAAGGAGTTACTTTAGACTCAAGGTTTCTTTTCACCAAATTCGATTCATGACTATTTAAGTCGTTTAAGAAATGCCCGTGTCTGTCTGGCTGGTACGCACGATAACTTTCGGAAGACGCAACCAAATGTTTTGTACTACTTACGGTATTGCAAATGGGCTACATGGTCACGTAGCTTCTAGTACCTCCAATACAAATATATTATTCCGCCTACTTTAGAAATCGAGTAATAATATCAATGCATCCAACGCGATCGTGACCAATTTCTGTTAGTAAAGCTATATCAGGATAAAGTTTTGGGGAAAAGATTTGCCACGCCCCTTCTGGTACCTCCCATACAAATGTACCATTCCGCCCAATTTGGAAAGCGAGAAGTAATATCAATACACCCGACACGATGTGACTGAATTCTGTATTTTGTTAAGCTATACCAGGATAAACTTTCGGAGAAAAAAATTGGGAGTCCAGCCACGCTACTTCTGATACCTCCCATAAAAATGTACCATTCCGCCCAATTTGAAAAGCGAGCAATAATATCAATACGCCCAACGCGATAGAGCCCAAATTCAGTATTTATTAAAGCTACAGCAGTATAATGTTCTTCTTCTGGTACGTCTTAACAATGTACCATTCCGCCCACTTTTGAAATCGAGTAATAATATCAATACGCCAAACGTGATAGTGCCCAAATTCTGTATTTTGTTAAGCAAATTTTTTTTTTACTGAGTGTGAAGTTATATGTATGTCGGCTTACCCAACTGAAACTTTCTTACTTGTTATTATCTTTATTAAGCCATAGTCTTTGAGAGAAAAAAAATACTTAGCAATAACTTGGACCCATCATAGTTAAAGGAGTTTATTGTCGTCGAATGAACTACGAACTATATGAGCTGTACAACATCATCGACGAAGTCAAGCGCTTTGAAATAGACCGAATGCGCTGGCTTGAACACGTTGTACGAATGGATGACAAATTTCCAACTCGAAAGGTCATCGTCAATAAACTCGAAGGGCAGCACAAGAGAGGACGACCAAATCTTCGTTGGATGGACTAGGTGAGAGAGCTGCTAGTTAAACTTGGTGTGACTAACTACCTACGGAGCGCAAAAGACAGAAGCGCTTGCAATTCTTTTCTACTGCAAAAAGAAGAATAGAGCCATAGATATTTGGTATTAGAAATAATACAAATTTCTCATCGGTATATTGGCGTTGAGGCTGAAGCAATCTTAAATGATCGTGTTCTGCTTGATAAGCGACGGCCAAACGACTGGTAAGGGGAAACCAGTCCCTATGGCTACAAGGGGAAAAGCTGGGAGTATATTTTGAAGTGGAGCTTGACCAGAGTTTATCTGGTACTACAGGTGTCTGGGAGTTTCGGTGTTAGCTATCCAGATTCCGCCCAAGCATCACAGATCTTGTCATCTTGTGTGGGTTCAAACAGGCCTAGCCATTTAATGTTATCGAGCGGTACATACTCACACCGGTCAATGTGGTCAGTAGCGTGGGCACCAGAATCAGCCTATCAGCTGATCACTTGGTTATGGACCCCTTGTGGGAGCATCACGCGGGCTGTTGATGATACCGAAATCGCTGGTAGGGTCTTCGGGCTCAAATATGGAGTTGCATTGCAAACAAGTGCTACTGACCCATAAAGTGATTGGTCCTGTGATTGATCACCATTAGCATCTTTACTGCGAAACTTTTGCCGGCAAGTGTGTTCAGTAGCGTGGGAATCAGGGGCTCCGGAACTCAGTCTCCCTCCTGATCACTTGCTGTGGTTGATACCGAAATCGCTGGTACATTTTTCGGGCTCGAAAGTGGAGTTGCATTGCAACCGGGTGCTACAGACCCATAGAGTAGCAGAGATGGTAGGATAGATCCAGGGGGCGCTGACAATCGCATTGTAATATGTCCAGTAGACCATATCACTTTACAGGCACAAAAATAAAGCGCATCGTACACCAGCGAATATAAAGTATTGTTCCAAGGACATTTCAAAAAATTCCAGTCGATCATATCTCGACGTGATTCAAGTTGGCTATATTGGCCCTGAGACAAAAAAAAATCGCTATATCAAACTTTAAGATCGGACTGTAAATATGAAAGATATAACAAAAAAACTAAAAAGGCGACCCCTACGTTCGGCAAAAAAGTCCTTGGAACTACTTAATTTACCTTTACACCCCATGAATGAGGTATGGGATAGTTTCTCGCGTTGTTGTGAATTAACACGTTTCCTATTTTTAGATTCACAACTAACGGCACCTACTTGTTTATCGACGAATGCAAACGTCACTGTTTAAGAAGCTTTTACTAGTCATGCCGATTGATTTGACACTTATTCTACGAAGATGCTGTCAACAACATTCGAGGGGAGCCGACAATGAGAGAAATTTTTTTTTAAGATGACTGGAGCCAGTATTTGAACCTGTGATCGCCCGCATGGTAGTCGCGTGTTCTAATCATGTTCTTGGAACAATACTTTATATTCGCTGGTGTATGGATAACTTTTTTTTTCTGATACGGTCTAATGTCCAGCGGAATATTTGAAATTTGAGCAAAATCGGAAAACTTAAAACCGTGCCACAAAAAGTTCAAAGGTCAAATTTATATGTCTGAAAATAAAATATGCAAAATATGGGGCGGGAGCCCGATTAAAAAAAATAATATGCCATTGTCTTCGTCTTGGTCCTCAAACGTCGGAATGGTAGGTCAAAGTTGGCGCTCACGTAACACCTTATATCAAATGTTTGTTTTATATCAGATATCAGGAGAAGTACAGCCATACAAAATTTCAAAGATCATACCTTCGTTAAGCCAAATATTGTGTCGTATGGCCACATCCCATTGGTCCGATACGAGCCATTGTTTCTTTAAATTACGTGTAGTGATCTCAAATAAATCCAAACCAAATTTCATGATTCCATTCTTTATGTATTGCGTTGTAAATGGTAGAGTATTATGGGCTGTGACACGCCTACGAACATATCTCAGCTGCCCATTTTTAGTCTCATCCAGTATATAGCTGTTAAATTCATCCACACCTAATTCCAAGTCGCTCAGGTATTGTAGTTTTTTTATGAAGTCCTATGAGCGGGGAGACACCCACTTAATGCGTTCACACCTAGTTTTCTTTAATATCAAAAGAAACCACAGCAAATTGGAAACAATCATCATATAAGGCCTGTTATAATGCTTGTTGCGAGAAGGGAGCATAAAGGACATTCGGCCGCAATGGCAGCCTGTGTTATTTTGAAAGGAAGCGGCAAAGGGCTTGGTATGTCTACATTTCTGCACGTATTTTTTCGAGTAAAAAAGTAGGCCGTTATTTTCGAAATTATCTAAAATTGCAGTAAATGGTAACACAAGATGCCTGAGGAATCTATAGGTAAAAGGAGCGACAAAAAGGATTATTTTCTGACCTGCTCAGAACTGAGACCACTTAAGTCGTTTTTGTGACATGTTTCTTGTTGGATCGTTCCAATATAAGTCCCGAAAATTGCCATGATGTCTCACGCAAGTATGAAAGATATTTTTGAGGCCAAAGATTGGATGCTCCATTAACAGTCTCACTTTTTCATTGTTTCCTCACTTTTCCATATTTTATTGTTGAATTTTCAACTTTAATCTTGAATAGGTTAAAGTAGAGCTACTGCAAGCACCTACACAACAAGCGTTTGCATGCAGACACATCGCATTTGTATGCTGTATGCTGTATACAAAGTGGTGATCTGGAATTTACACAACACATAAACTTACGACGTCCGTCATATGCAGTTATGTGTTGTATTTTGTAATAAATCAAAATTTCGGGTTTTGTATGTTGTCATTTTAGAATTGTTGAGTAACTTGAGTGTACATAGATAGAGTTTTTGTTACGTTTCGCTCTCATCTGTTTTTTTTTTTGTTGGTGTGATACTGAATTGTGTGTTCCGACGACGGTGACAAGATGGTAGTCCGGAATCCTTTTATAGCTGCACTGCATTGCTGGCCCTTATCCTCTGCTATACAACAATTTCGATGCACTTTTACCCAAAGGATGATGAGGATGACGATGACGATGATACTCGTGAGGATGATGACAATGACAATGACGTACATGTGTAGGTGTTAGTACCATTATTTACAACTGCTTTCACAATCAAACATGTTCACAAATTTACACCAAATATGTATAACATTGTAGGCAACTCACACGCACATACCCATACGTTTTAAAACACATAAACTTGTGTCTGTATGTGTTTGTGTGGGTGTGAATGCATCCACCGGCTGTTCACATTGAATGTGAGACTAGAAAGGACATAATTTGCTGTTTAATTGTGTCACAGTAATGGTCATTGTGCCGGCTGGTGATAGTGTTGACGGACACATCATGTTGAAAGGCAGCGTTAAAATAATTGAGTTTACTTTGTTTACATTTGTCCCAGGTAATTTGATAATTAATATATAATTGTAATCGACACATGTGCCATAGATTGTGTGTCAAATTACATAGTAAGTTTTGATGGTATTTAAATAAAGCTTAGAATAATTTCAATAGCAAATGCAATTGGAAGGAGAGATAGAGAGAGCGGGAGCACGAGAAAGTGAGTGTTTATAAAACTATTTCTTGGCAGAATGCATTAACAGTTAAACACTTATAAATGTGTCTTGCATTTAATTTGTACTGTTGTGTTAACTTTAAAGTTGTGTTGTTGATTACAAACGTATATGTGTTTTTGTCTCTGCCACACCTTTACTTTCAACTGACCCAGGCATTGGTATTAGTGGATTGAAGATCCTTTTGCATGACCATCTTACACATCGACACATTCCCAAACACTCACTGTTAGGCTTACGCTTACATGTCAGATATGTATGTATGGTTGTAAGTCGTTAGGTGTAATCAACAATCAACCACATAATTTGCTATGCACAACATATTTACACATATGTGGACATGTGTGGGTTTTTGGTCAGTGGAACCAAATTGAGGCACTTAATTAAGAGAATCTTTAATCAAATAATATATGAATTATTAAATGTTGTAAAGTATTTTTTAAAGTATTTTAACTAGTTAAAGATAATCACAAATTCATTTTAAAGTAATAGAAATGTTAAATATATGTAGTAATCATTATCCTGATATTGAGTTATGTTAAAATAATTAAGGTCGTGCGTTATAACCAAACAAATTAATATGAAATGCTAGTCGGTCTAGAAGACTTTGTCCTGCTTCCAAAATTATTCATAAAGATGGTCCATTAAATTGAAATTTACCATGCCTACTATTCCCAACAATCCTTTCAAAGGAACTCATACAAGGTTTTTAGAATCTCACTGTTATACATGTCTTGATATCTGATATGAAACATTTATATTATGATATGAAACATTTATATTATATGAAAGGATCCACGCCTACCAGTCCTTTATCGCCCATTTTTCGGTCAATTACACACATATGTAGAGTCCACTTAAGTTGTAGGCCTTACCTATGATATTTCTTTGTCACCTGTACTACTGACTAACACAGTACAACATTTTTCAGCTCATTTATTTGGGACTCAATTCTGGCAACTGCACGTGAAAGTAGCCCCAAAAAGAAGAAGTTCTGCATCATTCGTTTTGCCAAGTTACATGCCATAATTATTTAATATCGATTTGAAGTCAGTAAGTCTCGTATAGGGGATTTTTTCACGTTTTAGTCTGCAGTTCTCAGTATTATGTCCCAAAATTATGTGTTGTTCTGTGTAATTATACTCCAGCCAATGCTCTCTGCCACAGACATTGAGAATCCACTGGAACCTTTAGAACTATTCACCATATACTAAATATGTAGTTCTAGTGGGATCATATGGAGACATTGGAACCACAGATTTGCTAGTACATTTAAATAATTTTAGTTCAAACATTCTAACTTTTTACTAGAACTAAAAAGTGTGGAGCTTCGTTGACAATGTCGCCTAAAAGTTACCCAATATAGTCGACAAAAGTGGTGACTTAGAGACACTTTGCCCCAAACTTCCTGAAGGATGGGCCTATTACAATGCGATTGCCACCGCCCACCTATGATAGTCCAAGCAAGCTTGAGCTATCTAGGAATATGAGTAGACAAATTTGGGAGCACGCTACCTCAATTGCCGTCTCTTTCTTTCTGCCAGGAGATACCAAATTGGGTAGGACAGTATGAGACATTTTGACCAAAGTCCTATATTACCACCTCTGCTACTCTATGGGTCTGTAGCACCCGATGGCAATGCAACTCCACATTCGAACCCGAAGACTGTACCGATTTCGGTATCAACCACAGCCCCCGTGATGATCCCACTAGGGGGCCTACAGCCACCGAGCAGGTGGAAACAAACACGGAATTCCTAACCCCAACGCTACCGGCCACACTCACCAGTGGGAGTTTTGCAGGTAAGCTGCTACCAATTTGTGATGAAACATACTCCACAGGATTGGACGCCTGTCGCAAAAAGAGATCAGATTGAAACTTTTACAAACTCACGAGTACCAATGATTTCACATCAATACCCCATTGCAAGGATGTAGTACCCTCACCGGTGGGAGGCGGGGGAAGCTCCAAAAACCTTCCATTCTATGATGGTAAACGGCAACCATGCATTTGTTAAGCTAGGTGCGTCTGAACCCCCGTGAGACCAATAAGACATAGATGAACAAGGGTACCCATTGGAGACCTTGCCCGTGTGTATCCCATGTCACCCACGATACCAGAAAAAAGGCTTTGCTGATACGTCGTAGTCTAACTATTACCAGTATTAACCCCTCGCAGTTCAGTGACTGGTGTGCCTGCAACGGGCAGTGGCAACCGTCAATATGTAAAACAAGATTGTGGGCCCGGCCCGATCCAACATGCTTACAACCTCAGACAACCCGTAAAGATGACTCGGGTTTTACAGTGGTTTAGGTTTATATCAGGAATACCTGGCCGTCTTGGTGATTTGGGTTTTGTCGGGTATTCAGGTATATTTCAGCAATTCGAAAATATTGATGGTTTGGCTTTCGTCGGTAAATCAGTTTCGTATCCGCAACTCAGGGTCGTGTTGATGAATCGCGTTTTTCAGCAAATTGACTTTTGCAACTCGTGGTTGTATCGATGATTCGGCGTTCGTCGGCTTTTTCATGCCGCACTGACCACTACTTTGGGGAATCTTTAAATGCAAGTTTTGGCTACCATAACACATTTGAAGCAACGCTTTTATCATGCCCTTCTTCCTAAAATCCGTTCCCACTAATTCAAATTCGGGCCACATGTAGCATACTCGCCTTCAGTGAAGCATCCGTCCGCTTCATATATGCCATGTAAACAAATTGCATTTATGGTTGAAACCGAAAACAACAGCAACAATACTCATATCATGCGAATAGTTTTGTGCGTTGCAATTGCATTTGCTGCTGAGTGTTTGTCGCCACCAGCACACTTTCCCAAAAATGGCTAGTGGTGCAAAGAATGCGCTTTATGAACGACGTCGACGACGACGACGACATATGGACACAGTGGAAGACACCATCGCACTCACACAAACACACAAGCGAAAAATTGTAATACGACAATAAATTTTGTTACGCTGCTGCGTGTCAACACAAAATCAAAAGCATTACAACACTTTGCTTGTTCTTAGAAAGTACTTTAAAAATGTTGTTGTTGAATGCTATGAAGGGTTAAATGCAAACCCATACACACACATGCACTTTCTATCTCTCACTCACACAATATCCTATTTATGCACTTTGTAAAGGATAACCCACTCATTTGTCATTTGATCATTCATTTGGACCATCATTTTGTCACTCCTTTTATTTCGGTAGCTGTTGTTGCGTAAAATGCATTGGCACACAAACATAGAAACATAATAAACAGACAGAGGGGGTATTATCCTTTGAATCCTACAAACTTAGATACATATGGATGTCCAGTGAAAAGTAAAGGTTCAAGTTCATATTATGGCAGTTGATTTAGTTTTGTAGCCGTTGTAGGATTTACTTATGGTATGGTTATGGTTTGTTTGTTTTTGGTGTTGATGGGCTGTTAGCATATGAATATTATGGTAAGTTCTTTAATATTTGTCCGGGATTAGGTTGTCAGGGGTGTTGGTTTTCAGTTTTCGGTATAATTTTGGTATTTAGCGAAAGCTAATAATAAATTGTGATTTTTTGTCTTGCAAAGGTATATGAAGTCAAGAAACATCTTTTATATTTTGTACATCTGAAGGAATATCTGGCCCAGCTGTTCCCGTTTATTTTTTGTAAGGAAATAGTTTTACTTTTAAAGGCTGCAGAACTCTGGCAAAAGCTTTCATGTAAAACCAAATGACTCTCGACCGATAGGTCTCTCATCTTTTGTCCTTACAACATTTGGGTGTTTATTACAAATCCATGTTCGATGTTCTCTTCCACAGAGTTTACTATCAATATCTTAGCTTACCTATATAAAGGAATATACGCCTCCTACATATACAGTTCTAGCACTAACTACACAAATCTCTCTGTTAAATCAGACTTTGGTCTGTTGAATCGAATTTCGGCCAGTTAAATCGGACTTTGGTCTGTTGAATCGGTCTTCGGTCTGTTGAATAGGACTTAGGTCAGTTGAATCCGACTTTGTTCAGTTAAATCGGACCTCGGTCTGTTGAATCGGAATTCGGTCTGTTGAATCGGACTTTGATCTGTTAAATCGGACTTCGGTCTGTTGAATCGGACTTTGGTCTGTTGAAATAGAACTTCGGTCTGTTAAATTGAACTTCGGTCTGTTGATATCGGACTTCGGTCTGTTGGCTCGGACTTCGGTCTGTTGACTCGGAATTCGGTCTGTTGAATCGGACTTTGATCTGTTAAATCAGACTTCGGTCTGTTGAATCGGACTTCGGTCTGTTGAAATCGAACTTCGGTCTGTTAAATCGGACTTCGGTCAGTTGAATCGGACCTCGGTCTGTTGGCTCGGACTTCGGTCTGTTGAATCGGACTTCGGTCTGTTGAATCGGAATTTGGCCTGTTGAATGGGACTTCGGTCTGTTGAATTGGACATCGGTCTGTTGAATCGGACTTTGATCTGTTAAATCGGACTTCGGTCTGTTGAATCGGAATTTGGCCTGTTGAAATCGAACTTCGGTCTGTTAAATTGGACTTCGGTCTGTTGATATCGGACTTCGGTCTGCTGATATCGGACTTTGGCCTGTTGAATGGGACTTCGGTCTGTTGAATTGGACTTCGGTCTGTTGAACCGGACTTCGGTCTGTTAAATCGGTCTTCGGTCTGTTGAATCGGATTTCGGACTGTTGAATCCAACTCTTGTTGGTTGCACAGATTTCGATCTGGTACACAAAAATACTTTTCGTTCAGATCGATACAATTACGAGTTGCAGAAGTCGATTAGACCCTGAGTTGCGGAATTGCTGAGATTAACCGGAATGTCCGCCAAACCCGAATCATCAAGATGACCTCGCATTGCTGGTATAAACCTAAAACATCAACAATCCTCGAATCACCAATACCCTTCTGAATGGTTGACATTAAACCGAACCACCGACAAACCCGAGTCATCAATCATAACTTGCTGATATTAACTTGAAACCACGATAAAACTCGAATCATCAAGCTGGCTACGTACCGCTGATATTTATCGTAACCACCGAAGAATTCGAATCATCAGCACGCTGCCGAGTTGCTAGTACGAGCCTGAATTATCGAAAGTACCTGAATTACTACGTTCCAGAGTACCGAAACGACCCTGACCTCTACAGTTTTGGGAGTATAGAATAATGTTTCCGATCCTTTCAAATTGACTGATTCGTAAAGGTCCCGAATATCTTAAATCGACCCGAGTCCCGAAACCTGTCATTGCAGTCATAGGCTACAAGAATACTCGACAAGCATACACTAAAAGTTTACGATCATCTAAAATCGGCCTGGTTACAAATAACCGGACAGGACAACATCGCTATGACTAAATCCGAATCTGAATTGTTTTCGTATCTAAATACTTTATCCAGTAGATTATATGTTTGGATTACACCATCAATAAACAATACTGTTATTTAGCCCCAGTCAGGGAAAATCTACGGAGTTCTTATTCCGTAAGGTTTTCCTCATGGCTGGTCTATCCTCCAGCCGAAGAGAAACCACATTACAGAATATTTACTGATACATCTCTGCACTCTAAAGTCAGTACAATCGAAAACTTCCTCGAAGATAAGATATATGCTCTGCAGACTTTTCTAGACATTGAGGAAGTTTTCAACAATATTTTACCTGTAGCAATCCTAAAGTCATTACATGAACTGGAGGTTGACAGTTTCGTGATTTGCCTAATTGGGATGGTTCTGGTGGAAAGAAGCGTCAGAGCTGAGGGTGGGGTCACGATTGCTAGGAACGTTAACAGAAGGGCACCTCAGGGAAGAGTTCTGTCTCCACTTCTATGGTAAACATCAGTCAAATAACTGCTTCTCCAATTAGAGAAGGTCGAATGCCTGGAATTTGCCTACGCCAATCATTTTGCCATTATCTGTACGGGTAGAAACCTCATTTTGCTTAGTATAAGCACAACCCGTCTAATTAATATAGTACTAAACTGGAACCAAGGACTATCGCTAAAGCCACTTAAAATCGAGCTTAAATTGTTTTCCCGGAAACACAAAATACCAAAATGTTAATGACATTCTCTCGCACCGACTGTATGACTACCCGGCTTCAAACATTTACTCGATATTTCCTACAGCTTGTGCCTTTTGTATGTGTGTGCTAGTATACCTTTAGATACACTTGCAATGGATATTAAGATTTTGGATGCATTGTAAGCCGCAAATAACAAGTAATTTACCACAAACTCAATCTTTGGATGCCAGTGCAACCAACAACACTAGACGCTGGTAGTAGGTTCCCTTATAACAAACACAACAACATGCACATATACATATCTTTCATACGCCTCCATCTGTGTAAAGCTGTTACATGTCTTTGCATTTGCACAAGGAAAATGCAATAATTTGTCTACTACTTGGGTTTTGTCAGATTTCACCAGGTTATTTTTTTCTATATCTTATGGCTTGGTATCTTACACTTTGTAAATTGCACCCAACCAAAGAGGGGTCGGTAAGGGGCAAGAGAACATTTAAAATCTTTAAGTAAACTATGAATGGTTGAGAAGCGAATGCACTTGTAGAATCCTCAATCAGACTAAACAAATAATTTTGCACAAATAAATATGAGGGATTATCAACAAATGAATGTCGTCATCATGGAGCTAAGAATTGGTTGGCGGAGGGAAGGGGCACAAAAGAAAGGATATAACACCAACAACAATACCCTAACAACAATCAAGGCCTGTGTTCCTTTGCGCCTTATCAAGATGTTTTTTGTAAGTCGACTATAGTTGCTGGTGTGGTATTCGTGTGGTGGCTTGCTTTTTCTCTAAGTAGTTGATTTTTACCAACAACCTAATATGCAGTTTTCAAAAAAGATTTCCAATACTACCAAATATCAACGGCACCAATACTACTATGGCTACGACTACGACTTCTGTGTGTGCCTATTTGTCAATGTTTACTCAGTCATTGTTGTTTAAGCCGTCACAAGAAGACCAGCCCATATCAAGGGATGTTGTAGATGTGGGTTGCGGTGTGGGCAACAATACTCATACCTTATCGTCATATAGACATGTCGTCTTTATGTTAACAACAAAGAGCAATGCAGCCAACCAATGCCAGAAGTTTATTTGTATGATGCGAATCAGACGCTTAAATGATTTTCTTGTAGCCGTAGCACGGGGGTTCGAAAGCAATTTGCTATGGAAATACTTGGCTTGGTAGTTACAGTTTTTATACAGAAGGAGCAGTTTTTGATTTTTTACTAGCCGATGATGTTAGAAACTCTTATCACTTAGAGTTAAAAAGTAAACATTTTTATTACATATTTCGAAAAATTCGGTTGCTGTTGAAAACTTTACTTTTAAGATATCCCCAAAGGAAAAAATCCATTGAAGTTAATATCGCCTCTTTTGGATATTACTCGTTGCTCAAAAAATAGTCTTTGGGGGTGTGACTATTGCCCTAGCTTGCTGAAACCACGAACTTTGTGTAACGTGGTTTTCTCGTCTTGTCGTCTTCGGGGTCGCCATAAGGACCCACAAAACCTTAGGGAATAATAACTCGATAGATTTTTACTAGCTAGGTCAAATAAAACAGTATTGCTTAATGATGGTGAACTATTTTAATACAATAACAAATCATAGTTATACACAGGCCGATTTGAGGTGATCGGGTACTTTGGAATACTCTCGGGATATTTTGATGGGCGGTAACTTATTTTTTCCGATCTTATCGCTAATCCTGCGGTACTGGTTAAGATCAGAAATTCGACAATGTATTGAAAATTCAGGTGAGTTGACAACTCAGGTTTGTTTCGGCAAGTCGGGGTCTTATTGATGATTCGGCTTAGTCGACAATTCGGCTTGTTATCGGCAACCCGAATTTCCGGGTGAATCAAGTGGTTATGCAATGCATTTCGTATCAGCAACTTGAATTAGATTAATATTATCAATTCGGCAATCTACTGATGAAAGAAGTACTTTGGCAATTCTGGTTCGTATCAGCAACTCACGGTTCTGTTGATGATTCGGTTTTATCAGCAATACAGGTTAACATCAGCAATTCGGGGATGAATTGTTGATTCAGGGTTGTCGGTAATTCAAGTTCATTTCACCAATACGGCATCGTCTTGGTGATTCGAGTCTGTCGGCAATTGAGATTAATATCAACCTTTCAGGAATGTATTGGTGATGCAGATTTGTCGGCAATTCACGTTCATATTAGCAATATGGGATCGTTTTATAGATTCGGCAGTCCAGTATTGAATCTGCCACTGGGAATGGTGTTGGCAAGTCCAGTTTTTCGTTAATTTAGCATTCCTATTTCGTAAAATACCATACCGTCCGATAAACCAACCAAAGTTGGGGTCAAGCAACCGAAGGTGGCTTAAAAAACCAAAGTCCTATTAAACCAGAGTTGAATAAAACCAACCGAAATCCGCTTAAACTGACAAAAGTCGAGTTTAACCAACCCAATTTAGGTTTAACCAACCGAAGATGGCTTTAAGTGACTGAAGTTGTTTTCATCAGACCGAAGTTTGATTACACCGAACGAAATAGAGTTAATGCAACCGCAATTGGGTTAAAGCAACCGAAGTTGGATTCGACAAACCGAAGTTCGATTAACCTGAGTCAAGGTTAACCTATCGAAATAAGGTTTAACCAATCGTAGTTGGCTTCAAAAGACCGAAGTCCGATTAAACAGACACAGGAAGCGAGTTTAACCACCCTAAATTGGATTCGACAAACCGAAGACAGAATCGAGAAAAATCAAGGTTCAACCAACCGAAGTTGATTACAAAGACCGAAGTCCGATTAATCCGACCGAAGTCGGATTTAACCAATCGAATTTGAGTATAACAGACCAAAATTGGCTTCAAAAGTCCAAAGTCCGATTAAACAGACCGGAGTCGAATTAAGCCAACCGACATTAGGTTGATTTCAAAGACCGAAGTCAGGTTTAACCAACCGAATTTGTGTATAATAAACCAAAGTTGGCTTCAAAAGACAAAGTCCGATTAAACAGACCGTTGTCGAGTTAAATAAACCGAAATTGGATTCGACAGACCGAATACCGATTTAAACGAGTTAAACCAAACGAAGTTGATTTCAAATGCCGAAGTTCGATAAAACCGACGGAAGTCGAGTTAAACCAACTAAAATTATGTTCAAACAACCGAAGTTAGATTAAACAGACCCAATTAAACCAAGCAGAGTCGAGTTAAATTCAACGAATTTGGGTTTAACCAACTGAAGTTGGTTTCAAAGACTGAAGTCCGATTAAACCGACCGGAGTCAAATAAAACCAATCGAAATTAGGTTCGCCCATCCAATAAAGGTTTCACAAACCGAAGTACGATTAAACCGACTGAAGTCGAGTTGAACCAACCTAAGTTGGGTTGAACCTACCAAAGTCGAATTCAACAAACCAAAGTCCGATTAAACCAAGCAGAGTCGAGTTAAACCAACCGAATTTAGATTTAATCAACCGAAGTTCAAAGATCGAAGTCCAGTTAAACAGACCGGAGGCGAGTTAACCCAATCGCAGTAGGTTTTAACCAACAGATGTTGGTTTCAAAGACCGATCAAAACGACCCTAGTCGAGTTAAACCAATCGCAATTGGTTTCAACCAAGTGAAGTAAGATTAAACAGACCGACGTCTAATAAAACCGCCCGGAGTTGAGTTAAACCAACCGAATATGGGTTCAACCGACCGAAGTTGGATTAAACAGAGCAAATTTCCTATTTAATCGCCGGCAGTCGAGTTAAACCAATCGAATTTGGCTTTAACCAACCGAAATTTTCTTCAAAAGACCTTAGACCGATTAAAACGAGCCTAGGCGAGTTAAATAATCGAAATTTGGTTAAACTAAAGAAAATGGATTCAACAGACCGACACTCCGGTTATACCGATCGGAGTCTTGTTAATTAATCAAGTTTGGGTTCAAAAACCATTATTGGATTCCACAGACCGCAGTTGGATTAAACTGACCGGTGTCGAGTCAAGCCACCCAAATTGTGGTAAAGCAACTAATATTGGATTCAACAGAACTAAGTCCGATTATTCTGACCGGAGTGATGTTAAACCAACCGAAATTAGGTTCAACCAACCAAAGTTGACGAGTTAAACCAATCGCAATTGGGTTTAATCAACCGAAATTGGATTCAACAAACCGAAAAACGATTAATCCGACCCAGATTGAGTTGAACTAGCCGAATTTGGGTTCAATCTACCGAAGTTTTCTTCAAAAGACCGAAAACCGATTAAAACGACCATTGTCGAGTTAAACAATAGAAATTAGGTGTAACCAAAGAAAATTGATTCAACAAACAGATATTCTGATAAAACCAACTGGAGTCGAGGTTAACAATCGAAATTGAGTTAAACCAAAGAAAATGGATTCAACAGACCGATATTCCGATTAAACCGACCGGAGTCGAGTTAAACCAATAAAAATTAGGTGATACTAATCAGATAAAAAAAATGGATTAACAAACTAAACAAAGTTCAATTAAACCGACTGGAGTCGAGTTAAACTAACCGAAATTAGGTTAAACCAATCGAAGTTGGATTCAATAGACCTAAGTCTGATTAAACCGACCTAAGATAAGTTAAACCAATTTTAATTCAGCTCAGACAACCGACAATAGACCGGAAACGACCTTAGCTGAGTTAAAGGAAGCGAAATTCAGTTCAACCAACTGAAGTTGGATTCAACAGACAGAAGTCCGATAAATCCGACCAAGTCGAGTTGAACTAGCGAATTTTGATTCAACCAACCAAAGTTCGGTTAAAACGATACTAGTCGAGTTCAACAAACGAAATTCGGTTCAACCAACCGAGTTTAGATTCAACCAATTAAAGTCGAATAAAACCAATGCAAGTTGAGTTAAATGAAAAAAATTTAACGGTTCTTTGGTTTACCATGTGCATTACATCTCCGTGACTGCAGCTCATTCAATGTTTGACATAAGAAGATCCTCCGGTAAGATTTCGTCCTTTGCCACTATGGCTTCCTTCTTAGTAATTTTTCAGATACCATTCAAATCTTATCTCTGGCTCTAAGTATGATGATACATGTACATGGTTTAGCGACGAGCGGCAGGACGATAAGCCTTAACAAATTAAAACATATAATACGCCGCTCAGAAATTCTCATTACATGGCCACTTCCGCAGTGTTACATATGTTTTATTTTGTTGCCGCTCCGCTCTTTGCGTGTTTTCGGCCTTACACAGTTAGATACATGATCCGGTTTGTAACTCAAAAGCAATTCCAGGGGTTAATAATTAGAGGAGAGTACTAAAGATCAAATCATAGGTTGAGAATATATAGTTTACGTCAAATTTTATAAAATGTGAGAAAGGAAAATATTCAACTATAAAAAATAAATTCCGCTGTAGGCAAAAAGTTGGGCTTCCTAAAATATATTCGATCCTAAAAAATAAGTTTACATTAATAGAGTATTTTCATTTCTGCAGTGTAAACTAGACACACTACATTAAAATTACGTTCAAAACCACTGTTCGTCGAATGCTCATTTTCTGAAAATGAGGGGGAGATGGTGCTCGCAACGGTTAGCGTTGGTGGGCATGACGGTGGCAAAATATGAAATAATGTCGGTGGTATGCAACATTTGCTGCATCAGCATTAAATAAGCTTTTAGTGACATTTGAGTTAATAACACAGGGCCTACACTCCCAGGCATTTTGTGATGTACTTTTTTTTTTGTACATTCACATACATATATGGTGGACTACACGTGTGTGTGTGTGTGGCTGACTTTATGGCTGGGTAGCCACTTGAAGTTTTTGTATCTACAAGCTACCACTTGAAAGATTAGCATAAGTAAGCAACTATGAAATGAGATGATGGGAGAGTGAGAGAGAGAGATGATGAGCAGCAGCAGCCGCTGTACCATCACCACCACCATCGCTATCATCATCAAGGCGGCTAAACACTCTCATCTCGCTGCCTGGTATATACGAGCGACGGCAGTTGGGGTAGGCCATGAATGTGGCAAATACTTGGGGCTCGACTGAAGTGAACTGAATCTGCACTGCATTTGTAGCTGTACAATTTGTTTCGTCTATGTCGTTGTTTTGCATACTTCGTTTGTTTCCTTGTGTGTGTGTGTTTTATTTTTTGGTAGGATTTCATTTTTACTAATGAAATAGGTTTTTGGCATTGTTGTCCTTGTTGCTATTGTTGTTGTTGTTAATATTTTTACGATATTGTAGTACTTCTTTATTATTTTGCATTATTTTGATTATTTTATTCAGTGGTTGAATTCTTCGTTATGTTATTGTTGTTGTTGTTTTTGTTTTCATATTTTTGCTTTCATTTTTGTCGGAATTGTTAACATTAATGTCTCGTGTACATTAATTTTGGTCGTTTTTTTTCTAGTTCTTTTGTTGCTGTTGTTGTGTATTTAGACAACAGTTCTCGTTTGGTGTTTTTTTTTAATTTTCGTAATATTTTGCAGTTTTTTTAGTACAAATGAAGAAATTAAATTTTTAAAGTTTTAACGTTAAGGATTTCATGCGAATGTGTTGCTTAAAGTTAAAGCAAAAAGTTGTTGAGATTCGGAAGAGAGTCTGATGCATGAAAATTAAGTCTGGACAGAGGTCACACAGTTTCTAATGTTCGGATGAATTATTTTTAGATAGATTTTTTTTTGAATTAGTGAAGACAAGGAATTTTGCTAATGGACCACTTAATAGACCATAACACAGTACAACATTTCAGCTCATTGATTTGGGACTCAATTCTGAGAACGGCACGTGAAAGTAGCCCCAAAAAGAAGAAGCTCTGCATCGTTCGTTTTGTGAAGTTACATGCCATAATAATTGAATATTGACTTGAAGTTAGTATGTATTGTAAAGGGGAATTTGTTACGTTTTAGGCTCTTTTGTTTGACCTAACTCGAGAACCACTAGTCCGATTTAGCTAGAACAAATTTAAAAAATTAAGAATTGCAATTCCTTTAATCTGTTCATATAACGTTTCCCTACATAAGCAACAGTTTCACTTTTCCATTCATTAAATGATTTTGAACTACGTTTGTACCAGTTACAATTAAACTGTTACACTCCGTGGCGTATGATTTATGTGGAATATTACTTATGATAATCATACGCCACCATCTAGTATTTATGTTATGTCAAACAAAAGTGCCTTAAACGTGACAAATTCCCTTATATGATAACTACTAACTTCAAATCGATATTAAATTATTATGGCATGTAACTTCACAAAACGAACGATGCAGAGCTTCTTCTTTTTGGGGCTACTTTCACGTGCGGTTCTCAGAATTGAGTACCAAAATCATGTGTTATACTGTGTAAAACATAGATATATAGTGGCTATTCATTAAGTTTTTCGCTGTTGGCCAAAGTTATATACTTTACAAATAACTTAAGTGATACCATTTAGGTATTCCAGCATAACTAAGATGCCTTATTGAAACCAACAACGTTTTGTAGGTGCAATACCAATAGCCTCCTCTGGCCACCAACACCCTTTCCTACAATATCATGACATGCACCTGATTTTCCCCGACAGCTGGCCCCAGCCAAAACTAATGCCATATCAAAATAAAAAATTCATCTTTTTTTACCATAACATTCAATTTATACTTAATTTGGGAATGGGATCGAGAGAAACTTAGACCAGCCAAACGCGTATCACGTACACATGACAATACTGCAACATAACTATTCACTTGGGTATGGGTGTGTGCGTGTGTTTTGGTGTATGTTTGTTATTGAGTTTGGCAGTAAATCGTTGCCGGATATCGGAAACGGAAATGCATAAATTTGTTATTTGCATTAACTGTAATAAAATCAACTATGGAACTCAAGCAAAGGAATACACTTTGGTGTAATGTTATGTTACGGCATTGCACGCGGCGGATCCGTGACATGACAACGAACACCATTTTAACGACCAAAGCGGTAGGAATGAACACCACACAAGCAAAGTGAATGAAGGAAACCAATCGAAATTCCTCAAGTGCTTTGCCATTGCCACTTGTTCTTTTAAACCCATACCCACAACCACACCAACAGCAACACCATCATGACTTTCACACAGTTTGTTATTCTTCTTCCTGCTTCCGGATTTAACGAATATTAGTTGATTCTTATGTTTAGCAAAGTGTTGCTTTGCATATGAATGAATGAAAGTTTGGCAGGCAGTAAGTACGACTATGGGGGCAAAAAAAAAACGCTAACTTAGCGGAATTGAATGAAATCTCACTTGTGGCCCATGGTTGGCTTGGCTTGGCTTGGTTGGTTGGTTGGTTGGTCTGTTGGTTGATTTGGCTTTGGCTTGACTTGGTTACAGCGGCAGAGGCAGCGTTAGCCTAACACTCTCTAAACGCAATGGCGTGTCAACAACCACATCAACATTATCAGACACAGCCGCCAACGCCACAATTTTAGCGATAAGTATCGGAAATGGCTGAAAGGCATGTAAAATTGGCAAGCGCAAAATTATTTTCTCAATGTTCAACAAATATTTTGTAAAGCGCAACACGATGTGACACGATGGGGTGGCAAGGAAGATATCTGATCTAAGGGGTGGATAGCAGAGTAAAAGAAAAAAAAATGTGAGAGGTAAACATTTTAATAACTACTACAAATTGTTAACAATTTTGCAGTTCATTTCTAAAGATTTTTATCGAATCAAACAGCATGAACAGCAGCAGCGGCAGGAAGAGAGAAAATAAAGCAAAGCGAATGGGGGTTAAGAAAGCCATATGCTCCCGCCTATAAGATGGTACACAACGAACATATACAAGCGCTACACGTACAGCAAGAAATATACACAAAATAGACTCAAAGGACCAATAAGAGCTAACATTTATACTTGTAGTCTAAAGAAAGATGTTGCTAGGTGATAGCATACCCAGGATATGCCTATAGACGGGATATGAAGTATATATAACTTGCCCACCGGCAGATATGCCATGTTTCTGTAAATGTTCTTAGACCAACAATTTTAAAATTTCGACTGCAATATCTACTTCTCCGGTGTTTTGTTTTAACTAGTAATAAGTGGAACCAGAATACAGCCTATATGCAGGATCTGTAGTTAATATAACTTGTCTACAGGCAGGATACGCAATGTTTTGCATAATACTCTAATATTTCTATGAGGTTTGTAATGCATATGTAGAAACGAAAAATCGTAACATTTTAACTGCTATGTTTAAACCGGCAATAAGTGGAAGCACAATGCAGGATTAAGAAACCTCAAATGAACTTGATTGGCTAGCAAATATAATCAAAAAGGATTGAGATGGAGAAATCGGATGGCTACCTGCCTATTCTGTGAACAAGTGTGGGATGCTAAAAATTAAACTCGCATAATGACTGCTAGAGAGGAAGCTATATAAAGCACCAACAAGGAAACAAAACAAGATAGGAAGGCAGAGTGACACAGATGAAACGTTAAGTTGTACCAGTGTAAAGTATTATTATAGTAGCGTCCTGACAATGATCAAATTCTGGTCACAGATATCTAAGCAGAGTGTATTTGGAAGGACAATTTAAGGATAAGGTTCGAATATTCATACCAAATTTCCGTAGTAATAAAGATATTGAAAGTTTCAAATCTAAAACGCTTTTTTAACTTCTGCGTTTATGGTCTTAAGAAGAAAATCTGTAAATATTAGAGTTATGATCAACTTAAAAAATGGAAACATAAAACAATACAAATTGAATATTGAAAGATTTTGAAAAGGTCAACGTTAAGGTAAAATCACCAAAATTCTGTGCGCTGTACAAATTCGATAAATGTATTTTTTTTGGAAAAATTTCGATAAATTAATTTTTTTGGGAATAATTTCGAGATATTATATTATATTTGAGATTACGATAAAATTTTTTGGAAAATATTAAAGCATATTAAATAGGTTTAATATCCTGGAAATGCAGTCCGTACAAGGAAAAATTTTATTTTATTAGTGTTATTAGAACAATTTGCAGTGTTATATTGATAATGTCCTTATATGAACGCCTGAAGGACATAATCGACCACCGCTATGGTCTTGACATCAAATTTGTTCCGTAGCCGGAAAATTAATTATACACAGCAACACCTCCGATGACGGATTAAATGGCCTTCGATGGCTCAGTGGAAGCGACGTAGATTAGCAATCCGAAGATGCCGGATTCGATCCCTGGACGGGGCACTGGTCAATTTGACATCGATGAAAAATAACTTTTCGAGTTCTCTAGCCAACAACCTAGATGCTTCTACTAGCCAAATCAGATTGCGCAAGGACCAAGGAAAAAGGAAAAAATTATTTATTATCACATCTTACAAAAAAAAATCAATAATTAAAAACCAGCAGGCGAAAATGGCGGTAATAACTCACAACAATGTCACAGACCTTGCTTCTGCAAAAAGGAACCAAAAAACCAGAGTTAACAAAAAAAGAACACTGTTCTACAACAAAAAAAATATTTTTCTTTTTCTGGATATCCGAGCATAGTAGGCATCTATTTTCCTTCGTAACGTTTTTCTAAAGTTAGAATGTCTTTGAGGAACCTATCACCTAATCAGTGGACACGTCGCTGCAGCATTCATGGAAGAGATTCAAATAAGAAGGCAAAAAATTAACTTTCAAGGACATGTTGCATCCCAGGTTCACATCAAATATTAAAAGAGAATATCGTAGTAATAATATCGTAGTAATACGGTGATAATTGCAGCCGAACAGGCATGTTGCTGATGTTGCCACCTGTTTCTACTTATTTTCAAATAACTTAAAAACTATGCCTGACAGCAAAATTCTGATTTGAATTTCCCATGTCAAAATCCCTTAGAAACACAAAATGCAACACAAGAAAAAAACCCTTGTTGATCAGTGTAATCGGATTTATTGCCCGATCGAGTGCCAAAAACAACGGATTCAGATTGGTTAGCTTCACATCGACAATAAACGTGATAGTGAGTAAAACAAGATTTTCACATAGAGAATTCCACAAGGCTACACGGATATTACCTGATCATAAGCCAATAAACCAAATAAGTCAAGTGGTAATCGATGGAAGTCATGTCAATAGATACGCATCACCACTTAGTTACAACCAAAATTCGCACAAGATTTAGCAGTACCAATAACGCTCGTAATCAAATGCAATGGATTCGGACATCATAAGGATGCATATCCCCGAGAAATACAGGGAGAGAGAGAGAGGGAGAGAGAGAGAGAGAGACGAAACTCCTCTTTATGCCGAATTAGCAGTTGGAAGATAAGAGAGAGTAAAGATAACGAATATTACAGGGATAGAGGTAATGCCCTAAAGTTATACTAAAAGATACAGAGTAAAGGTTTTGGAGCAGGCTTCACCACCTGTACAGACAAATATGGTCATTTGGTCATGGATAGATAGAGTGTACTGCAAATATGAATGTAATATTTTCGTACTCGAAGGCAGCACAAATGAGTCATCGATGACGAAGTAGATTGTCTACCACGATTGCCGATGGACTGCCGGCGGTTTTATTTTTGAAAATGACTGCGATGATCTTGTAACTTGTACGAACTAGTTACTAAAGAAGATTTGGCAAAAGGAATGCTTGTTCGATTATTAGAATGTGAGTGTTTTATATTCTGTGCATAAGAAATGTGTTACAAGTGTGTCCACCAATTATCGCGGCATCAGCCTTTTTACCATCGCATGTCGAGTGTGTAATGCTAAACGGAATGCCCATATTAAACGAACCTGTTGTCACCTTATCAGTGTGGCTTTAGACATGATAAAACCATGACAGCACATATATTCAAACTTCTACAACTCCTGGAGAAGATTACAATGCTATATTCGACCAGTCCAAGACGAGATGAACTATTATATGCTTTGGCTGAGTTGGCTATCACTGCGTAGCTTATACCAATTGACGGTGACGGACATGAAGTATTCAGTGCAAATAGACCAAAAACCGAAAGAGCCATTTTCAACCAAGCGAGGCTTTAGACAGTGCAAAAGTCTGTCATGAATCTCTATCACGTCGTAATCGAGTTGGCCATGCGAAAAGCATAACTACAGTTAACACGACTGATACCATCTTTAAAAAATATCACATATTGATCGCGTATGCCGATGATATAGATATCATTGGACTGATGAATGTTACTACGGCCTTATCAAGCATTGGGAAGCTCTCAGCAGACGAGGATTTAGTGATAAATGAGCACAAAACCAAGTTATTTGTTTCAAAGAACGTATACAGCTTTAAGTTTGAAGTGCTATATATAATTTTTATACCTTGGCTCGGTCACACATTTAAATAGTAATATCGGCCTGGTAACTCAGAGACGAGTATTGATCTCAAACAGCTGCCACTATGCTCTAAGGAAGCGATTTAATGTGAAAAGCTCCTACAATACCAGATACTAATCCTGCCTTTCTTATTCAGAATTTTGTCAGAATCCTGGGTAATAATTCAATTGGATCAGTGAGTTTTTTGAGTGTTCAAGAAACAAGCTCTCTCTCTACGAACTTAGTTTCAACTATAAAAGACACTGATCCTACCTGATCAACAGCGCAGAATCCTAAGTATTGACTAAAGCGAATCAAGCTGTATACCGTCATCGATATTATATCGAATTGAATTTTAACACGCGAGAGATAAAAAACATAAAAGCTAAATATCTCAAAACTACTAAAATGGAGATGTGACTTTCTCTCTTAGGAGGGCAGTATAGTCTAGCGTGAATGGACCAGGTTAAGGGAATGTTATGCGAACTTGGTGTAACGAATTATCTACAGAGCCCAGTAGATCGAAGGGTTTTAAATTTCTTTTAATGTGCGGAAATTTATGGACTAATATATGGTGTTCCTTGCATGGGAACCATACCCTTATGCACATAAATGTCTTGTGTAACATATTAGGTGATTCAGCACACGAATTTCCAATCGCAGTGACAAATTTATGACAGTTCCTTTGTTTCATTATTGTATCCTTTGTAAAAATTGCTGAACTAAATTGAGACACGGTCTGGCAGATATGATATAATATTTAAAGAAGACATTTGTACTGCGGTATCTGAGATGGTCTCACTCAAGCACTTGCAAATGTCATATAGTGTTACGCTAAATCAGTGCAGGGCACCCTATCGCCTCGGGAATAAATATCGCCGGCAATAATCATGTTTTTCACACAGACTCTATCGGTAATTCACACCATGGGAAAGTATCCCAGTGGCGAAAATCGAAATGAGTAAGAAGGCCTCCTTTATGGGTTCTATAGGCTTCTATTGGATTCGGTATGCCTTCCTCTTCTCCTTTTTTACATTGAATGAGATTTGGGGCAAGGCCTTCCATCGTCGCTTCCCATAAGAAGGCCTTATGAATGGCCTACATATACATGAAAAACAAGAAAGAGCAGATAAAACAGAAAACTATACAGTAAACCCTCTCTTTAGCTTGTGTTTATTCCGCCACCGGGATGTTTTTTGTCTGGCCTGTCCATGGAATGCCCGAAACGGATAAAAAAAATCTTGCGTTCACCATTCGTTATTTGGTAAAACATTAGCAAATAAAAAGTCCTTATGGAAGGCCTGCATTTACAAAGAACTACTATCCATGGAATGCCCGAATCTAATCATTCCTTATTTGGTAAAACATTGGCAAATAAGGACTTGCGTTATATAAGGTTTAATTCCTGGCTCAGTCATCTACATTTTTCTTTCATTGCCGGCCCCCTCGATGTTGTCGACAGTGTCGAGTTCATTGGCATGTCTAGTGCTTCTCAAACTGTGCTTTCGCATTCGTCGATAAACTGTTAGGTGCCGTTTACTGTGAATCGTAAAAAAGAAGGCTTGTTAATTCATGGGGTATAAAGGTAAACTAAGTTCTTTTTTTAATTCGCATATAAAATTGATGATTTTCTTTAACATGAAACATGTAAGAATCTTGAAATAATATTACACATTCAAAAATATGCAACATTACTACCAGATCCTTGTTGCATCTCTACACAATGTTACCAACTGTACTAAAATCTCAACATATTACCTCCACGTATTCCCCATAGTACCCCAATTGAAGACGTCAGCCAACTAAAAAACAACAACTCTACGTCGACAAAGTATCAATTTGTACTTACTGATAGTTTAACAATTCCAATTCAGTTTCAGTTGTTGCACAAATATAATTCGCCCCCAACTACATTTCAGTTCAACTCAACTCAACACAAGTTGGGGGGCCATTCATTACTAATTTTTGAAAATGTCAACAACACTCGAAAGCCTAAAAGATCGATAGCATTGATATTGTTTTGCCCCAGCAAAAGTTTCATGCCAGGCAATTGACCAACAATGACGGCAGAGCGTTTCCATTGATGACCACGATAACATCAACGTTGAGAATGGGCGAGGCGGTACAAGGGGATTACATTTAATAACACAATTGCCAATTGCAAATCGAAAAAGAGAAATCAGTGACACAAAAGCAAACAATTTTCTTCAGTTTGCTCAATTGGCTGGTTTTTTTTTCTTTTTCTCTTTCTTGGTCTTTTGCATTTAGCCATTGAAGAAGTTGATGTCGTCGTAGTCGTCGTCGATTGAATGATACGTCGCGCAAAGAAAAGGTCAATTGAATTGGAAAATTTGGAAAATTACACAAAAATTCTTGGGCAAAGTTGCGTAAAATGTTAACAGAAATGGCGGCGAACGTAAATCTCGAGATGTGCGTGTGTGTGTGAGTATGTATAAAACATTGAAAAATGCTACAAGGAGTCGACATTAGTAACAGGTTAACTAAAGCGATAAGGGAAACAGCGTGTTATGGTTTGATGTGTATAAAAGAGTAACAATTTGTGAAATTGTGAAGAAAAATTGATTTTCAGAAACCAAAGGGTATAATGTAAAACTACTGAGTTAAATCAACTGTTTTAACTGTCCAAAAAGTATTTTAGTATTTTCGATTTATCAATTTTATTTCAATGATCCAACACAGCTTTTAGTGTTACTTTGCAACTCCTAACTTAACTTACTACTTGTTTATTTATTTATACATTTTTACTGTCATATGTCTCTTGTTTATTTGCTATTGTCTCCTATTATTAAACACCAGTACATATTGTCCAAAGTAATATTCGTCCATTTGTAACGTAACTTGAAGATGACAAACATCTTCATCTTGCAATTTACTTAAGACTGTGTGTGTGTGTTTGTGTGTGTCCAGCATTATTGGTCATGCCTGGGGTTTGCATATTTACAAATTACCTTAAACAAGTAACATTTACTTAACACATTCACTTGGTGGCAACCGAAACATTTGTCTCACCATATGGAATTGCTAAACAAATAAACAATTTTGTTCCACAGACACCCACATATCAACAAGGACATAGTCACACACACACACATACACAGAACAAATGCTCCATGCTGTGTATGTTTAAATGTTCACTCGGAAAGGATCTGCTCCGCTAAACCAATTTTGTGGTGTAAATATAGTCAGCCAGCCATCCAGCCAGCCAGCATGTGTAAATTCCTAGTATCTCTACATATTTATATGTGTACCACACACACACACACACAACTCCTACACTTTATCCTAAAAGGATATTGTTTACAAATCTATTCTATAAATGCCGACCTTTTCCAGTGTACGAGTGTATAAAAGATGTTTCTTTAAACACTAGTGTGTACGTGAGTTTGCTGTTACATGCTACTTGCTACCTTTTGTCAGAGTTTTGATGTTTATCTTTTCTAATGTTGTTATCCTGTGTATTGGATACAATACACTCACAATTGCATACAAATGGATATGGGGCTGCTTCTGTGGTGTGTGTTCTTGTTCATTTATTTCAATTGGTGTGTGTGTTTGCGTTAGTGGAAGTAGAAGGGGTGTTCTTATCTATCTATTTTTCAATTACATTTCAGATTTGGAAATTAATTTACAGATATTTTTGTGTAGCAATTTGCTGATCTATTTAGTTGGTTACGGTAATAGCATTGGTGCGTGGTTAATGGAATTATCGCTTGGCGATATTGATAGTCGTGGGTAGTGGAGACATATAGAGGAAGCCTTAAATGTTCACATTTGTAATCGTTATCATTGTGGTGATGATCGCAATTTCTAGATTACTATTGAAATAGAAGACGAATTTTGCCGTTAAAGCAAAAAGTTAAATATTTATTGTTTTTGTTTTTATTCGGTCTGTTAAATTGAACATTGATTTAGAATTTATATCAAGCTCAAGACCAATTATTGAAAGAAGTTTTTTTTTAGCAGAATGATATTCTCATAATGCCCTGGTAGTCTGTACAGCAGTTTCGGATTCAACCACGAATCCTCATCAGCAGACTTTGGTGTAATGATTGCAAACTGTTTATCATGTCTTATGCACCAGAATTCCCAACGAAATGAGAATTCTTTCTTGAGTGCATAGACTTGAAAAACTTTGCAATCATTCACTATGAGAAACTATTTTCTTTACTTCTTTCTAGTTTGTTTATGTTGTTGGTTTCGCAACTAACAGAAATATTTATTGTATGTTGAAATGGTAGGCATAGATATAACAATCTTGGAAGTCTATTTGGAACACCGTTTTTTTTTTTTAAATTACTTGAGAAGCGAATCGAGTCCTTAGATGGAACAACAGATTATGACGCAAAAGAACGAATAAAAATGTAGAAAATACATAGATAAGATGAGGTCTGAAATATCTACAAAAGATAAATAGTCAACGTTATGGATCATAATATGTTAGGACAAAAATATATAGGACTGGTCACAATACTTTTAGAAAGCGCTCGTTCCGAAATGTGATTCAATCACTTTTCATTAAATTTAATATCTTTTTTTCTTAGTATTAGTAATTAATTTTTGTTTGCATCTTATGATGGGCCCATGGGGCCCAGTCTAAGGTATACTTTGGGGAGCTTAGTATTTGTCTATGCGCAAAAAGGAGCTTAATTTGTGATCACTACAAATTACTCAAGAAATCACTTGAATTATATGGGGACATCACTAGGGTGATCAGTTCGGTTTTCAAAAACCGGCTACTCGGTTTTTTCACTCATAAAAACCGTCGGTTTTTTTTAAATCCCTGTTTTTCGAATATCGAATAATCCGGTTATTTTTTGTCGAATCTCGGTTTTTTGGCGTTCGATACTTTTAATTTAAATTCATTCATAATTGTGTTAAATGTGTACTGGTACATGTTTTTTTTTTCCAGCTTCTTCCGGCTTCTGAGACTACAATATGGGAGAAAATATATGATTTCTTCCAAAAAAGATAAGGTTACGAAAAAATTTATTTTCTTAAAGCAGAAAAACCAGCGCTTCTCTATTGTGGTCGATGAATGGTTGGATATATCTTACATAAAATACATAAATGTTACTGTCCGAACACTTGATCCAGAAATCAAAACGTTTAAAACCAATTATCAGTAAATTTATATGAAATTTTAAAAAGACGTAGGTATATCAGAAAGAAGTATTCAAACACTGAATACTCTCATTTTGTATTTAAGTACGAGTAAATTCCCAATTATTGACGCATTTTTAAAATATTCAAGTAAAAATGAAACAAAAGAGTTGGCGTCCATTTTGTATTCACGATTATTTACTGAAGAACATGATTCGTTTACAGATTTAAATGACCAAATTATCGTTGATGCCTCTGAAGATACTATAGAAACAGAACTAAATAAAGCTATAAAAAAATTTCAAAATTCTCAAACTACCATTAAAAATCTACCAACAATTTTCTTTTGGAAGATTTTTTATATATGAATAAGAGCGGCAAAAGGACTAAAACCTTGACAGATTATTAAACGCCTTGAACACAATAAGTCCAACTAGTACATTGAGTGAAAGGCCATTTTCAATGGCAAGTTTTATAAGAACCAAAGCATAAAATAGGTTTACACCCAAGCACTTAAATTGTATCTTATTTTTATAAATGTTATTTTAGGGAAAACTAAAGATTAAATTAAATATATTTATATACAATCAAGCATTTACAAATGAATTGTTATGTTTTGTTTGTCTTTGTTAAAATAACAAACTGATCTCAGTAATGTTTTGCATTGTAGTTATAATTAAACTAAAAGTTTCCTTTTTTAAGTATTTTTGAATTATTTGCTGCTATTTTTCAATGCAATTTTTTTGTCAAAAATTGTGTTTTAATTTTTTATTTGGCATACATTTGAAATCCGGATTATCCGGTTTTTTGTGAATTTCAAAAAAAGCAACCGGTTTTTTTTAAATGCCATTTTTCGAATAATTCGAAAACCGGTTTTCGCAAAAACCCGAATAATTGATCACCCTAGACATCACCATGGAATGGGTGGCCAATGATGGATTTTCATATGGAAATATTTGAATGCGTTTATCTCGTAAACTAAGCGTCTAATCGCAAATACCAATGGTGGAATTTCATTTCGAAAACTTTAAATGCGTTTATCTCGTAAACTAAGCGTCAAATCGCAAAAAGGAGCTTAATTTGAATTATATGGGGATATCACCATGAAATGGGTGGCCAATGGTAGATTTTCATATGGAAATCTTTAAATGCGCTTATCTCGTAAACAAAGCGTCTAATCGCAAAAATGAGCTTAATTTGTGATCACTATCTCGTAAACTAAGCGTCTAATCGCAAAAAGGAGCTTAATTTGTGATCACTATAAATTACTCAAGAAATTACTTGAATTATATGGGGATATCACCATGAAATCGGTGGCCAATGGTAGATTTTCATATGGATATCTTTAAATGCATTTATTTTTCATCTCTGCATATTTGGGTCATTTGTGGCATTTAACAACTGGGGCATTTTTTATAGGGCTCAATTGAGTAATGTGATTTCATATTTTCAATTTGGAAAAACTTTACTATTTTGTAAATATTCATGCAACTGAAATTTCCATATATGCATAACTTGCTTCATAGTTTAATTTGACTTTAATATATTTGATATATATAGCATTACCCCCAAATATAGCATATGCTCAAATCTATAAGCTTTTAAAAATTAAATTTTTTTTCTGTAAAAAAAATAATATTGCCCTAACATGTTATTTCTATTAAACCAAAGGTGAGAATTTCTTCTGGATGTTTTAGGGACCGGCCTCGGCATGATGGTTAAACACGCGACTACCATACTAAACATCTGTGGTTTGATTCCTGTCTCCAGCCATCTATACTTTTCTGTCAATTTCTTTTCTGCTGGCCCCCTTGAAGTTATCGACAGTAACTTCGCAGTAGTGTCGAGTCGATCGACATGTCTAGTAAAAAGCTTCTCAGACAGTGACGTTCGCAATCGTCGATAAACAAGTAGGTGCCGTTAATAGTGAAACCATAATTTCTAAACGGACAACTGGAGGATATTAAATTTGGTCAGTTGATTTATAATAAGAAAACCGAAAAACTTGATATACCCCTATTGGTATCACCCATACAAATGACCGAAATTATTCTCATAGTTCTACATGTACAACTTTTTTTACACTGAATTCAGTTAAATTTCACACTATTTTGACCGGACTCACTGTGCTGCCCTTACTGGTACATCCTATATAAATATGTAAATTTACCGAAAATTAATACTTTTTCAATAATTTTCATAAGAAACTGCACACAATGTTGAAAATAAATTACTTTTAAAATATTGTGTTCATATGTAACACTTAAGAAATCGGGAGGTTTTTTACTGCACTCATTTGCAATGACGATATATATTAAAATTGTTGTTCGAATTAATAATAACAGACTTTTGTTCTAAGTTCTCAAAAAAAAATGGCTTTCATTGTCGGCTCCCCTCGAATGTTGTTGTCCGTAACTTTACAGTAAAAGTGTCGAGTCAATCGGCATGTCTTGTAAAAGCTTCTCAAACAGTGACGTTTGCATTCGTCGATAAACAAGTAGATGCCGTTAGTTGTGAATCGAAAAATAGAAAGCGTGTTAATTCACAACAACGCGAGAAGCTATCCCATACCTCATTCACGGGGTGTAAAGAGAAATTAAGTTTTAAGTTTTCTCAGTTGGTACCGTATAAGACCCTTTCGGTAGCCCCATTTAAAATGACCAATGCACATTTTCATTTATGTTGACAGCTTTACTACATATCTGCAAACGTCTGTCCATATAGCCGAAAGTCCTATACCCAACAGTTTACGCTCCACAAGCATAAGAGAATACTACGTATATAATTTAATTTTAAAATGCGTTTACTTTAATAACTCGACAGTTAAAAAATTTCATATATAGGGTGAGGGTATTTATCAGTCAGTTCACTAGACTAAAATTGTTGTACTGGTTTCTTAATTTAGTCAATATTATGCTAGGTATCAACTCCCACTGTGGGCCGGTCAAAAGAACTGTAGATTACTCTTGCAGGTTTTGGAATACAGGTCAACCGCATGATGGTTGCATGTTTAAACCATAGTGAAGCGGTCGGTCCAAAATCACAAGTGATTTTGTTATTGATACTTTGAACATATTTAATGGGATTGTCCCGACTTTTTAGAGTGGATCTATACCAATGATGACCATTACCGAACGCACGCACACAACAATATAGTGTGCTTGTAAGTGGTCGCACAAGAAGCGTCAGCACTGTCTAGTTGTGCACGGTGAAAATGTTGGGCTCTCCCAACAATCGTTGAACATTGTTTCTCTGTCTGTACTTGTGTCAGATTTTCTGTTGAATGCCAAACAAGCGTGTGTGCGGTGTTGCTTTAATAACTCTGAAGCAGAGACTGACTGCTTTGTATAAACCACAGCTTTCGGGTACGTGTGAATTGCCGATCTGTGTAAAAAAAAAACTATATTTATCGGCTTTTCGGATTTATGGGATGCCTAACACTGCTCTATACAATTGATTGTGAACAAATAACTCTACCTAACAAAAATGAAAGATAAATGTTATTGATAATTTTTTTTTTTTAACAATTATCATGTAAAACTAATGCAGGTCTCGTTCTCTAAATAATTATATTCTGCGAAGTGACTCTGTTGGCATATAACTACTAGATTTAGGTGTAGATTTCCAAACATATATTGAATATAGAATATTGCAATCATTTTATAAGATTATTGTTTCTAACTCACCACCTTTACTTCGTAATAGGTTTATTTTTATTCGATCTGCAAGAAATCCGCAACTCATGTTTCCTAACATAACTAGCTCTTTATGTTCACGATCATTCACAGTGCGTGTTAGTAGAGCATGGAATCGTTTGCCTCTTCATTTGCGAAACTTTTCTTATTCAATCCGAGTTTTCCGACAAAATTACTATATGTTGTCTGGATATCAATTCCGGTAATCTATGTATTTTCTTTATTATTTGTTTTGTTATCGGCATGAGAGTTTTTTGCTATTTCCTTAATTTAATTTTTATTACATGGTTGGGGAACCATATACAATTTATTTTTATACTATTATTTTACATTCAAATAAATTATTATTTTAGAGTTAAATAAATTAATTTTATAGCTAATACCAATATACAAAAAAAAAAAAAAAAAAAAAAAAAAAAATTATACATTTATACTTTTTAAACTTAATTGTATTTTTATGCATTGTACATTATGCTATTGTATCTTACTGTGATGTTATATAATTGGCCTTTTTGGCTTTCTTACATCATCAAAATAAATGAAATGAAATGAAAAAAAAAATGAAATAACTCTTACCTTGTTGTAAGACATGCTATTAATTCTTATTAGGGTCTACTCAATGATAAAATCGTAATACATAAGAGACCACTCTCATAGCTCGATACAAGTCGAAACAACGTAGCAATATGCCTTCAAAAGGGAGGGGATTGAATTTTTCGTGATTCTAAATTATCTTTTTAATTACATAGGCTGGCTAAAACCATTTCTGCTGTGGGTGGCTTAACTACTAGGGACAATACCACCACAAATTGTTTAAGGTTAGATATTGAGCTAACCTGCTATGAGTTACCAACACCAATACTTTTCTGTATTAAGAAAACTTTGTTTGCGACAAATGGCATTGAGATTTTTAAAGTCTGAGAAGACAATAGTTGGGTTTTTAAGCCAAGTGATCTGGGATAGAAAATAGGAGAAATAGCCACACAACTTCCGGTAGCTTCCATGCACAATAACCGTTAACTTTTAGTTGGTGTACCACTTTATTTATCCTGTTATAAAGAATACTTTTTTTCAACCCTTTAGCTGATTCCTATACTAATAACCATATTCCTTAATAAATTTTGATGACCTTAGCTTATGCTATTTGGATTTTTTACGAAAAATGTCTGAATAAAAAATACAAATGACTTAAAGATTTCATTCCTGCCATCATTCCTGTCGAGTCAATCGGCATATCAAACAGCCTACTTTCGGATTTGGCTTTAAACTGTAGGTCCCATTGTGTAAGTATAAAAAGGAGGCGTGTTAACTTACCCAAATGTGAAGAGAAGCTTTTCACATCTCAATTATAAGATGCAAAGAGAAAATTAGTAAGTTATGCATAACCGTCTTATGCACAAATGCTTTATAGCCTATATGGAGTAATACGGAGTCTAAAGTGGTAAAGACTTAGAATTGTAGTCTTAATTATAATGAGTTAAAGGTTTTAAATTAAATTAGAAATCCCAAAGAGTTTCTTATTACCCCTTTCAATTTGTTTATCAAAATCAATGCAGATGATTTTTCGGGTTGGCAGTTTTTCGTCCCTCTCTCAAAAACCAGTCAACTCAATCGTATACAGTTCGTATAGTAGATGACATTTTACAGTTTCCTTCATTTACTATGATAGGTCTCTAAGCTATAATGAGTATTTTTTTGTCTCAAAGTTCCTTGAACAATAAATCAGAGATAAATATAAAAAGTGCAAAAAAGCTAAGCTTAGTCCGAAATTGTATGGACTTTTAATCAGTTCACACATATATAAGACATATATATATATCATTCCATTTTTAAAGTTCGATTGATCGTCATTGTTTCTTAATAAAGATATAACAACATTTGATGACTTCTTTCCTAAGTTGGATAAGGCTGCAGTAAACCAAACTTTTACCAGGAAGGAATTTCCTGCAGGTGGTACCAATCATATGAATTAAAACTTTCTTCAATATCATTGCCATGGTTGTTGTGCAAGGATTGCAGGCCCTCTTTAAATTCTATTAGCTCTTTTGCTAATTTTTACTGAAGCCTGATGGTAAGTTTATTTTTTTATTTATTCATTTCTCTTATGCAAAAGACTTAGTCTTATATTAAGTATATGGTATATTATTTGACAATAGGTTAGTAGTTAATCTAATATATAAAATTCTCGTGTCACGGGGTGCGTGATTGAACTCCTCCGAAATGGCTCGGCCGATGCTCATGAAATTTTGTGAGCATATCGAGTAGGTCTGAGAATCGGCCAACATCTATTTTGCATCTCCCTAAATGTTAAGGGTGGTCCACCATGTATGTAAACCTATCACTTGAGAACGGCTGAAGCGATTTCGATTCCATATTTTAAGGAGATGGTTTGTAAATAAAAAAAATCTACTCCAGGTGGCGTTAGAATGCATGTACCAATTCGACTGAAATTTAGAATTGATATTTGTTTGAACATGAGATAATATTTTATGTACAAATGGACCCGGTAGGTGGCGCTGGGGTGAAATTGTAATGAAAATTTGTTTTTATTTTATCGTTTCGATAATAAAGTTTTGATTACAATATATTTTACTATACAAGTATGAATCGTCGAAATGTGTGTACGCGCACAACTCCGAGCGAATCCACCAAATTTTCAAAAATGATCTCACCTACGAAAAAGTTTATTAAATCTCTTACTATTGAAAATAAATTAGTTAGTGAGGCAAAAGATAGAAGTCCTTCTCAAAAGTGCCGGCGTCAAATGTATTTGTTTGGGTCAGAGAAATAAAATGGATGCAGATAAAAATATATTGGTCAAAATTTTATTTTTGAGAAGTAGACGAAATACGCGTTGCCAATGGTTTTTATCTACATAGCAATAAAATTCAATGTAAAAATAGTAATTGACACTACAGATATGTAGATGCAGACCAACCTTTTGCATTCGACAAGTGGTCAGAAGGGCGTGCCATATGATGTTTTAGCCTCAGAGCTACAAAAATTGAGGCTACAAAAGTACTTTGCAGTGAAGATGTAAATATACAAACGATATGTGTATTTTCGATCAGTATGAGAGGTGGCGTGCCGCAAATGTATTTAAGTCGTAACGAAATAGATTTGGTAGTATTTAGCACTACTGGATCTGAGATCAAAGAGCGCATAGCAAAATTTTTGTTTTGTTTTCCATATCTTTCTTTCTAATAATTATATTTATTCCGGTGTTTGTCACTAAGCTTATCCTTAACGGCGTGACCGAAGTCAATGCAATTGTTTGTGATTAAAAAAATGGGTCTGATTAGATCTGAAAAACTTGTGTTGTCTGTTTCCAAAAATTAGAACGAGTAGTGATAATAGAATATAACCTGCACTTGGATATATAAAACATTTTAAATTAAATTTTTGACTAAGGCCTTCCTTATCACCAACTTAGTGTAATCCTAAAACAAACATTTAACGTTTGAGTTTCAGATAAAATATGGTAAGTGTGTATAAGACTTCAGCTCATAGACCACTTTCCCTAAGGACATATTTTATTTGTGTTCATAGCGCTCGGTACAACTGTTACTTTAATAAATAACTTTGCAGGCAAGACGAAGATTGCCGGGCCAGCTAGTAAAATATAACAAAATGATACATGTAAAATTAAGTTAATAAGGTTGTCATTGATATATATTGCATAATAGGTTGTTGGCAATTAAACTTAAAAAAAAATTTTAATCATTTCACAATTGCATTTAAGCCTGATCGGGATATATGTATAACTCAGTCGCGACTTTTCGTAATATTTGCACTATCTTACAGATTTTAAAAATACAATTTATTTTTGCATAATTTTCCATTATTAAAAACCACAAAACTTTAGCTTTAATATCATTTATATTTAAACAAAAGACTAAATATTCAATTGAAAGAATTGACAGCGCCGTCAAAAAAAAAAAAAAAATAATGCAGACTGTAGAGTGTATATTTGTTAACATCGATAGCGCATTCTTCCTAAGAATAGTAAAAATATGGAATTACAATTTACGTTAATGTTACTGAAAGGCAAAGACAGGATATTTTCAATGAGATGGTAATATTCACATTTTTTTCTGATTGGCTATGTAGATATTTTACAATATTTAAAAAATATTTACAAAATGGTTTCAGAGCGTTTTAGGGAATTTTAATAATTGCACACAAATGTTTGCCATCAACAATTCTTATGTAGTAAATTGTTATAACCGTATACAATTTTCTTTTGACAATTCGCTAAGAAAAATTAACATTATTCCACATACACAACAGTCTTGATATTTAGAATTTTTGCATAGCATTGATGTTTTTTATTGCTCATTTTACTAGTTTTATAAAATTTACCATATCACTTTTTCTAAAAAAACACTTTTTACTAAAACCATTTTAAAATGTTAATCACACTGGTTAATTAACTTTTGCCCTTCACTGTATGCCGATCCTCAGTTAATTTCAACGGCGGCTGGTCTTCCCTGAGCTAAACACAAAATTCCACTGCAAATCACCACAAAGATCTGCAAGTCATCACTTTAAAAATATGTTCACATACAATATATATAAAATCCAACAATTCCAGACATGCAATCATTTTCATTTTAACCAACTCAGCGAAATGAAACATCTGAAACATAATGCAGACGGAAATTAACAAAGATTATACAAAACAAACGATGAATTCTTTAGTTTTTCTGAGTTTTTTTGCGTTTTGTTTTATGTGTGTAGAGTTGAGCAAACAAACCTTTGTTGTGCGTACTACGAGTATGACATCAAAGGCAAAAAGAAATAGTTATCATTACATATTTGAAATGTGCACGAGGCACGAGATGACAAAAAAAGAGGGGAAATACAGAGTTAAAATGAACCCCTGGGGTTCATCGTACGACGACGTTACACGATTGGATAACGAGATAAAACGATGTGACAGCACGACTGCAAACGAGTGCATTACACAAGCAGGAAAAGCTTTAAGGACTTCCGGTAAGCGTTAGGTCTCTGCCATTGAGAAAAGCTTTGTGGCGGCGAGTAAATAAGAGTAACGAAAGCTTTTACTAACACAAAGAGTACACTGAGAGAACTGAGAGTGAGTGTATAAGATGCGCAGCATCCTCTCTTACCGAATGCAAAGGAGAGCCAAGAGACTGCTGTTATTTCTGGCTCACAATCAGAGAGCTGAGAGCAGGAGCACCCGCACTTGAGTGTTTCTTTTTTTTCCCTAACGTACGGCTTTTGCATTGTAAGGATGCTGTAGTATTGCATAGTTGGATGAACTTTATGTGTTTACAGCATCATTTCGTTGGTGGGGGCGCACGACGACCAGCAGCGGGACGAGTGCGAGTGCGAATTTTCCTGGTCGTTGCAACCCTTAAAGTGCATTTTTTCCTTTTTGCCCATTTCGCAGACTGTGTGCGGCGGTGTTCATTTTTGCAAATATAATGTAAACGTTCTTTTACACCTTCTTCTTCGTCGTTTTTTTTTTGCATATCCCCACCCGGAAAATTCATCGCTTGCGCTTGTGGACCGGTATAAAAACCCCTCGCACAACTAAACCATTCTCAGAAGTTTACCAACCGTACGTCCAGACACTTTTGCTGTGCGTATCGGCTGCCAGTGGCCACAACCGTAAAAAGCGGCTGCCAACTGACACAGAGTCGCAGTGACAGAGACTGAGTTTGTGTGTGTTCGAGATGACAAGTGCAAATAAACAAAACCAACGTGTGTGTGAGTGTCTATGAGTGTGACGGCGGCTACTCAAGAAATAAAAGTAATCAACAAAAAAAAAAAGAACCATTAAATAAATAGTTATAATTAATTAATTCATTGAAATGATTAACGAGTATCAAAACATGAATGAATTGAAAGTGTTCAAACTGCACAGTGTGCTGAAACCACAACGACATAATAAAAGGCGGCTGAATGTGAGTGCACATCATCTGGTTATGCTCAATGTTTAGTTAAGCCCCCGACCGCCTTACAATCATTGCCCTAAAGGTGAGGTGGTTTGTAGGGAGGTGTTGAGTTGCTGCTGTTCATAGTGGGAGGGTGGGTATAATTTTGTTTGCTATTACATTAATTAATTTATGCTTTGCAATCCTTTGCATCTTGTGCCAAATGCCCATGAGGTCAAATGCATATGTTGCCACTTTGCTGTGCAGCAATGGCTTACGAGTGCGTGCAGGCATGTGTGCATGTGTGTGAGTGGTTTTGTTGTTGTTGTTACACATGGCATTATTTAATTTGGTTTATTTATTGTTCGATCTCAAACACACATTCATTTCCAACAAAACACACTGAAACCAGTGAACCAGCCAGCAATAAACCAACCAACCAGTCAGCCAAACCATACAAACGAACGACCGACCGACAAACGAAACACACATTCCATTTCCCTGATTTAATGTGATATCTCTATGGCCAGTCATCCCTACTGTTAGCCATGTGCCAAGAAGGCAGCCCTTTCTCCTTCAATGCTATCTATGTCTATGTCCAGCTGAAGAGTAGTGATAATGCCAGCCAGCTAGCCAGTGTTTTTTGTGCTTTTAATAAGTATAGTCCTTCCTTTTTGGTTATCCCGTTGCTGCGGGTATTGGTAAAATGTAAATTTTGTTCATATTCCCACTGTTGCTGCAGCTGGCATAGTCACACATTTGTGTTGCCCGTTTGATACAGTGGTTAGAAGGGGTCGATTGGGGCTGGTCATTTATACGTATGTTGCAGTGCTATAGCTCCATTATGGTGGAATGTTATGGCAACATTCGTAGATTTTGATTACATTTACTTACATATTTTCCCTTAACACCCCATGAGTGAGATATGGCAGAGCTTCCCGCATTATTATGAGATAAAACGCATCTCTTCTTTAGACTCACACAACGGAACTTACAGTTTAACGTATAATTGGAACGTCAGCTATTTAGTAAAAGTTTACTACATAAGCCGATTGATCCGACCCTACTGCGGAGTTGACTTCGACAAGATCAAGCGGCCTTCGATAAAAGAAATATAGAAGACTATGTCTTGAATCTAACTCTGGGCTACTGCATGATATCGAGGGCTATAACCAGTGTGCCAGATTTTGATTATAGCATGTTTTAAAGCCTTTTCGATCAATGAAAAATATAAAACAGCTTAAACCTGGGATCTCATAACTGCTTCCGTCTAAAGGCCTTGAACGTCTAATAGGCTAAAAACTTACAATAATTTCCGATCCGTCACACAAAGTTTTGAAATCAGAAAACCCAAAACAGTTTACTATTACGTCTATCAATTTATAAATGGGATTTAATGAAAATTACTCTTTGGGTTGATACTTTTTAATATGCCTCAACGCAATTTCGGACCGTACACAGTTCTTACATCTCATGATACTTAAGGATAATCTCCACTTACTATTAAAGGTTTTTAAAATAGAAGGAAGATTTTTTAGTCTCGAAATTCCTTGAATTGCAAATCCGAGGCAGATATATAAAGAGTTAAGCTCTTACATTTATCCTGGAAATGAGTCAGCTTGTAACAATAACTTCCTTGATATCTTTACCTATGTTTCATCACAATAACGCAACTGTGATACCTAAAAAGATTCATTCCTACAAACTGATAGTTTTACATAGATTAATCGTTCTTTGTTTCCACCCTTTCTCTTTTGTTGACTTCCTAATGCCGGAGAAGGCTGCAGTAATATAATCAATGGTTACACAATTTGTTGCAGATGGCATCCCTTAACATCTTTCCAATGGTTATATTGTAGTCCACGTTATTGTATAATGGTTCAGTATCGCTTTTGGTAATCTTTACTGAATCTGCTAGTACTGACCAGCTCGAAAACTAACTGAAAAAAGTTTTAGATTTTCCTTAAACTAGAACAAACACTGGCTTTAAAAGTTGATATTTAGTTAAATTTACAAACCTTAAGGTAAATTACGGCCGGACTCGAAATAAGACTAAAAATAAAAATTGAATTAAAAACGACTAAAAAAAAATTATGCAAAAGAAGTTTTAGAATATTTCCTATGCTAAAAATAAAACTGGTAAATTAAATTCACTTTAAAATATCCTACAATGAATCTATATTTTGAAAAAAAAATAAAAGTTACGAAAGATTCGGATTTATTCAAAATTTTCTTTAAACTTTTCACTTCCAATATATATATCCAATATATCAGGACGAAAATTTCTAAATGCTCCTCACCGACGGGCCCATAATTTACTGACTGTCAGTCTAACTATATTTATCTATATTTACAACGCCTGACAGAGAATATTCTACAAACAAATCAAGATTTTCTGAATATGTCAATTAAAATATTTTAGAAACAGATTTTGGAAAATATTCATATTTTCAAAATTATATTCATTTTTTCAAAACTAATTTTTAGCTAAATCATGTCAAATATTTTAAATTTTTAAAAATATAATAATTTAATAATTTAAGATGATTCTAAGTAGCTGACAGAATTTCGATATATTTAAGATGTCATCGCTCACATTCAAAATAGTAAAACACAATACATAATGTGGAGAAATAAAATCTTTTTGGTCCAAATACACCCATGGATTAAGGAACGGTTTAAAATAATTCAGTATTATGCACATTGTTACAATGAAATAAATTACGAAAAATATTCAAAAAATGACAAATATCTAAAATCTTAGGCTTATACCAAATATGAAGTCTCATATGTCTTCAAGGGCTTATATATAGTTCGAAATTATGAAAATATGCAACAACAAAATAATAAAGTATAATATTTATTTTTCTTATTTTTAGATCTAGTTAAGATTTTTTAAATTTATTTACATTGTGTTAGTCGAAAAAAATAACGTGTTCGGTCTTGTACACGACGGATTCGAGGAATCGAACTGCATCGTTAGTTTTTTGAGTTATCATGAGCCCTTCATACAAAAATGTTTTTTTTTAAGTTTTTTTTTTACTCAGAGAAGTGTTTTAAAAGGTAACAATGATTTTAAACGAGCAATTGTTAAGTTTTCGGATATGATAGACTTATTGAAAACAACTTGACTCCGACGGTTTATCCGAAACCCCAACAAAAGGTCGCCGAAAATCGCTTTAACCTATTAACACCCTACACCTGTGTAAAAATAGTTTTAAAAATTATCATGACCACTTTATACATTTTTTTAAAATATTTTTAATCACGCGTAGAGTTTTAAGAGCTTAAATCATAGACTAGAATTGCATATAACATTGGTTTCCTATATGCAATTTAGAAAAGATTCATATTTATCGAACCATTGTAACCGATCAATGTAACTTATTGCAACTTAAGTTTCAAATGAATATAAATTCGAAATGTTTTCTTCGACCATAAAAATGTCATGCAACATTTTTCTCTATAGCATACAATTACTTAAAAAAAACTTAATTTCCCTTTGCACCCCATGAATGAGGTATGGGATAGCTTCTCGCGTTGTTGTGTTGCTGTCGACAACATCGAGGGGGCTGCCTATGAAAGAAATGTAGATGACTAAGACAGGAATTGTAATATGGATCTTCTGCATGATAGTAATAGTCAGGTCTTCTAACCAACTATATATTAATAGAATACTGTTAAATTCTGAACAAGTTTGTCTTAAAAAATTTACGACGAATAGATAGTACAACATTTTCAATACTTAGAAGGTGTTGTACGCTTTGAATGCCGCCCAAATTTGTGCTTCAAACTCACAACAACAAAAATTTGATGTGCGTAAAATGAGAACTTTCGGATGAAGCCCAAAATTTTCTTTCTAATATTTTTAATATTTTCGGCACAAACAAAACCACAGAAAATATAGAAAAAAAATATGGACTGCACTTATGCGATGAAAACAAATCATATCTGAAGAAAATCTATTGATAGACGTAGAAGATGCAAGCTATTATATATTGTCGCTACATACAATATTTTGTTGATTTCAATCACCTGTCGCATGATGGTAGGAACACGCGGATAACCTGGGTACGTGACCTGTCACAGTCATATACATTTATGATCGGCGGTACCCTCGATGTTGTCGACAGTAACTTCTGAAAAGTCAGTTATATAGCATGTCTAGTAGTTTTTCCTAAAAAGGATGTAGTGATGAGATCTTAATTGAATTTCAGGACTTTTGCATAGGATGGAGTCTTGTCTGCATGTTTGGGTAAGTTTGGATAAGTCTTAACCAATTAAAAAACAATAGATACTGTGGTCCAAGATATAACACACAATAGTATGGATATAAAGTACATGTGGTCAGATTGAAGCAAAATCTAACGAAACTATTTTCGTTTGAACTATGAATGACATTAATTTAAATGATATAGTTCTTTTTTTTAATATTAGTTCCACAGCATGTTCTGCTGGTTTGTGTGAGATGATAATTTTTAAGATGTAATTGTGGCTAGTATTTAATTTGATTTTGTTGCCCTTAAGATTTTATTAATTCATCATATGCTTAATCGCTTTTAAAATAACAACCCTCCTATGTGTCTGCTATTCGATAGAATTATATCTCAGCTTAATGAGAAATGTACTCCAAAAAATTGCAACTGTAGAAGATTACTGGAAAATGCTTTCGAGTTCTGAATTTCGACAGCAAAGACTCATTTTTGCGAAATCATATTTAAATCCGAAAAAATGTATGCACATATCCGAAATTTTGCATTCGAAACTTAAAGGTTGGTGTTGTCAAGACACAACACCCAAACAATTCAACAATATCGCAATAAAAATTAAATTTTCAAATAAAATACCTTCGGGAAATGAGGTATCAATTGTCTTAAAGCATAATTAGGGATACATTTGTTTAAGGACTGCAACTACTAAAGGGGCTCCTCACGGTCTGTTTCAAAACACAATGGGACAGTTAGGTGTCAATTTACAGCGGCCAACCCTATATAAAACGCACCGGTTCTCTACATACAAAAGTTCTGAAACAACGACCGGTTCATGTACCCCAGGGAACTGGTACCGTGACTGGTGCTTTACTGTCTCATTTTCCCTAAGGATGAAATTAGGCTTTGAGTATAAATAATATAAATACCTTATAATAACCCTTAATATATTGGATTTAACAAAATTTTATGTACATTTACCTCAATTTGATTCCGAATCAATTACACTTGTTTAATTATCCAACTCTCAAAGTTTGTGTTTAGTGTTGACAACTATAAATTTTCGGAATAATTTCATGATAACTTGGAGTGTTAGTAATACGAAAACATATATACTTTCTACAATCTTTTATTTAAAATTTTTAATTTAGGCTCGAATTTTTTTGGGTTTCATCACAAAACAAACTAAGGTACATTTTGGGAGGGTGGACCGAAGATCCTTTTTTTGGCCCCATACATAATGAGTCGCTCTAATGTATATGTCTGTAGCAAGTTTGCTTGCCAGAAGTTCTGCCAAAATACCTTTTTGGTCCTGCGGTAATTAGTTGTACAAAATTGCAAAGCCACATAGCTTGCGCGTATTAACAGTGGCATCGCTCTTAGTTGCAATGTGGGTTTTATTTATTGCAAGCATGTCATGAGGCCCATGGTCATAAGGTCCATGGGCGCGAGAAAAAGTGTCATATAGTCTATGGACAAGTATTGCGACATAATGTCTATGAACCAATGAGGCGGGGCCCATCCAAGGACCTTATGATCATTAACGTTAAGACATCCACAGATTTATTTTGGCAAAATATTCTCTTGCTGAATTAAAGTAGTATCTTAGGTCCTAAAAGGACATAAAGGTCCTATAAGGACATAAAATCAAATTGGGTAAAAGATACTAACATAGGCTAAATTGGGACCATTCGTGGCATAGTGGTTAGAACACGTGACTATCATGCGGGTGATCACAGGTTCAACCAAAGGCTCCAGTCATCTTAAAAAAAAATAAATTATTTCATTGCCGGTCCCCTCAATGTTGTTGAAAGCAACTTTCCAGGACAAGTGTCGATTCAATCGGCATGTGTTGTAAAAGCTTCTCAAACAGTGACGTTCGAATTCGTCAATAAACAAGTAGGTGCCGTTTTTTGTGAGTCTAAAATGGAAAGAGTGTTAATTTACAACAACGCTAGAAGTTATCCCATGTAAAGGGAAAATTAAGTAAGTAAACATGGGCTTGCCATCGCAAATAGGCTAATATTTTATGATGACACTATTCACTACTTCGGACTTAGTGGTCCATACCCCATAGACGGAAATCATGAAAAGGAAATCTTTCCTTTAATAGGCTTCGTTAGAATCCGGTAGGTCTTTCTAGACATTACCGACTCCTTTTCTATTAACATTGCTTTTAGATTGGGAAGCCTATACAAAACCCTATGGAAAGCCTGCATATACATGAGAAAAGAAGGACTAGCATGTAATATAAAAAAACTATGCAATGCATCCTCAAATTACTAAGTTTTATTGAGATCGCACTGGTTTTTTTTATATATTTCTAAAATCTATATTTCTTACGACTTAATCTATATGACTTATGTTTTTATCTAGCGACAGTAAATGTCGCTTTGAACTCATTGCTCATCTAGCCTATTTGAAGATGCATTCGAATTGTGTGATTGAAACTAATGATATACTGTTTTAAGAAAAACACACCAACACCATTTTTGATGCCTTTTCTTTTTTTAAAAAAAAGAGAGGAGTAGCAATGATCTATGAATACTCACACAAACACCTTTCTCTTGCCTTCTTATTTACATACCTTACACAGGTCTGTGAAAGGGAAGGGAGCTTGGAATAACATTAACCGTGACCATTGCCAAATAAGGACTTTTGCATGCGTTTTATAACGAAACCTTTTCAAATTCCGCCGCAGGGAAGTAATGGAAATAAGTTGCAATCATGATCAGATTCACCAAAAAATATGTAAAAAGTTCAATATTTTTTATATTATTTTGGTATCTTTGGACCTCTTTCAAAACTCAAAGCAAAGGAATCATTAGGATCGATTATAAATACAGTAAATCCTGTTCGAATAAGGAAGTTTTTAAAAAGTACTTTCATAATAAGTAAATTTCATTGTTTTTTTACTTGTCTAACTGCATGATAATTTGAAAGTTGTAAAACGTTCCACAGGCTTAATTTATGAATCAAAATAACTAGACAAAAGACAATATATGCTAATCGAATGATCAGAATTAATTGATAGTAGTAACATATGTATATTATTCCGGTACAAATTTTACTACCAAATCACTTCCTATCCCTTTCACACCACTGTGTTTTAAACACATTTACGCGCCGCTTAAAGCGTGCAAATGAACAACAGCGAAGGCGACGACGAAAAAAAATTGCACACCAGAGTGTTCAGTTTGTCATGTTGCTAAATGTTTTTATAATCCCCGATAACACAATCATTTTATCACATTTACAATTTGCAATTTTGCATGCAAAGTTGTTGCCGTTGTTGCTGTTGTCGACGCTGCTGTTTTGTATTATTTCGTTTTTTTGCTGCTTTAAGTCGAACTCTTTACAAAGTTGTAGTTGCTATATCCTCTGGTTGTTTTATCATCAAATTTACATAATTCGCAAGGATTTTTTTTTGGTGCGTGAATGCTGTTATTGCCAACCTCTCTCTCTCTCTACACTGCCCGCCCTGAACCGCCTCTCTTTGTCAGCCCCTTAATATAATCGCACGCTCAGTTTGAACAATTTTCAATTAATTGTGTTTTTATTAAATAAATAAATATTATAGTTAAAGGTAATGCGGCAGCAACAGAGGCGAGAAAACAACAATCAACAGAAGAAAAAAACAAATTACAAAAAAAAAAAATTTAAATACAAATAGAAACAAAACCACCAATTGTACAAAAACGAAAAAAAAGGGCAACACAGCTGAAAAACTTGCAAATGCGAAAAACCAACAACAAGCACAAAAAAACAAGCGATAGTAAACCAAAGGAAAAACAATTTTCATGTAATTAATTGTTGTATTAAAGAACCGTTTACATAACCTATAATTACCCTAATTGTGTATACATGCGAGTGTGTGCTAGTGTGTGTGCGTGAGAGAGTAAACGTTGTAAGAGTACACAAATGCTGTTAACACATGCACACATACAACGGCATGTGCTGCTTGGGGATAGTTGCGGTCGCTTTTACCCAACGATATATGTCCTTTGGTGTGATACATATATATCAACACTTGATGATGGCTCAACAAAGGGCACCACCACCTACCGATATTTAAGGTAAGTTGGTGTTAGTAACGTAGTAATTTATTTGTTAATTCATGGTTAATATTAGTATACAACAACAATAAATGATTAATAGGGTTAAACGGGGAATTGCATAATAAAATCGACATTTAAATTGTTTTCCATGGAGAGTAGAAAAAACAAACACACACACACACAACAAATGTTAGGTTTTTATTATGTTTGTAATTAATAGTTAGGTTTTTTACGTTGTTGCTAGATTTGGTCAATTTATTTTCTTGTTTTTTTTTTGTTTTTGTTCTGGTGGAAAAAGTTAATCAAGTTAATATTTTTTTAGGATCATGTTGCTAATTGGCCACAATTGAGTTGAGGAAATCGGAGAAAGTATTTTTTGTGTGCATCTCATGAAGTTGCGTGGAAATTGTTAGAGTTGTATGTATGTTGATGGTTTTTTTCACATCACAGATTCTAATACTTTGGATAACACAGTACAACATTTTTTAGTTCATTGATTTGGGACTTAATTCTGAGAATTGCACGTGAAAGTAGCCCCAAAAAGAGGAAGTTCTGCATCATTCGTTTTGTCAAGAGTCATGCCATAATAATTTAATATCGATTTGAAGTTAATAAGTATCGTATAGAGATCATGTTGCTAATTGGCCGCAATTGAGTTGAGGAAATCGGGGAAAGTATTTTTTGTGTGCGATTTGTGAGTTATATGTATGTTGATGGTTTTTTTCACATCACAGATTCTAATACTTTGGATAACACAGTACATCATTTTTTAGCTCATTGAGTGAAAGTAGCCCCAAAAAAAGGAAGTTCTGCATCATTCGTTTTGTCAAGAGTCATGCCATAATAATTAAATATCGATTTGAAGTTAATAAGTATCGTATAGGGGAATTTGTCACGTATTAGGCTCTTTCGATTGACATAACTGGAGAACCACTAGTCCGATTTGGCTGAAACAAATTTAAAACCAGTAAGAAAGTTTCAGTCGGCCCACCCTCAGTAAAACGAAATTTTTTTTATTATATTGATATTATTACTCGATTTTTTAAAGTGGGCGGAGTGGTATATTTATATGGCAGGTACCAGAAGGGGCGTCGCACAGTGGCATTTCGGCGGAAAAAATAGGGTTTTTCAACTTTCTAATTTCAAAATTTTAATGATTTGGTTTTGTAAAGAAATATTTGGATTAGAAAAATTCAGCAAGGTTTTTTTTTGAAAAGTGAAATTTTGTAGTTAAATACAGAAATCAATGGAAATTTATTCAATGAAAGTAGATTTAAATTATTGTCCAAATAAAGAACTTTTTTTGTGTGTCAGTTATAAACTGGCTTTTGTTTAAATTATTGAAGTTGGAGAAGTTAACTAATTATTATAATTTATCAAAAATTATACTAAAAAATATCAACTTTTCTCTTTTTGACTGAAAATAAAATTTATGAGCTTTGCCTTGCTTAGCCCTTTAACTATAAAAAAATGAAAGGTTCGAGTCTGTACTTTTAGTAACATCGATTTTAATGCATGCATTTGTGCGATATTTTCGGTGTATTTGAAGACTAATATCTTTCGCGGAGGGTTGTTGGGGATATTCTCTTCTTTTGTATGGAGACAACACATGTTTAACTTTGAAATTTTTATATGATTCTAGACAGGGAAGAAAAACACCTAAAATCTACAACTTTCAATGGGCGTGAAATCTTAAGTAGGCGTGGCATCCCCAAAATGTTTAATATTTTTTCATAAGGAGAACTCAAAGTGTCCCGAATTTCAAGTCCTTAGGTCCAAAAATAAACATTTTAGCAAGTGTAGTTATATGGGAGGTGGGTGTGGCAGTGGGCGGTTTTCCAAGATTTTTTAAAATTTTCTTAATTTAGCCCAGAGAAGTGTTTCTGCAAAATACGACCACTCCATCTATTTTTTTTCCAAGAAATGTATGGGGCGGTGCCACTGTGCGTCGCTAGACTTCCAATTTTTTCTCCAATACTTTTTCCTGTTATAACTTAACAAAATATAGAATTTGGGCACGATCGTGTCGAGTGTATTGATATTATTACTCCATCTCTAAAGTGGGCGGAAAGGTACTTGTATATGGGAGGTACCAGAAGGGGCGTGGCTACACCTCAAATTTTTTCCAAAACTTTACCCTGTTATAGCTTTACTAAGTATAGATCCCGTTGGGTGTATTGATATTAATATTCAATGTCTAAAGTGGGCGAAATAATGTATTTGTATGGGAGGTACCAGAAGGGGCGGGACATGTAGCCCATTTGCAATACCGTTAGTAATTTTGGGGAAATATTAACTCGTGCAAAATTTCAAAACATTTGTTTGCGTTTTTCGGAAGTTATCGTGCGCACCAGCCGGACAGCCAGACAGACGGACATGGCTCAAGCGGGTTAAAAAGTCATGAATCGAATTTGGTTCAAAGAAACCTAGGGTCTAAAGTGACTCCTTCTATGGGGAGTCTGATATCTCGGGTACGGATAAAGATATAGAAAATATGCACATATACTTTTTTATAGACTTTGACTTGATATAAGGTAAACTGTAGAAATATATTGTAGTTCGCTACAACATACTTCGTAAAGCAATTTAAACATTTTTTGTTCAAAAATCAAATATCTCGATATCTAAGAGATATTGTAAGTTCAAACATAAGCTTTTATAGGTCGTCACTTTACCTACTCAACGGCATAATACTAGTTCATCTATCTAAAACAGGAAATTATTCAGCGGCAATAAACTGATTTCAACACAAAAGTCGAACTTTGACCTCTTTGCGGCACACTCTAACGTCTAACTATCGATGCGAAATTTCGCACATCATATTGATAATTTTGTAAATAACAAATGGAAGGTGGACCTTTTTTAACGAAATTCCCAAAAATCCCATATAAGGAACACCCTAACCTTCATCCCTAAGGGTGATGGTATAAAAATTAAGAATTACAATTCCTTTAATCTGTTCATTTTAAACTGAGTTTATTGTGTAGCAGTTACAAATAAAACTGTTGTACTCCGTGACGTATGAATTACATGGAATATTACTTATGATAATTATACGCCACCATATAACAATATAACAAAAGAAATGTAGGCAAACGTTATATAAACAGATTAAAGGAAATGTAATTCTTAATTTTTTAAAATTTGTTCTAATGTTTCTCGAGTTATGTCAAACAAAAGAGCCTAAGACGTGACAAATTCTCCTATACGATACTTACTTACTTCAAATCGATATTAAATTATTATGGCATGTAACTTGACAAAACGAATGATGCACAACTTTTTCTTTTCGTGGCTACTTTTACATGCAGTTCTCAGAATTAAGTCCCAAAATCAAGTGTAGTACTGTGTAAGTTAATAAGTGATGGGCAGGACTTAACTTGGCATGACATGATTATATGTGAAATTTTCAATTTTTGTTTCTATGTCAGTTTTTTGTATTTTGGATAAGTTAAAAGTTTATGTCCTTGCCTTACTATGGCATAGAGCCACACAAGTACATTTTTGCATCTTCTTAATTTTCTAGGAAAATTGAGGACTTAACCACTCTCTACAATTATATTTAGACCTTCCACAATCTGAAATATAACGGTCATCATATTTTAAATCACTTTCAAGATGGTGGTTTGCATGTCCATTCCAATTTACTTCTGCATAACTGACCCAGCCAATAATAACTTAGTGCACTACACCACATACTGACAATCATATTGAAATCCTCTTCCATTGCTGCAAACATTAAATTCCGTTTTAAACCATAAAAGGTATTAAACGCCACCTGATGACCTCATTGTGTGTTTAACCAAACTTATTGATGGCACTCACACACTCTGCACCTTTAACGATAAGCCAATTATATGTGGTTACACTTGAGCTTTACACTTATCAGGCAAAACCTCAATGGTACGGCACACCAAGTGTCATTATCCTCTCACTAACACCCATACACCTATTAGCCTGCTCTTGGGCTATCACTTAACTACTGTTAATACGCTCCGCTTTATCTTCTTTTGTATTATAATTATTTGAATGTAATCATTAATTTAAAATCTATATAAAATGGAATTTAATTGAAATTGTCCTTTGCCAGAAACGCATACTATGTGTGCGTATGTACTCTACTTACATACCTACAATTGAGCATAAAATTCATATTAAAATTTTCTCTTACACATTTGTGGTTTTGAATTAAATGTAAACGTTGGACGTTTGACTGTGCAAAATGTTATGGTTATAATCATAAATATTATGCCTGTGTGTGTGTCTGTGTGTTGTGTTTAATGTAATTATAACATTTATGAGTTTTTGTTGTTGTTGTGTTTGTAGTAACATAACTAAATGTTTTTCATACTGTTGGTATGTATGTATTTCTATATTTTTGTGTTTCGTTATCGCCAAACACCCGCAGTTTTCAGCATAAATTGTAAAACAATTATTTTCCTAGTATTTGTAACGATATGAAATTAGAGGCTTATGGTGAAATTTAATTAGAAAAATATGTAATCGGATATATAATTGTTGACATGTGAAATTTTGCATTTAGATATGAGCGGAAATGAAAAGTTTTTCGGTCGATTGAATTGAATGAAGTGGAAATGGAATACATAGTTCGCTTTAGGGTCACCAGACTTTTTTCGACGTATGAATAATGCGAACAATTAAAATTGGTCATACGTTATACAAATTGGAACTTATAAAATACGGTGCGATTCATTTAGAACTTTTTTGTTTAACTGTTAAAAAAAAACACTTTAAATAGTCTTAAATGGCAGAATATTGTTTGTTACCCGATGTGGCCGTTTAACATATTAGTCATTTAAAGAACTCTTTGACATATTTTGAACTTATATTGATATTGTTACTTGGTCGCTATTCACACAGTGCCTTTAAGAAAGACAAAATGATTAGTAAAAATTAGAGACAACGATTTGTGAGCACTCCAAAAAGAATTTTCATGTTGGTCAGGACAGAATTTTCATGTTTGTAGAACAAATGAAAGTTCTAAAGCCCATCTTAAGGTCCTTTTCTGACTTTTCTCAAAAAAAAAAAATTACGTTAAGGACACGTAAGGATTTAATGAAAGAGAGTATAAATGTACCACAGAATTTTCATGTTTTTAGAGCAAATAAAAGTTCAAAAGCCCATCTTAAGGTACTTTTCTGACTTTTCTCAAAAAAAAAAAAAAAATCACGTAAAAGACATGTAAGGATTTAAGGAAAGAGAGTACAAATGAAAATCCTTGTTAATTCATTGTAGACTTTTGATATCGGAAGTGCTCTTAAACAAAACGAAACATAGATACTCAGACCACTTTAGGTCGCTGTTCTCACACGATACTTTGAAAATACACAAAATGATTAGAAAAAGTTGGAGACAACGAATTTTGGTCCTAGAGCACCCCAAGTATTCCGAGAAACATTTTTGTAAAACATTTGAATGTTGTAAAGTCATAGTTTAAGGACCTTTTCTGACTTTTTTAGAAAAAAGGACGAAAAGGTCACGTAAGGATTCGAGAAATAAAAGTTTAAATATAACACAAAAAAAATCCTCGTTAAATTTCATCAAATACTTCTGATATTGAACATGCACTAAACAATAAGAAACATAGATGAGCTAACTATTTTAGGTCGATGTTTTCGCAAACAGAAACAAAATGATAAGTAAAAGCAAGAGATATCGAGTAGAATTTTCTGGCCAAGTTTTCTATAGAACATTTGAATATTCTACAGACCTTTATTAAGATTCTTTTCAGACTTTTTTTGAAAAATGGCCCAAAAAGTACACTTAAGGAGTCGAGAAAGAGATTTAAAATATTCCACAAAAAAAAAACAATCCTTTTTTAAATTTCATTGAAGACATCTACAATCGAAAATTCACTTAAACAATAAGAAACATAGATAATCAAAATATTTTAGGTCGCTTAAATAGAGGCAAAATGATTAGAATAAGTTGGGGATATAGTTTTTTGGCTTTAGAGGGCCACAAGTAAAATTTTCTCAGTAACTTTTTTGTAGAGCATTTGAATGTTCTAAAGTCCCGTTTGAATGTCCTTTTCGGATTTTTTTTTCAAATAAGGACAAAAAGGACACGTGAGGAGTCGATATAGAGAGTTATATTAATAGACGAATGAATATCATTGTTAAATTTTATTGAAGACGTTTGAATGCACTGAAACAAAAAGAAACAAAGTTCCTCTGACTACTTTAGGTCGCTATTCTCAACGTGCTTTAAAAAAAAGACAAATGATTAATAAATGTTGGCGATGTCGGGTTTTGGTCCTTGAGCACCCTGGGCAACAATTTGGTAGAACACTTTAAAGTTCTAAAGTCCATCTTAAGGTCCTTTTCTGACTGTTGTCAAAAGAAGGACGAAAAAGGCACGTAAGGATTCGAGATAGAGAGTTAAAATTTTTACAAAAAAAAAAATCGTCGTTTAATTCCTTGAAGACATTTGATATTGAAATGCTCTTTAACAAAATGAAACATAGATATGCTGATCTAAGAGCACCCCAAGTAGAATTTTCAATGCAAAATTTTTGTTGAAAAATAAGGACGAAATAAGATGTGAGGAGTTGAGATACAGAGTTAAAATGTTCCACATAAAAAAAATCCTCATTAATTTCATTATAGACGTTTGATGTCGAAAATGCACTAAAGCAATAAGAAACATAAATACTCCGACTATTTTAGAGCTTTGAAAAAGAGACAAAGAGACAAAGGTTGGAAAAATCGAGCACCCCAAGTAGAATTATTTGCCTCCTTAAAGGTCCTTGACTTCCTGAATTTTTTGACATTAGAACAAAAAGGACTACCACAAAAAAAATCTTCGTTAAATTTCATTATGGACATTTGATATCGAACATCCACTAAAACAATAAGAAACACCATATTTCAAACTCTATTTTAGGTTAAACAGACAACTTGAACGGGTCATGCTAAACAAGTTCGACATAGATTGGAAATGTCTTCCCGGAATTTTAATATACTCACATAAAGACTTCATATTATAAAGGAACTATTTAGCCCCCTCACAATAACTTCCGTTTTGTGTCACAGTCCTATTGAAATTAACCACTCTTAAGGAATAACTTCAACGTATGAGTAACGTTCAACAAACCACACGGTTTAAAATTACTCATACGTTGTACAACAACTAATATAAAAGTTGATTCATTTAAAACAGTGATACGCATTTAATGGACTACCTGGCCTCACAATAATCGACAGACAAAAGTACAGACAAGGAAACAATGTACAACGATTATTGGGATTGTCACAATATATTCACCGTGTATCTCACACTGGCACACCATGTTGTTGTGTGCGTGCATACAGCTTATGCCTACCACTGATTGAAAAGAGTCTGGGACCGGCCGTGGCATAGTGGTTAGAACACGCGGCTACCATGCGGTACATTCGTGGTTCGATTCCCGGCTCCAGTCATCTAAATTTTTCTTTCATTGCCGGCCCCCTCGATCAATTATTGGATTATTATGATTTAGCCGATCTGGCCACATATGTCATATGTTGAGTTTTAGAACTAAGTACTTTTCTGTTAAATAATAGTGACGTATGAGTGATGTGCAACAAACCGAAAATTAAAAATTAATCATACGATGTAAATATTTGAAAAATTTAGAAAAATGTGATTCATTTATAACTTTTTTCAATTTAAAAGAAAAAAAGACTACGACCTGCAATAACAGTCTTTGCCGGTTTGCTAAGATCATTTTATTCATATGTTAGCCGCACCTACGTCAGTGTTGATCTATATGTAAAGTTCATCGTCTCAATATAATGTACATATTCTATAGTTAACCTTAACTTTGTTGACACGAGACGAGTTGACCAGAAAATTAGCAGTTGTTTATGCGGTATGATCACATATAAAATTTGCCATTAAAATTAACTACTCTGAAGCAATAAATTCGACGTATGAGTAATCTGCAACACACCACCTAGTTTTAAATTACTTATACGTTGTGCACATTTGGAATATCTAAAATATCGACTGCTAGTTATAAAATAATTAATTTAGAGCCTTTATTTTAAACTTCAAAAGAAGTAGTTGAAGAACATTCAGATAACGAATTCTTTACTATGAACCGCATGTATAGTCTTTGACATTTATACCCTTAAGTCAATATCATTCAAATGATGACAGCATGTGTGTCGCACAGTGGGATTTATGTGACAAAAATCCAATTTTCGGCAGCTGAATTTAATAGTGATGTTGTTTTATAGATGTTTGTTTAAATGTAGAAAGAGCGTTTATGGTATTTTAAAAGAATAGTATATTATTTTTTAAAAATTGAAGTGAAGTCTATTTTAGGGTGGTAAGCAAGAAATTACTTTTATTTTTATGCAATTCAGTGGTTCATATATGTATAAAAATAATTTCCCTGAATTTACCATTTGAATTCATTATATTTGCTAAATAAAGCATTTCTTTAAAAATTAAAATAGATGTAATATCGACGTATGAGTAATATGCATAATTAATATTGCTCATACGTTATTTGTACTATGTTTTAAAAAAGGGCGATTAATTAAGAACCTTTTGGTTATTATTATTATTTTTATTGCAACTTTTTGTTACCAATTTATAAATTATAACTTTTGATCATTCTTTTCAACATTGTCACCACGGAAAGTGGATCCAATACTTGAATCGTAGCAAGCAGTTCCGGATTGCAAATATGTTTTTCAATATAACTAAACGTCGCCTAAATCAAGGGATTTACTTTCAGGCAATAAAAAGTCAATTATACCTTCAATATATCAACGTATGAGTAATGATCACAATTTAAAGTAATCATACGTCACTGCAAATATTACAAATAAAAGCCTATTCATTTCCAACTTTTGATTATCAATTTAAATAAAACACTTAAAAGATGGAATTAATGCCGAAATCTTCGTAATGACCCGAAATAACAATATGTGACTAAGTTTTTATAAATAACTACATTTGGCAGTAGGTGGCCTATTCGGAAGGTCCAACTTTCGAGCACTCTTTGTAGCATTGCCACCAGTGATGCTGACTTCCAAGTTTCAAATCGTAGCTAGCATATGGACAAGGACTTTAGACTTCACAAAACCCCATTGATCACAATTAAAATTGCTCATACGTCATTTAAACAATTACAAATAAAATGCGATTCATTTGAATTTTTGAATAAAAATTAAAATAAAACAAGAAAAAAATAGGATTTCCTGTTGACAACTTTGTAATGACCAGAAAGAAAAAACTCTGACATTAAGTATTAAAATATAACTGGGTGTGAACGTTGGCGCTGACTACGCCGTAGGTGGCCCATCTTTCTTCTAGCGGCTTAACGGAATATGAATTGTCATACAATAATGAATAATACAAAGACGGCTGGTGTATAACAATGATGTTAGATGTGTAAGAAAAAAGAATATGTAAAAGCAACCTTTAAATGAATCACTTGTATATCTTTCTATAATTGACCACATTTGTGATAGAAATGGCAGTTCCACAATCTTTTCGAGTTGTTCATCAGCTCTTATTCGATAATTGTGTTTGTCAGTGTACTTAGTAATTCAGAAAATGACAAGTTAAATAAAATTCGTCGCAAAAACAGCGGATCTTCATGGAGTTATTGCAGAGCACAATATACCGCAATTTCATGTCAGCCGGTTTAAATTCTGGGAAAGGAATACAAATTGTCAAATAATACTGCATAAAACCAAGATGACAACTACACGCCAGTTATGCGTGATGTCTAAAAAAAAGAATATATAACAACAAACCTCTAAATGAATCATACGTTTTAATTTTCTGAACTTTGGATTATCAACATAAACATTCGATAGTGCCATAGTGCATGTACTCTTTTTGCAAAAAATATTTGCTGCAAATTAGACTGCTAACTTTCCATACCTCAAACCCCTTCACGCCACTGTGCTCGCTAATGCAACAATTGCAACTTGTTAATGTATCAATTATATTGGCGATTCACGTCAACTAGTTGCTGCTAGTCCGTGACATTGTTTCATAATTGGGATAATAATTGAATCGTCAAATATTTTAACTACATATAAATTTATTAGTAATAAATAATTTCTGTCCGTCTGTCAAATGGCAAAGCAGTAGTGAGTGGATCATGACCAATTTGCAAAATATTAAATGATAATCAATGAGTATCACAATGCAGGCGTGTTTGTTGCAGCTACTGCAGTTTGTATATATGTGTGTGTGTGAGAGAGCGAGCTCATGAATTCCTCCTGGTTATAACACTTTTGAATAATTAATTAAATAAATAATTCCGTTATGATAATAATCATTATACAAATTGTTTGTGTCATTGGGTGTGTGTGCGAGAGCTCTTTTTTTCTGCTTTGTTGCGGCTGCATCATCTCCGCCTTTATGGGATATCAATAAAAATTCATTAACTATGTTAAATACAAAATTATTTCAATAAAGCCTGAGCTGCTGCAGTTATGCTCGACTGACAAAAACAACAAAGATGAAGCAAGCGAAGCCAACAAAAAAACTCCAAGCCAGAGAGCGGTGAGACAAAGTGTATGTAATTAATTATAAAATATTTTAAATGCTTAAAACAACACTGGCACACACACACACACAGGCACTGACACACACAGCACTGTCGCATTTGCATCAAAGGGCAAACACTGATGGCAGCGCTACGACCAGAACCAGGACCAGGACCGGGACAACAAGCCAAAGTAAAGTTATAGAAAGTTTTTAACTCGCAGTTTCCGCTGCTTGCCTTTTCCCCTCCTCTAACAAAAAACCAACCTCGTTAAAGTGGTTAAAGGAAAACAACCACTGACTGGCTATGGCAGTCGTCGACTGACTTGACGCCGTATTGCCCAACTACCGGTGACACAAAATAAGCTGTTGAACTATGTGTCCCTGGAAAAGAAACGGGCGATCTGGCAAGTGCGTTTGGCCAGCGTATCTGTATGTCGTGTGCCACTGGGTGTGTGTGTGTGCGACAGTATTTGACTCATAAACCATAACAGTGTTTTTTTTGTGTGTGTGTGTGTGTGCGTGCGTATAAACCGTAGTATGTTGTGGTATTTTTCTGTTTTTGTGCTATCCTGCTGTCCTCTGTTGGGGTACTCAGGTGGTCAAAAAGTATAATTTTGTTTTCATAGCTGCTCCACTGTTAAGCAAAGGTGCTCAAAGATAATAGCAAGCAAAAAATTTTTTCTCAGTTAGGGCAGGGGGCAGAAAGCATAGAAAAAATATATATGAACTTTTCATTTGATTTTATAAATATTTAATACACTTAGGATTGTTTTTTTGTGGCTTAGTGCTGATGTAGTCGTTAGAGTGTTGGAGTTGTAATGGAACGAAATAAATCTTAGGATTGGAAGATGGTTGTTGGTAAAAATCTTTCAAAGTATGAGGGAAATCTAACTTAGATTAGGTAAATCTTGTAATTAATAGAAAAATGTTTTGTGACACATCGTAATTAAATTTTTATTTGATTTTAAATAATTTTTCAATAATACATATAAAAGTAAAAAGTATTACTATGAGTAACATACAACTGTGTGCTTAGATTGACGTTACTTATACGGCAATCTGTACGTATCGTAGACCTTTCCGCAAAGAATTGCCATACAATGTGGAATAAAATAAAAATAATAGCTTGATCACAGTTATACGCAATTTGTGCATGAAGAACAATTAAAAAACAAACTTTTAAATGAATCGCAATTCATATTAAGAAATTATAAAGTACGACGTATGAGCAATTTGTAACTGCAAAGTTTTATTGATGTTACTCATACGCTTCTAGATATTATAAACCTCAACAACAAATGGACAGGAGTAAAACCGGACAAATGCCATTAATATAATATCAAAACAGTGTTCGAATATACATAAGAGAGAGGAATTCTATATCCTTCACTATACGCACGTACGGAGTAAAGAGTACATTGATTTTGTTCTTCTTCTATTTGTAACGCCCATATGGAAGCATGTTAAGTATGACAATATATATATATGTAAATGATGCAAGCTTTTATCCTCAAAGCGGAGGTTAAGTTTAAAGATGAGCAACATCGGTCAAAAACTACTTCCACCTCCAATACAAACTTTTGCCCCTTTTTGGGGTCTGACCCTGCGATTACAGCCGTACTTTAAGTGTTAGCGAGCTTAAGCAAGCTTCTACTTCTAAACGAAGGTAATGTTCTAAGATGAGCAGGTTCGGTCATAACTATTCCCACCTCTCATACAAACTGTACCTTTTTGATGATTACAGCCGTAACTAAGAATATATCGAGCTGTAACTTGTATTGCTAACTTCTATTAAGATGAGCAAGATCAGACGAAATCTACCTCCACCTCCCATACAAATACCCCATTTTTGGGGTTGTCGCTCTATTTGCTCCACGATTACAGCCGTTGATTAAGATATATCGATCTGAGATTTGATATGCAAGCTTATATCTTCTATGTGAAGGTTTTGTTCTAAGATGATCTCATACAAATACCCCCTTTTTTGGGGTTGTCCGTATATCTGATCTCGCGATTACAGCCGTAGTTTAAGAAATATCTATCTAAGATTTAATATGCAAGCTTACATACTCTATGTAGAGGTTATTTTTTAAAATGAGCACGGTCGGACGAAAACTACCTCCACATCCAATACAGATACCCCCTTTGTGCGGTTGTCCGTATATCTGATGCCGCAATCACAGCCTTTGTTTAAGATATATCGATCTGAGATTTGATATGCAAGCTTATATCCTCTATGTGAAGGTTATGTTCTAAGATGAGCAATGTCGGACAAAACTACCTCCACCTTCAGTACAAACAACCCCTTTTTAGGGGTGTCGGTCTATCTGTCCCCGCGATTACTGCCGTAGTTTAAGAAATATCAAGCTGAAATTTGATATGCGGGATTATATATCCTAAGATGAGCAACATCGGACAAAAACTATCTCCACATCACATTACTCCGCTATTACACTTACCTACTTAATTTTCCCTTTGCACTCCATGAATGAGGTATGGGATAGCTTCTCGCTTTGTTGTCCGCTATTACAGCCTTAGATTAAAATCCGTCGACCTAAAATTTGATATGCAAGCGAAGTTTACATTCTGAGATGAGCACCTTAATGGGGGGTGTCCGTTAGTCTGTCCCCCGCTATGATAACCTTAGTATGAAAGCTATTGTGGTGAAATTTGGTATACAATCTTATATCCTCTAAGCGGAGGTCTAGCTATAAGAGGAGCAAAATCGATCAAAAACTACTCCCACCTCTCAGACAAAACTCCCAATTTTTGAGAGGTCAAAACTCTAGTTCAGTATTTGGCATTAGAGTAAAAAATTATTGAGAAAACATTAATGTGAGAGGCTAAATGTAACGTCCATTTGTCATAAAATCTCCTTTATCTCATCTTTGGCATAATCGAATGTTAAATATTCTGGCAGATGGAAATTTTCTCAAAATTTTCCAAATAGTCAACGAGCAGAGATCGAGTAGCTAAAAACGGCTTCGCATCGATCGGAAGTCGGGTCTGTTTTTACACGTCTAAGGCGGTGATCACTTCTTCTGTATGCACGATACGGGCTCGATTTGAATAAGTTATATACAAAAGAGTAAATGTGGTCATGAACCGATCCTTAGTATTGCGTGTTAAAGCTGCTCCGATAGACGATTATGTGCACCGTAAACTTGATGAAGCGCTCTAAAGTTTGACGAACAGAGCGCAAATTTTGAAAATAAATCTACACGAGTTGTAAACGTTATCCCGACGCACAGTGGGGTATTGAACACACAAAACGGAGATTAATTCAAGGAAGAGTCCGATCTTAGCCAAATTTGGTACAGATGATCCTTTTGCCATAAGTTCGATTGGTTTAAAGTTTTTAAAAAATCGGTCCATAAATAAATATAGTACCCATATATATACTTATATGTATATATACTGTAGTAGAATCAAACCTTCATAAAAGCTACGGTTTGTATCTGATCTAAATGAAATTCGATACTGATTTATGTTTTAAATGTTTTAAATATACAGGGTGGATACAGGGTGGACCAAAAAGCTGCATACATTTGAATAAGTATCTGCATAGAGTAACCTCGGCGGGGTGGGGCGAGGCGTTGGGAAAGGAAAGAACTGCCAAATGGGAATTCATCATTACAGCGTCATTCCAAGTTGTTGCATATCTGATCCTAAGCGTGCACAGAATGCTGAAGAATGCTGACGGTGTCTAGTCGACTGGTCGGTGTCTTTAGTAACGGTCTCCGCTGCAGGCGCAACATTCTCCTTTCTGTGGATGGAAATCGCAATTTTCATTTTTTAATTAATCTCCGTTTTGGGGGTCCCATACCCCACTGTGCGACGTAAGACTGTGTAAGGTCTAATACACTTCATTGGTATGACAGTTAGTTTTACAGTTATTCGTATAGGAAGTTTTATACATCTAAAAAAACAAACAGTATATATTCGATCCTATAAGGAGCAGAAGGCCTCAACAAATTGCATGTATATAATCCTGTCTTATGCTAACGTCTTCACTTCGCCGCAGGATTTGTCAATTGATGTCATTTCCTTATTTAATTAGTCTCTTCCAAGTATGGGCTGAGCGTCCTCTTCTTCGGTTGCCTTGTGTATTCCATGCATCTGAAGCATCAATTTAAATTCAAACATTCTTTTTGAAATTCAAAACTCGACAATTGATATTCAAAAATTAAAAAAATTTCAATTCAAATTCAAAAACATCAACTGAAATTAAAAACTCGTCAATTGAAATTCAAAATTCGTCAATTGGATTGTACAAATCATCAATGGAAATTCAAAATTCATCAATTTAATTGACAAATTTCGAATTTCAAATAACGAGTTTTGAATTTTATTTAATATTTTTTGATTTTGATAAGCAAAATTTGGATTTGATTTGATATTTTTTAAATTTCAAATCGAATATTTTAATATCATTTGACGATTTTTGAATTATAAATGAAGTGTATGAAAACCAAATAATTTTTTGAAATTTCAATTGATTTCCATTCTATTTCAATTAGAAATGGTGTATTGTTATATTTACGTGGTCTGCTGAGAGAGTGCCCCATCTAACGCCATTTTCGTCTATTAATTCCTGTGCCTATACTATTTTTGATTGTGTTCAAATTTGAACATGTGTTTTATATTTTTGTAATGTGTGGTTTTTCCTTATTGACACAAATAAATGAATCGTCGTCTGCATGTAGCAGGAGATAAGGGAAACCATACACTTAGGGTCGGGGTGTTTATGCTGTGGAATTTTCCATGCTGATAAGGCGATTGCGCGGCCTCGTGTGTGCACTCATACTGTCCTTGTCTGGCCGCTTATTATGATACATAGATTATTTCTTCCTTTTCTGTCTTTGTCTATCGTTAGTTTAGGTTAGTAAAGATTTATTTTCAATGTTAGCAAGTAACTTCATATTTTTCAGAAATAAAATCAGTAATTTACAACTACTCATCCGGAACGGTTGTTTTTATTAAAGGACAATCGTTCAGATTGTTTATTCCTATAGTCTATCGTTGGAAAAGCCACTTGGCCAGAAAATACCTTGAATTCTTTGAAGACATTGGTTCCTAAACAAATCTTAAGTTAGCGTTATATGTCCCTTCAAGTCACTTTATATTAGCTCATTCCGCCTACCAGCCAAATCATAGTTTGCCTAAAATTATATTATTACCTACAATTACAGCCTAAATAGGGCAAATAGTTTTGCATTACTTTAATCTATTCTTTATCGCATAAATTCATGCACTTAATATTTTTCCCACGCACACACACACTCGTACACACATGTGTAATTCCCACTTGTAAGCTAAGCCTGCGAATGTGTTCTGATGCCACTCCCCCGCCCCCCCTCTACCCCTCTCTCACTCCCCGTTCGTTTAGTCAACCACAACTAGCAATTCTTTTGCTTAGTTCAGCTTTTAAAATCCATTACATAGAGATACTAGTCGTAGATCTGCTAAAAATTTTCCTGCATTTTGTTAAATGCCATCTCCGCTTTCTTGATGTCGGCCGCTTGCATATATACGTATATATATCTAACGTTTTTTACCCACTCGCACTTGTACTACCCCTCCGTCCATCGTCTGCCTTGCCTGTAACTTAGTTGCTGTGGCATTCTCATACATATTAAAAAGCTTACGACTACTGATGCTTCGTAAGTCTAAAGGCATTTGTTATAGTTTTTAGCTTTTATCCTTTTGCGCTGTGATGATGCAAACTACGATGACGATGAGGAAAATCAAAAAAAGGATATACAATAGTACGGGTGGAGTAGAGGAGTGCACAAGAAATTGCAGACAATGTATATGATCACACACACATACACGCACATGAAAGTGTGTGCGTGTCCTAGTGTAATATATACACATTTACATGTTGGTATACTTCTACTGCTTTGTACTTTTTGCCACAGTTTTCTATTAGAAGTCATGTGTACACTAAGTCACATGGTGGCTATATGTATACATATTTACATAAGTGTGTGTATGTGTGTGTGCTATGTGTGTGTTGTCTATTGCATATGTATTGTATTTTGTAGGATATACTGCATTTATCCCCATATTTGTGTTATTTCAGTCTCCTTTGTCGAGTTGTTTTCTTCGCCTGTTTCTGTTACATGTGGCAGAGTCTAAGTATGCACTGATATCTTGTTTTGGGTTTTCTCTTTTATGAAATAATAATAATGAACATGAAATGTTCATAATATATTCATGTCTAACATATTTATATTAAATCGTTTAAAGTATCGCACAGAGTAGAAGATTTAAGATATTATCCCTGGAAAATTACTCACAATTATGGAAGATTGGCGTGGATAAGGTGGAAATGTGATGATGATAAGCTGAAGGGAATCACATATTTGTATGGGAGTGCACATTTTCTTTATCGAATGAAAGCCATAGGTGGATGACAGGGAGGTTTTTTTAGTATAACGATACAATACAGAAAAATTTGTCGCCACATTTGAAATAATTACAAAGAATTGTTGATAGTCTGTATTGTCATCAAGTAAAATTTTAAATAAATTAGTTAAATATGATGTTAATAAAAAGACAGATAATCTCTGAATTTTGGCCCCCAAGATATCTTAAAGCAGACGGTCAATATGACACTTATGAAGGGACAGATATTATTTATAATAAACTTGGAAAACGATCAAGATTTGCAGATAAACTTTTAATAAGATCAAGATTTCCTGTATCCTAATTAGAGAAAAACTATAGAATCAGATAAAATGTATTGACGTCATATCTTTCTACGCCATTTCCAATTGAATTTCAAAGAAAATCAATTGAAATTCAAATATTCTATTTGAAATGCAAAACCCGTCAATTAATATTCAAAAAATCCATTTTAAATTAAAAAAAATATCAATTGAAATTTAAATTTTCCATTACACAGCACAAAATTTTTCATATCATTGATTTGGGACTCAATTCTGAGAACTGCATCTGAAAGTAGCCCCTTAAAGAAGAAGTTCTGCATCATTATTTCTGTCAAGTTACATGCCTCAATAATATAATATCGATTTGAAGTTAGTAAGTATCGTATAGGGGAATTTATCACGTTTCAGGCTCTTTGGTTTGACTTAACTCTAGTACCACTAGTCCGATTTAGCTGAAACAAATTTAAAAAAATTAAGAATTACAATACCTTTAATCTGTTCATATAACGTTTCCCTACATAAGCAACCGCCATTCATCAAATGATTTTGAACTGGGTTTATTTTGTAGCAGTTACAATAAAACTGTTGTACTTCGTGGCGCATGATTTACGTGGAATATTACTTATGATAATCATACACCACCATATAACAATATAATAAAAGAGCCTTAAATGTGACAAATTCCCCTATACGCTACTTACTAACTACAAATCGATATTAAATTATTATAGCATGTAACTTGACAAAACGAATGATGCAGAACTTCTTCTTATTGAGGCTAGTTTCACGTGCAATTTCCAGAATTGAGTCCCAAAATCATGTGTTGTACTGTGTTAGCAAAATATGATGTTAGTAAAGAGTCAGGTAATCCCTGGATTTTGACTTCTACGTTATTTTAAAGCAGTCGGTCAATATGACATTTATGAAGGGACATATATAAGTTATAGGTTATATATATATATGTGTGTACCGGTAGTCAAAGTTATAGGTTAGAATCTTGGAATAAGATCAAGATTTGAAGAAAGATAAGATGTCAGAAACTCTAATAAAAGAAAAACTATTCAATCAGATAAACAACAGAATTTATAAAATATTATATATAGTCGACATACTTTACTACACCATTTCCAATGGAAATTCAGAGAAAATCAATTGAAATTCAAATATTTCATTTGAAATGCAAAAATCCATTTAAAATTAAAAAATATTAATTGAAATTTTAATTTTCCATTAGAAATTCAAACAATATCAATTGAAATTCCAAACACTGCAATTGAAATGCAAAACAAATCAAATGAAATTTAAAACTCATCGTTTGAAATTTAAAACTCGTAATTTGAAATTGAAAACTTTTCAATTGAAATTTAAAGCTCATCGGCAAAATGAGTTTTGAATTTCAATTTGAAATCAGTTTTGATGATTTTTGAATTTTAATTGACGAATTTTGAATTGCAATTAACGAGTTTTGAATTTCAATTGATGAGTTTTAAATTTCAATTGATGTGTTTTTTGAATTTCATTTGATTTGTTTTGAATTTCAATTGCCGTGTTTCGAATTTCAATTGATATTGTTTGGATTTCTAATGGAAAAGTTTTAAATTTCGGTTGATGTGTTTTTTGAATTTCAATTGAAATACAAATTTAAAATAAATATTAAAATTCAAATTAAATTTTTCGAATTTTAAATGAAAAATTTGAATTTCAATTGGTATTTTTTTAATTTTATATAAAATTTTTGAATATCAATTGATGAATTTTGAATTTCAAATGGAATGTTTGAATATTTAATTATCGAATATCAATTGGGACCGGCCGTGGCATAGTGGTTAAAACACGCGACTACCACGCGGGATATCCCGGGCCCTCGATGTTGTCGACAACAACTTCGTACGGCATGTCCAGTAAAAGCTTCTCAAACAGTGACGTTCACATTCGTCGATAAACAAGTAGGTGCCGTTTGTTGTGAATCCGAATAGAAAGCGTGTTAATTCACAACAACGCGAGAAGCTATCCCATACCTCACGTAAAGGGAAATTAAGTTAATTAAGTTAATTAATCAACTTGCCTCTATAATGTCATTATGACGCTGAGGCCTTTAATAGTATTGAATTGTGTACTTTAATTATATTATTTAATTACAAACTTATTTTATTTATATGTTTGTATTATTTTTCATAATGAAGAACTTATCTAAATTGAAATAAATATTTAAAAATTAAAAAAAAAAAAAAAGTTAGTTGACGAGTTTTGAATTTCTAATGGAATGTTAGGAAATTAAATAAAATTTTTGAATTTTAATTTCAAATGGTGTAGATTTTGTATACGTTTTTTTACATCAAAACAACTGTGGCTTCCCTAGTTTGCATTCATATGCAGTGCCACACACACACCCATTACCAACCATATCATCTCCTTATACCTATGTGTATTCCATTATGTCATCCTAAAAGTATGCACTGGTTATTAATTAATTTAATAACAATCACAGTACAACTACACTGGTGGCAATGTTGCCATCTGTTTATCTTAGCCCAAAGTTAAAGACAAACAATGTATATTAGCTCCATATTTTCTTTTTCTGATACTCTCAGCATATTTTTTTAAATTGCTTCATAATATCAGCACACACACACACACACACACACGAACTGAACAAACTTCAAATTCCTCTAGTAGTCAACTCCAAACCCAAAAAAAGAGGACAAAAGCATTACGCGAACCTTCGCGTCTTTTCTAGGTGTTTTTTTCACACAGTCCTCTGATACTGCCGCATGGTGCATGTTAAGCTAAGCCAACGATGATAATGTAGAGTTGTATATAATATATAGCGTGTGTGCTAGCACATAATCAGTTCTATGTACACCACATGCACGTGTAGGAAACCCGCTAAGCAAAGCACAAAATATGTGATTTATCTAGTTCTGAAACACTGGTGGCAAAATGTGCTCCATACGATATAGTCCTCACCCCCCCCCATTTGAAAATACTTGGTAACCGTTGGGTTAATAGCGGATATCTTAGATTACACTTGCCGCTATACAAAGAGGCGGATATCAGATAAATGATCTCGCGCCATGGCAGCAGCAACTGCTGCGAAGCTGTGTGTGGTATTGCTTGGTCTGGGAGGCGGTCGTTTGATAAGTTTGGTGAATATTGTGGATATAGTTGAAAATATGATAAAATATAACACAGAAGGGTAAAAGAAAGTAGCTGCTTCATATATTGCTAATTTTGTATTTGTAGCAAATATTTTCCAATAAATTTTAGACAATATTTGTCATTGAGGCTTTAATGTAGATGGACGTAACTAATATATTATTCACTGGGTTATGTTCTATGGATCATTGAATTTCATGGATTTTAAGCCCATTTTTGAAAAACAGCTTAAAAGTCAATATAGTAGGGAGATAAAGGTTTAGAATCTTCGATAGAATCAAGAAAGATGAATAAGCTCTACGAGTCAAAAGTTTCTAACTAATGTCTTAATGAAAAAAAATGCAACACACTTTTTCGGGAGTGAACCAAACTAATATCAATCGACGAATGCGAACGTCACCATTTGAGAAGCTTTTACTAGATATGTCGATGTACTCTACACTATACTGAGAAGTTGCTGTCGACAACATTGAGGGGACCGGCAATGAAAGAAAATTGTAGATAACTGGAGAAGGGAATCGAACCCGGAAATTCCCGCATAGTAGTCGCGTCTTCTAACAATCATACAAAACCGCGGTAGAAGTGTTATTTTTATTATTGGGGGAATTTTTTTCTAGTCAGTCATTTAAAATTAAAATTTTAAAAAATCAAAAAGTTGACTAAGTTGTGTTGGCAAATACCATATACCAAATAATGTTTTCATGAATAAAAACTTAAGATTTATTGAATGTTTGTTTGAGCACCGTATGATTAATATTATTATTTACCACTTGCCAACCTTACGTAAAAGTAATATTTATAAGTAAATTTATAACAGTTTACTTACCACGATGCCCCACACAAACTCCGCCTTCATTTGTGGTGATAGGAAAATCTGGAAAAAAATTAAAGAAAGAAAAAGTTAATTGTAATATTAGATGTGTAGTTAAAAAAATATATTTTTTAGAAGGTGACTAGTGGGCCCGGCAATGCTTCGCTATTGCATATTAAATTGTAATATATTTCGCATTTAGGTCTACAAAGTACTTAAAAACGGTACTTAAGCTCGAAAATAATATGTTGAGTTTATTAACTTATGTAACTAATTTCAAGTAACTCCTTAGCATGGAAATTAACCAATTAAGTTTTATTGTTTTAAGTTCTAAATATCACAGGCTCTATGACGATAGTAAAAAGTTCATCATCAAAGTCATATCTATAGTTTCGACATGTAGATTAAGTTTTGTCTGTATGTAGGGCGAAAAAAAACACGTTTTTCACAAATCGGAAACAGACTTTCCGTTAAAGATCAAAACTAAATTATTATTTTCATCTGCAGTAGCGGGAACCGTCTGTATACTAACTGTGTCTTTTGGCGTAAAAATGAAAATTTCGTTTGAAGCTTCATGCCTTTGGCCATAAAAACCTCTTTTGCCATGTCTTCTTTTCATACGGACCAAGAATATACCCAAATACTCTCTATATATTGAACTCCTATTACCATTTTTTGAGATAAACGTTTGGCTTAACAAAGTGATGATCTCACGCGCTGCATGGCATATTACGCCGTCGTGTTGGAACCATTTATCCTTCAAATAATGTGCATTGACATGATAAATAAAAAAAATCAATTGATTTTCCACTGGCTCTAGTTCTTCTACCAGTTGGATTTTATATAAATGCAGACCAAGATCCGGCCGTGGCATAGTGGTTAGAACACGCAACTACCATGCGGAAGATCACAGGTTCAAGTCCTGGCTCCAGTCATCTTAAAAGAAAAAAAAAAAAATAAATACATTTTTCTTCCATTGTCGGCTCCCCTCGAATGTTGTCGACAGCAACTTCGCAGTATTAGTGTCGAGTCAATTGGTGTGTCTAGTAAGAGCTTCTCAAACAGTGACGTTTGCATTCGTCGATAAACAAGTAGGTGCCGTAAATTGTGAATCTAAAAATAGAAAGCGTGTTAATTCACAACAACGCGAGAAGCTATCCCATACCTCATTCAAGGGGTGTAAAAGGAAATTAAGTACTTTTTTTTAAGTAGACCAAGATGCAGAGACCGAGATGCTTAGAACGGGGTCGGTTCGATAAATTCGAGTCCTGGCAGTAATTTTCGTATCAATCTGTCTATTCGAAAAGCCTACAGAGCGATTTTTGAAAAGGGGGAGTGGCACCCCCCACTTCCACCTTGGCTGTAATTAACAGGGATTAAAAAGACTCCAAAACACTCTGCTCAACACATTTTAAACGTCGGTAATGTGCGCAGGCGAACTCAAAACACAAGAGTTTAATGATCGAAGATGCTCCGCACACAGAGTCAACACATAACAAAACTCTTTTTTACAATTTTTTCCTGAGCACTCAAAGATGATGTGCACACATAAACGAGCGGCACTAATAGATTGGTAAAGAAGAAGTAGAAATATAGCTGTATATGTATGTGTTTTTTCCCTATATAAAAAAAAAATGTTACTCCGTGTTTGGGTATTTTCGTTTCTCAGCGCACATATGAGTTGTGTCGTCTTTATCGCACACACGACGGGAGTGAGAAAAAAGAGCAACATCGTTTTCCGACACTTAGCAAGATGTGTTTGCATGTTAACATGCTCAACGGTACAGAGTTTGTGTCACATTTGCTTCTCAGACACTCTCATGAAAAGAGTTTTGCATACATTTTGTGCACATTTTCAAGTTTTTTTCAAACGCTGGTAATTATTACTGCTCCAACAACATATATGCAAAAAAATTTATGCAAATCGGTCCAGCCGTTTAGAAGGAGTTCAGTCACAACACACGTACATTAGATTTTTACATATAAAGATATTAAATACGATATTAGTATTAAGGTCACAAAACTGTTGGAATCAAACAAAGACTATCGTATTAAAATTAATGATTTCAAGGTACTTTTAACATTCTACATTATACGATTTATTTAAAATCGCACAATGTTGCACAACGAAGATAGCAAAGTAGTGTAATAAACAGTTTTAAGCATCCAGAAGTACAACAGAATTGAATAGAAAACTAACATAGATTTGCCAAAGGAAACTTACAACTTGTTATTTTACCCTGCAATCGTCTTTCTGTGTCCCAAAATAAATGATCAAAAAGTGTGATGCCTTAACACACACAGTACAACATTTTTCAGCTCATTGATCCAAAAATAAGAACTTTTGTATCAGTCGTTTTGTATAGTTGGCTACATTATTCATTTAATGGGCATACGTTTTTTTTAAGCTTAACGTGAATTTTTAACACTTTTCTATATTTTAACACGGTTAAATCGCATTCTGGCTGTCGACAACAGTTCGCACACAATTTTTTTTTGGCACAGCCTAGGATATAAGTTGTCGTATTTCATTTATGATTCGTGTAATGATAAAAAATGGATATACTTTTTTTTATCTCTTTTTCAATATCTACAACTTTGCTACGTAATGCCAGATATAACTATGTAAAAATATAGAAAAAATGCTTAAAATCCACATTGAGCTAAAAAAAAATCGTATGGCCATTAAGTTATTAATGCAGCCGACATGATAAAACGAATGATGTGGAAGTTCTTATTTTTGGGGTTACTTTCACATGGAACTCTCAAAATTGAGTCCCAAATCATTGAGATGAAAACCAGTAAGAAAGTTTCAGTCGGGCAACCCGACTAATATATACCATCAACCTCAGCAAAACAAACAATTTTCTATTATATTGATATTATTACTCGATATCTAGTGGGCGGAGTGGTAAATTTGTATGGGAGCTACCAGAAGGGGCATGTCTAGACTTCCAGAGGTTTTCTCCAAACCTTTATCATGTTATAGCTTTACTAAATAAAGAATTTGGGTACGATCGCGTTGGATGTATTGATATTATTACTCCATCTCTAAAGTGCGCGGAAAGGTACATTTGTATGGGAGGTACCATAAGGGACGTCGCACAGTGGTTCCTTTTTGGTTTTTTTTGGAATTAATTCTGTAACTTTTGAACGGATAATGCTATCTTGATGAAATTTGAAATAGTTAAAGCTGAGGTGTTTTCGAGATGATTTGGAAATACTTGGCTCCCTAGGGGGTGTGGGGGCCACTGCGTGGCCCTCCAAAGTTGGTCACCTCGGGTGTTTCAAAATTTCAAATGCTTGAGGAATGTGCATTTATGAACCGATTTAAAAGATATTTTGCATTTAGATAGTGCTTCGAAAAACCTTCAAAAAACATGCTTACTTGCACATGTTATCTCATTTATGTCAAGAGATATTTGAGAAAATAAAAAAAATTGTGTCATTTTTGGACGAGGTTGATTTGGTATTTTTAAGGGTGTGAGCTCAGTTTTTCCTTGATTTTAAAGATATTTATATCGTTAGTTAGTTTATAAAATTCTGAATGAAATTGCTGAAAAAATTATGCAAATATTTTGTTCCAATCAAAAGTTATAAGCATCGCAAGTAAAAGTTTCCAAAAAAAGGCATATTTTTACTGTTTTTTTGCAAAAAGGCGACTACATTCTTTCGTTTGTAAAAAAAATATTTCTTCCGGGAAGTGGCAATTTCTTAATTATTCCTCATAGAAATGTTGATGCAGATGCATTTAATGCTAAATTTGAATCAGTTGAGCAAAATGGTTCCCCGGCAAGGGAAGTCAAAAATACCCCATTTTTGAAAAAAAAATTTTTTTGTTTTTGAAAATTCTCAAATCGCAAAGCGCCAACGAGAAAGCTCATTATATATTTTTTTGACCACATATATGGACTAGTTAACCGTAACGTATTTCAACATCCCTGCTATAAACAAAGACAGTGTGGCCATTTTAGTAAAAAATTCGGAATTTTGGAACATATTTTCCCCGTTTTGGGAATTTGGGTATTTTGTTATAAGATATGGCAACATATTGTTATTCGTTTTTTTAAGGACAATTTTATGTACTTTATTCCAATATTTCGTTAAGATATTCCAGTCCGTTTGAATTTTACGCTATTTTTCATATAAGATATTATTTTTCCAAAAAATACGTTTTGACCAAATTTTATATTTGACTCAGAATCATGCCCGAAATAAAATGTGCTTTTAATTAATTTTTGTAAATTATTAAACTCTATGTAATTCCCTTTCCACTGATATGCAATACATGTATGTCAAGAGTTTAATTATTGTTTATAATTATAATCAAACTTCACTACCTCTGTAAAAAAAGTATATATCGTGAAACATACATATATATGGGGGCTATATCTAAATCTGAACCGATATGCTTAGTTTCGTTACCACATTAGAATAGTGTGAAAAAACTAAGATGTGCAAAGTTTTGTTAACATCAGAGCAAAAATGTGGTTTTTGGCAACAATAATCTATAAAAGGTTATGCTAATTTGTATGGGAGGTACCAGAAGGGGCGGGGCAAGTCGACCCATTATTTCAGTATATACTTCACGCTGTCAAATAATAATACCATCCAAATTTTAGCTTCGTAGAGCCCTCCAGCATGAAGTTAGTGACAGAATAGTGGTTTTAGTAAAATAGGTAATTTTGTATGGGAGGTACTTGAGGGGGCGTGGCTATTTCGCCCATTTTCCAACCAACATTACGACTAGTGAATTTTATGCCACTGGTAAATTTCTATTCAAATTGATTAAGAACTACTCCAGTTATCGTCTTAAACACTTACCCAGCCGGCCAGACGGACATAGCTTTATTGGGTTAAAAAGCTCCGAAACTTATTTTTTCTAAAGAAATCTAGGGTCTCAGTTATATGTTCTGTTGTGTTTAACTTTTTCCCGTTTAAAATTATATATTCTCTCTACCATGTAGCTGAGCTTGTACAAATTTTATTCAAAATTTCTTAAAAATTTTAATAATAACACACAAAATCCACAAAAACATATAAATATTGCATTAAAAATCAAATTTTTAACTTAAAAAAATAATTTTGCTTAACATATTTATGCAATAAGGGACATTTTTCGTTATTTGTCTCGCATTCCTGTGCATAGGGATTTATAAATCATAAATAACTTAATTAAAAAGTCTATGAGGTTGTAAGTTTTATTAATAAGTAACGACTCCATAATGATGTTTTAGTCTCATGTGTACTAAAAATGTCTCTAATTGCATAAATATGTTAAGCAAAATTATTTTTTTAAGTTAAAAAATTGATTTTTAATGCAATATTTATATGTTTTTGTGGATTTTGTGTGTTATTATTAAAATTTTTAAGAAATTTTGAATAAAATTTGTACAAGCTCAGCTACATGGTAGAGAGAATATATAATTTTAAACGGGAAAAAGTTAAACACAACAGAACATATAACTGAGACCCTAGATTTCTTTAGAAAAAATAAGTTTCGGAGCTTTTTAACCCAATAAAGCTATGTCCGTCTGGCCGGCTGGGTAAGTGTTTAAGACGATAACTGGAGTAGTTCTTAATCAATTTGAATAGAAATTTACCAGTGGCATAAAATTCACTAGTCGTAATGTTGGTTGGAAAATGGGCGAAATAGCCACGCCCCCTCAAGTACCTCCCATACAAAATTACCTATTTTACTAAAACCACTATTCTGTCACTAACTTCATGCTGGAGGGCTCTACGAAGCTAAAATTTGGATGGTATTATTATTTGACAGCGTGAAGTATATACTGAAATAATGGGTCGACTTGCCCCGCCCCTTCTGGTACCTCCCATACAAATTAGCATAACCTTTTATAGATTATTGTTGCCAAAAACCACATTTTTGCTCTGATGTTAACAAAACTTTGCACATCTTAGTTTTTTCACACTATTCTAATGTGGTAACGAAACTAAGCATATCGGTTCAGATTTAGATATAGCCCCCATATATATGTATGTTTCACGATATATACTTTTTTTACAGAGGTAGTGAAGTTTGATTATAATTATAAACAATAATTAAACTCTTGACATACATGTATTGCATATCAGTGGAAAGGGAATTACATAGAGTTTAATAATTTACAAAAATTAATTAAAAGCACATTTTATTTCGGGCATGATTCTGAGTCAAATATAAAATTTGGTCAAAACGTATTTTTTGGAAAAATAATATCTTATATGAAAAATAGCGTAAAATTCAAACGGACTGGAATATCTTAACGAAATATTGGAATAAAGTACATAAAATTGTCCTTAAAAAAACGAATAACAATATGTTGCCATATCTTATAACAAAATACCCAAATTCCCAAAACGGGGAAAATATGTTCCAAAATTCCGAATTTTTTACTAAAATGGCCACACTGTCTTTGTTTATGGCAGGGATGTTGAAATACGTTACGGTTAACTAGTCCATATATGTGGTCAAAAAAATATATAATGAGCTTTCTCGTTGGCGCTTTGCGATTTGAGAATTTTCAAAAACAAAAAAATTTTTTTTTCAAAAATGGGGTATTTTTGACTTCCCTTGCCGGGGAACCATTTTGCTCAACTGATTCAAATTTAGCATTAAATGCATCTGCATCAACATTTCTATGAGGAATAATTAAGAAATTGCCACTTCCCGGAAGAAATATTTTTTTTACAAACGAAAGAATGTAGTCGCCTTTTTGCAAAAAAACAGTAAAAATATGCCTTTTTTTGGAAACTTTTACTTGCGATGCTTATAACTTTTGATTGGAACAAAATATTTGCATAATTTTTTCAGCAATTTCATTCAGAATTTTATAAACTAACTAACGATATAAATATCTTTAAAATCAAGGAAAAACTGAGCTCACACCCTTAAAAATACCAAATCAACCTCGTCCAAAAATGACACAATTTTTTTTATTTTCTCAAATATCTCTTGACATAAATGAGATAACATGTGCAAGTAAGCATGTTTTTTGAAGGTTTTTCGAAGCACTATCTAAATGCAAAATATCTTTTAAATCGGTTCATAAATGCACATTCCTCAAGCATTTGAAATTTTGAAACACCCGAGGTGACCAACTTTGGAGGGCCACGCAGTGGCCCCCACACCCCCTAGGGAGCCAAGTATTTCCAAATCATCTCGAAAACACCTCAGCTTTAACTATTTCAAATTTCATCAAGATAGCATTATCCGTTCAAAAGTTACAGAATTAATTCCAAAAAAAACCAAAAAGGAACCACTGTGCGTCGCTAGACTTCCAATTTTTTCTCCACAACTATATCCTGTTATAGCTTAACAAAACACAGAATTTGGGCACGTTCATGTAGAGTGTATTGATATTACTACTCCATCTCTAAAGTGGGCGGAGTGGTACATTTGTATGGGAGGTACCAGAAGGGGCGGGGCCATGTTGCCCATTTGCAATACCGTAAGTAGTTTTGGGGAATTGATAACTCGTGCAATATTTCAAAACATTTGGTTGCGTCTTTCGAAAGTTATCGTGCGCCCCAGCCGGACAGCTAGACAGACAGACAAAGGGACATGGACAAGGGTCTAAAGTGACTCCTTCTATGTGTTACACTTTTGGGTCGTATCAAATGATATATACCCTCATCCCTAAGGGTGATGGTATAAATATTAAGGCAAAAATTCTTCTCCGATGAGTTTTTGACATATCAATATGCCTTCGTGGTGGTCAAAGTTCAAAAGATGTAAGGGAAAGTATTCTTTAGCATTTTTTTCAGGGCAATTGTCTAAGGGTTGAACAATTTCACGTCAGGGTTAAGGTACAAGGCCAGTATAGTAAATACTTCAAATTGTTTGGCCAATTTTTGTTTTATGACCTTTCATAATTTGATGTTTGTACGCTTAGGTGTTTAGCCATAACTCAAGAACCATTGATGAATTCTTATTTAATTCTTCAGCATAATTGTAGAGAACGACAAACTCTTTGGGGTTTTAGCTATACTAACTGACTTGGAATTCTCCCCCTCCAGATTGGCTGTTGCACTATGTTATTAAACCATAAATTCATAAAATTGGAATGTGCGAATGATTAATATAAAATTCGCATATAATTAATATTACTCATACGTTGTATATACATATGAAGCAAGTACCTTAGCAAACTCGCTACATATTTGCAGTGCAGTATTTACTTGGGTCGTCATATCATCAGCAATGACCAATTTTTTACTTATCACAAATAAGACGGCCTATATATGACCAGAAATTGTGAGTTTTTAGAGAAAATGTATGAAAAAATGTGAAATGAAAATTTTGTTGAAGATTCCATTCGATTAAATCAGTCCAAATTGATTTTTTTTTTGCAAGAATACAATAAAAGACATTATTTAATAATGCAGTACTTATATAACAAAAAGTGTGATTTTAACCTGTCCCTGCGCATTTTCGAATAGATTGCGCGTAAGAATAATATCCATGGAAAAATAGGTTCCATCGGCCGCCCGGTCCCACAACTTTTAGTCCTAAAAATGCAGTAAAATTACTTCAATGCTTGTATGAGATATAACTCGTATACCAGAAAACTGTCACAAAAATACAAGATAAACAATTCAGCAGAATTGAAGAGAACGATTAACCCTTACGGGGGGGGGGGGTTTACTATATTGACCTGACTTGAAATTTCTCACCCTCCAGATTGGATGTTGCAGTATGTTATTGAACCATAATTTCACAATATTGGAATCATGTGCGTATGGTTAATATCAAATCCGCATACAATTAATATTACTCATACATTGTTTATGAAGCGAGTACCATATGCAAACTCGCTGCATATTTACAGTACAGTGATTATTTGGGTCATCGGCAATGACCAATTTTCTACTTATCACAGAAGAAACGGCCTATATATGACCAGAAATTGTGAGTTATTGAAGAAAATGACTGTAAAAATTAGAAAAATGACAATGGAAATTACTTGATATTTCTCACCCCCTCGATTGGCTGTTGCACTATGTTGTTAAACCATAAATTCACAATATAGATATCATGTGCGTATGATTAATATAAAATGCGCATAAAATTAATATTGTTCATACGCTGTACAGACATATGATGTGAGTACCATATGCAAACTCGTTACATATTTACAGTATTGTATATATTTATATATGGCCAGAAAATTGGAGTTATTGGGGAAAATGTATGAAAAAAAATGTGATAAATGACAATATTTTGAAAGATTTCTTTCGAAAAATTTTTGCCAACCTGATTTTGTACATGTGTCCATCCATTAATATAAGTTATTTATTTAAGCCTTTTCTACAATTCTGCTGGAGAATAAAATGAGAACTCATCAATGGTTCTTGAGTTATAGCTGAATACTTACTTAATTTCCCTTTGCACCCCATGAATGAGGTATGGGATAGCTTCTCGCGTTGTTGTGAATTAACACGCTTTCTATTTTTAGATTCACAACTAACGGCACCTACTTATTTATCGACGAATGCGAACGTCACTGTTTTGAGAAGCTCTTACTAGACACGACGATTGAATCGACGCTTAATACTGCGAAGTTGCTGTCAAACAACATTCGAGGGGAGCCGACAATGAAAGAAAATTTGATTTATTTTTTTCTTTTAAGATGACTGGAGCCAGGTTTGAACCTGCGATCTCCCGCATGGTAGTCGCGTGTTCTAACCACTATGCCACGGCCGGTCCCGTTATAGCTGAATAACTAAGCGAAAAAGCAAAATAAGATTGATTAAGTTGGAACTTAGCAAAATTAGTGAATTTCAGACTATGAGAGAAATGTTCCATAAAAAAAATTATTTGTTACAGTGTGTGTGTATAAATTTAAATTAATTGGTACACACTGTATTTAAACGAAAAGTTTTCAGGGACTTCAGTTTTCCATCAAATGGTAACCAAAGCGACCACAAATGTCCAGTAAATCAGTTTTTTTGCCCTCCTGAAAAGTAATTGAAAAAAATTGTTCATTTTTATAGAAATACTGTAATGTCTTTAGCATGCTGTCTTTAGCATTTTTGATCAACAGAGGCCGAATTGTCTTCCATCAGGACAACGCCAGGCCACACACATCTTTGGTGACGCGCCAGAAGCTCCGGGAGCTCGGATGGGAGGTTCTTTTGCATCCACCGTATAGTCCGGATCTCGCACCATGTGATTACCACCTATTTCTGTCTATGGCGAACGAGCTTGGTAGTCGGAAGTTGGCCACAAGAAAGTCCTGTGAAAATTGGCTCTCCGAGTTTTTTGACAATAGGGAAGCGAGCTTCCATAAGAGGGGCATTATGAAGTTGGCATCTCGTTGGGAACTCGTCATCGAACAAAACGGCGCATATTTGACTTAAATCGCATTATTATAACCAATTTTATGAACAATTGAAAATTCAATAAAAATACCGCAAAACTTTTTTGACAACCTTATATTTTAAAATAGAACATCACTAAAGTTATACTAACATTTAGCAGACTAAAACTTTAAAAGTTCCATTAAAAATTCATTCAGTCATTCAGTAAAAAGTTGCTGCCATAGTATGACAGCCAATTACTCTAAAGATATTTGAAGTCATTTGCAATATGTATCTTTTGCAAGATATTTCAAATGTCATATATCAAGATTATCAATGATGTAGTAGATGAGACCAAAAACATTCACAATAAACTCAACATAACCGATAGTTTAAGGCGATAGGCTTTTTTGAATCTCACAGTAAGTCACGAAGCTGTATAAAGAAACTGTGACTGTGAGAAACTAAACAGCAAATACATACGTTGGTTTTTTTACAGCATTGAACATGATTATAATTCTAATTACTTAAATAGTTAACTATTTAAACCTTAATAACCACTACTACAACTTGAATCCTACCCTCTTATGGCCGCATATATAAACACTCACACACATATATGTTTTTGCACTGTTTGTGAACTATTGTTTGTCACATTTGTGAGTCAGTGTGCGTATGTGTGTGTGTGCAACCTAAGCATTATACACAGCATGTTTATGCACCCTATATAAATGTGGTTAAAGCTGTTATAGTTAGACGATACAGCAGCCAAAGCAAACATTTTCACCTCCATCAAGGAGTCACCGAACACATTGGAGGTTCGAAACCAAACCAAACACCATCACATTTAATGCACCTTTTGGCGATTGCCGCCACCGCCACACAGCCACATGAATCTGGCAATATGTGCAAAACTATGCATAATGCTGTATGTTCTTTTTCTTGTGCTTCACTACACGACATGTGGAGGAGCAGCAACAGCAACAGCAGCAGCATCAGTTAGCTGCTTCTATTCTATACATGACACCACACGCTGGCCCGTTGTGGCTCTACGTTGCTCCATTTTTGGAAATGTGTAAATGTTAACTGGCACTTAAAAGGCAAACAACGTCAGGTATGAATATGTAGCCAGCTGTTAGTGTGTGTGCACTGAGTCAAACGGTGTTGAAATATGTACCTTTCTCAGAGGAGCAGCATCACACTGCCACACCATATATGCATAACAGCGTCTGATGATGTGTTGCTTGCACACACACACCTACCCACTCCAGCATTCATTTATTCCTACTCTGTGTGTGTGGCTGCAAAATCATTGTGAAGGTATTTAAGCTGTGCTGCAGTAAAGTAAACATATGCTTAGGGTACTGTAGCTTTGTGTTGCTAGTTAGATATATAATTTATAGCGCCACAGCGAGCCAGTGATTTGCATTTGTAAAAACGCTGCTCATAATGGGAGATAATTTTCATATTTGGTTGGTTGGCTGGTTGGTTGGGGCCAATTGCTTAGGAAGTGTTGCAGGAAAAGGCTTTAATGAGACGTGATGTTCAGATCTTCAGCAGCAAAACAGTGAATTTATCATTTAGGCGGAAACAAGAAAAAGGCTATATTAGGAAGTGGATGATTAATGTGATTGTTTAAAGAGTTTGTAGTTTGGGTTGTTAAGGTATCTAAAAAAGTTCTATTCTTTCCCATCTTTCATGTTATTGAAAAACAGCTTGGCGGAAAGTGAGGAAATATTATTTACACAGAACAACATCAACTCATTAATTTGGGACTCAATTCTTAGAACTTCACGTGAAAGTAGCCCCAAAAATAAGAAGTTCTGCATTATTCGTTTTTTCGAGTTACATGCATTATAAAGTAACTATAGATTTGAATGATTTTGGAACTCAATTCTTAGAACTTCAAGTCAAAGTAGCCCCAAAACTATGAAGTTCTGCATCATTCGTTTTGTCATGTTACATGCCATAATAATTTAATATCGATTTAAAGTTTGTAAGTATCGTATAGGGGAATTTGTCACGTTTTGGACTCTTTTGTTATTAATTTAAAATTTCGGTAAAATTCCCCAACCTTTGCAGTTAACTGGTCATCATTGCCTTGCTTCCCTTTTCATAAGCGCTTTCCCCGACCTAATGACTATCAGCAGTCAATCAATGTGACTGTTTATGATACCACAAGATAAGAAAGAGACTTGTGTTTGTTTTAGTCTCTTTACGAGTACCTTATGGACTTAATAAAGAAACAGCTGCACCCCAGTAAGTTTTCGTATGATGGCTATAGAGGGCTATGTACTTTTCGATAGGGGAGAAATTGAACTGATAAAGACTCTGTTGCTATATTTCGTTGGAGCAGCAATGGAGACTCTGTTGCTTTTGCTGTTTTCGCTTTTTGCTAAATCAGGAGTTTTTCTTTGGCTTATATACATCAAAAGTGAAAATCTCATATAAGCATCAACACAAATTGTATTTTTAGGGAAAAAATTAAACACAAATATCGTAAGCCCCCTACTATAAATTCCCCCCCCCCCCAAAAAAAAACTGACTGAATCAACTAAATATAAAGAAATCTAAGCGAGCAGGAACAGGAAGTTAATGTGCAAATTTCATTAGGTGTCAGTAACTGTGTGTGTATAGTAGAACGAGAGAGGGAGAGGCTACATAGTATGCTATCACTGTGTGTAATGTTTAGTTATGTGTAAACTTATAAAGTTAATAAGCTTCAATTTGTAAGCTTACGTTGCATACAAAGAGAGGAGAGAGCGAGACACAAAACGTACAAGAAGAGGTGAACTTACAATATCCTTTTGCTGGCATTGAACAAGTAACATAAGTAACCACCTAGTAATATGATGTAACTTTACCTAATTGTAAGGATTGAGGGTGGGGTAGCCCAAAAACTCTTTGCTTAAAAATTAAAATTTTATTGTGTAAAATGTAAATTTATAAATATTTATACTTGTTGATATAATAAATTCATATTTTATACAATTATGCTGCTGTACTTACTAAGAGAAGCAGAGAAGCAAGGGCAGTTGCACAGTAACAGACACAGGCACTTGTAATCATGTCAGGCAGCGCACATTACAAATGTATGTAAACTACCTGCCATAAATTCATTATTAACATCGGTAAACCAACACATGTATAAGGTATGGTAGGGTGACAAGTAACTTCTGGTTTTAGAGTCATAGAAGTAAGAGCAGTAACTGAAACGATGGATGGTCGTGAATTATGTAGGGGTATAGGCGGAAGAAATTATAAATACGTAACAGAAAAATTACAATTTTTTTTTACACATATCACAGTACAACACATGAGTTTGGTACTCAATTCTGAGAACTACACGTGAAAGTAGCCCCAAAAGGGGCGTGACATAACATAAATCCTATATGGTGGTGTATGATTATCGTAAGTAATATTCAACGTAAATTATACGCCACGGAGTACAACAGTTTTATTGTAACTGCTACAAAATAAACCCAGTTCAAAATCATTTGATAAATGGAAAAGTGAAACTTTTGCTTATGTAGGGAAACATTATATGAACAGATTAAAGGAATTGTAATTCTTAATTTTGTTTAAAATTAGTTTCAACTAAAGCGGACTAGTGGTTCTCGAGTTATGCCAAACAAAAGAGCCTAAAACTTGACAAATTCCTCTATACGATACTTACTTACTTCAAATCGATATTAAATTATTATGGCATGTAACTTGACAAAACGAATGATGCAGAACTTCTCTTTTTGGGGCTACTTGTTGAAAAATGTTGCACTGTGTTATATATTTTAACGATTTTAACTAATATCACATACATTTTGGACTTATCAAAATGTTTTTAAAGGTGATTCTTTAAGAAGCTTTTTTTGTAATTTGAAATGAAGACCTTTAGATAGAATCGGATGTCAAAATCTTTATTATGTGCTAAAGAAAAGAAGTTTGAAACATTTAATTTTTAAGTTAAATTTATTGAAATGTTGGCCGCCACTACGCCGCACTATAGGGTGACTTTATATATGTTTGTGAAAAAAACTATAAAGAGTCATCGTAGAGCATTGAATGTTGGCACCGAGCTTTACTTTGACTAAATAAAAAAAAATTGGAATTTCATCGCAATTGGCCACGCCCACCGCCCACCGTTCATATAACTCAAATAGATTTTTTACATAAAATCTTATCCTATCCAAAAAAAAAAAAGACATTTTAGCCAAAAACTTAATTTCATGCAAAAACCATATTGGGTTGTATGGGCGGATGGGCGTGGCCGATTTTGTAATACTTGGCATACATCTGTTGTATGTGCTTATGTGCTGTATATAAACAATTTTTCTTGGATAGGAATAATTTTATGCATATAAAATCGATTTTAGGAAAAACCATCTCGGCCTGTATAGCGTTTGGCGGTGGGCGTGGCCAATTTTGAAGGAATTTTGCATACATCTGTTGTTTATTCTAGAAATAGTATGTACCAAATTCGAACTTTTTTGAGTAGTTAAGAAAAATTGTGGGCGAAAAAATCTATTTTATGCAGGAAAATATATTTTATTATCAGGGCAATTAGGGGAGGGCGTGGTCGGTTTTGATGACACTTGACAGGCATCTGTTATTTATTCTAGAATGTCTGTATACCAAATTTAAACACTTTGGCCTGGATTGAACAAATTTTTGGCGAAAAAAACTCGAATTATTGAAAAATAACATGTTGGGTATGGACGGTTGGTGGTAGGCGTGGCCAATTTTAATGGAACTCTGCTTGCATCTGTTTTTCATTACAGAGAATGTATGTGCCAAATATAAACTCTTTTGCTTTAATAGGAAACATTTTATGCAAAAACCATTCTTGGTTATATGGGCAGTTGGATGTGGGCGTGGCCGATTTTGATGACCCTTGCCATGCATCTGTAGTTTATATGTATGTATATTTCTAATTTGAACACTTTTGCCTGGATTGGACCAATTCAAGTCGAAAAAGTCGAAATGATGCAAAAAAAAAACCATCTTGGGTATGGGCGGTTGGTGGTGGGCGTGGCCGATACAAATGAAACTTGGCATGCATCTGTTGTTTATTCTAGAAAGTGTATGTATCAAATTTGAACACTTTGCTTTAATAGGAAACATTTTATGCGAAAAAATCGATTTGATGCAAAAACCATCCTGGCGGTTGGAGGTAGGACTGGCCAATTTTGTTGACACTTGATATGCATCTGTTATTTATTCTAAAAGGATATGTATCAAACTTGAACACTTTTGCCTGGATTGGACCAATTTTAGGCAAAAAGTCGAATTAATGCAAATAACTTCTAAGGTATGGGCGGTTGGTGATGGGCGTGGCCGATATAGATGGAACTTGCCATCTATCAGTTGTTTAATCTAAAAGGTGTATGTGCTTTTGCATGGATAGGAATAATTTTATGCGAAAAAATTTTGCCATGCATCTGTTGTTTAGTTTAGACAGAGTATGTTCCAACCGGCCGTGGCATAGTGGTTAGAACACGCGACTACCATGCGGGAGATCGTAGGTTCAAACCTGGCTCCAGTCATCCAGTCATTGTTCTTTCATTGTCGGCTCCCCTCGAGTGTTGCGGTATTAAGTGTCGAGTCAATCGGCGTGTCTAGTAAGAGCTTCTCAAATAGTGACGTTCGCATTCGTCGATAAACAAGTTGGTGCCGTTAGTTGTGAATCTAAAAATAGAAAGCGTGTCAATTCACAACAACGCGAGAAGCTATACCATACCTCATTCATGGGTTGCAAAGGGAAATTAAGTTTTTTTTAGTATATTCCAAATTTGAACACTTTTGCTTGGATAGAACCAATTTAAGGCGAAAAACAAATTGATTTGTATTGTATAAGCGGGGGCGTCGCTGATTTTGATGAAATTTAATTTTGTTTTTTATTTATTTGGACAATATAATGTTCGGTACCAGCTTTTAATTATCTCGGCCCACTCCTTGCAGTTTTCGCACAAAAATTGTTGAAGCCAGACCACTGTGCGATTGTTCGAAGTGATGTGACAATGTTACAGTGTAAGTAGTTTCGTGTTTAATTGTCAAACAGTACTGAACAATAGTAATATGAAAGCCTGACACTAGTCTCGTGTAGTACTTATAAGAAAAGATAAATTAAAAGAAACCTGCAACTGAATCACAGGTTTATTTAACATTGAATCGGACACAACGGTACCGAATCTGAACTTCGACTGTTGGAGAAGATTTTACTAAACTCGAGTACTGCGAAGTTGCTTTCGATGACATCACCATTCTATACATCAATTTCCCGGATTTCGTCCTTACTTTCTTAACAATGCGTAGAGAAATAATTACAAAATTCTTACGATTTCTATAGAATTTTTGCCCACAGCATATTGCTGAAAAACCCCCCCCCCGTCAATTTGATCTCACCCTACATAACACTTGTTTTATTTGTTTGTGAGAGCATTTATCTTTTAAATTTTGCCCACTTAGTTCATCAACTTATATGTATTGGCCACTTTGCATCAAAGCAGCTTATTTTATTATTTCCTTTGGTTGTCCTCGTTCATACAATATTGTTTGCAATTGCATTTGCATCCCCTCAACCCCCCTTGCACATCCTATTATCTACTCAAAATTTTATTGTCTATGATGAATATTATTTATGCAGCAATTGCATTACTTATCTTTGGACTTACTTGAGCATATACATAGATAAGCAAGAAGGCGTGTGTAGGGTAAAGATAAATGTTGTTGGTTGGTGTCGAAAATGAAAGTAATTAAAAAGTGGTTGTCAAAATTTTGTGTTAAAACTACTTCAGAAAAGAGTTTTGTTTTGTACGATAAGCAAATATTTGCATAAAGTTTTTGATTTGCCTAATTGAGAATGCAATTTGTTAGCAAAATAAATATAAGTTGGGGCATAAACTGCAAAATGGGGAGGAGGAAGTGCAGTGAGAGAGATAGAAGGAGAGAAAGAAAGGGAGAGAGAGAGCAGATAGACAATAGAATAATAAAATAAAGAAATATATGATGTTATTGTATCGTATTATAACAATTATGTGGGTCAGATAGACAACACTAAGACGTATGAGTGTTGGCAATATATGTGAATTAATCATACGCACTGGGGGAGTCATGTACAAAGAAACAATGAATTTAAGCAACTCCTGTGGAGTATATGAATGGGTTATTAAAAGTATTAGTTTAATTATAGTTTCAGATGCATTTTTGATTCACAGTGACTATTTGAAAGAATATTTAATTTTTATATTGAATTTTAAACTGTAAAAAAACTAACAAAAAAATGTTTTCTTTTGGTTTATTTGCAGTTGAATACAGTTTATGCATAATTTGTGCATAGGTATCGGGCTCTAAAAGGTAAGTTAAAATCAAAATCATATAACCTTTTTTTTTTTTTAAAATTACAAAACAGCTAGATAAATGATAAAATATGTATAAAGAGCGAGGTAGACGACAAAATCTGATGGAATTTTAGCGAAACCCAAATATTATATAATATTTCCTATCCATTTAAATGCGGTCGTTTTTCGGCGATTTCGTCCTTCAAACGGTCCAATAATGCTATGTAACAGTCGCTGTTGATGATCCTTCTTTTTCAAGGTAGGCAATGAAAATTATACCATGCGCATACCAAAACACAGACGCCATAACCTTGCCAGCCGACTGTTGCGCTTTTCCACGCTTTGGAGCGGTTTAATCGTGTGCAGTCCACTCGAATGGCAGTCGATTGGACTTCGTAGAGAAATGATGGAGCCATGTCTCAACCATTGTCACATATCGCCCCAAAAACTCGGGTTTATTACGCTCAAAAGTAAGCTCGCGCGGCACCCACTTTGCACCGAGCTTTCTCGTACCCAAATATTCGTGGATGATACGATGTACATGTTCAGTTAATATCTTTAGAGTGCCCGCTATTTCATTCAATTCTAATTTACGGTCAATCAAACTCAGTTTGTAAATTTTTTATGTTTTCGTCGGAAACAACCTCTTTTGGGCGTCCACTTCATTCACAGTCTTCGGTGCTTATTTCACAACTTCTATACTTAGCAAACCAATCCTTGATGGTTGATTTTCCTAGGGCTGTGTCCGGAAACTCGTCAGCAAACCAAGTGTTTGCTTCAACTATATTCAAAAAGTAATATTTCATCATCACGCGAAATCCTTTTTAATAATATTTTTTTACAATAACAAAAGAGGATTCACTTAAAATGCAATAATTCATAAACTAAAGATCTGACAACGGTCAAATTTATGCACGCGTCTTTTGAAGGTTAGGACTAACTAAAAATCATATGTATTTAATACTAGTACCGCCATCTATGTGTCGGGCCGGGAAATTTTCAATTGACCTGTAATATAGCCGGTGTACGTTCCCATGGCACAAGCCCCATTATAAGCCTATGGTTATCTTCTAGGGTAGTATCGCCCCACGGACCTGAGAGAACCACCAGTGGACCACTCTGACCCTGCGGTGGCGAAAAAATGGTTTAAACGAAAAGTTTACTCCAGATCTAAGAGTAGATGCTCGAGTTGTGGAGACCCGTGTCCCTTAATACAATCAGTCTCGCTTTCTCATGTGAATGACGATGACTGCTCCCAGCCTAAAGGCTGTTTGTTCCAAAGCGAGGACAAATATGCTTTACTGCAGTATTATAGAATGTTTTAGTGGTGTGCTACTACATGTAAAATACACTCAGAAATTCTGTCCTCTATGTGGTATTCCCATATCAATTTTGCGTGTAGTAGTATTTCAATATATAAGGAAGATATAGACTCTTTCATGGAGTTTCATTTACCGGGCTGAGCAAAGTTGGGTTGGGTATAAATCTTGTCAATGCTACCAACAAACCTACATTCGCTGATTAAACGGGACTGCTCATTTGACTTCACTTATTCGCAGCTGAAATTTATATCTAAAGGTTATCCACTATCCACAACATGTGACACTTCCAGTTGTCTTCAAAACCCCTCAGTCCGGGTTCCGATCTAGTATCTCTTCATAATATTTAACTCTATCGGTTATAAAAATTATCTTGCCCAGGAGCAGGGACTACACCTAAGTCCCTAAATTACGCAGATTTTCGTCTTTGGCTGGGTAACATTTCATAAATTTCATTTGATGGGCCTCCGCTAAAAGCACTCTAAAGTTGTCACTTCACACTTACGAATTGGCCAATGCACAAGTCCAGTCCTTGAGCTAATTCGGTTACCACAAGTTTACCTCAATAAAGTGGTCGTTGTTTTTGTTGTTGTAACAGCTGGAGGAAGTAGCTGGGGTGATAATTCTGTATAACGATTTTAAATTTACCGGCACTCGACGGGGCATGTTATCCGATTATCATAAGATAATTTTTTTGGTAACTCTGTTTTGTTCCTTTATAGATAACAAGGTTTGTGTCAAGGAATTGTTAGTTGATGTTGTGAGTTTTAACCACCAAATTCCTCTAAAGATGGCGTTAGCTGGTTTTGTTGATTCATTAATTGGGATATGACCGATTGAAATTTCGTTTGTGTGCCACGTTGCCACGCCCCTTTTTTAAATATGTTTTCATGTAGCCTATGATAGAGGCCCTACGAACAGTACGATACAGTGAATTGGCACATTTATTGAACCGATAAAACAATTTTTTTAAAATAAGTGTGGCACCGCTGACTTTCCGCAAAAAAGTAACTTCACTTGTATGATCAACTTATGTGTCAAATTTCGACCTAGTACCAATAATGGTTTATGAGATGCAGACGTTTCAAATTTCGAGCTGTATGGGCAGTACCATGCCCTTTTTATCCATCTTAAAGTACGAATTTCTAAAAACCCCAACTTAGTGCGCTCTGTCGTGAAAAGGACCTCAATTTCAAAGTTCTAGCATTATACGTTTGGGGTGGGGAGTGATCAGTCAGTCACACAAAACTTTGATGTCTATAGATGTCCTGTCCTGTCTGTGTTTGCCACAGATTTTTGGATGTTTTCACTATTTTTTAAGTTTGAAGGATTTTTTATCCACTATTTTAAGGATTAAAACGTACATTTGTTTGTAAATTTGAGAACAGTTATTTTCCCAAAAAAAAAAAAAAAAAACGGTGTTTGGAAGTTAAGCGGTTGCTTGTAATAACCCCAGATATTCCTGAGCATGTAGTCGATTCAATCACGGAGCACCCGGTCATCATGGAGCTGATATTGAAAGCATCGAAGGCGCCTTCATTGCAGGCGAATCCTTACTAATGGATTCTACTAAAGTAGCAATGCTGCTTATATTTTAGATTATCGTAAGAGATAAGGGACCGGCAGTGGCATAGTGGTTAGAACACGCGACTACCATGCGGGAGATCGCAGGTTCAAAACTGGCTCCAGTCATCTTAAAAAAAAAAAAAAAATTGTTCTTTCATTGTCGGCTCCCCTCGAATGTTGTTGACAGCAACTTCGAAGTATTAAGCGTCGAGTCAATTGACGTGTCTAGTAAGAGCTTCTCAAACAGTGACGTTCGCATTCGTCGATAAACAAGTACGTACCGTTAGTTGTGCATCTAAAAAGAGAAAGCGTGTTAATTCACAAAAACGCGAGAAGCTATCCCATACCTCATTCTTGGGTTGAAAGGGAAATTAAGTAAGTAAGTAAGTTGCCCCTGACCATGTTATCCACTATCATTTTCTTAGTCTTAACATTCTTTCTTAGATGCAGTTTACCATTGATTCAGCCTGTACGTCAGTTTATACCTTTAATTGTCTAAGAAAAAATTTACAAAATTCTTCGAAATTTGGTAATGAAAATTCTATTTGAAGCCAAAATTCCATAAGTAACATATTGTGTTTTCACTGACTACCCTGCGGAAGAAGGTAGAGGCATTGACGCCTAATGAGTGGTGCTATACTGGAATAAAGGCCAGTAGTCGCAACGGATACGCTTTATAGACGTGTGGCAAGTACTGGTAGAGTAGTCGCAAATGCGGAAATAGCGAGTAGTGGTTTTCGTATGACAGCCCAATGTTAATATCGTCACTTGAAAGCATTAAGGGGGAAATAAAGAGCGACTAGTCGGTATCGCTTTGGGGCTAGTGGAAGAGTACTTCTGCAGCACTACTTTCTTCTGAAGGGTACCGACAGCCATACTTATACATACAAAAACATGTAAAGTATTTGAAACTTGCAATACAAATTCACACGTTGTGCAACGATTAATGTTACTGGTTTGTCCCTATATTTGATAAGAATATACAGATACATACAAAATAATTGATGTTCTGAGCTCCAGATCAGACTAATACTACTTTACAATTTTGGATTCGCTGAAACTGAATCGGAAGTCCATTTTACTCTATCACTTCAGATTTTTTGAGGTTTTGGCAAAAACCTGATGTGACATTAAAAACTTATAGTTGTTAAGGTCTTACCTCGTGTTCAGGATATAATTTTTTTGATCAAAGGAATTAGCACATCAAAATTCGAACCCTTAGTTAGGGTTTTATTGAAGTAATGTCAAAAACCTGATGTTATGCTATAAAATGGACTTCAGATTCAGCGACCCTAAAATCATAACATCATGGTCTGATCTCTAGCTCAGGACGCTATTTATTTTTGTGTGCCTGTATTAATTTTGAGCAAATCATACGATACTGCTGCATTGTTTTTCTATTAGTAGTACAGTACCTGCAAGTAGTCGCTTCCTACAAAACTTCACCCAACATTTCCCTCTATCCTTCTTTTTATGCCTTGCATTGTTTGCTTTGTAAGCAACAGCCAAAAAAAAAAAAAATCCAGTGACATCCAATGTTAACTTAACAAATTGATGCGTTATTTAAAATTTCTGTATAAACATATATAGTATTTCTGATAATCAGTAAATATTTTTAAATACTTTGTTAACAAAAAGACCAAAAACAAAAAAATTATGCACACACAAACATTTTTGTTAAATCATCACATATTTCTGACGATATCGTAGATATTTCCTACTGCCAAAAAAGCTACAAAAAAAAAACTACAAATATCAATTAAAATATTGTATGAAACTATTAAACCTTTTGGTAAATATGTTACTGATAACAATTTATGCTTAAATGGGCATTTGTGTAAAATCACATTCACACACACACATATACAGATACACATTTACATGAGTATGGTTATGTGTATGTATAGAGTGTAAAAAGTGTGTACATTTAATAAAATTTAATATATAAATATTTTATATAATCTTACAAACAAAACAACAACGCACACACACACATGTGGACATCAACAGAGATATGAGAGATGAAACCAGACAGTGGAACTTGAATGGAAATGAATACAAATAGAGCATGCAAAGAAATGAAATAAAGGAGAAGCGAAGACATCACTAATGGAGCGCAGATAAACACTTATTGTTAATGTAGACAATTTGCTAAAAAGTGTTACAGTTTTTTTCGAATTGTCCATTATCAATATGCGAGAGATGAAACACACAGTGGAACTTTGATGGAAACGAATACGAATAGAGTATACAAAGAGTTGTAATAAAAGAGAAGTGAAGATAACCTCTATAGCGTCTAGGCTAATGATTAAATTTAAAAAAAAAATTGTTACAGTTTTTTTTCGCATTGTCCTTTATCATGATGTTTTACTGTATAACCCGTGGCATTTGTGTACAGTATCAACAACATATTTATTGATAAATTCATTCAAGTTGAAAAATATTTAATCATGTTATTTTTTAATGTATTATATTTATTTAAATTTAGCTTTAGTTGCATATTTTCATCCATCGTTGTTACATCGCTCTGTGTGTGTGTGCGTGTGAACATATGTTAGGTTTGCCTATCATTTGGCGCATCATATGAAAAACAAATTAAATAAAATATTGTTTTACAATTGCTACTGATTGACTGCTCATCTGGCGGATATTAAATTAATGAAGCAAAACAACACAACTGATTCTCTGATTGCAGGTTGTCCGCCAGCAATTGCAGGTTAAAACTATTTAAAGGTTCACTCTTCGCGTTCAGTGGAATTTTAAATGCACAATTGTTTTCCATTTGATTAATTTGAATGATATGTTGATATGATGTTGTGTTTTTTGTTTTTACTTTGAAAGTACAAATAATGTTCTTTTGTGTTGGCCACAATAATGTTTGATTTCGAAAAAAGTTACAGTTCACGGTAGTCAGGTTAATTAGTAGTGGAGAGGTGATGAATAATTGAAGTCTTTGAAAAAAAAACCAGAATGGTCTGATTGATACCAGTGCTAAGGGCGAGCGCCTGGCAACAACTTACCTTCTGCGATGCGAAATAAAAATTGCCTGATTGTATCTTCTGCACATTTTCTTGGGACTCATTGATTTTGGGACTCAATTCTGAAAACTGCAAGTGAAAGCAGCCACAAAAAGAAGAAGTTCTGCTTCTTTCGTGTTGGCAATTTACATGCCTTTAACATTTAATATCGATTTGAAGCTGAGCACAGTACAACATATGACTTTGGGACTCAATTCTGAGAACTGCGCGTGAAAATAGCCTCAAAAAGCAGAAATTCTGCATCATTCGTTTTGTCAAGTTACATGCCATAATAATTTAATATCGATTTGAAGTTATTAAGTATCGTATAGGGAAATTTGTCACGTTTAAGGCTCTTTTGTTTGACCTAACTCGAGAAACACTAGAACAAATTTTAAAGAATTAAGAATTACATTTCCTTTAATCTGTTCATATAACGTTTGCCTACATATGTAACAGTTTCACTTTTCCATTCATCAAAAGATGTTTAACTGGGTTTATTTTGTGGCAGTTACAATAAAACTGTTGTATTCCGTGGCGTATGATTTAAGTGGAATATGACTTATGATAATCATACGCCACCATATAACAAAAGAGCCTAAACCGTGATAAATTCCCCTATACGATACTTACTAACTTCAAATTGATATTAAATTATTGTGGCATGTAATTTGACAAAACGAATAATGCAGAGTTTCTGATTTTTGCGGCTATTTCCATGTTCAGTTCTCAGAATTGAGTCCCAAAGTCATGTGTTGTACTGTGCAATGCATTGCCCAGCTTCATTCCTTCTAATATATGTAAATCTGTCATGATCACAAAGATTTTGCATCCTTTTATATGCCCAATTTTAAGTAACCACTATTTGTGGACAGTATGAAAGGACTAACAGATATCTATTCTATATAACCCTATGGTCACACATATTATACTAATGTGGGCTTTGTGGTTATCTCTTTTAAATATTTCGTTTCATAAAAGAGTGTGAAAACTCTGTAGGAATTTTTGTTAGGCCAGCCAACTGTTGTTAATGCAACAGCTTCTAAGTGCTATAACTTTAACAAGGACCTTCTCCTTCTATCCCTCTCTCTCTTTCTCTGCCATAAGAAAATTATCAATAACTACACAATGTTAAGCCAATAAAAACACAAAAAAAAACTAGTATTTTCCTACAACACATCAATAAATAAATAAACCACCAACAGTGTGCTATATATATTTATTTATCTACTATATGTGTTATATATAAATATGCACACATATGCAAACAAATTCCTATATAGTATGTCATATCTAGCAGCTCTAAGGATGCAATTGTATGTATTGAAATGAAAGCAAAGAAGCACAGCAACAAAAAAACCAAAAATATTTGCTTACGAGTAAAGCAATTTTACTTAAGTGGCTGGCTGGCTGGCTGGCTGGCAACTACTTGTACAATACAACCAGCATTGCTATAAACTACTGCACACCGTGTGTGTGTGTGTGAGAGTGTGTGTTTAATAGTAATCATAAGACATATTTTCATCAAACACACTGATATCGTACAAATCCTCACACACTTTTTGGTCTCTACTCACTGTAGCAGCAGCAGCATCTTTCTCTGTACATGCTAACGATTTGTGGAGGATAGTTTCTAGGGGTCCTTAGAGTGCAGTTAAGTTCGTTTTAAGTCAATCTTTCGCCAATGAAAAGAAAATTTCAACTTAAAAGGAAATATTTTTGTATGTTGTCAATATGTGTGTTGCTAAGCTAAGTGTGGCAGAGGCAACAATTCACGTCGAGTAAATGTAACCTTAACGCATGTTTAAACATGCATAATGCCAACATTGTAATACCAAAGATAATTTGTTTATCTGTGACAACAACAGTTTGTCGTCTCGGAAACGGAAGTATTAGAATATTTGATAGATTCTATTTTCGGTTATTTTCTAAGACACAATGGCAATGTAATGGAGTGAGATATTGTCAGCAGTAAGACTTGCGATTGAATAAAAATTTAAATATCAAAGTAAGACATTAGCTAATGTGTATGAAAGCTGAAGAACTGGAATTTGAAATATAAAGTATAAAGGAAGATTTAACAAAAAACTGGGAAATGCTGCTAAAATGAATACATTAGGCATTAAAACCAACTACAACTACCCTGCTTATTTACTTAATTATAAATACGTACATAGCAACTGAAAAGGATCAATAATTATCCTGCTGCTATCCTTCGTGATCCTTTACTTTCATGTTAAATAGAATCATTACGTCCTTTTTGATATTGAGGCTGCGAGAAAAGTTCCAAAATGGACGGGAAACGAGTCTTAACAATTATTCAACTGCATTTTATTTACACGAATTTTACTTGGGGTTATCGCAAAAACTAAACTTTATCTCCAATTCTCACTTGTCCTTTTAGTCCTTTTTTATGCAAATTTTCAAAATTTGCACCAAAGGTATCTAAGTAGCTAAATGACTTGAAGAGGACCCTAATTGGCCTCAAATTGTCTACTTAAACACACCGATATTCTCTCTCGTAATTTTTTGAATGTCAAATTAGTTATACTGCTGATATTCCTGGTAGCCCACTAGATCCAATTTCCAAAGGTCTTTTGTGGAAACAATGTCGCATAAAAAGACATAAACAGTTGGTATATCAAAATAGCGTGCAATTGCTTTTTTATATAAATGTATATTCCTCGCAAAAATAAAAATAAATTTTTGTTATACAAGAAAAAAAGATCCTTTTTGTCCTTTTATGAGAATTGCAGAAACAAACAACATTAAGTGAATAGTTAATGCGTCGAAATGATACATTAATTTATATGACACAAATTTCGATCGTATACGAAAACAAATATCCTCTATCTATAAATCGCGAAGGTCCTTTCGATTTTCACTTATCCTTATTGAAGAATTTTACAAATATAAATACATACCAACTTAAAACTATCTATGAATACACTACTGGTTATACTGTACTTAAACTTTTTAGAAATTCTTTTCGTCCTTTCTACCAACGAAACCAAGAAATAAACTTCAATATAGACAGTTCGTGGGACTAAATATTCTGCAATTTTATTCTTATTGCGTCAGAGGCAGTCGAAAACAAAGATCTTCTATTTGTTATTCTCACATGTCCTTTTAGTCCTAAATTAGCTGATATATAAACAGTGCAGCAAAGTAAATATCCAACAGACTTAAAAAAATCTACAAATATACTGCGGATTTTCATGGTTATACTCTACCTTCAGTTGCCAAGGACATTTACGTCCTTTCAGAATACGGGGCCGAGAGATATATGTACAAATTTGATATGATTTCCACTGAGAGTTATGGAAAACAAAAAAACTTCTATATCTTATTCTCATACAAATACAAAGTGAATTAAAACGACCAACAAGTATTATGCTGATATTATATGTTGCTATTTATAACCATTTTCTAAAGATTCTTTTCGTCTTTTTTGAAAACGAGACCGAGAATAAGTTACCAAAAGAAATGTTAATTTGTCTATTATTTAATTATTTTACTGAATTTTATTTATACTATTTTACTAGGGGTTCTATCCTTTATTAATTCTCTCATGTCCTTTACAAAAGTGTATCAAAAGAAGGGTAAAACTGACTTAAGAAGATCTACTAATACACATTGTCTTTCTTATCCTCTAACTAAATTTTTTAAACATCCTTTTCGACCTTTTTGAAAACAATGTTGTGAGGAAAGCCCCAAAATGGATAGCTGGTGGGTTTAAATATTCTAATATTTATATGAATTTCACTTCAACTTAACGACAACTTATTTTCTATCTCATATGTCCTTTTAGTCCTTTGTTGTGCAATTTTACAAAAATCTACCAACATTTTTACATTTCGACTTAAACGATCTACAATTATGATGCCGATATCCTATGTTGCCATCTACATCCAATTTCTACTTATCCTTTTCGTCCTTTTTGAACTTTATGAAAACGATGCCTAGAGAAAAGTTCCGAAATGGACTGTTAAGTGGTCTAAAAATGATTTAGCTGAATTAGATTTACACGAATTTCTTCAATTAAATTTTCTTCAATTCTGAAAAATCCTTTTAGTCCTTTTTCATATAAATTCAAAAAAGTGCACCAAAAGAAATGCCTAAATGACTTGAAAGGATCTACGAACACACTGCTGACATTAATTGAAATCCTCTTACTACCTTTTTAAAGTGCCCTTCCATCCTTTGTGAAAACTAGACCTAGAGAGAAAATTAAAATTAACGGTGGGTCTTCATATAATAAAATTTTACACAAATATCGATGGAAGAAAAAATAGAAGAAAAAAACTTTTATCTCGATTTCTCTTATATCTTTTTAGTCCTTTGTGTGCTATTTCACAAAATCTAACAAAATAATTACATAATGACTTAAAACGACAATTACACTATTGGTATCCAATGTTGTCATATTGTTGTCCATTTTCGTAAGATCCTTTTCGTCCTTAACGACAGTTAACGAGTCTAAAAATTATTCAACTAAATTTTATTTACAAGAATTTTACTAGGTGTTCTCGAAAAAAAATATCCTCTATTTTCAATTCTCTCATGTCCTTTTAGTCCTATATATCTCCAATTCTCACAAGTCCTTCTAGTCCTGTTTTATGTAAATTCACAAAATTGCACCAAACTGACCTGTTATCCTTTAACTAAAGTTTCCAAATATCCTTTTCGTTCTTTTTCTAGACAAAGGCGAGAGATAAGCTCCACAATGGGCAGCTGATGGACCTGAATTTTTTTATTTGTTGCACGAATTTTGCTGAGGAAAACATAAGTCCTCTAGCCTGAGTTCTGATATTTTTCTGTTAGTCCTTTTTTGGTAAAATTTCATTAAAGTGTACCAAAATAAACATATTTCGTCATAAAACGTTCTACAAGTATAGGGCTGTTATCATCGCATATCCTCTTCCTTTATTTAACGGAGATCCTTTTCGTCCTTTTTTGCACTGAGTGGATAGTCAAAAATCATGAAACTAAGTTCTGATATACAAACAACTAGAGATTGCCTGACATAATAACAGGATCCCTTTATCCTTTTTGAGAAATAAGAAAAAAGTTAATAAAAATCATTAAACAAATTACTGATATGCACAAAACTGAACCTTGTCTGACTTAACAAAAGGAACCTTTTATCTTTTTTTCTTTTTTCTAAACATATTAACAAAAGTTAATAACTTTGGCATTTGCCAATTTAAAACAATCTATAAATACCTTGCTAATGTTCTAGGTTATGGTCCGGCTTCATTTTCCAAATATCCTTTTTGTCCTTTTTGAAATTAGAGTTGAAAACGAATAGTTAGATCGTCAAAAATTTCTGTATTTTACTGATTTGGAAACAGTTTGGATAAGTTTTTTTTTTTTCTAAATTAACACCAAAAAAGGTCCATATTGTCCTTTTGCAGAATTATCTAGGAAGTACATTAACGACGGATATTAGTAAGTGCAATAACTTGATAAATTTATTGGGCTCGAATTGCACTTCGAATGTGTTACTTATTCTCATATGTTCTTTTAGTCCTTTTTCGTTTTATATACAAATTCGACCTAAACTTTATCACGAATACGCAGTTAACATCCTAGTCTTCCAACTATATCTCTTTTTTTAAAGTTACTTCCCGTCATTTTTTTTGACATTGACTACAGTCCTGTGTATTAAATTCTCTTATGTCCTTTTAGTCCTTTTTCGGCAAATTCCCAAATTCGACTTAAAATTATTCAAAAATTCACAGTTAAAATCTCATTTACGACCTTTCTAAGTTAAAATCCTCGACGCAGAATTTGTTTACAATTTAATCATAACAAGTTCTAAATATATCCTTAATTTATGTTTTAAGGTTTACCCTTTCTTTCCTTCACAATTTTGTTGACAACTATCAAATGACCTTTAGGTTGCAGAACACGCAACTCTCATTGAACTGATTGACATATTTGAATCTCTTCTAAGTACTTTTATATACAATATCTAAACAACACTCAAGTCCCTTCTGCAGAGACAACACATCTTTTCACAAAAAAATTTAAAATTCAAAAAAGTCATAAAACAATAGAATTCCTATTCCAAATATACATAAATAAATACAAATTCTTTACGCAATTTTTTTTTTTCGTTTGTGCAAAACAATTGTGAGAAAAACTTATTTGCCAACGACAACTAAACAACTAACAATTTGTGAAATATTTACAATTTATATAAAGTTTTTGCAAAGGATTTAAAGATTTTTCTCTTTTCCCCCCGAAGTTCTTATTGGAAATATTCAATGTTGGCTGGATAAACAAGAGTACAACGATAAAGACATAAATACCAATGATTTGTATGTTGCTAACAAAAACTTAGAAAATCTTTCTCGCAAAATTGCTATAAAAATTACTTAAAAAATAGTTTAAGCTTTGGCAAACACAATACGCACAATGCATTTTATTTTAACATTGCTAAAGTTTCAACAAATAACACAAAAAAATTGTATGCCTTTGCTTTTTAAATATTTAATATTTTGTTTTAATTTGGCCAAATGGATATAAGAGTTATCTATTTGCAATGGCAATGCAATGCAAGTAGTGTTGTGGAGTTTTTTTTAGCTTCCGCCCTACTTTTCAACCATTTGGGGAGGAGAGTATTTCCTTTTGTTAACATAACTAATGTCTACTTGACACATTTTCCAAGGAAGCACCTTACCAGCGCACACATACAACGGTCGCAAAAAAATATCACACTTTTATATATACTCACACAACTACTGTAAGCCTTGACAAATGCTGTGGAAATATTAAGGACGGAAACCTACGAAAAAAAATATTCATATTTGGCAAGAACGAAATTAAATCTACAATTTGTCAAGCTCTTAATAAAATATGCAGTTTTGCGTAAGACCTCTTCTGTTACATTTTGTATAAAGAAGTGCTACGTATACATACATACATATACATGAGTCAGGTGGGTCACATACGCCAGGGAAGGAATTGAAAGGGCTCTTGTTATAATACGGCCATACAGGAAAAACAGAATCGCATAAATGGTTTAAGGTCGGTCTTAAATTTCTTATATTTTAAGACTTACTGTTCTCAGAATTGTTCTTTATCTGTACTCATACTTTTGTCTGTTTTTGTGTTGAATGGGAAACAAGCGTGTGTGTTGTTGCTTTCATAGCACTAAAGCAGAAACTAGCTGTTTTCGATCAAATCTAACTTTCGAGTACGGGTGAATTTCCGATCGTTTTTGTGTCCAAAAAACGATTATTGCCTTCCTCGCGAGGCTATGGGATGCCTATCACTGGTATATAGCTTTCAAATGCCTTTCTTTATAGTATAGAAGCTATGAGGAGGCCTAAAAGAAACCTATTAAATACATGCTTTTCGCCCTTGTGAACTATAGAGGAAATGCAGTAAACGAGTGTGTGTGAGTGCATTTGCAAGTGTTAGTGTATGCACCTCATAGTCTTATGCCGAAAAACAATGTAAAGATGTGAATGTATTATATGAAATTCAAACGTCAATAAAGTGTACCTTTTATAAAAAACACTTCCGACTAAAAACTATGAGATTTGTATGCATATGAGGGTGGGTTTATCAATATATATAAAAGGCTCGGGTGACTGACTGATCACTTTCCAGTTCAAACGGCTGATGCTACAACCTTGATCACTCCCCAATTCAAACGGCTAATGCTAAAACCCTGAAATTTGGAAAATAGATTCCTTTTATGACGTAGGAGCGCACTAAGAAGGGCCTTTTGGAAATTTGGACTGCAAGGGGGTACAATGGGCGTGACACCGCCCCTTACAGTACATGGCTGTATCTTTCAAACCATTATAGGTACGAAGTCGAGATTTGATACTTTTATCTGTCGAATAAGAAAAAATACTTAGTTTGTTGAAAGTGGGCGATGCCACGTCCGTTATTAAAAAATCTTTATATGGGCAAAATAAGTAGAACGATTGCAATTATATTTTCTTTGTGTGATATTGTCCATAGGGCCTCTATCAAAGGCTACATGAAAACAAATTTAGACAAAGGGGCGTGGCACCGTCCACACAAAACGTGATATTAATCGGTCATATATCACGAGCCATTAGACATATGAGGATGAGATTTGCTATATATGTTACAGGTACAAGGAAGATTACATCTCCCAGGGAAATGGGCGGTGCCACTCCCTTTTGAAAAAAATCGCTGTCTGGGCGAAATAAATAGAACGATTGCAATAAAAATTTCACTTTGCAGTACTATCCGTAGGGACTATACCATAGGTTACATAAACACATAATAAGACAAGTGGGCGTGGCACCGCCCTTGAAAAACTGTGAGGGTTTCAAAAATAGTAGGGGTCGGTCGTACATTAGACAGTTGGGACAGTTAGGGCGGTGGGAGCAACATTTTATTTTTGTATGGGTGTCCCCTTATGATATGAAGATATATTTGGGAAAAATGTTATAAAGAAAAATTGGTGGGGGTTGAACATAAATTTTACTTCTTTTACAGAGGCGACTCTAGGGCAGTTGCCCAACACCTTTGATCACCATGCGCAGCCATTTACCCCCTACCTCACCTCCACCATTTTTGGCCCATTATTATACCCTCACCCTACGGGTAGGAGAGTATATATCATTTGATATGACGCAAAAGTGAAACACATAGAAGAAAGGAGTAACTTTAGACCATAGGTTTCTTTGAAACAAATTCGATTCATGACTTTTTAAGTCGTTTAAGCCATGTCCGTCTCTCTGTCTGTCTGGCTGTCCGGCTGGTGCGCAAGACAACTTTCGAAAGACGCAACCAAATGTTTTGAAATTTTGCACGAGTTAATATTTCCCCAAAACTACTCACGGTACTGCAAACAGGCTACATTGCCCCGCCCTTTCTGGTACCGCTCATACAAAAACATCATTCTGCCCACTTTAGAAATCGAGTAATATCAACACGCCCAAGGGGATCGCAACCAAATTCTGTATATCAGGATAAAGTTTTCGAAAAAAAACCAACAAATCCGACGGGATCGTACCCAAATTCTATATTTAGTTAAGCTATAGCAGGATAAATTTTGTGAGAAAAAATCTGGAAGTGTAGTCACGATCAACCTGGTACCTCCCATACCCATCTGGTACCGCCCACTTTAGAAATCGATTAATATTATTAATAGATCTAAAGCAATCGTGCTCAAATTTTGTATTTAGTAAAACTCAAGCAGTATAAAGTTTGTGGGATAAAATCTGGAAGCCTAGTCACTCCCCTCCTGATACCTCCCAAACAAATGTACCCTTCCGCCCACTTTAAAAATGGAGTACTAATATCAATAAATCCAACGCGATCTTTTTCAAATTATATATTTAGTAGAACTATAACAGGATAAAGTTTTAGAGAAACAACTGGAAGTCTAGCCACTCCCCTTTTGGTACCTCTTATACAAATGTACCCTTCCGCCCACTTTAGAAATGGAGTAATAATATCAATAAATCCAACGGGATCGTACCCAAACTCTATATTTGGTAAAGCTATAGCAGGTTAAAGTTTTTGAATAAAAAAACCTGGTAATCTAGCCGCGCCCCTCCTGATACCTCCCATATAAATGTAACTTTCCGCCTACTTTAGAGATGGAGTAAAAATATTATCAATAAATCCATCGTGATCGTACCCAAGTTCTATATTTAGTAAAGCAAAAGCAGGTTAAAGTTTTTGAGAACATATCTTGAAGTCTAGCCACGCCCCTTCTGATACCTTCCATACTAATGTACCATTCTGCCGACATTAGAGATGGAGTAGTAATATCAATAAACCTAACGTAATCGTGTCCAAATTTTGCATTTAGTAAAGCTCAAGCAGTATAATATTTTGGGGAAAAAACTAAGTCTAGCCACGCCTCTTCTGGTACCTCCCATAAAAATATACTACTCCGCCCACTTTAGAAATCGAGTAATGATATCAATATACTAGAAAATTTTATGTTTTACTGTGGGTAAGGGTATATGTAAGTCGGTTTTACCGACTGAGACTTTCTTACTGGTTTTTACTTTCCCAAACTCAAAAAATTGGGGTTAAGCAGTATCGATATCAAAAACTCGTGCACTATCCCAACCCTGGTACACACACACACACATATGTAAAATGCGATATGTTGAGAAAAATGGGGTTTGACTTTTTTTTACCAAAAACGGATACAAGTGACTTCCTCAACTGCAGTCATCTTTAATAAAAAGGCCTCGTTAAAACCGCTTAAAGCTGCTTAACCCACTTTGCAAACATATAAGTAATGCCATTGTGTCATTCTTTTCCTACCGAATACGCTAACAGGAAACTTCGTATATTACAAAAGACGGTGCTTTGGTGTGTAAAGCTAAATGCCTGTTGGCATAAATTACAACAACACAAAAAACTCTGTATGAAGAGTCCACAAAAGCACTCTCGCACATATCTATAAGAGTAAACTAACACATGCAAGTGTAGATATGTGGGTGACATTTGGAAAGTGTGCGTTCGTACGTTTGTTAAGATTTGTTTTTGTTACAAAAAAAAAGAAAATTAAATCTAAAGTAAAATCTTTATATTTATTTCGTTTAAAGCTAGGGCAAAAAGTAGGGAGAGGCTGAGATTATTTTGTTAATATTTGTTAGAAAATTTCAGTTGTATATTTTATGGTTTCGGCTACAAAACTACTGAAGGAAACTGCAAAAGAATTGTATAGTTTCCTTTTTCTAAGAAATCAAATTAATATTTTCTATACAATGCATGTGTGTTTATACTCCCATAAGTAAATATAATTTTATAAGGCCGCTAAATGGGGTCACATTAACGAGTACAAAGCAGTAATAAAGTAGAAGATTTGTTAACTTGGTGCAAATTGAGATTTTGTTAAGGGAATATACATTGTAAAATGTTGCGGTTATTGCGTTTGTGTTACGATATTACTTTTTTGTATTTAACGTTGGGTTAGGTCAAGATTTAGGACGTAGGACGACTTAAAGGAGGAGCTGGGACTGGCAAATGTGTTTGTAATTATTTCAGGGGAACCTAAGAAAAGTTAATTATACTTATGTGTCATGGGTTTAATATGTGGAACTTGATTTTATACCACCACTCACAAATCAATAGCACCTGTAAGCGCGACTTAGTTGCGGGCAGGGCCTAAGGATAACTTAAAAAAAAACCCTGATGCAAATCGGTTCATAAGCTTATAGTACATTTCTTTTCGTCTGTTCAACCTATTTATATTGAACATAAAACAAAAACTTCATTTGCCTATACACTGAATGAGGTAGGGAATAGCTTCTCATGTTGTTGTGAATTAACAAGCTTTGTTTTTATATTGAAAGGACTTCCTTAATGCCTGCAAAAAAATGTCCATGCTTTAGCTCTTTAAAAATTTTTAATATCCTTACACAATTGTTTACATAAGCCTGATTGTGGCTCCTCTTTTATCTTCGGAAAACTAATAACACTAAATTTATTTTTGCCCAATTGCAGATGCTGTTACTAGTGCTTGCGATATACCACGCCAACAACTACGAAGACACATGTAAGTATTCACAAAAACTGAAAACCGATATCCTTGGAATTAAACCTATAGCAAATAAAACTGAAAAATTGTAATTTAGCACAATGACAACAACAACAACGTGCAGAAAAAAACACCTACATTTAAATACCAGCATAAAAATGTATTGAAAGCTATTATAATGACATTAGAGAACATTTCCATTCATTTAAATATATATTATCAAAAAAAAATACAATATATATATACGGCAGACCAACTGTCTATATAGTAGATTTGAAGAGGTCGGTCGGTAGCTGTAAGCTCCCTTAGCAGCATGTGTTTGTGCAAACACACATACTTGCACAATCACACATACTTATACAACATAAGCATAAATAGTAGATTCCATTCCATACAATATGTACAAATTTGGTCTTGTGATTTGTAATCAGGCCTTTTACGACACAAAACCTGCACACAAAACTCGATTGCTACAACCAACGGGACCATGAATCTCATACAAAACGGCGTGGCATAACGAAGAGCTCAGCCTTTCTGCTACTGGTAGGTAGCATTAATGTTACACGGCCGCTAGAAAGTTTGGTTGGTCCTTTTCCACTTGTAGTTCGTTGTCGTAGTTGTCAGTGTGAGAATGCTCCTACCACTACTTGTATGTATGTAGTACCTCGACATGTACTGCAACTACAACAACTATACATTTTGAATTAACAATCAAAAGCAAACCGTAAACTGTTGTACTTGCATATAAATTGCATTCATTTGAATACGTTCACCGGATGGCTGGATAGAAAGGATACGAATCGCCAGTGCATTTGTACAATGTACGAGTGGTGGATACCGAATGAAACTGGGTGAGTTAAGATAACCGGTTCAGTAGATTGGTTGAAAGGGATTGACGTTTTATTATGACCAGCCAAGACGCTTTGTTGAAAAAAGCTTTCACTGTACAACACATGATTTTGGGACTCAATTCTGAGAACTGCACGTCAAAGTAGCACCAAAAAGAAGAAGTTCTACATCATTCGTTTTGTCAAGTTACATGCCATAATAATTTAATATCGATTTGCAATTAGATTTGTATCGTATAGGGGAATTTGTCACGTTTTAGGCTCTTTTGTTTGATATAACATAAATACTATATGGTGGCGTATGATTATCATAAGTAATATTCCAAGTAAATCATACGCCACGGAGTACAACAGTTTTATTGTAATTGCTATAAAAATATACTCAGATGATGAATGGAAAAGTGAAACTGTTGCTTATGTAGGGGAACGTTATATGAACAGATTAAGAGAATTGTAATTCTTATTTTTTTTTTAATTGTTTCAGCTAAATCGGACTAGTGGTTCTCGAGTTATGTCAAACAAAAGAGCTTAAAATGTGACAAAATCCCCTATACGACGATACTTACTAACTTCAAATCGTTATTAAATTATTATGGCATGAAACTTCACAAAACGAATGATGCAGAACTTCTTCTTTTTGGGGCTACTTTCAGGTGTAGTTCTTAGAATTGAGTCCCAAATCAATAAGCTGAAAAATGTTGTACTGTGTTATGTTATATATACCCCAAGGGAAAGCAAACTAACACAGGACTAGTCTAGTGACTGATCCCTGGTGGTTTGGGACCATGAAGGCGACACGTCACTTTAACATGGCCATGTCATTGGAGGTGTGTATTAACATCCTGGCCTTAACTTGGACCACTCCAGTGTCTGTTCTATAGTACCTGTTTCTGGACTTACATCGATCAACATAAGACAGACCACTTGCTAGAGACATTTCCTGTGTCAGTTCTAAAGGATCCATCTTAGGACCAATCTCGAAGTATACGACTTCGACCCATTAAAAAACATATATGAGGTGTCTATTAGTGAGACTGACCCAAAGATATGTAGTATATCTTAGGATCACCTTAAAAGGACATGATTTATACCACCTATGGAAGACCAATCTTTAACACTTTAGAACCAGTTCTGTACCACATCTCCTTTTCACCAATCTCATAACAGGTACTTTTGGACAATTGCTACTAATAGTTTAACATTTGCTATATTATACCCTTTATGCGTAATTATCGTATGTTAGAAAAACCATATGAAGCAGAAAAGCATTACATCTAGTTTTATATACTTTGGTAGGCGACGTCATTACTGAATTGGATGTTTTTTGGGTCCACAATATATTGAAAACAGTGTAAAATTTGTAATGATTTAAACATTGGTTTGTCCCTGAAAGAGAGACTGACTGACGGCATTATGTTTAGAACATGAGACTACCATGCGAGAGATCCAGGGTTCGATACCTGTCATCGTGATTTCTATTATCGACGGCCCCCTTATAGTTGCCGATAGAAACTTCGGAGTAGTGTTGAGGCAATCGGCATGTCTAGTATAAGTTTCTCATATTACTGACGTTTGGATTTCATCTATAAACTGTAGGTTCCGTTGTATGAGTCTAAAAAGGAAAGGTGTTAATCACCACAATGCGAGAAGCTCTCCCATATACGATTTATGGGATGTAAAGGAAAATTAAGTTAGGTTTAAGCGTTAAATTTTGTTTTTTATTCTATCGGTGGTGAATAATTTCTACATAATCGTTTAAAACAACAAATTTTAAGGCACAGATGATATTTTGGCCGACAATGTTTTCAAAATATGTTCGTTAATATTGAATTTGGCTGAATGACTTGAAGAAATGACTTTAACATATTTGGTACCAGGCTTCATAAGTGATTTTATATCTTAGTTAATATTTATATATATAAGTTTCGAAAGGACCTGCGGTTACCTGCAAAAACAGCTGGTCGAGATCTTGACCTCTGGGGTAATTACAGCAATTAATTTTCTGGGTGACAGACATTTTTGTAGAAAATTTTAAGTTCCTTTCCTTTAGTTCCTTTCCTAGTTTAAGGACATTTCCTGACTTTTTCTCGAAAAAAGTAGCACAAGGACATGTGAGGAGGCGAGATAGAGAGAGTTACGATATCGAAAATGCACTAAAATAATAAAAATAGATACTCTGACGATTTGAAAAAGGACAAAATGATAAGTAAAAGTTTGAGATATTGATATTTTGTCTTAAAGTACTCCAAGTAAAATTTTCTGAGAAACATTTTGGTAAAACATTCGAATATTATAAAGTCCTGTTTAAAGGTCCTGTTGCAACTTTTCTCGTAATAAGGACGAAAAGGACACGTAAGGTGTCGATCCAATGAAAATACTTTTTGCTAGTTTTAAAGTATATTTTGGCACAGTAAAAGCATTTTTTAATGCGGTAAAAAAACCTTTTGGAACAATGAAAGTAATTTTGGTCATAACAAAGTACTTTTAGGTACAAAAAAGTACTATGGTATAATTAAATCCGTTCTGGTATAAAACAAATGTATTTTGGATCTACTACTCCCACTTTTAATCTTTACTCGTTCCCGAAGGCAGCATAAGTGATGAAATCGCACCAATCATCGATGATGGAGTAGACTGTCCACCACCGAGCCAAAACGAGATAAGCACGGCAATTGCGCGGCTTAAAAATAATAACGCTGCTGGAGCCCATGGAGCCGGCTTTTTAAAGCCTGGTAACATGCATGCACCAGCTCATAAACACGATTTGGCTCAGGAAGTGCATGCCCGATGATTGGAATCTGAGTGTCCTATGTCCCGTGCTTAAGAAAGGCGATCCTAGTGCGTGTACCAAATATCGCGGGATTAGCCATTTGCCCATCGCATACAAGGTCCTGTCTAGTGTGTTATGTGAAAGACTAAAGCCCCTTCTGGCGAACCTGATTGGACCTTATCAGTATGGCTTTAGACCTGGTAAATCCACCACCGACCAGATATTCACGCTACGACAAATCCTGGAGAAGTCCCAAGAAATGCAGATCGACACCTACCATCTGTTCGTCGATTACAAAGCTGCATTCGACAGTCCGATACGACAGAAATTGTTGGTTGTTATGGCTGAATTTGGTATCCCCGCGAAGCTAATTCGACTCTGCGGGATGACACTGACTGACACAAAGTATTCAGTGAAAATTGACAAAAATCTGTCAGAGCCATTTTCTACCAAGCGAGGCTTTAGACAAGGCAATAGTCTGTTCTGCGATATCTTTAACATCGTAATGGAGATGATCATGCGGAAAGCAGAAGTAAACAGGAATGGCACCATATTTAACAAAAGCCACATGTTGCTCGCATATGCTGATGATATAGATATAATTGGACGTGGATTGCGAGATGTTACTGCGGCTTTTTCGAGCATTGAAAAGCAGTCGGCTGAAGTGGGTCTGGTGATAAACGAGAACAAAACCAAGTTATTTGTTTCAACGAACAAAGAGTCCACTTGTCTGGGACGCTGCGTGAACGTTGACAACTACAACTTAGAGGTGGTAGATGATTTTGTCTGATTTTGACCTTGGCTCCGTCATAAACAAAAATAATAATGTCAGCCTCGAAATCAAAATTATGATCGCAAACCGCTGCTAATATGCGCTAAGCAAGCCATTTAAGGACAAAGCGCTCTCTCGAAGAACAAAGATTCAGCTCTACCAGACTCTGATCCTACCTGTCTTGCTCTACAGCGCAGAATCCTGGGTAATAACACAAGCGGATCAATCTATTCTGGGAGCCTTCGAGAGAAAAATACTCCGCAAAATATTTAGACCCATCATCGTGAACGGCGAGTACCGTCGTCGAATGAATCATGAGCTGTACAAACGACATCGACGTGGTCAAGCGCGTTCAAATAGACCGAATGCGCTGGCTTTGGACACGTTGTACGAATGGACAACAACGCTCCGGCACGAAAAGTCTTCGGCAGTAAACTCGATGATCGGCGCAGGAGTTGGAGACCAAAACTCAAAAAGACGAACTATCTACGGAGCGCAAAAGACCGAAGCGCTTGGAATACTTTTCTACGTGCGGCTACTGATAGATGCATTTCTGTTGTTGCTGCCATTAAAGAAGAAGAAGATAGGCATAAAAATATACGAGTATCAATAGTTTTCAAAAGGAAGTAATGGGATTGTAAATTGACAGAATTACCCCATCCCTTCTGGTACCTCACATACAAAATTACCTATTTTTGGATAATTAATATTTCTCCAATAACTTCAAAACGGGAAACTGGAGGATATTGGACAAACTCTAAGAAAACCAAAACCTTTGTCACACTCCTTCTGGTACCTCCTATACAAATGACCGAATTGACCCTCATAGTTTTACATACATATCTTTTTTTTTTTGTTATGTAAAATGAATTCAGTAAAATAATGCGTAAGATGTACGATTAAGAAAATGGGACTCAGAAATACATATTGTATAGTACAGAAAACCTAACTATTTGTCACACCCTTTTGGTACCTTCCATACAAATAACCAAAGTTGCACCTTTACATGCATATCGTTTCTGTATGTACACTGAATTTAGTCAAATTTTTTCAAGGTAGGAGTTTATTAAACATTGATTTAACTGCTATACAAATTAGTCAAAATTTTTACGGAAGTCCTATCTACAACCATATACGCTCCACAAGCAGACAAATTTTAATGCAATACGATATCTCAAGACTTAAACAATATCTTTTTTGTTTTCATTTCTCAAGAGAATTGCAGCTAAGGCTTAAAAAAAATTATATTAATATGTCTATGTTATCCATAGCTATCCAACCGTCAAGTTAGACTAATTTTGTCGAATGAAATCATCAAAATCTTTAAAAAATTTAAATTTTTGCATTTTAAATTTTTCCCTAATAACTCCAAATTTCTGGCCATATATTCGCTGTTTCATCTATGATAAGTAGAAAATTGGTCATTGGTCATGATATTGAATGACGACTCTGATCCAAGTACTGTACTATATTTATGTAGCATGTTTATATGGTACTCGTAATATATGAAACGTATGAGTAATATTAATTTTGTTTGGATTTTATATTATCATACGCACATCGTTTCAATATTGTGGATTTGTGGTTTAATGACACAGTGCAACAGCCTATCTGGGAGTTGAGAAATTCCAAGTAAGGGTACTAGGTCGGTATAGTAAAGCAGTAAGACATTCTACCTAAACGCTAACATTTTCGGATTTATGTAAAAACCCGAATATCAACACAACTTCACTAACTAACGACATGCCCCTCTTCTAAGAGCGCCAACACAGTTATAGGTCTTAGTTCTTTGGTTTGGTCGTCATCATACAACTGAAGAACTCTTGTTGGATGATACTGAGATATTTCAATGACGTTGCTGATGCTGTGATGATAATGCTGGTAGCTTACACTGACAGGCGGCAAAGACAATCTTTTGTCTGTAACTGAGATTTGTGTTACGTTATGGTCGGACACAAGGACCAACTAAAGAAAATGGTAGCAAATATAGCAATTGCAACGGCAACCAAACCAATATTAGTAGTAGGAATCAACACTTCTGTTTAAATGTTCTATCCTCTGCATATACCCCTAGCACTCTTTCTCTCTCTTTATCTTTGCTTTTCTGATACTATCTGATAGTTACTAAATTGTATAGTTTTTACACTTAGAGCTATCCATCCATCGGCTTTAGTGTTTTAGTGTTAGGCTTTAATGTAATTATCTTCTACAATCTGCCGGCTCTTCGCCCCCTTCAGCTGTAAATGGAACATTTTGTAAAATTGTATATTAATGTGACAGAGAAAAAAAAAACAAGATAGAGAATGTAGTTAACTTTTTCCACCATGATTTTTCATTTTTGTGGGTTTTTGCAAATTTATGTTAAACTTATGATTTTGGCATACATAACTAGGCTATCAGAAACATTGGTAGCGGCGTGCTGTTGTTGTTGCAATTGTAGCAAATAGTTGTCTGCCGTCTGTGATTTCAAGAGGCGTATTAAATATTTATGAATTGTACAGCAAAAAACATGATGTAGAAATTATTGAGAAGCATTATGGTTGTTGATGCTGGCTGGCTGATTGGTTGATTGGTTGTGTATTTAAGATTTTTCTTTCTCTGATGAATGAATGCAAATTCGCGAAACGTATGATTGATGCATAGTATTAAAGAGAAGATGAAATCGTTTTGAGTGTAATATGAATAGATTAATTTTAAATTAAAACATCTACGGAAAGGCCAATTAAAGAGAAACTGTTTTTTTGTGAAATTTGTTAAAGTTTTTTAAAAACCAGTTAATTTTTAACGGAAACTTAAACATATTTAATATAGAAACATATTACACTAGCTTACAAGATAATACATTTTTTTTTCTTATTTCTTTAAAAACTTTTCATTTGCTCTTGTTTTGTTTGTTTATCTGGGCTCAGCAATCTTAGAAAGTCATAAAACGCATTAAGTTTTTAAATTCTTGTAGTCCAACGATGTAAAGTTTTACCCATAACTTTTGTATACCTTCATCGATAGGGATAAGGTATTTTATAAGGATCAGTGAATCTTCATTCGACTTATCCTGCCCACAGTCTAGCCAGACAGACGGACAAGGCTGACACTTAGAAAGTCCTGATACGAATTTGGTCTTAAAATACTTGTGGTCCATTCCAGTAAATTTTTACCGTTAACTTTGTGTTTACCTTTTCCCCCATAGCGATAATGTATTCAGTAAGGATCAGTGAAGGTTTATTCGACCGACGGACATGACTAAGACATATATGAAACGAATTCGGTCTTAAAATACATGTGATCCAGCCCTATAAAGTTTTTGGTATACATTTTTTATACCTTTACCCATAGGGATAAGGATCAGTTAAGCTTTATTCGTCGTATCCAGCCCATCAGCCAACCAGACAGACCGATATGGCTGAGACAGCTTAGAAAGCCATGAAACGAATTTGGTGTTAAATACTTGTGGTCCAACCCTGTAAAGTTTTACACATAACTTTTGTATGCCTTTACCCATAGGGATAAGCTATTTTGTAAGGATTAGTATTCGACTTACCCTGCCCACAAGCCAGCCAGGCAGATGGACATGGCTGAGACATCTTAGAAAGTCCTTAATCGAATTTATTTTTAAAATACTTGTGGTCCAACCCTCTTAACTTTTATCCATAATTTTGTTATACATCTTTCCATAGGAATAGGACATTTGAGGACCAAATTCGTTTCAGGACTATGGTGGCTGAGCCATGTCCGTCTGTCTGGGTGGCTGGCTGGTGGACGGAATAAGCCTACACTTATCTCTACAAAATGTACCAGTATTAATATATCCTAAATGTAGTTACGTTATCATAAATATACATAAAAGCCCCACCCATTCTGGTACCTCCCATACAAAAATAACCTATTTTTAGGCAAATTATACTTCTCCCATAACTTCCAAGCAAAAATCTGCTGGATATTTGAATTTAGTCAGTTTAATTATCTTCTAGGGGTAAGCCGAATCTCAGCAAGCCGAAATATTTGCCACACCCCGTCAGGTACTTCCCATACAAATGACCCACTTCACCCCTAAACAATAACATTCATATCCACATATCCTCCCTTAACTTCTTAATGAAAAACTGCAGGATATTTCAATTTAATCAGCTTATATATCTTGTAGTAGTTTGCAAAACTTCAGGAAACCGAACGGGGTGTGGCAAACCTTCGGGTACCTCATATTTGTATAAACAATGTACCCATATAAAATTGCATACATATAACTTTTGGAAGTATGTCGAATTCAGTCAAATTTTTCGCTGTGAATGTGGGTTTTATATAGGCCGAACCTCTCGGGTACCTTCTGAATTGCATAGTGGGCAAATAATATTTTTCCTATAACTTCTATACCAGAAACTGCATGATATTTGAATTTAATCCGTTTATAACCCTTTGGGATTAGACAAAACTACGAAAAACCGAAACATTTGCCACGCCTCTTTTAATACATCTCTTGCAAACGACCGAATTCATCCATATACATTTACAAACATATTTTTATTGAGGGAAAAATCTTACTTAAGAATGAATATGGGTTGTTCAGATAATTTGGTCTATCCTTTAAATTTTCGTTATTTTTTCACCCCAGTGCTATCTAGTGGTATGAAATATCATTTACGGCCTATTCCCATATCTATCAAATAAATATAAAAAAAATTTAATACAAATCGGTCGAGCCGTTTCGGAGGAGTGCGGTGATAAACAACGTAAGAAATTACCGAAATTTTTAAAAGCAGCACAAATTGTTGATATCTTGCAACTTGTAAATTTGGCTTTCCAACTCATTACTATACAAATATTATCATTGCCCTGCTACTAAAATTACTACTAAAGAACTTAAAGAATTCCTTAGAGACCTAACACTGTAGCATATTACTATATATAAACTTGATCCCCCGCTCCTCTCACCCCACACTAGTATAAGTAATCACACCTAATTAAGACTATTTAAATTTAATTTTATTTCAATTTGAGGCAACTTTCTTAAACATGTTAGCATGAGGCAGGCCATTCGCCCAAATCCCACCATCTGTACTTAATGGCTATTTCGGTGGTAGTAATAATCTTGAGAAAATTGCTTGTTTTCTTTAATGGCTTCAGTGGTTAGACCAGACCACAAAACATTTTAACTTGTGAAGGCACAACCGAAACCGAACAACATCTAGAGAATGAACAAAAAAAAAATTATACTACTCCAAGATGAAGACGAAGACGATAGCTATTGCGATGGCTATGAAATTAAAAACAATTTGTTAATTTTTCCCACAAGAAACCCGACTGTAGCAGCAGCAGCGGCAGACGATACTTGGCTTTTGCCAGAATTCCTCATTTATCTCGATTTATGGCAAAGTTACTTAAGAACAAGCTCGTCGGTGGTCGGCCGTTCTTCATGACCCCCAGACGCACCACAGTCTTGGGCACACAAGGACAAGGATATTGCAAGAAAGTAAATCTTTTGTGAAAATAGTAAAGAAGAAAGCACTACAATTACATACATATATCTTTAAAGGGAAAAACAAAACAACAAAATTAAATACGAAAAACAATTGTAACAAATCCATTGTATTGCATTGTTTGGTATATATCCAGGCAATGCCTTTTCACTCTATGAAATCAGCTCGAAGACTGTATGGAACTTTAATTCTTTTTCTCTTTCATTCGCCCCGTCTCTTTGCGTATAATCGCTTAAGTTATTTTGTGTTGGTTTGTGTTTTTTTCTTTCTTCTTTTTGTTGTTGTTGTTGTTTATTGTTATAGTTAACAAATGAGTAGTGAGCGTATTGCATGCAGTAGTACCACTTGATGCCTAAACAACTTATAAATTGCCATAGAGAGTTGTACAGAATCATAGCGACCCCTACCAAACTCTTCATGCTGAAGTCCTTAGCTCTTCAGCTTCACTGGTTGACTTTAAGGGTAAGGAGTGAACGGTCAAGTTATTCCATGGCCATGAAGGACTAGGAAGGACTATGTCGGGTATATGTTGTGGGATATTTGTGTAGTATGGAAAAGTTTGCATTGATTGTGTTTTTTTTTCGCTTTTTAATAAATTGATTTCATGAGATTTGTTGTAGTCTCAGTCAATGAAAGTTTTTCGTTATTTCTTTAAATCTATTTTTATACAATTCTGACTGTCAGTAATCAATAAAGAGATATCTGCAAATTAATTTAACTAAAACCATGCAAATGAAAAATTGTAGTATTAAATTGTATTATTAAAATATTGGCTTATATTTCAGACAACTCAACAAATTGTTGTAAAATTAAGATGGAAGTGATTGACAAGAAAGTCATGAAATGTGAAAGTCTGTTCCAAATAGCTTCTTGTTGCAGCTCGACTTAAACTTTGAGTGTATTTTTTGTCAGCATGAAATTTTGACATTTTATACAGTACAGAAATTGCAGTTAAGTGCACTGACTGATAAATATCCACAACCTATGTCCTTTCTCCAAAATTCTGTTGGATATGGTAAAACCCGAAGTTATTTAAACTAGCCAATATCTAAATGAAATTACGGTTTCGGGGAATATAGTCTGATGGGCCACTTTCCGACACTGCAGCGGAAAGAAGCACATTTACACATTTACAATCCCATTACATAATGCTGCAATATATTAGTACTGGTAAATTTTCATAAGGATCAGTTTAGGTTTACACGAGGTATCCTGCTAGCCAGCCAGACAGACGGACATGACTCTATCATCTTAAAATTACTTGAAACAAAAAAGGCCTTAAAATACTTGGGGTCAAACACGTCTTCTTTAAGACATCACACTTTTTTTCATAGTGATGTACACCATCATACCTAATGGTAAGGGTATACAATTTCTAGTACCTCAAGAACAAACAGACGATGTTTACAAATTCTATTACCATTATGATGCGAAATAGTGAAAATCTCTTTTTTTTCACTATATATATCATCCTATACCGCCGTGGCATAGTGGTTAGAACACGCGACTACCATGCGGGAGATCCTGGGTTCGATTCCCGCCTTAGGTCATCTATATTTTTCTTTCATTACCGGCCCCCTCGATGTTGTAGACAACAATTTCGCAGTATAAGTGTCGAGTCAATGAGCATGTCTAGTAAAAAGCTTCTCACACAGTGACGTTCGCATTCGTCGATAAACAAGTTGGTGCCATTTGTTGTGAATCTAAAATAGAAAGCGTGTTAATTCACAACAACGCGAGATGGTATTCCATACCTCATTCATGGGATGTAAAGGGAAATTATGTTCTTTTTAAGTATATCATCCTATATCCTGAATGAAGCCTGCGGTGCATCCATGTCAAAACTCTTGTCGACTATTCCGGGTGACTCTTTAGTGATATTGTCAACGAATCGTGTACACTTTGCCTTGGACTTGTTTCTTTGATATGAGCCCCTAAGAACTACATATATACAATGAATCTAGCGTTATCATACCAGCAGAGATCATTAGATACGGTTTAAAACCACAGTACAACAGAAACTTTGGGGGTGAAAAATTCCAAATCACGGTTAAGGTACAGTATAGTAAATCGTCACAAAATCGTCATTTATCGTCTTTTTTCACAAATTTTCCCAAAAGGTCAAAATTTCTGGCAATCTATGATAATTAGTAGACTGGTCTTTGATGATGATGATGATGATGATATTGAAAGTCGACCCTGACCATGCATACTGTACTGTACACATGTAGCGAGTTTGCGTACACTCCGCAAAGTGAGCCAGAATTAAAATATCGTCTGCAAATTCATTCGTGTTGTCGAGCACTATCAGTCACATTGTATTGTCTAGTACTATCTGGGTATCAAATTGTATCTCTCTAGCTCTAAAAAAGTTTTGCCACGCCCACTGTGCCCATTGGATCCAAAAATAAAATTTTGTCTGCATATTCATATTCGGCTTGGTGAGTAATATCTGGGTATCAAATTTTATCTCTCTAGCTAGTTTTGCCACGCCCACTGCGCCTATTGGGTCAAAAATTAAAATTTCGTCTGCATATTCATATTCGTGTAGCCGAGTACTATCTGAGTATTAAATTATATCTCCCTAGCTATAAAAAAGTTTTGCCACAACCACTATGCCCATTGTATTTAAAATTCAAATTTAGTCTGCATATTCATATTCGGCTTGTCGAGTACTATCTGGGTATCAAATTTTATCTCTCTAGCTCTAAAACAAGTTTTGCCACGCCCATATTCGTGTAGCCGAGTACTATCTGAGTATCAAATTTTATCTCCCTAGCTCTAACAGAAAGTTTTGGCACGCCCACTCCGCCCATTGATCAAAAGCTAAAATTCCGTCTGCATATTCATATTCGTGTTGTCGAGTACTATCTTGGTATCAAATTGTATCTCTCTAGAAAAAAAGGTTTGTCACGCCCACTCCGCCAATTGCGTCAAAAATTAAAATTTCGTCTGCATATTCATATTCGCGTTGTCGAGTACCACGCCCACTGCGCCTATTGGGTCAAAAATTAAAGTTTCGTCTACATATTCATATTCGTAATGCCGAGTACTATCTGAGTGTCAAATTTTATCTCCCTAGCTCGAAAAAAAGTTTTGCCACGCCCAACTGTCTGTGTACATATGTATGTAGGCATATAAAAGTAAACAACATATTTCTAATGCCACAGGGACGGCAAGAAGTCCGCTGTGGGCCCACACAAACAGGGGGTTTTACTGTACTGGCCTAGTACCTTCATTCTGACTTAGAATTTCTCACCCCCAAATTGGTTATTCGGTTTTAAATTTACATTTGGATACTTTATTTGGATTAGTCCATAAGTCCATTAGACTAAGTACAGTGGGTTGAACGGGGCAGTTCAATATGTGCTGGGTATCATGGGGACCCTAACCACATACTGTTATAATTGGTTAGCAGGACTGGTGACAAAGTCGTTAGTGATTGAGTACACTTAGTTTTACTAACGATATTTACTACAGTGCTAGTTGCACTCATGCTAATGGTCCTTAGTATTAGGGACAACTGATAACTTTCACATATCTTTAAAATAACTTGCTTTTATCCCATGTTCAAAGCATAGACAAGAGTTTGTGTGGATTATGTTGACGAGTGGTCTTCGTTGATACCATTTTCGAACCGGTGTATTCGGGCTTCTCGATGGTTTCTTGAAGCTTTTAACACTTAAGGTTGTGATAATGTGTGGAGAAGGCACAGTAAAGGGTACTGATGCAGATAGTTTGGCAACTATCGCAATAGCTATTCGCAACTCTTGCAAAAACAAATTATACTAGCAATAATAGAATAAATGTTGAACCGAACAATGAAACCAAACTTATTATTTACATTGATTTGATTAATGATTAATTAATTATTGATTAATTTTATATAATACAAGTGGGCCCGGCAATGCTTCGCTATTGCATATTATTTAAAAAAATGGGCGTAAAAGTGGGCGTGGTCGAAAATAAGTACCCTATAAATCATGCCAGAGTCCCAGTTAAATGCCGTGAAAATTTCAGGAAGATCGGTCCAGAGGTTTGGTCTCCCATAAGGTACAAACAAACAAAAAAAAAACAAATAAATAAACAAACACACATTCCATTTTATATATATAATATCGATTACCTACAAAAACACTAATTCAACATTAAAGCTCACTAACTGCAATAACTAATAGCTTAAAATAAATACAATTATCGTGCAGTCATTAATGACGGCGACAGTCAAACGAACTAAATTCAGTGTGTCTCATTTTAATTTTATTTAATTTGCAGTGAAACCATTTTAATCCTTAATTTCACATAAATTTCATTACAAATAGCACACAAACAATGTGGCAGCCACAAATTGGAACTAAATTAAGCTAAGCACAATACACACACACACACATATATGTGTAAAAGCTCATATAAACACCAATAAAGGACATACATATAGATGATCATAAGTGCGGATGCGGGTGTGTGTGTGAACATTTATTAGTCTAGCATTTGGCACATTTAATGATATTTACAGTTAGGTTTTTAATTTAATATGTATGTTTTTTAATTAAAATCATTCGCCAAACAGTTGGGATGAAGAGAGCAATAGCGAAACGGCACAAAATGAAACAAGAAGAAAAAAAAAACAAAATGTGCGACTAGTGAAATGCCATGAATAGATGAATAAAAATGCAAACAATAAATTTTATATGCCACAATTGCAATTAAACACATATATAGACACAGAAGCGCGGACACACACAAACACACAATTGTTTAGATATTACAGTAAGGCAACGTTGTGGCAAATTGTAAGATATCGATGAAATACAAATAATTGTAATACAATCCAATATTTGGTGGGAACCAACAGATATTTATTTATCAATTGATAAATGTACAACAGAATTCTAAGCGCTTTGAACATTTTGTGGAATATTATGAAAAAAACATAGAGATCCTTACATTTTTAACCCTCACTCTACGGTTAGGGGGGTTTATATCATTTGATGCAACCCAAAAGTGTAACACGTAGAAGGTGTCACTTTATTCCCTAGGTTTCTTTCAACCAAATTTGATACATGCCATTTTAAGTCGTTCGATCCTTGTACGTCTGTCAGTCCGTCTTTCTGCCCGGCTGGTACGCACGATCACTTTCGTAAGGTGTACCCACCCAGTAGGAAGTGTCTGCAAGTCATCCTCAAGGATAGGTGCACGACCATAGTAAATCGTTGATGACACGTAGGGGACCGTCTATACAAATCGTCGACGAAATTTTCATACAAGTGTCCGCTTTGTCATGCACGACCTGATGAGCGACAATGTCTGCCAAATTGTCGTTGATGCCTAAATAAGTGACATGTCGCCCACACAATCATGCAAGACCTAATTACCGACAATGTCGGTCAAATTGTCGTTACCAGTGCTTAATAATTTAAAATAACAATTTGAAGTTGTTTTCTGCTGTTTTCAACAAACTGACAATTTTTTACTTTTACTTTCCTCTCTTCAATTTTACATTGAATTTTTTGTTTGATGCACGACAACATTAGTATTATGTCGGTCAGCTTGTCATCAGCCGAGAGTTTTGACTACAAGTTCAATTTTTCACATTTTGTCTTGAGAACAGCGTTGACGACAAAGTCGTGTATGACGATACATCCCACTGGGCAATTGTTTTGAAACCTTTCACGGATAATATGTTCCCAAAACTACCTACGGGATTGCACCACGCCTTTCTGGTACCTCCCATACAAATGTTTGTCCCACTTTAGAAATCCAGTAATAATACCAATACACCCAACGCGATTTTGACCAAATTCTGTATTAGGTAAACCTATAACAGGATAACATTTTTGAGAAAACACTGGAAGTCTAGCCACGCCCCTTTTGCTACCTTCCATACAAATGTACCATTACGCCCACTTTAGAATTAGAGTAATAATATCAATGCAACCAACGCGATCGAGTCCCCATTCCTCATTTTATTGCGGTATAACATGAAAAAAGTTTTGTAGAAAACACTGGAAGTCTAGCCACGCCCCTGCTGATACGTCCCATACAAATGTTCGTCCCACTTCAGAAATCGAGTAATTGTAACATTACAACCAACGCGATCGTGACCAAATTCTGTATTAGGTAAAGCTATAACAGGATAACATTTTGGAGAAAACACTGGAAGTCTAGCCACGCCCCTTCTGGTACCTCCCATACAAATGTACCATTACGCCCACTTTAGAAATCGAGTAATAACATCAATACAACCAACGCGATCGAGTTCCCATTCTGCATTTTGTGAAGCTATAACAGGAAAAAGTACCGTTGTACCGTTACGCCCACTTTTGAAATGAATAATAATATTAATACATCCAACGCGATCGAGTCCACATTCTGTAAAGTTTTGCAGAAAACACTGGGAGTCTAGCCACACCCCTTCTGGTACCTCCCATACAAATGTTCGTCCCACTTTAGAAATCGAGTAATTGTAACATTACACCCAACGCGATCGTGTCCAAAGTACTGTATAAAGTAAAGGTATAACAGAATAAAGCATTGAAGAAAACATTGAAAATCTAGCCACGCCCCTTTTAGTACCTCCCATACAAATGACCCATTCCACCCACTTTAGAAATCGGGTAATAATATCAATACATTCAAGGCGATCGTGGCAAAATTCTGTATTTTGTTATACAATGAGAGAATAAAGTTTTAGAGAAAACATAGGAATTCTAGCCACGCCCATTCTGGTACCTCTCTAAAGGTTTTTACTGAGCGTAAAGTTATATATCTAAGTCGGTCTGCTCAACTAAAACTTTCTTACTTATTTCAAGGACAACTTATTACTTACTAACAGTACCTCAGCAAACATTCTAGCTGTTGCTTAATTTGAGCCTTTACTGCAATTACTCTTACTTTAAATCTTATATGTAATTGTGCGCTGGCATTTAAAACTGAGTGTATGGATGCCAGCATTATTACACTCTCCTTCATTCTCTTTTTTTTGAACGATATTTAGGTTCAATAAAATTTAATTATTTGCAAACGTGAATAGTCCTTACACACGCACACACAACACACATAATATAGACATCGTTATCACCGGCCGTTTAATGGGTTTGTGTGACAGTATTAACAGTAATTTACCAGCATAAACACACAGACTCGATATAAAATCAAGTGACACTGTTTATGTGTATGCAGGAGTAGTGCAAATAAACGAACTGCACTGTAATGAACTGTGGTACTCTGTTCACGTTAATTTACAACGATGACGACGATGACACTGAAATTTTCCCTAGAGTATAGCAAAGATAGTAGAGAAGAGAGAGAGAGAGAGCGAGCAAGTTCTAAGACGAGTGATTTACAAGTCTTCGTTATATACCGCATATCTTTGTAAGCCGTCGTATTATTAGTTGAACTTATTCAATGCTCTGCTCCTCATCATGGCCCACGTTGTGAGTAAGGATTAAAAGCAGAGTAATAATGAAAAAAACAAAATCAAATGCAATTAGCAGCCAAGAAATAAACTCAATTAGTCTACAAGAAATGCAATAAAAATGGAGGTTAATAACCAGGTGCGTCGTCAACGCGTCAAACGATTTGCAACACCAGAGAATTGTGTAATCTAATTGTAAGGATGATGATGATGATGATAGAGGGGAAGAGAGGAATTGTTTCAGTCACACAAATTAGTAGACTTCATATTTGCAATTGCAAAAATTTAATCAGTAATTAATAAAAGAGACTTTGTTGGACAAGAGTGATAATAATTGACTAAAACATAGGATTCTACTCTATACAAACAAATTGTCTCAAGAAGATGATTGCCCTTCGGTACGTCTACTTTAAAAGCTGCATACTGACACAGTTATGCTAAGCCATTTTATACGGAAAATTTCAGTGAGATGAACTGATTGCTAACTACCCTCACCCTATATCCTTTGTTTATGCATAAGTCAACATTTCAAAAAAGATAACATTGTGTCAAATTTCACTGTATTAAATGCACTCAATGCACTCTTGCAACAAAGACATGTGTATGAAAATAAAACGTGTTCTTTTAGACGGGACCGGCCGTGGCATAGTGGTTAGAACACGCGACTACCATACGGGAGATCACAGGTTTAACTCCTGGCTCAAGTCATCTTAAAAAAAAAAGAGAAAAAAAATTTCTTTCGTTGTCAGCTCCCCCCGTATGTTGTCGACAGCAACTTCACAGTAATAGTGTCGAGTCAATCGGCATGTCTAGTAAGAGCATCTCAACAGTGACGATCGCATTCGTCGATAAACAAGTAGGTGCCGTTAGTTGTGAATCTTAAAATAGAAAGCGTGTGAACTCACAACAAAGCGAGAAGCTATCCCATATCTCATTCATGAGGTGTAAAGGGAAATTAATTTATTTTTTCAAATTCTTGTAGACGTAAAGAAGTTGCCGTAGGGGCAACTATAAAACTAGTTGTCATACTAATGAATTGTGTTTGAATCGTTTTCCAGCATACTTTGAGAAATCACCATGCGAAAACTTATACCAGAACAATGTTTATAAAGCTTCGATTAAAGAAAGTAATTCAAAGATTTGCCTTTTAAGTTTTTATAATTTCTTTACTATGGAATATTTGGAATAAAAACGTCATGGTGTCTTAACCCACATCCAGCGGAACTAAATCACCAAATTTTATCTATATCCCAAACATTAAAAAAAATGTTTTCAACGATATTTTGATACAAAATTACTATACAACACAATAATTACGTATTATAACACCAACTTCATAAATATATATTTTAAAAATCTATTGAAGCCTTTAATAAAGGCAAATTTGATTTGATTTAATTAAATCCCACAAGGCCAAAATAGGACCCATACAGAGAAAGGCACAGAAAAGGCTCAACACAATGCAAATGCAAAAGGGCTGAAGTGAGAAAAATGAACAGTCAGATAAGTTAGTACTAGCTATTAACAATGGCTACAAATACAAGGCCAAACAAAATAACTTATTTATAGTAATGAGGGGAGACTGATAATTTCTTTTTAGTATTTGTCACAAATGTTTTATGGACAACCATAAAAATATCTCCCATTCTTTAGAAAAAAACCCAAGTTTAGTTTTTTTTATATAAAATATCAATATTCAATTTTCAACAACAAAAATTTATAAAACATATCATTAAATACAACAAAGCTTAACAACAACAACCACCAATGGGTATTTAGTCAACAACAACTATGGTGGAATCATCCACAATCACCACATCCGAATCACTGGATTCGATATTAATATCACGTCGGTATGCCTGCAGTCTAGATGCAGATCCAGACCTGCTTTCGTCTGTTAACACGATAACCTCTGAATCGTTTACAACTTCTGGCTCATAATCTTCAACATTAACAATCGAACTCTGTTGATCCCAGGATTCTACATCTTCCTCAAAATAGTAATATGAATCTTCATCCGAATCAGTAAAAAAGTTTCCTTCCTCATCACCGTCGTTGTCGTCGTCGTCGTCGTTGTCTTCATCGTCCATCTCAATGTCTTCCATACCACTGACATCGCCCCATTCACTAGGTGTGGTGTCCTCATCCGTGGCTATGGCAATGAATTCCTCCAATATATACGTTTGCTCTTCTGCAGCCAATGTAGCTGTGGACCCTGAAGTTTCCCTATGATCCATAGTCCTGGATTGATTGTGTTGGTGTTGGCTATCATTTGAAGATGTACTTCTACTCTTGGACTAAAGCCAAATAGACGAGACGAGAGATATTTTTATGGTATTCTCATAGAAATTTCTAGAAGAGATATTTCATACGTTTGGCCCAGTCCCTCAGATACTCACCATTCGTTTTTTATCCTTTAGCACACCCCGACAAATGGGGCATTTGTTAGCCCAAGGATATTTGTGATAAGTCTTGTAGACATCTAGACATTCGTGGCAAAAGGAGTGACCACATTGTATCCGCACTGGCGAACGTTTTTCATCCAGACACAGAACACAACGTTCCTCATTCTGATCGGTCATTTAAGGATATCTGCTATTTTAGTTCTTGATCTTTTTTTCTTCTAAAATATGCTGTGACAGGAAGATGTTGTGGCTTTTGTCAAAGTTTTGTTTTATCAAGGCGAGGGAGGAAAATTATAAAAAGTCTCGTAATACAAAAATAAAAAACTAAACTGACAAGGAACGACATCCAACATAAAAAGTCAAAGAGGGCAATATAATGGAAAATTAATGCCTAATTGAGCACATAGAGTGGCGGGAATAAAAAGAGCTGATGTATTACTCTGAAAACAATAATTTACCACACCATAATATTAACTTCTATTGTAATGGAAAATTGAACGAAAAGAAAACGCAAGCAACGGAATGAGAGGGGGTTAAGATTCGAGATCCGGTTGGGACCAGAATTACTTGGAATGTGGGTAAAAAGAAGAGAGTGGAAATAAAAAATCTTCAGTTAAAATTCAGCATCCAAAAAAGCATTTTTTACTTTATTTAAGAGAGTTTACAATTTTATTTGAAAGATTTATTTTTCAAATTGAAATGACCAAAAGATTAATAAGTATCGACGTCCTATACTTATATTAAAGATTACTTGCAAGAGTGATTGATTTAGCAAAACATGTTATATTGTTAAAGAGAGCAGAGTATTAATTGAAGGGCACATTTATGAGGGCTTCTATTAAAAAAAAAAAAATTTCCTTTGCATCCCATGAATGAGTTATGGAAGAGTTTCAGACATTTGTATGAGTTAACAGAAGCGGGTTAGACTCACACGACGCGACTTAAAGTTTAACGACGAATCTGAAACATACCGATGGGCTCAACCTATGGAAGTTGATGTCTTAAACATCGATAGGTCGTTGTTAACAATATTTTGAGACGATAAAAGTATAACAAATTAAAGTAGTTGCAGGACTTTTTAAGACATTTGAGCCATTTCTGTTTGTCTGGCCAGCTATGGTGGATGGCTGGTGGGCAGTGTAACTAAAGTACACTATCACTGATCTTTATGAAAATTTACTAATATTAATATTTTGCAAAAAGTTCTTATAGGATTATACTTAATTTCCCTTTACACCCCATGAATGAGGTATGGGATAGCTTCTCGCATTGTTGTGAATTAACACGCTTTCTATTTTTATCTTGTTTATCGACGAATGCCGATTGACTCCACACTGATACTGCGAAGTTGCTGTCGACAACATTCGAGGGGAGCCGACTATGAAAGAAAATTGTTTTCTTTTTTTTAGATGACTGGAGCCAGGAGTTGTCGCATGGTTGTCGCGTGTTATAACTATCACGACATGGTCGGTTTCCTTATAGGATTATAAATTGATATAACAGCCCCACCACTCATACTCATACAAAATTGCCTATATTTTGATAATTAAAATTCCTCCAATAACTTCCAAACTAAAAACTGCAGAATATTCGAATTTGGTTCGATTAATCACCTTGCAGTGGTAGGTAAAACCTCAGAAACCTGGAACATTTGTCACACACCTTCTGGTACCTTCCCTCCCCTTCCACCATTAGTAAAAATGACGATAATACTGTGTATTTGAACTATAATTATATTTTTTTAAACTTAGTACCACAAAGAGAGGTTTGTATTAAATGTGGACGTTACTTTTAGCTGATCACATCTATTTTTTTGTCAGTAGCTTTTCATTACTACTAAAATGTCAAATACTGAGCTAGAATTGTTTATATGTTTATATTGTTATAAGTTTTTAACCCTCAAAAAGGAGAAGTTTTGTATGAGAGGTGGGGGTAGTTATTATCATCATCTTATAACTTAACCTCCGCTTAAAGAAGAGCTTGTATATAAAATTTCAGCTCAATAGCTTTTATATTGAAGATGTAATCAAAGGAGACACAGATGGACACCCCCAAAAAGGGAGAGTTTAGTATGAGAGGAGGGAGTAGTTGTTGTCCTTATTAAGTCATTTTATAACTTAACCTCCGTTTAGAGGATATACAATTTGTATACCAAATTTTAAACTGGTAATATTTTCAATAAGGGAGAGTTTTGTATGAGATGTGGGAATAGTTTTCGTATGATTTTGCTCATCTTATAGCTAAACCACCGCTAAGAAGCCTGTATACTTAACGTCAGCTCGACAGAACTTAAATTTAGGTTTTAATCGCAGGGATGGACGGACCTGACACCCTCCCAAATGGGGGTGTTTGGGAGGTGGGATTTGTTTTTTTTTTCGAAACTACTCAATTCATAACAAAACCTTCGCTTAGAGACTAGAAGTTTGCATACCAAATTTCAGTTCGATAGCTCTTAAATTAAGGTTGTATTCGCCGTTGACACCGCCAAAAAGGGAGAGTTTTGTATGAGAGGTGAGAGCAGCTTTCGTACAATTTTGCTCATCTTATAGCTAAACCACCGCTTAGAGGATTAAAGGTTGTCTACTAAACTTCAACTCGATAACACCTAAATTAAGGTCGTAATCGCAGGGATAGACGGACAGCTAGCCACAAAAGTGGGTGTTTGTATGGAGGCGGGATAAGATTTTTTCTTCAGAAATTACGCATTTAGGAACATTACCTTCGCATAAAGAATAGAAGCTGCATACCAAATTTAAGTTCGATAACTCTTAAACTGCTTCCCCCAAAAGGGAGAGTTTTGGAAGACAGGTGGGAGTAGTTTTTTCCGATATTGATCATCTTATAACTTAAACTCCGGTTAGAGGATAAAAGCTTGTTTACCAAATTTTAGCTCGATACCTCTTTAACTACGACTGTAGTCAAGGGTACAGATAGACTGAACCCCAAAAAGGGGGAAATTGTATGGGACTTTAAAGTAGTTTGCTGTACGATCTTGCTCCTCTTAGAACTGAACCTACGCTTGTAGGATAGAAACTAACATACCAAATTTCAGCTCGATAGCTTTTAAACTATCAGTGTGATCGGGGGGACAGACCCTAAAAAAGGGGCAATTTGTATGGGAGTTGGGAGTAGTTTTTAACCAATCTTGCTCATCTTAGAACTCAACCTTTGCTGGGTGAAAGAAGCTTGCTTACAAACTTTTAGGTCGATAGGTTGCAAACACAGGGATAGACCTCAAAAAGGGGGAGTTTGTATGGGATGTGGAAGTAGCTGTTGATCGATTTTTCTCGTTTTTAAACTCAAGCTCGGCTAAGAGTAGAGAAGCTTAGATACAAAATTTCAGGTTTATAATGTAATCGCAGCAACAGACTACCAAAATGGGGTAATTTGTATAGGAGGTAGGAGTAGTTTTCGACCGATCATGCCTATCTTAGAACTCAACCTCCGCTTTGAGGATAGAAAATTGCATTTAAAATTTAAGCTCAATATTTCTTTAACTACAGCTATACTCGGGGGGATAGATAGACGGATACCCCCAAAGGTATAGTTTGTACTGGAGGTGAAGGTAGTGTTTGTACGAACTTGCTCATAACTTAACCTCCGCTTAGAAGATTCAAATTTACATACCAAATTTCAGTTCGATAGCTCTTAAACTACTACTTCGATGGCAGGGACAGACCCCAAAAAAGGAGGTAATTTGTATGGGGGTAGGAGTAGTTTCTGACCGATCTTGCTCGTCTCAGAACCGCTTAGAGGATAGAAACTATGTTACAAACTAGATTTGTAAGGGAGGTAGTAGTAGTTATTGACCGATATTGCTCAGCTTAGAACTTAACCTCCGCTTTGATATCTAATAAACTAACTGCTGACAGACAGTCGGTCAGACGGACATCTCTAAAATGATTCGGAATTCGATGCTGTCATTTATATATATAAATATTGTCATATCTACCACGCCTCCTAATGGGCGTTACATATGGAGGAACAAAATTAATTTACCCTTCACACCGTTCGTGGGGGTGGTGAAGGCTATAAAAAAAAGGTCTTATTGTGCGGCCCGTACCTCTCATACAAAGTAACTTATATTACATTTTGATATTTTGTTTCAATTACCAGAGCTGTTTGAAGTAGGCATAGGCTATCTGGGTAATACGCAACATTATTATGTGTCTTTCATTTCTTTTGCTTAATGTTAGGAACGTAGTTCATACTGCTAAATCTTGTACGTACCTTGGCAGCTACCTTGTGCTGATCTGAATCTGATTCTGTTTTTGCACCACGTATCACATGCAGGTCCATGACGCCTGAGACATGAATTCCATCGATTACCTAGTTATCTATGTGGTTTCTTGTCTATTGATCAGTAGATATCAAATTTGCCTTATGGATATCTCTCCTCATCATGTTTCTTGCTGAAGTGAAGTTAACCTATCTAAATACGTTATTAAAGCTGTTGCAGTGCAGACTAAATTTTTTGATCGTTAAACCAATAGCAATAGTTTGTCTCCTACCAACTATGAATCTATATACAAGAACGTGCCTTTCTGCAAGGCAGCTGTTAAGTATGACACAATTCTTTTGTCGTATACATCCCTGTCCCGTTCATCGCATTTCATGTATGGCAGTGATGTCAGCATTAAATTTGTCCAGGATATCCGCCTTCTCTGTAGAGAGTTCGGATATTCCAGGAGCATATCCTTAAATTATGGTCCTTATAAGGTTTGTGTGGGTAATCAATATTTGGCAAACTTGTAAGGATTTCTTATCTATGTCATTAGAAGGGCCTAAATTTGCTTAGACCAAGAATCGTTCCATTTCACACGACATGATGAGAAGATCCCCCTCTCTTTTCACATTAGTCAAATATCCTTGATATATTATCAACAGCTTTCAATAAAATCGCCTCAAAGCTATTCAGTGATTTGTGTGCATCAATAAATTAAATATTAAACATTACTTACATTAAAAATACCTCAAATTCATTCAAGTGTGAACATTTTGCATATGCATAAAATTATTTAAACAATTTTGATAACAGTATCAGCAGCAGCAGCAGCATCAGCATCAGCAACAAGGAAACGGAAGTCTAACCACAAAGACGCATAGAGTATAAACTAGTCGGTTTTTTTTTTGTTGTGCAAGATTGTTAAGTAATAGAAACTATTTAATTATAATGGACAAAATAGAAAAATCAAAATTTCAACAATCACCACAAATGATAACCGACGAAATTTTGCCTTTCAATTTATGCACTCATGTCTAAAATGATTAAAATCAAAAATTCAATACCCAATGTGTGGCATTCCTCAAATCGTTTAGATGAACAATGACAAAACATATTGGAAAAGTTACCAAATCGTTTTGCAGCAAAAACGAAACGAAATTTTTGTAAATTTGTAATGGCATAAACAAGTCAAACATAAAATAAACGAGAAATCAAGGATTCTAGGGTGTCTTGGCTGTTACTGACCTCCCCACCCCTAGGACCTTGTACTAATACTAATATGTACATGTAGCTACCTTGACTGTATGTATACATGTTGACATTATGTGGAGAAGATGTCTTTGTTAGCAGGAGCAACTGCTACGTCACATCTAACACACACACACACACACATAGGGGCACCTACCAGTTCACAGGTGCACATTCAAACTCAAGCCTAAACATATACATATGTAGGGAAATATATCCCCTACACAAAAACGTCCTTTGTTTATATATCAAAGTATTTGCAAGGAATTTAGGATACTACTTCTTCTGCTGCTGCTGCTACTGCTACTACTACTAACATACACTATGTATTTGTGTATATCCTGTGCAGGGGGAAAGCAACAACAACAACACTAAAACCTATTCAAATTTATGAATATAAAAGCAAAATTCATTGCTTTAGCAATAATTTGTCTTTGTTTCGTTATTGTTGTTGCTCGTTTTGTCATTGCTGTTGTGTCATTGTCTATTTGTCTATCAGTATAAAAGTTGAAATGAAAGATAGCAGAAAGAAAGAAAGAATGACTGTGTGATATCACTAGAATATGGCAAAAGTAGCAAATAATGTTAGTAGTTGATTGAAAGACATTTGATAAAAATTCTACTGAAATTTATTGTATTTTGATGTACGTATGTATATGTGAGTGTGTGTATTTTGTGCCAAATGTCACAAGGATGTGTTTTTTCTCATAATTTTTGTCAGGTTGCACATTTCGCATATTTGCATCAATTTTTTATACTTAAGAAGCTGAATATTGAAATTTCAATGGAATGCCAATAAATGCAATGAAATGTTAAGTAAATAAAAATTTTAATTTTGGGGAAGCAGGTACGATATCAGTGAAAAAGGGCTATTTTCGAGCAAAAATCATAAAACTAGGCAATAGTGGTAATGAGTCGCTGAAGCTGTTACATGTTGCCCCAAATTGCTGAAACCACGATCGTTGGTTAAAACCATATAAATTCGGTGTCGCTAAAGCAACAAAGTTTTGTACTATGGCAACCTGTATACACTGTAACAGCATGTCCTGTTTTGAACCAAAAGCATCAGTTTGTCTCCTAGCAACTATGAAATTATATCCAAGTTCGTGCCTTTCTGCAAAGTATGGATTACTAATGATTTGTGCTCGTACAGATCGTGGTTGATTTATTGTTGAACCTGTCTATTTTTTAATGTAATGATGGAGTTTCACTGCTAATAATCCCAAAATTTCCTTTGCACCATGACAGAATTCTATTATACCTCGGTACGCATAAAGCACTTTGTGATTCACTGAATGACGCCAAGTCATTGAATACCCATTGGCAGCTCTTGAATTTCGTAGCACTTCCACCCACTTCCTACGAAGCTACTTGACTCATCATTTGAACCAATTGTATACGGACTTTTTGTCTACCCTGTAGAGGGTGCTTTTTTTTTAAAGGCATGTGACGTTTTTTTCAACATAAATCAAAATTATTATTTTCTCACGAACTCTACCAATACTGGAAATGGTGATAAAACGGAAACGGTTAGACGGATATCCCTAAAAAGAGTGAGTTTGAATGGGAGGAGAGAGTAAATTTTGTCGAATCTTGCTTATCTTAGAACTTAACATCCGCTTGAGGTATAGAAACTTGCATAAAAAATGTCAGCTTAAACTATGGCTGTTACAGCGGGGACAGATAGGCGGATACCCCAAAAAAGGGGAGATAAATGTAGTTTTTGCCCGATCTTTCTCATCTTAAAATTTAACCTCCGTTTAGAGAATAAAAACTTGCATAACAAATTTCAGCTCGAAGTTTCTGAACTACGACTGTTATCGCAGGGACAGACCGCCCAAAAAGGGGCTGTTTCTATGGAAGGTGGGAGAAGTTTTTGTCCGATCTTGCTAATCTTAGAATTTAACCTCCGTTTAAAGGACAGAAACTTTTAAAACAAATTTCAGCTCGATATTTCTGAACTATGACTGTAATCACAGGGACATACCCCAAAAAGGGGCAATTTTTATGGAAGATGGGAGTTGTTTGACCGATTTTGTTCATCTTAGAATTTAACCTCAGTTTAGATGATAGAAACCTGCAAACCCCAAAATGAAGGAGTTTGTATAGGAGGTTTGGGTAGTTTTTGTCCGAGGTTGCTTATCTTAGAACTTAACCTCCGCTAAGGGTATAGAATCATGAATATCACATTACAGCTCTGTTTCTGAACTACGACTGTAATCACAGGGACATACCTCTCAAAAGGTCAATTAGTATAGGAAGTAAAGATAGTTTTTCTCTGGTCTTACTCATCTTAGAACTTAACCTCCGTTTAAAGGATAGAAACTTCTAAACTACGACTGTTATCGCAGTGACATACCCCAAAAAAGGGGCAATTTGTATGAGTGGTATTTTTTGTCTGATTTTTCTCATCTTAGAACTTAACCTCCGCTTGAAGTATAGAAGTTTGCATATCAAATGTCAGCTCGATGTTTGTAAACAACGACTATCATCACAGGGACAGACCCCCCAAATGAATATCAAATTTAAGCTCGAAGTTTCTGAACTACGACTGTTATTACAGGGTCAGACCCCAAAATAGGGAAGTTTGTATGGAAAATGGGAGTAGTTTTTGTCCGAGTTTGCACAACTTAGAGCTTACTCTCTACTTTTGCGATAGAAACTAGCACATCAAATTTCAGATCGATGTTTCTAAACTATGACTATGACAGACCCCAAAATGGGGCAAACTGTATGGAATGTGGGAGTAGTTTTCTGATCTTTCTCACCTCCGCTTTGCGGATAGAAGTTTGAATTCTAAATTTCAGTTCGATATCGTTTAAACTACGACTGTAATCGCGGGGACAGACAGACTAATGAACATCTTAAAGTTGCCTCAGAATGCAAACAATATCATTTATGTATACATGCCTACCACGACTCCTTATGGGCATTGCAAATGGAAGAACAAAATTAATATACCATTAACTTAGATCATGCGCGTGGTTAAGGATATAGAAATCACAAATGTTGGCATTCTCGCTTATTTTGACAACGTTTTTTTATTCAAATACAAATAGATTAAAGACGCCTTCGGCATGTAAATCAGTGTTTTTTCAGAATGTAAGGGAGTCTCATGAGGATTGTGCTCTCTTCAATAATATCAATACTAAAGCAAAAATTAGCCTGATGATCCGACTTTTAAAATATAGTTCCAATTCAAATTGTTTCTCAACCCAACTGATAATTTGCTGTCTTTAATTCTTGCACCAGTTTGATCTTATATGAAAAAAGGCCAAGATTTTGCTACTAAATATTCCAAGTACTGGACAGGTACTGACCGAGTTGCTAAGAACGGCATCGGATCGATAAATTCGAGTCCTCTTTACATTCGCGTTTACAGCGGCGATGGCGACTAAGCGAACGCACGGTACGGACTCGATATGGATGAATATTATGCAAAAGAGCAAATGTGGTCATGGGTCGATCCAATGTATTGTGTATTAGCATCTGAAGATGGACGATTATGTGCACTGTAATTTTGATAAAGCTTGGCGAACAGATTGCGAATTTTGGAAATAAATTTGTACGATATGTAAACGTTGGGCTAGTATTCTGGCCTTTGTATGTTCATTTGCCAAAGTGTACTGGAAAACTAGTCATTTTATAAGTATGAGAGCCAGTTTAACAGTTATCCACAGCGAAAGTTCTATGCGTCTGAAAAATACCCTTTAGTTTTTACGCTGTGGAACATTTTTGGGATCATTGCGTGTGGGGTAAGAAATTCGGAGTCTGGTTGAAGTTACAACTCCAGTATAGTAAACTTACCTAATCTAGAAATTATCAGTGTTCATAAAACATAAATCCACAATATTGGAACGAAGTGCGTATGACTAATATAAAATTTACCTTAATAATAATATTACTCATACTTTGTACATAGAAAAATATATGTGTATGTAGCTAGTACAATAGGCAAACTCGTTACATACATATATTATATCATCTGATATGACCAGTTTTCAACTTATCACAGATGAGACAGCCTATATATGGTCACAAAATTAGAGTTATGGGGGAAGTTTTATATAAAAAGGCAATGATAACTGTTTGAATGTTTCAATACGTCCAACTTGATTTTAATTAATATGAGAAATCATTAATGGTTCTTGAGTTATTGCCTAGAAAAACTAAGCGAAAACATTGATGTAAGCAACAATTTTAAAGACGATAGAAAAAGTTAGTAGTTTTTCTTACCCCCAGAATGGCTGTTAAACTGTGTTATTAGTCAAAAACGGCGAAAAGTTACTGCAACCCGATCATGCATTGTAAAGTAGTTTTACTTCACCTTGACTTGGAATTTCTTACCCCCCCAGAATGGCGGTTGAACTGTGTTTTTAGTCAAAAACGACGAAAAGTTACTGCAACCTGATCATGCATTGTAAAGTAGTTTTACTATACTGACCTAGTACCTTCACCCTGACTTGGAATTTCTTACCCCCCCAGCCCAGAATGGCTGTTGCACTGTGTTATTAGCAAAAAAAATGGCGAAATGTTACTGCAACCTGATCATGCATTGTAAAGCAGTTAGTTAAATAAAAATAAACCAATAATTTGGTATAAAAAAATTTACTTGTTGATTGACGACTGGCTGAACGATATTTTTTCGGCTATAAACATGGGTTAACACACTTTTTCTTGAAGACTAAAACTAACACCATCAGGTCAATCGAAATATTTTATCTCTGCATAAGAGAAACAAGCACTTTCGGTGCCAATTCCCAAAAGGACACTTATGACAACATCCGCCTAGCATTTCTTACAATTGTATATAACAAACATTTTTCTATTTGTTTTGCATTCGTACACAACAATCATCATTTCAAAAGTATTCCCTCCCCGACACAACAGACATACAGTTAACAACTTTGGCCACTTTTCTACCACAATAATAATCTCATTAAGTGACAATATGAAAATTTCAATATAATTGAATTCCCCTACAAAGATTACGTACGCCCTTTTGTCTTAAACCTCATCTCCACATATCTTATGAGCTTCAATGAAACCGCCACAATTCTTGATGTGGTTGGTAAGATTATAATAATCTGGATTAAGATTAACATATGTGTCGTCGTACTCCAAGCATCATGGCCATAGAAACACACACAATTCACACATAGCCACATCAGTCAGTCGTGTGTGTGTGTGTGTGTGATGTGCAACATATTGTGGAAAATTATGACGACAATTCAAGCAGTTAAGGTCACTTTCTCAATGTAATTTGGCAAATTTTTTTGTTTCTTGTTAGATTCTTTTTCTATGCTGTTGCTGTTGCTATTGCTACTTGTTTGGCTGTAACATCCCCTGAAATTATCAAGCAAACTTTTTAATCAACATCTTCATTTGCCTGTAAGTGTGAGTGTGTGTGATGGTGGCAAGTCCTTTTCGGCAGGACTTGCCAAGAAAAAAAGGACACACAGCGACAATCACACATGGTGATAGTGGTGTGATGATGATGATATGGCAAAGCTTGCAAGGCTGTGAGAATGTTTGGGTGTCGAGTGTGAGAATGTGAATTTGTTGTACTGCTGCGTGAAAAAGTCTATATTCCGTTGCTCTTACTGTTACATAGATATATAGAGGCGACAGCTAGAAACAGCTACGACAATTGTAACATGATATTTTACTTTTATATGAATGTTTTCTATGGCTGGCGTTAGTTTTTTTTCTTCTGATTTTCGTGTGTTTTTTTTGTTGTTGTTTTTGATTCCTTGAGGAGATCCTTTTTCCCCACATTTCGGTTTCGGTCTTGTTCACCCTGCTCTAAGATTGTGGCGGCGTTAGAGTATCATTAAAAAGAATGCTTGCTGGCAATTCAATTTGTAACAAATTCTGGCACTCGTACTACGTTTGGATATCATTTTCATTTTATTTTATTAGTAAGTTAACACCCACAAAAGGACTCCAATCCAAGTATGTACGTTAACGTTTGTGTGTGTGTGTTTCTAGTCAGTTCTGTCGTTTCGTTTCGTTTCTGTTCCATCTGTGTGTGTGTGTGTGTGTTGAAATGAGAGCAGGCGGCTGGCTGAGTGTATAATTTAAACGTAATTCTTTTAATTTTATATTATTTTCTTTCGGCATTCTATCTTATGCCTGATTATTCGTTTTCCTTTAGCAGACCTCCCTCCCCACGCTCTAGCTCTTTTATTCATAGTTTACTATTCAACTTTGGCTTTTAATTAAGTGTAAATGATACACAACCATAAATAAACTGAGCGGAGAGGAAACAGAAGAAAAATTCTCACTCACACACACATGCACACCCTCTCAGTGAGCAAGAAAAAACAAAAGAAATTCAACACAACACAAAGTACGGAAACATATGGCTAAAGAATTCTTAATGAATACAAAAAGAAGCTGAAGTTTAGCTAAATGTCTTAAGTTTTTTCCTATTCATTTTTAAATGAACTGAATTATAAATCTTCGGGGTTTTCCATGTAAGCCAAGAAAGAAATTGTACGTTACGGAATTTGTAACAATCACGTAAGGACATTTAACACAATTCTTCTCTCTGTCTCACTTCAACTGATTCAAATGCTGAATAAAGCAAAAAAAAACATGAATTTTTCCTGTGCCATGCCAGGAACCTATTACTAAAACAAAGTTTAAAATCTCTTAAAAAACTTGCAGGGTATTTCAATTAGGGTAGAGCTATGGTCGTCAGACCCACTGCCCAGCTCTCATTTTTAATTCTTGAGAAGACGGCGGTAACATATCGCAGTGATAACGCAGTGATCATTTAATATATCCTGAAAACTTGTTTGGTGGCTAGGGACATTTACATTCGAAAAAAATTTTTAGATAAACAGATTTTACTTAAAATAGGGCATGATGGAGAGAACGTGCGACTATCATGAGGCACATCAAAGTTCGATTTCAGTCTCAGTCAGTTATATTTCTTTCATCGGCGGCTTCCTCTCGGTGTTTTCAGAACAAAAAATGCATGAAAGATTTAGATAACGCAAGGCTGCACACCACCGATATAGCGAATGCCTATTTCAACTAATGCTCTCTCTTTATTACTGCAAGCAAACGCCCTTAACTCCGATGTTCTTGAGAACCAAGAATGACGAAATGCTGCTTCAAACGAAAAAAGCGTCAATGAATCAGAACACAAATAAAGAGGATATTGAAAACTAAAGGAATTTCATCAAACCAACAACGTAAAGGTTTGCATGTGGGATTCGTATCTCTAATGACAGAAATGGAATTCGGTCATGAACATACAGAGGGTGCTGCAAATATTGAGGGAAAATTTCCATACTCTGCTCGCTTTGGTAGACAGCACCAAACAGCGAAGATAGTCTAGTGTGTACACCAGTAAGCCAAAACGAAGTCAGTAAGGCCACTGCATGTGCATGCACAAGCTCATAAACACAATCTGACAAAAGAATTGTATGCCCGGTGACATTTCTTTTATCAGCAGCCCTCTCGATGTTTTCAAGAACAACATTGCAGTAGTGTTAAGACATACGGCAAGTACATTTTGCGGAACAAGATTGATCAACTAGTTTCTGCTAAGTCTCTCACGAGATTAAGCAGTGCCAAAAAATGCATGAAAGATCTAGACAATGCAAGGCGGTATATCACCGAGATAGCCCAATGCCTATTTTAGCCAATGCTCTCTCTTTATTACTGTAAGCAAACACATCTAATTCCGATGTTCTAAGAGCCAGGAATGACGAAACACCCCTTCAGATAGAAAAAACGTCAATGAATCAGAACACAGATAAAGAGTGAAGTTGACAAGTGAAGCCTGAAAATTTCACCAAAATGTACAATGTAAAGGTTTGGGTTATTATCCCTATAGATTTTACAAAATATGTCAATTAACTCAACTACTTCAAAGTTACTGTCGACAACATACAGTGGCAAATCCACAATCGACCAGATTTTCAAACTGCGACAAGTCATTGAGAAGACCTCAGAGATGCAGATCGACACTTACTATTTTTTCGTCAACTTTAAAGTTGCATTCGACGGTACGATACGACTAAATTTCTTAGATATCATGGCTGAAATGTTTATCTCCGCGCAAATGATACGACTTTGCCCGGTATGACACTGACCGACACGAAGGATTCAGAAGAGATAGACAAAAATCTAACGGAGCTTTTTATAACAAGTGGGGCTTCTGACAGGGCTATAGTCCGTCAGTAACTTAGTAATGTAATAGAGTTTTTCATGTTGAAAGCTGCACTTATCACGTTTGGTACCATTTTTGATAAGCCGCATGCTGCTCGCCTATGCCGACGATGTTACTGCGGCCTTGTCAAACATTGAGAATCAATCGGTTTAAAGTGGGTCTTCTAATAGATAATGACAAAACCAAGTTATTTATACCTTCAAACAAAGAACCCTCTCTGCACAGTGGTATGGAGGCTGCACAATGTTATGACTTCTTATTGTTGTGCAACAACTATCAGGGGATATTAAAGATCATAGAAAGTCTCTGCCAACGTTTATATTGAGGAAAAAAAAGTACTATAAACTAAACAAACTATAAGCAATATCGGACGAAACGTACACCCACTATTCATACAAACTCCCCATTTTTAGGGTTGTCCGCTTGTCTGTCTTTGCGATGAGAGCCGTAGTATTCTCTTACCGAAGGTTAAGTTCTAAAATGCAAGATTGGACGAAAAATACTCTCACCTCCCATAAATACCACCCCTTTTCGGGGGTGACTGTCCGTCTCTACCCACGATTACAACTGTAGTTTAAGATCTATCAAGCTGCAATTTGGTACACAAGCTTCCATACTCTATGCGGGATTTAAGTTCTAAGATGAGCTAGATGAGATTTAAACCACTCCCACCTCCCATACAAACACCTCCTTTTTGGAGGTCAACGCCTGTCTGTCCACACTATCACAGCCGTACTTAAAGAGCCATCAAGCTGACTTTTGGTACAAAAGCTTCTATCCCTCAAGCGCAGATTAAGTTCTAAGATCAGCAAGATTGTACAGAAACTACTCCCACCACCCACTCTCTCTTTTTAGGTGTGCCAGTCATTCCCGCGGTTACAGCCTTTATTTATTAGCTTAAATTCGGTATATAAAGTTCTATCCTCTAAGCGAAATTTAGTATGAGCAAAATAGGACGAAAGTTACTCTCACTTCCTATACAAAATAACCCTTTTTGAGTTGTGGGTTGGATTCAAACCTATTTGGAAGAATGATCAAAGGGCTATCTTATATCATTTAGAGTTAGCACCGAGATTTATATTGACTAAATTAAGAAAAGAAAATCAATTTTATTAAAATCGGCTACCTTACACTGCTCATACAATTCAAATCGACTTTTCCGCATAAAATGTTCTGTTTTCTAAAAATTTTTTGAAATTTAGTACATACACTTTCAAGGATAAACCACAGATGCATGACAAATAACAAAAAAATTTGCCACACCCACAGCTGACCGACCATACAACCCAAGATGGTTTTTTAACATAATTTGTCTACCCTCACCCTATAGAGGTAGAAGGGTATATATCATTTGATACGACCAAGAATGTAACAAATAGAAGGAGTCACTTCATACACTATGGTTCCTTGGACCAAATTCGTTTCATGACTTTTTAAGTCGTTTAGAGCCATGTTCGTCTATAAGCCTCGCTGTCCGACTGGTACGCACGATATCTTTCGAAAGACGTAAACAATTATTTTAAAACTTTGCATGGGATAATATTTCCCCAAGACTACTTGGGATTGCTTAGAGGTTACATGGCCACGCCCCTTTTTATACCTCCCATTCATATGTACTATTCTGCACACTTTAGAAACCGAGTATTTATATTAAAACACCCAACGCGTTTGTGTCCAAATTCTGTATTTAGTAAAGCCATATTAGGATAACGTTTTGGAAAAAAAACTGGAACTCTAGCCAAGCCCCTTCTGGTATCTTCAATACCATGAAATGTACCATTCCGCCTACTTTAGAAATCTAGCAATAATATCAATACAACCACCGGTATTTTGCCCAAATTCTGTATTTTATTCAGCTATAACAGGATAAAGGTTTGGGAAAAAAACTGGAAATCTAGCCACACCCCTTTTGGTACCTCCCATACAAATGTACCATTCCACTTACTTTAGAAATCGAGTAATATTATCAATAAACCCAACGCAGTCCAACACCCTAGTAATATAAAAGGGAAACGTTTAAAAAAATTGGATATCTAGCCACGCCTCTTCTGGTACCTCCCATACATATGTATCATTTCGCCCACTTTAGAAATCGAGTAATAATATTAATACACCTAACGCAACGGTGCCCATTTTCTGTATTTAGTATAGCCATAAAAGTATAAAGTTTTGGAGAAAAAAACTTAAAATCTAGCTACGCTCCTTCTAGTTCTTCGCATACCATGTAATGTACCATTCCGCCTACTTTAGAAATCAAGTAATAATAGCAATGCAACCACCGTTATCTTGCCCAAATTCTGTATTTCATTCTGCTATAACAGGATAAAGTTTTGAAAGAAAAAAAAACTAGAAATCAGGCCACACCCCTTATTGTACCTCCCATATAAATATTCCATTCCGCCCACTTTAGAAATCAAGTAATAATATCAATACACCCAACGAAATCTTGCTCAAATTCTGTATTTAGTAATTCTATAACTGGATAATATTTTGGTGACAAATTGGAAGTCGAGCCACGCCCCTTATGGTACCTCCCATACAAATTACGGATTTGACACTCAAAGTTTTCTTTTCGTCTACTTTGGTTGTAAGTTCACTGATTCAGACACATTTTACGTAAGATGACCGTTTGTAAGAGTTTGGCCTATGAATGAATATGGACTATAAAGGTTGACCCCTTCTGGTACCTCCCATACAAAATGACCTATTTTTGGAAAATTGTATTTCTTCCAGAACTTCCAACCGCACAACTGGAGGATATTTAAATTTGGTCCTTTAATTTATCTCATAATAGTAGACAAATCCTGAAAAAACCGAAGAATTTGCTACACCCCTCCTGGTACGTCACATACAAGGCATCGAATTCACCCTTATAATTTTATATACATATCTTTTTCTAAGAACACTGATTTTTGTTATATTTTTCACAAGATACATGTTATATGGAGAATAAGAAGAACTTAATTCACTATCAATATCTCTACAAAACCAATATGTTTTTCAAAAATTTTACATCTCACAAATTGCAAATTATCTGTAACTGAAAAAAAACTACAAGATTATCTAACCACTCATCCGTACACACAAAAATATAATTTGGATACTTTATCTGCAAAACAGAAAAATGCAGAATACCAAATATTGTTGCAACTTGCATACTATCACTATCACAGCTGACTGCTTACTCATACACAAATCTCATAGACTTGTATGCATATTTATATGAGTTGAGAATTTTATGAATCTTCATAGCTAAGTCACTGCTGTACTAGTGTAAAGTACGGGTATAAATACAAGAATGTATGTATATGATATGTAAGATTATCCATATAAGGATATATATACATATATAGACAAATGTATGTATGCAATGTATGAGATATGCATTTTAGTTGACTAAAAGGAAATGATGATTTTTGAAAATTTTCCGGTATTATTTCAAATTGAGGATGCACTACTTTGCAGCAAGGATTTATTTAACCCACATGCTACATGCAATGATATTACATAGACACATGTATGGATGTGTATGTACTTATGTACATTACTGTAGCTGGCAGTGTGTTGCAATAGTGATATTTCTTAGGAGAAGGATTTAAAATTCACATATTCATATATATATATATATATTGCAGCAGCTAGTGAATTGAGAGGGCGCGAGAGATGGTGTGGGAGAGGAGGCGATGTATAGAAGTACAACAACATGACTAAAATGTTATGAACTAAAAGGATTCAGTAAATGATTTCAAATTCGTGACAACACAAGGGATACAGGGATATGCGAGGGTAGCTGCAAAAATAAAAGGAAAATCGTATAGGAAACAAATAAACAAAAAGGGCTACGTTTAACTGTTTAATATTTTCAACAATTCCAACATTTTTGCACCGCAATTATAAAATAATTCTAATCATCACTAAGCTAGCTAATCCTTTATATAGTTAAAAATATTAATATTTTAATTGTTTTTAATGTCGTCCCCTTAAAACTATTATTTACCAGATAATATCACATTATCATTAGATTTTTTTTTGCTTTTACTACAATATCAATAACAGCTTTATTTTGTGTGTGTGGGTATTGCCAACACTTTCATGGCATCATCTCCATCTAACTAACTAACCCTACCCTTCCTTCGTACATATCCTGCAAAAGTAATTAAAATGCATATTAAATTTTAATACAATTTATAAATTATTCAAATGGCACAAATTTAATTATTTTTATCATTGGTTTTCTATTTCATTACAGATGACAGACATGATGGGTATAAATAAACGCCAACATTTGTTTGGCTGATATCGCCGCATCCCAGGTGTGAAGGTAAGCAAGCAAGCATTAGCATTAGTTTATTGTCATATGTATAAAATATGCAAAGGTAGATAATAAACCGACAGTGTAAATAAATTTATGAATATAAAAACTATTATATAGGTTTATTGTATGACGTAGCCACGTACTAAGCAGGTATATTTGAAAATTCGGACTGCAAGGGGGTACAAAGGGTGTGGCACCGCCCACACAGCTCGGAATTTATAATGGCTGTGTGCTTCATAAGCCATTATAGATACGAAGTCGAGATTTTGTACATAACATATGTTGGTCGTACAAGAAAAATCGCTACATATTTGTAGAAAGTCGGCGGTGACACGCCCCTTTTTAATAAATCGTTATATCGGACAATTAAATGTACCGATTGCAATGAAATTTGCACTATGTGGTTTTATCATAGGCTACATGAAAACATAATTAGATAACAGGGCGTGGCACCGCCCACACAAAACGAAATTTCAATCGCTTAATTCTCACGAGCTATTATATGTATATAGATGAGATTTGGTACAAATGTTATTGGTACAAAGAGGATTACATCTCACTGTGAAATGGGCGGTGCCACACCCCTTTTGAAACAAGTAAGAAAGTTTTAGACGAGTAAACCGATTTCCAAGTATAAAATTTTTTTCTCTCAAACTTTATCCAGTTACAGCTTAACAAAATACACAATTTTGGCATGATTGCTTTGGGTGTATCGATATTATTACTCGATTTATAAAGTGCACGGAGTGGTACATTTGTATCACAAGGGACGTGGCTGGACTTCCAGTCCAGGCAAGATTGTGTTAAGTGTATTAATATTATTTCTCGATTTCTCAAGTGGCCGTAATGCTACATAGGTACGCAAGGTACTAGAAGGGGCGTGGCTAGATTTCCAAGTTTTTCTCAAAAACTTATTCCTGTTATAGCTTAACAAAATACCGAATTTCGGCACGATCGCGCTGGTTGTATTGATATTATTACTTGATTTCTAAAGTGGCCGGAATGGTTAATTTGTATAGGAGGTACCAAAATGGCGTGAGGGGCCATGTAGCCCATATGCAGTCCCGTAGTAGTTTTAGGAAAATAGTAACCCATGCAAAATTTCAAAACAATTGGTAACATCTTTCGAAAGTTATCATGCGTACCGTCCGGACAGAAAGACGGACATATATCAAACGACTTAAAAAGTAATGAATTGAATTTGTTTCATAGAAACCTAGAGGTTAAAGTGACTCCTTCTGTGTGTTGAACATTTGGGTCGTATCAAATGATATTTTACCTCCTACCAGTAGGGTGAGGTTATAGAAACATTATATCAGTCATATTAAGTGACCGATTGTAATAAAATTTTCACAATTTCTATCATATGACTGACTGATTAGTGACCACTTCCCAGCCCAAACGGCTAGAGTTAGAACCTTACAATTTGGCACGTATGTTTGTTCTATGACGTAGGTGAGAGGTCAAAAGGTCGATATAGGATTAAAACTGGCACTTGTCGACCAGACCCAACGGCTATAGGTAGAATCACGAAAATTGGATTGAATGTTTTTTTTATAGAAAAGTTGTGCGATTCGAAGGGATTTGTCGAAACTTGTACTTTAAGGGGTAAAAGTCCCAGATTATAAGGGTAAAGCTATATGCCGAAAAAGGGTTAAACTGGTTCTATTGCCCACACCAAAGAGTTACTGTTTCTGTCACGAAAATTTAGGCAAATATATTACTATTTATTCTTGATCTTCTTATATGACAGCAACAATAGAAATTCAGTAAGCGTACGTAGAACAGAATTCCAGGCGCTTCGATGTTTTGCGCTCCGTAGAAATATATAGATAATAGCTATTTTACCTGGTTCAGCCAACGAAGTTTTGGTAGCCCCATCGTGCGCCGCCCGTCTGGAGCTGGAGCATTTTTATCCATTCGTACACCGTGTCCCAGCCAGAGCATTCGATCCATTTGAACTCGCCTGACAAAGTCGATGTTGTTATACAACTCAAACAAGTCGTGGTTCATTCGACGGCGGTACTCGCCGTTAACGATGATAGACCAAATATCTGCGAAGTATTTTTCTCTCGAAGACTCCCAGAATAGATTGGTCCGCATTTATTATTATCGAGGATGCAGAGCTGTTTGCGGTTTGCGATCAATACTCATCTCTTGATTACCAGGATGTCACTTACGACGGAGCCAAGGTAGACATAATGATCAACCACTTCAAAGCAACAAGTAGACTCTTTGTTCGTTAAAACATATAACCTGGCTTTGTCCTCATTTATTACCAGACCCACTTCTGCCAGCTGCTTCTCAATGATTAAAGAGGCCGCAGTAACTTCCCGCAGACCATGGGCTATGATATCTATATCATCGGCATACGCTTTCAGCATGTGACTTTAGTTCTAGATGGTACAGACCTACTTCTGGCGACTGCTTGAAAGGCTGCAGTAACATGCCGCAGTTTTCAAACAATAAAATCTACAGCATCGGTGTACGCGACTAGCAGGCGACTTATATTAAAGATGGTACCAGTTGTGTTTACTGCAAGCATTCCGCATATTCATATTCATTATGATGTTAAAGAGATCTTGACATGTGGACTGTCGTCTCGTCTAAAGTATCGCTTAGTAAAAAATGAGATGTTTGCTAATTTTCACTAAAAACTTCGTGTCAGTCAGTGTCATCTCGCAAAGTCGTATTAGGTTCGGGGGGGTACCAAACTCAGCCATAGCATCCAACAATTTCTGTCGTATCGGACTGTCGCTTTGTAGTGGATGAACATATGGTAGGTGTTGATCTGCATTTCCTGGGTCTTCTCTAGTTTTTGTTGTAGTGTGAGTATCTGATATGTTCAAAGCAGGTTCGGCAGAATGTGCTTTAGTCCTTCACATAACACACTTGACAGGACCTTGTATGCGGTGGGTAAAAGGCTAATCCCGCGATATTTGATAAACATATTTGGTTCGCCTTTCTTAAGCACGGGACATAGGACACTCAGATTCCAATCATCGGGCAAGCACTCCTTGAGTCAAATCATGTTTAGAACTGGTGCATGCATGTTACCAGCCCATCGCAGCCGGCTTTTAAAAACTCTGGCGGCAGTCCATCGGCTCCCGCAGCTTTATTGCATTTCAGCCGACCAATTGCCTTGCTTACCTCGTTTTGGCTCGGTGGTGGATAATCTACTCCGTCGTCGATGGTTGGCGTGATTTCGTCACATATGCTGCCTTCGAGTACGAAAGTGTTCCCTTCATATTTGCAGCACACTTTGAGTGTCCGTGACCAGGTTTCCATCTCTGTCCTTACAGGTGGAGATCTCTATTCCAAAACTTTTTCTTTTTATCTATCGGTAGATCTTTCGGACTTTACCTCTATCCCTGTAATTTTCGATATACTGGCTCTCTCTTTTCTTCCATAGAAGGTTTCATAGACTGGTGCCAATACGTTGCCCGCTCATCGCCGCCTGCCTTAAAAATTCCTGTAGTCTTTTTACTCCGACGCCGATGATTGAAGAAAGATTTTCATTCATATATGCAGCGCTTTCCACGTGTCCGTATCCTGTGCCCTTAAACGTTGGGATCCATGTTCAAGAACCTTTGCCTCTTAACATTTGGTAGATCTTTCGGGCTTCATCTCTATCCCTGCAATTATGATATCCTGGCTCTCTCTCTCTTTTTTCCCTAAGACTCTATTTCCTCAGTCATTGTGCAACACTCCTCAATGTACCAGGACTTGCCGAAATGTGTGTTTTTTTTTTAACCCAGTACGGTCGTTGCGCCAGTGGTCGTTGAATTCGCTATAATGCTGACGCTGTGTGTCCGGAAGATCAGAATCAAGAGGGTTCTTTAAAAGTAATTGAGAAAGATGGTTGGAGTAGGCATAGTCTATCTAGGTGGTATGCAGTTTTGTGATGTCTAGCTTCCTTTGCGTTTAGTTACGAAAGTTTTTAGCACTACTTGGTCGTGTGTGTCTACCTTGGTTGCAACTAGTTGGCGAATGAAGTCCATAATTGTACTGTGCACCAAATGCACGTCCATAACCCTTGAGACATGCCTTCCATCGATTACCACGTTATCAATGTGGTTTCTTGTCTTTTGATCAGGGGATATACAGGTTGCATTTTTATGTGGGAATCTGGTTCCACTCTCTATCATTTTGTTTGCCGACGCGAAGTTAACCAGCCTTAATCCATTTTCGGAGGTGTTGTTGTGTTGACTGAATGTTCCGACTGCTGAACCAATAGCGTTTCCCTTCCCATCTTAGCATTAACACCTCTCGGAACAATTTGAACGTCGTGGGCAGGGTAGCCGTCATATATTTCCTCCAGCCGTTCATAGAATGCAATTTTAATGTCCTCGTCTCTGCCTGTCGTCGGGGCGAGTACCCAAATCAGAGTAATGTAAAAATATTTCGCGTTTAAGCGGATAGTTACTATTCGGTGACATAGAGAATTACACTGAGATAGCAGATGTCGAAGTCTCTTGCAGACTATGAATCCTCATCCAAATTTTGTGTCTTTCTTCATGGCAGGTTAAGAAGATGTCACATTTCTTTCATCTTGTGTAAAAAATGTCACAGTTCTTTTGTCGTGTGCTTCCCTGTCCCGTCCATCGCATTTCCTGTATGGCGGTGATGTAAGTCTTGTATTTGTCAAGCACATCCATCAATTGGATATGGGCACCATCTTTGTAGAGAGTTCGAACATTCCAGGTGCATACCCTTTAATCATGGACCGTATAACGTTTATTTTATTAAAGGTGAGTGGCTTATTAGACCACCGCGCCCGATCCTAGTTTATAGAGGCTGCCAAAGCCACTAATATGCCTTTGGTTTAGATTTAGTAACTTCTGTCACCTACATTTTAAAACGCATCGGTGGTAGCATGCCATTTATGTTGCTCAACATTGCTTCTTCTCACATTTGCACGGCATTGCCCGGGGAACATGTGATCTCTCGGATGTTATGAGCTGCTTGGGCACTTCCATAGATAGATTATTCTGGTTATTCCCAAGTGAATAACGATCAGAAAACTCAAATTAGAGAATCCCATATTCATCAGTCCTTTATATACACCCTCGCTATATAGACAAATGATCAGGAGATATATATAATTCATTTTAAAGTGTCCAAAAATATGCTTCAATTTATAAATCCTTTACAAAAAAAACCCATATCCTTTCAAATCACAACACTTCTTTACGCTGCACTTACTATATTATTTAACGCCCTCTACTAATAGCCAAACATTTGAATTAAATTACCGACTTGTCGTTTTGTTTTATTGTTTTCTCCTTTTCATTCCACTATATTCTTCTACGTAATTTTTCTTAAACTACACACCTCATTTACCACAAAATTTGTTTTACATAATGTTACACCATTATGTACTTTTCACCTGCTTAATTAATTTTGATCCTTACAAACTGCCACTGTGGACCGTGTCCACCAACTCTATACAGCTTCGTAGCTCCTCAAGCTTATGCATTTTTATGGTTGTCGGAACAATGTTGTTGTTGGATTTTTTACACTATAGTGAACATATTTATTCAACGGACACATGTGTCCGGTAAAAAGCCACGTCTATAGAACGGGCGACGACTTAAAAGGGATAAAATAAAAGGATTCTTTTTTTGGTTTAGTTACAAAAGTGTAGTAAGGAGGCGTGGTGTGGTGGTGGTTGAGGTGGTGTCTCAGTGGCTGGCTGTTAAATGTGTGTAAGCACTTAATGCATTACATTTAAAATGCTTATCAACTGCATTTACTGTAAATGTTTAACATTTATCGCTATACGTATATAGTAAGTTCTAACTAATTTGCACACTCACACTCATCCGTTTATAGAGATAAATAGCCCACAAACATTTATCAACGATATAACGGAGAGAGTCCGAAACGAGTACCCACCAAACCATCCCACTACAACTAAGTACAACAACAGTAGAATGTTGAGGCAGGTTTCATACCCACTCTTGTTTTTTTTTTCTTTTTGTTCAAAGCTAACATAGTTGTAGTTTCCTAACAAACTGTTATGATGGTCATACATATTGCCGACACTCTATGTTTGTTTGCCAGTGTAAGTGACTGAGAGAGCAAGAGATAGTGTTTGTGTTCTCGTTAAGGAAGTAAAGAAAAACTCATCGTCCACATTTTTTTAGTTTGCTTTTCAAATATCTCGTTGTGTTTTATAGTTTTTGGTGCTGTTTTTTTTTTTGCAACATTTGTTATAATTCTTTTTTCGTATAATTTTTAACTTTGGTTTTGAACAATTTTTTTGCTGCTCGCTGCCTTGCCTTGTTTTGCCATCATTTTGTTTTATCGCGTTTCTATGTATAGGGAGGGTGGGGTAGGGGGGCTGTGATGGCGCGATAGAGAGAGGGGTGACCATAGTTTTTGAACATCCGTTCAGTGGTAGCAAATGTGAGGAGGTGCAATGTTGAGTAACCTAACTGGTATGTAACCACCTACGCGTCTTGGGAAGTAGGTAACAGAAGTTACTGAAGCTCGACCCAACGGCGCTCTAAGTGCCTGTGGCAGCCCCAAGAAACTAGGATCGAGCGCGGTGAGCTAATAAGCCACTCATCTTAAACAATAACAATTATTTTGAAAACACGAAGAAAAGCAATAACAAGGACACACCCCCCCAAATGTTGATGACCCCCGCAAACGTTATAAGGACCATGATTTAAGGATATGCACCTGGAATGTTTAAACTCTATACAGAGATGGTGCCTCTATCCAACTGTCCGATATCCTCGACAAATACATGGCTAACATCAATGCCATACAGGTAATGAGATGGACGGGACAAGGATGCACACGACGGAAGAACTGTGACATCTTTTACAGACGAGACGAATTTCGATGTGGATTCGTAGTCGGCAAAAGACTTTGACACCTGGTCTCGCGGTTTAACCCTGTAAGTGACCGTATAGCCACTATTTGCATCAAGACGAAATATTTTTACATCACGCCGATTTGTGTACACGTCCCGACGGAAGACAAAGACGATGACATAAATGAGGCATTCTAAGAGCGACTGGAGGAGATATATGACCGCTGCCCTGGCCAAGACATTAAAATTGTTCTGGGATGCTAAAATAGGATGGGTAGATGGACTTGGTTAAGCAGTCGGAAAATTCAGTCTACACAATAACACCTCCGATAACGGATTCAAACTGGTTAGCTTCGCCCCGGCAATAAACATGGTAGAAAGTGTAACCAGATTCCCTCATAAAGATATCAACAAGGCAACCTGGATATCTCCTGATCAAAAGACAAGAAACCAGTTTGAAAACGTGGTAATCGATGGAAGATATGTCTCAAGCGTTATGGACGTGCGTTTGATGCGGCGGTACATATATTGACTCGGATCACCACCTAGTTGCAGACCGGATACGCGAGCGATTAAGTAGTGCTAAAAACTCTCGTAACCAAACGCAAACGAAGCGAAATATCACAATGCTGCATACCACCGACATAGCCAATGCCTATGCCAACCTACTGTCATAACTACTTCATACAAACCCCCTAATTCCGATGTTCCCGACACACAGAGACAGAATATTGCGAATTATATGACCACTACCGTAACGACCATACTGAGTAATGAAAAACCACACTCAGATAAGCCCTGATACGATGAGGAATGTCGCACAATATCTGAGGGAAAGAATGCAGGATGAAGAGCAAAACTGCAGTCAACGGCAACGCGTGCAGTGATGTGGGACGATATAATGAAAACATAAAGGAGATGAAACGCCTCTTTAGGCGGAAAAAGTGTCGATGCAAGAAAAACTATGTAAACCACAATATCGACAAATGCAGGGATAGAGGTGATCCCGAAAGGTAAAAAACAATGGTTTGGAAACAGTGATCCCCACCTGTAAGGACAGAGACAAAAATCTGGTCACGGACACTCAGAGTGTGCTGCAAATATGGAGAGAGCACTTTCGCACTCTTCTCGTTCCCGAAGGCAACATATGTGACGAAATCACGCGAATCATCGACGACGAAGTAGATTGTCCATCTGTTCATCGACTTCAAAGCTGCATTCGACAGTCCGATACGACAGAAATTGTTTGATGCTAGTTTGGAATCCCCGCAAAGCTAATACGACTTTGCGGGATGACACTGACTGACACAAAGTCTTCTGTGAAAATGGGCCAAAATCTTTCAGAGCCATTTTCTACCAAGCGAGGCTATAGACAAGGCGAGATAGCCTGTCATGCGATCTCTTTAATATCATAATGGAGATGATCATGCGAAAGGCAGGAGTTAACAAGACTGGCACCATCTTTAACAAAAGCCACATGCTGCTCACTTATGCCGGTGACATAGATATCACTAGCTGAGGCCTGCGGGATGTTACTGCGGCCTTTTCGAGCATTGACAAACAATCGCCAGAATTGGGTCTGGTGATAAATGGGGACAAAACACAGTTGTTTGTTTCCACGAACAAAGTGTTTGGTACGCTGTGTGATAATAATATTAGCCTGGAAATTAGGAGACGAGTATTGATCGCAAACCGATGCTACTATGCGCCAAGCAAGCGATGTATGACAACGCCCTGGCTCGACGAACAAAGATCAAACTCTACCAGACACTGATTCTACCTGTCTTGCTCTACAGGGCAGAATCCTGGGTAATGACAAATGCCGATCAATATATTTTGGTAGTCTTCGAGAGAAAAATACTTTGGACTCATCATCGTTAACTTTCATATGAACCATGTGCTGTAGAAGCTGTACAGTGTACAACGACATCGACGTAGCGCTGACAGATACGTTGCACGAATGGATGCAATTGCTATAGCCTTCGTAACATGCGTAAAGCCTTTGATGGATTTCGCAGTTGACGGCAACCAGTATTACGTTGAAAGGACGTGGTGAAAGAGTTGTTAGCTAAACTTGGTCTAAAGAAGCGCAAAAGTCCGAAGCGCTTGAAATACTTATCAACGTGCGGCTGATGGATGAAAATATGTTGCTGGTGCTAAATAATAAGAAGAAGGATAACGTAGCGTGGTAGGTATGACCATGAGGCGATTTTAAGATGTCCGTCTGTCCGGCCGTCCCTGCGATTACAGCCGTATTGTGAGAGCTTTCGATCCGGTAAGCACTTACATATATCCTCTAAGCGGAGGTTTAGTTCTTAGATGAACAAGATGATAAAAACACACCTTTTTAGGGGATAAACAATTCATACAGAATTTAAAGAGAATTTGGTTATTTATGACCTTGGTGTCTGGACTATTTGTAGCAAACATTTAAGTAATTTTTATTTTTAAACAATAAAATACTAAATTAAAAATCAAAAATCTAAGGAACCATAAATGCGCATTTCATATATCAACATTTCTTAAAAAAAACTGTATCAATATATTTTTGAAATTGAGTGTTCGAAAAATATCGTTTTTGATACCACAATTCCACTGTGCGACGTAGTCGTTGCCAACATTTTCCTTCAAAATACATGTCAAAGAGTTTTCTTTCAGGTCATATTAAAGATTCCGACATTGAATGCTATTTAACAAGTTTCGTTGAACAGTAAAAACGAAGCTTCTAAATGAATCATCACTTAACAATAGTACTAGCTTAATATCAAGTGCCCGTTTTGTTGCATTTTGTTTAGATGTTTGAGATTGTTAGTTCGGGTCACATTTAAGATTCTGATATCGTATTCTGCTTTAAAAGTTTTATTTAACATTAAAAAAGAAGCTTCTAAATAAATCACCACCTAACACTAAAGATAGCTAGTAGCATGTTCTCGTTATGTTGCGGCCTACCTTTTAGTGAAATGATCTTATAAGAATAAATTACAAGGTTAGTTCTTTCGGGTCGTATTCTAAATTTCGCCATGGAATTCTATTTTAAGAGTATTATTTCAAATTGAAAAAGAAGTTTCTAGATAATTGCCGGTTTATTGGTGAGGTAGATTAGTAGCTTGAGCCCGTTATGTTGACGCCAACTTTTCAATGAAATTATCTGAAAAGTTTTAATGTCAAAGATTGTTCTTTCGGTTCATATCAAAGATTCCGACATCGAATTCTGTTTAATGAGTTTTACTTCAAATTCGAAAAGAAGTTTCTAAATGATTCACTACTTATCTATCTAGAGATAACTTAGTAGCATGTCCCCGTTATGCCAAAATCTTGGTGGCGGTTGTGTAAGCTGTAGAACTTCGCCTAGTCCACTTATTTTATCTGTTATTACTTAAATGTATTAAATTTGCAATGTTTTACCTAAAATTTCATTCCTTTCTCTTTAACTACTTTCAATATCATCTACACCTGGTCACCTTAGTGTGGACCACTAAAGCTGCATAAATATTATTGGCCTTATGCCAATTTGTTGTACGATACTGCCGCCGCCACCACCGCTACCGTTGTCGGTGTCGTCCCAGTAGTTGCGGGGACATTGTAAAAGTTGTTGCTGTAGGAGTCTTTAAATGCTCATACCCTTTGTGGCCCAATGTTCTCTATATCCATATTTACATATACAAAGTAAATATATGAGAGTATAGTGTGTATGTCTGTGTGTATATAAGTCTGTGTATAGACAATAATTTTTGGTAAAATTGTAGAGATAGTTTTTCTTCCAAAACAACGACAACAACAACAGCGACTGAAATAAACGTTCATATGTAACAATTTTTGTCACTTTGCCATCTTTTTGCTGATGTTGTTGTTGTTATCATGTAGCTGTTGTCGCTAGTAGATGGCAATGTTGCTGTTAGTCGATGATGTTGTTGTTATTGTTGCTGCCGATGTTTGTGCACTTATACACAGCCTCCATACAATTGATACATGAAGGTCCTCTTTGTGTGGCTGCTGTGGATGTATGTCTGTATGTGGACAAGTGTTTGTTTAAAACACAATATGGCAACACTAAAGCCGTATCAATTGATGTTTGAGTACGTAGAATATCAATGGCCCACTCTTCTTTAAGTTAACCATATTTCTTTTTTTTGCTGCTGCCGACGCTTTTCGTCCTTTTTTATGCTGCTGCTGCTGTTTTTTCTCGTTTTGGCTGAATGGTGTTAAATAAAACTGACACAAAAAAAACCAACAAACGAAAAGTGTGGTAAATTGGCTGCTTTTCAGCACATGCGACATCTGTTTACCAAAGCCTATCAGCAGCAGCAGTAGTAACGAAAACAACAGCAATAACTAGCCGTAGGGCGAGACAACAACAAGAACAACACAACCCAATGGTTTTAAATTCAAATTCGAAATCAGCAAATGAAAAAGTAGAAGCAAAAACAAAAAAAACAATCCACTATTTACAGTTAAACTTGATATAGTGATCTATTTGAGGGCTATGAAGGTAAATGCATGTGTGTTGCTTCTGTGTGTGCTCCTGTGTGTGTTGCATATTTGTTGGCAAAATATATCAATGTTGTTTAGATTTACTTTTCAAAATCACACACACAGACACACACATATACTCCCAGCTACATCCGCTTGTTACGGCCTAGGCGAGAAGAGACATTACTTTTCGCAATTCTGTTGTTTGTTTGGAGGCTATTTTTATAAACCTTTCTATATTGCCCGATTGTTGTTGTTGTGTTTGCATATTTTTTATATATATTTTCTGTTTTTTTGTGTTTTTTTCGTACTTCCTTTATAGTTTTTTATTTGTTTGGTTGGTTATTCAATGGTTTTTCTGGTTGAGTTTGGGTTTTTTCGTTTCATTTCATTTTTGGTCTTTCTTTTTTTTTTGTGGGTCCAATAAAAAAATGTTTAATATCCTGTTGCTATAAATGATACACATACACACAAACACACATTTGTTATTGTTACATTCTTTGACTGCTTGGATGGTTGGTTGGTTATTTATATTTACATAAAACTACGTAAAATACTACTGTACTTCTATATGTGGTCGTAAGAGTAAACACAAACGCATCTTTGTGTAGGTACGTGTGTGTCCTGGTACACACACTCGCACACCCACCCGCTACTGTAGTATACTTTTGTTATAGTTTATAGCATCAACATATCCTTAAGCTTACCTATGAAGACAGACAAATGTGCAAGGATTTAATGAAATGATACTCGTTGGTATTTATTAATATTATACATTTGTTTGTTATATGATAAATTCCTTAACAAATTATGAATTTTATCTAAATCTATATGGAATTGTTGAAGAAGGAAGACGAATGAAGAATGTTGTATAATAATCTGACAATTTGCTAAAGATTTAGGAGGAGTACAGTAAGATGGGTATATAATGTTATATTATAAGGAGACTAATATTGGTCACCATGATTAGTATGGGGATGCAAGTTTTGCAATGGAATTGAATCATAGTCATATTCTATACAACTGCAAATGTTTTTTTGTTATAACTAACACTAATATGCAGTTGGTTGATTACCGCACTCGTATTGGTTTCCTCAAATATTTAAATTTTTCATCCCAAGATATTATCAATAAATTCGTAGATTATCTCAAGTAAAAAATGTCCTTTTAAAATATATTATATGAGATTTCTTTAGAAATGTCTAAAAGGACATATGAATATTCAAGATAGCGGATTTTTTTCAATCTCCTTGAAATTTTTTTTTATAGTTTTGGTTCACGAAAAAAAATGATGCACCAATAAGCATCATGATCTTCAGAATCAAATGTGGAGTTGCATTGCAATCAGGTACTACAGAAACATATAGTAGGAGAGGTAGTAAGATAGGTCTCACCTAAGACAAAGGGGATATGTCCCATACTGTCATACCCAATTTGGTATCTTCTGCCCTCAAAATTGTAGACTCCTATTCCTAGCTTAGGCTATCCCCGGGGGTGCTCTGACAATCACATCGTAATATGCTCAGTATGTTCAGCACACCATAGGTAGACATGCTGTATGTTGCTTTATAGACGACGAAGATATGGAATGTATTGATCAACTTTCCTTGGTTCTTCTCCAGAATTTGTTGTAGTATGAATATCGGTGTAGGTGCAAAAAATAAAACCCCACTGATAAGGTCCACAGTATGAGTCTTAGTCTGTCGTATAATACTCTCGACAGCGATAGTTGTTGCACAGACTTTGATTGTCTTTTGTAGGCACAGGATATAGTATACTCAGATCTTAATCATTACTATATGACTAACTTGTCGGCGCCAGTCTTACAAAACTCTACCAACACCCGCAGCTTTATTGTTTCTAAGTCGTTTTATTGCTGGCTCGGTAGTGCCAGCAGTGTAGTGTAGCTACTCCGTCATCAATGATTGGTTGGATTTCGTCGGTTACGATGCCTTCAGGAACGAGCAGATTACCCAAATCGTACATTGCCATCTCTGTTTTAAAGAATGGGAATTCCTGTTCCATAACCTTTACATGTTAATTTTCGGGATTCAGCCCTGTCGTTGTACTTCTCAATACCCTCGATCTTTTTTCTTCTTCATAGACGCTTTTATCGCTTAAAGAGGAGTTTCTTATCTCTCCTGTTCCCCTTAAACGCTTTACTATTGCCTACACTGTTGCCTTATATGCAGCATCCTTGTCCTCATACAAAACACGACATTTTGCATCGTAACAGGATACGTCGGTGTATGGTTTTTCATATTTAAGTACGGCAGTGATCTTAGCATGCCTAATATGTTGTCACTGTGTATCAATAGGCATTTGCTATTTCGGTAGTATGCGGCCTTGCGATGTCTGGCTTCCGTTACGTTGTGTTACAAGCGTATGGCACAAACGCTTAGAGGCTTACTTCTTATTCAAAGATATCGGTTTCTACAATAAAAAGTTATGGAACCAGGACCGGTTCAGGCTCCCCAGGAAGTTGGTCCCGTAACTGGTACTGCACCGGATCATATCCCGTTGGGAACTTTTTATAAGAACGAAATGTATTGGGTGTTATGCGAATGATGACGGCTTAACGAAGCTGTCAGTCACTGGCTATCTCTGTCGTATTCACCATGGCGTTGTCTAGCTTCATATGTTATTAGTTACGACTACTTTTGACACTACTAAATCTCGCGCGTATCTTGGCTGTTACTACTGCTTACGAGTCTATATTTACAACACGCATCACACGCACGTCTATGACGCTTGAGAGAAGTGACGTCCATCGAATACCACGTCATCAACTTAGAGTCTTGTCTTTTGATCAGGAGATATCCTGGTTGTCTTGTGAACATATTTTTAAGAAAATCTGGTTCCAGTCACTACCATGTTTTTTGCTGACGCCAAGTTAACTAGTCTGACTCCGTTATCGGAGGTCTGGTTGTGTAGACGGCATTTTTCTACTGTTGTACCAAGATCCTTTATATTAGGTCATCAACATTTTGCAGAAAAATGTTGATGCCATCGTCAGAGCTGCGATCATATGCATATTTCCTCTAGGCGCTTATAAAACGTACCTTTGGTGTCCTCGTCGTTGTCGGATGTTCAAAAAACAATGTTATGTAAAAAAACAACTCATTGAAGCAAATAGGGGGTAATTGATCACTTATAAGGTTAAACCTCGACACCAGATGTCTATCTTTCTTGCCAACTATGTCCGTTTGCACGGCAGCTGTAAAATATGACACAGTTCTTGCGTCATGTGCATATTTGATCCTTTTATCGCATTTCTTGTATGGCGGTGATGTCAGTCTGCCTTGTATTTGTCGAGGACATTCGCCAATTGGATAGAGGCACCACCTCTGCAGAGAGTTCAAACATGGCAGGTGCATATCCTTTTATCATAAAACATTTTCGGGGGTCGTCAACCTTTGAGGGATTCTTTGCTTTTTGTGTAAGACGTCGAAATGAGTGACCCTCACCCTAATCCATCTTAATATACCTATAGCAGGAAATTGTTGTTGTTGTTGTAACAGCTGGTGGTTCGCTGGGGTGATAATTCTTTATACCGATTTTCAATTTATCGGCACTCGATCGGGCATATAATCCGATTGTCATACGATCAGTGTTGGAACCACTGTTTCGTTCCTTTGTAGATAACAAGGTTTGTGTCAAGGATTGTTAGGTGTTGTTGAGAGTTTAACCGCCAAATTCCACCAGAGATGGCGCCAGCTAACTTGTTGATTTATATGAGATGTTGATAAATCATTTTTCCTTTTTTCCTTGGTCCTTGCGCAATATGGATTTTTATAGTGGAAGCGTCTAGGATGAGTTTTGTTGGCTGGAGAACTCGAATGTATTTGGAAAGTAATTAATTTTTCATCGATGTTGATTTGACCAGTGCCCCGGCCGGGAACCCGGCACCTTCGGATTGCTAGTCTACTTCCCTTCCACTGAGCTATCGTAGGCCACAGTAGGAAATTGTAATAGTATGCAGCGGATTCGGGGCAAGTTTTGGAGGCCAGAAATCAGAACAACTACACTCTTTACAGATGGAAGCAGCCCCGCCACCAAATTAAAGGGGAAACATGCTGATACCCTCTGGATCTTTAAAATCTACCTTATCAATAATATATCCATTATTTATCCAGTTTCTCTTCTGCTACGTATAATAGTTAGTTTTTCTGTGTTTATACTTCTCACAGGTCTCATTGCAGACTTTCCCAAAATTGTTTAGACGGACGGGAGTCAACCGTTACAGAATGGCTGGAATATGTTATCATGCGGGTTACCTGTATTCAAGTCATGTCACAGCCTTATTCTATTCTTTGATCGGCGGCCCTCTCTATGTTGTCCACAAGAACTTCTAAGAAGTCAAGCCAAATAATTTCACATATTTATTTTAGATTTAATCCATTTCCAAAGCAGACATTCCAAGAGCCCATCACAGATTTGACCTTTCATATACAGTTAGTTCAGTACTAATACATCAAATGCCGATTTCGTCACAACGCTTTTCGATATGTTATCAAAAATACATCTGTGGCACTAAAGATAAAGATAACAAAAAAATGCACGGCATTGCTGGGTACCACATGTGCTCTATTCGCAGCTATAATTATCACACAACCAATAACTACTATACAACCCACCAAAATAATAATCAACGAATAAAAAACAAAACAAGTCATCTTCTTTATGACTAGAATATGCCACAAAACCCTACAATACTGACCCAATGACTTTTTTTGCGTTGACACAACTCGACCAGCCAGTCGAGCTAAAAGAGATCCTTTGCAAACCTATTAAATTCAAATTTTCAAAAATTAAAAAGAAAGCAACACAACAACAACAAAAAAAGTTAACATATCCACACAACCCCCCAACCACAACCAACAAATACAATCATCTAAGAGCCCATACAAAACGAGCCACAGTTACTCAAAGTGGCAGAGCAAAAACTAAAACCGGAGAGAGGAAACGAGTGTTAAAAGGCCACCCGGCTAACAACTTGTGTTCATATTTTCATTTAATTACAGACAAAACGAAACATAAACGACATAAGATGAAACGAATACAAAAAAAACGAAACGGGAATCATCTCTCAACTCTTTCGCTAGCGTTGACATGGACTCAGAGACGCGGTGGCTGTGGCTGTGTGTCTGTGGAGGTCCTTCAGTGCCCAGGCACGGCACTAGAAAAAGAAACAGAAACATATAAACTTTTACAATTCTAGCATGCAATAGCTGTGGAAACGGAAATGCAGAAAGAGGATACTTTAGGATTAACGACGACAACGGATGTTAAGTTGTCCGCCCGGGTCGTCGACGAATGAGCTAACGCTGAAGCCAGCCAAGCAGCCATCCAGCCATCCAGCACAAAGGCAAAATTTACAACTATTTCGCAATGTTACAGTGCTGAGCGCGTTTCTCTGGATCTTGGGCAAAGCAAAATGTTGAGTTAGTTAAGTCCTTAAGCGATGAAAGGAAAAGATTTCTGTGTTTTTCTTCCTGCAAACAACAAACAAAGTGCAGCAGCACAAGCACAGAAGGGGCCCCATCATTAATTATTTGCAACAAGGCGGCTAGGCGCTTAGGTTTTCTGCTGAAGACGACAACAACAACAAAAACATTTAACAAAAATGTGTTTAAATCTTAAAACTTACAAAAATAATTTAATTATAACCCCAAAAAAATGCTGCCACGATTCAGATAAACTACATGCTATGATGCTAAGTTTTGCTATGAACACAAATACAACTACCAACTTTGTTGTAAGCTACTGAGCTGCTGCACCATGAACATGATTTAAATCTTTTCAAAAATTTACTGCCTCTTTAGAAGTTTAAGCACTAAATCTATAGTCAATTCTGTTGAATGTGAAACTATTAGAGCGACGTTTGCATTATAACCTTTTAGAGACACCTTTTGCCCTCGAGTATATTAGGATGAGTAACAAAGAGAGAGTGGTGAGAGAGAAAGAGATGTTAGAGAAGCAAGTGCTGCTTACAAGCAAATGCATCTGTAGTCTATGGTGTGCGTTGGGCTAAAGGCAGGTTGGCCTTGCTGTGTGCCACTTCCACTATCGCTAGAAAATGCAATTTTTCTTCTTGGAGCGGCTTTGAAAAATCACTTGATATGCATTTTCATATTCACACATTTCATGTGTCAGCTTGGAGATTTATAATGAAACTTTATCGTTGAGTTGGAAAATCTGAAATGGCACTGATGCCGTATCATGATGCTGGCTAGGGGTTGTGGGGTAGTATACAAATTGTTGGGAAATTGTTAAAAATTAAGGGAAATTTACTACTATGATAGAAATAATTGTATTCAAAGGCACTTACCCGGATGTTTTGTTATGTATTTTTGGAATATGTGAGATAAAGTAAGAGGTGGTTGTAGACTTGATTTTTTTCATTTTCAACAAAATTGGTTGTCAAATTGCCGGTGCTAGTTATTCTAAAAATAATGTTTGATACAATTATAAATAATTACAATAATATAAAACAAAAACAAAATAAAATGTAAAAAAAAAATTATATAAAATATAAATAAATTTCAATCTGCAAGAAAACATATTTACCTTATAAGTTTGAATTTTGATCGAAAGGGCTCAGTGGTAGTGATTTTAATAAAATTGGTTGTATAGGTGATGTTTGTAACGGTTAAACTCAAAAAGTACTAAGCCGATTTTAAAAATAAGTATATAAAAACATCACGATTTGGATTACGAATAGTATAAGGTACTTTTTTATATTTTCATGTGCGTTAGTTTTTTAAGGCGGCACCGGTTACCGTTGTCAAATTTAAACAGTTTGGGGACACATGCGAACTTCATCAATATCAGAACAGATACTTTTAGATAATCGACACCTAATTTCCTGAAGGAATGTTCTTGATTCATCAGTTGGAAGATTAAGTATACACAACAACATATTCGATAATTGGTTCAGATGGGTTAGCTTTGCGTCGTCATGAACCATAGTGGGGTAAGTGGAATCAGATTCTCGCATAAAGATATTCACAAGGCATCTCGGATATCCCCTGATTCATAGACAAGAAACCAGAATGCTAACGTGGTAATCAATGGAAGGCATGTGTGAGGAATCATGGACTTGCATGTCATGTTTGGATCACCACCTAGTTGCATTGAAGGAGCTCACGAAATTAGGCATATGAAACTAGACATTGATAGGCTGCATATCACTGATATAGCCAGAACCTATTCTAACCAACTGCCACATTAACTGCAAACATACGCCCATAATTCCGATAATCCCGCTACATAGTAACAGTATATTGCGCATTTTATGATCACTGCCGCGAAGACCATATTCAAATCATAGACATAACAAAGCTACATACCACCGAGATAGCCAATGCCTACTCCAACTAACTCCCTCAATTACTTCAAACAAACGACCCTAATTGTGAAGTTCTCGGCTCTCAGTGGCAGCATATTGCGAATTCTATGACTACTGCCGCAGAAACCGTACTGGGTTATCAAAAACCACGCTCAGATAAGCCCTACGATGATGAATGTCGCGAAATGTCTAAGGAAAAGGATGCTGCATACAGGGCATAACTACAGAAAAGGAGGCACAAGAGATACCTCTTCAGGCGGCAAAAGTGTCTATGGAAGGAAAGAGGATGTCAGGATATGCCGAAAGTTCTACTAAAAGGTTAAAGCAAAGGTTTTGGAAGAGGAATCTCCACCTATATGGGAGGAGATGGAAATCCAGTCACGGACACTCAGAGCGTGCTGCAAACATGGAGGGAACACTTTCGATCTCTTCTCGTTACCAAAGCCAGCATAAGTGACGAAATCACGCCAATCATCGACAACAGAGTAGTTTGTCCCCCACTGAGCCAAAACAAGATCAGAACGGCAATATCACGACTTAAAAATAATAAAACTGTGGTGGCCGATGGGCTGCCGGCAGAGGTTTTTACGGCCGGAGGGCATGAGCTATCAACGTGCCTGCACTAGCTAATAAACACGATATGGCTAAGAGAATGAATGACCTCTGATTCAAAACTGTGAGTTCTATATCCAGCGTTTAAGAAAGGCGATCCAAGTGTGTATACCAACTATCACGAAAATAGCGTTTGACCCATCGTATACAAGATCCTGTATTGTATGTTATGTGAGAGACTGAAGACCACCCAAGCTAAAATGATTGGACCTTATCGGTGTGAACTGGTAGACCAGGTAAATTTATGACGGACCAGGTGTTCTTACTACGACAAATCCTGGAGAAGACCCAAGAAAGATCCAGATTGGCACTTACCATATGTTTATTGATAAGAAAGCTGCATTCGACAGTTCGATAGGACAGAAATTGTTAGATGCTACGGCTAAGTTTGATATCCCTTAGAAGTTGATACGACTTTGCGGGATGACACTGACTGACACGAAGTCTTCAGTGAAAATTAGCAAAAATCTGTCAGAGCCATTTTCTACTAAGCTAGGCTTTAGATAAAGCGATAGTCTGTCCTGCGATCTCTTCCATATCATAATGGAGATGATCATGCGGAAGGCTGCAGTAAACAATTCTGGTACCATCTCCAATTAAAAGTCACATGCTGCTCGCTTATGCCGATTACATAGATCCTTGGACTGCGAGATGTTACCGAGGCCTGTTTGGGCATTGAAAAGCATTCGGTAGTAGTAGGTCTGTTGATAAATGAGGACAAAACCAAGTCAACGAACAAATATTCTACTCGTTTGGGACTCTGAATGAACTATAACTTTGAGGTGGTACATGATTTTGTCTGTCTTGGCGCAGCTGTAAACAAATATAATAATGTCAATCTGGAACTCAATAGACAAGTATTGAACCCAAACCTCAGTTACTATGCGCTAAGCAAGCGATTTTATAACAAAGCCCTGTCTCGCTGAACAAAGATCTAACTCTAGCAGACACTGATTCTAACTATTGTACTCTACAGCATAGAATCCTGGGAAATGACACAAGCGGTTCAATTTATTCTGGGAGTTTTTGAGAGTAAAATATTTTACAATATTTTATTCTCCATTATTATCGGAGAGAGTTGTCGAATGAATGAATGACGATTTTGAGGCAGTCTATCGCGTCAAAATAGAGAGAATGCGCTGGGCGAGACATGTGGAGCATATGAATGCAAAATGTTTAGTTCGAAAAGCCTTTGGCGCATTAGTGACGATAACATTTGGTGTGACGAATTACTATGAAGCCCAAAAGCCTCGGTCTTTTGCTCTTGGTAGTCTCTTCTGCATCTGATGTGCTCACCAAATTAGAAGTTGAAGTTAATCCACTCAAATGCGAAAAGGTCTCCCATGTCTCATTCATGTGATGAAAATGGAAAATGAAGCGGTCATTAACAGAGGTTAAGATGTACCAAACATCTGATGGGAAACACCAAAACTATGAATTTTCTGAAGTAATCCCACTTTTTTCCTAAAGACGAATTCAGTGTTCTTAAACTTTAATATTTCCAAATTACGCCAACAATGCTGTGAACATTTCTATTCCATCATTATCTTTAACATTTAAAAATCCTTTACTTAGTTTCACAGAATCGCATAAAGAACGAAAAACAACAGAAAATCCGTTTCCTGAATTGTTAAGAATCAAAGTCTCTGACCACATTTGAACAGTGTGTCTGTGTAATTGTGTGCGTTTCGCCTAGAATAAAATATCTTTTGTGCTAATTTTGTGTCTCCTTTGGTTTGAATTAAAAAAATGTTTAATTGTGGTTATGAAAAGATTTGTGGTAACCACAAAACATTTTTGAATTCACCAAAGGATTCGGAAAAAAGGACACAAATTTGCACAGGATCCTTTGCAAAGGCTGTGAGTGTGTGTGCGTGTGTGTGCATAGAGCTTTAGCATCAAGATTAAACGGAGACACAAATCTTTCATTTTATGCCTTAAACATCAGCGTCAAAAGCAACAAACACAAACGGTCTGCTAGAGCACGGAATGAGTCTACGTCTTTTGGCGGTGTTGGTATTGGTTGAGGCTGCTTCTGCTGCTGCCATAATGACAACACTTAGCCAGTATGGTGGACCAGCATTTATCCAGTAACACACATAACCAATTCACCAGTATAATCATCATTAAGACCATGTACGAGAGAGTGGTAATAGTGGTCGACGTCATAGTGGTAGTTGTTGTGTATCTGTGTGTGTGTGTGCGTGCCAACACAAACACAAAGTTACAACATTTCCTGGGACCACAGCGCGCTCCAATCCACACCACAATTGTTTGTAGTTGTCCCTTTTCTTGTTGTTGCTGCTGCTGCCGCTGCCGAAGTGTGAAAAGACTAAATGGCTCAATGATGGGATGGGGCTGACTGGCACTAGGGACGCGTGTGGCTTCCTTGCTGGCTACGTAAGTACACAACTTGTGGAATTGTGTGTGTGTCTCAGAGTGTTTATATGTGTGTGAGTGTATGTTTTAGTGTCGGGAATAGGGAACTGTCTAGCACTGGTGTGAATTAAAGAGCCGGCGGTTGGTCGCTCGGTGGGCTGGCTGGCCTGGTTGTGTCCTCCTTCTAGCCTGGTGGTCGGTCCACCACCACCACCATCAAGTCTTGGCAGTGATGAAGCTCACAGTTTTATCATTAAATTTAATGCATATAATATTGGCTAATGATGTTTACAGTGGGGATTAGTGAGTGGTATTAAAATTGCTATGGAATGCCACAGATACCACCTGCTGTTTCAAAGGCTCAAATGCACACACACACAGAGAGACACAGCAACTAAAATTGTGTGTCAGTGTAAGAGTAATATTAAGGCTATATATGTGTGAGTGTGCGAGTGTGTACTAAAACAATAGAAACTTTTGTTAAACGCTTTTACACATACACCCACACATACATATAGACATAGGAAGGTAGCCAGTGATGTATACAACTAAATGCTAGGGGTATATTACAATGTAAATTTGTGTGTACTTTTGGCTATTGCTGTTCTTGTTGCTTTAGCTATAAGAAACCACTAAAAAGTTGTCGTCATTCCAGCACTTGCACACATAAATAATGTATGTATGATTGTAGATGGGTGTAGGTGTAGTGTGAGAGTGTGTGCGTGTGTACGTCTGTGTGAAAAGAAAATGCTTTAAAGAAAATGTGTGTCACTCACACATTTACACTTACACGTATATAAGTTGTAAAATCCAACACCAAAAACATATTCAAAGTCCTTGTCTTTCTTCAACCTTTTGTTTGTTTGGGCACAGTGGGGGAATGTGTTTGGCAGCATGACATTGAAATGGAAGAGATAATTTCATTGGCAATGGGGTTAGATACGAAATATGGAGAACATAGCATCAGGCGTCTTTATTTAATATATAGTGAATGTAAATGACTAATATATATAGTGAATGGTTTGATTTCAACAAAACTTTATGAAGCTATATATATTAACGTCAACTTTTCTTATTTGGCAGCAGCAACAAAAAAATTATGTTCTATTTGAAGCCGCTTGGCTTCGTCGATGTTGTTATACAGCTGTCTGTTTGTTAGACGGCGGTACTCGCCATTGATGGCAAGACTCCCCAAGACTCCCAGAATAGATTGATATGCTTGTGTCATTACCCAGGATTCTGCACTGTAGAACAAGACTGGTAGCATCAGTGTCTTGTGGGGTCGGAACTTTGTTTTCAAGTAAGGACTTTGTTACTAAATCACTAGCTTAGCGCACAGTAATGGGGGTTTTGGGATCAATACTCGTGTTTTGATTTTCAGCCTGACATTATTTTTTTTGCGTACAGGGGAGCCAAGGTAGTCAACAACATCTACCACTTCAAAGTTATAGGTGTCAAAGTTCACGCAGAGGGCCAAAAGAGTAGACTCTTTGTTCGTTGAAACAAATAACTTGGATTTGTCCTCATTTACCACCAGACTTATTTCTGCCGACTGCTACTCAAAGTATGAAAAGGCAGAAGTAACATCGCGTATTTCTCTGCCAATGATATCTGTATCATCGGCATAGGCGTGCAGTATGTGACTTTATACTGAAGATGGTACCAGTCATGTTCACAGCAGCCGTCCGCGTGATTATCTCCATTATGATGTAAAGATCTGTAGAAAATGTCTCTGTTAGATAATTTCCTATTTTCACTGAAGACTACGTGTCGGTCAGTAATGTCCTGCCGAGTGATTCTCAAAGCTTGAAAAGGCCGCAGTAACATCCCGCAGTCTACAGCCAATTACATCTGTATCACCGGCATAAGCGAGCAGCGTGCGACTTTTGTTAAAGATGGTTCTAATTGTGTTAACCGCAGCCTTCCGCATTACCATCTCCATCAGGTTGTTAAAGACAATGCATGACAGACTACCACCTTGACTTAAGCTTCGCTTTTTAACAAAGAAATCTGTCTTGTTCTTACTTTTACTGAAGAATTCAAGTCAGTTAGTGGGGTAACCAAACTCACCCACAGCTTCTTCTATTTTCTGTCATATCGGACTGTCGAATGCAGCTTTGTAAACGATAAACAGAAGGTAGGTGTCCATCTACATTTCTTGGATCATCTTCAGGATTTGTCGAGATAATGTGAATATCCGGACAGTAGTGGATTTACTAAGTCTTAAGCCACACTGATAAGGTCCAATCAGGTTCGCTAGAAGGGGTTTTTTAGTCTTTCACATACCGCACTAGACAGATCCATGTAGGCTAATGCCGCAGTAGTTGGTACACACACTTGTACCGCCTCTCTTAAGCACAGGATATAGAATACTGAGATTCAGATCATCTTGCAGAAGTTCATTTAGCGAAGTCGTGTTAATCGTAGGGCAGTCCATCGGCTCCAGCAGCTTTATTGTGTCTAAACCATAAGATTGCCGTGTTGATCTTGTTTAGGCTTGGTGGTGGACAATTTACTCCGTTGTCGATGGTTACCGTGATTTTGTCTCTTATCTCTTATTTTGTCTCTTATGCTGCCTTCGGGAAAGACCAGATTCCGAAGTGTTGCCTTCATAAATACAGCACACTTTACGTGTCCGTGACCAGATTTCCTGTCTCTATTCAAAAACCTTTGTTTTTTACTTTTGAAATTAACTTTCCAACTTCTGGCTTTATTCGACATCCTGGCTCTGTCTTGCAGTCGCTTTTAGGGTTAAGACGAAAGACCAGATGTCAAAGTCTCTTGCCCACTTTACGTGTCCGTGACCAGATTTTCTGTCTCTATTCAAAAACCTTTGTTTTTTATCTATTAAAAGAAATTTCGATCTTCTGGCTTTATTCGACATCCTGGCTCTGTCTTGCAGTCGCTTTTAGGGTTAAGCCGAAAGACCAGATGTCAAAGCTGCTTGCCGACTAGGAATTGGCATATTAGCAGCACACTTTACGTGTCCGTGACTAGATTTCCATCTCTGTTCAAAAACCTTTGTTTTTTTATCTATTAAAAGAAATTTCGAACTTCTGGGTTTATTCGACATCCTGGCTCTATCTTGCAGTAGCTTTTAGGGTTAAGCCGAAAGACCAGATGTCAAAGTCTCTAGCCGACTAAGAATTCGCATATTAGCAGCACACTTTACGTGTCCCTGACTAGATTTTTATCTCTGTTCCAAAAAATTTGTTTTTTTTTACATTTCGGTAAAACTTTCGGCCTTCGGGCTTTGTTCGTTATCCTGGCTCTCTAAAAAAAAATCGCGAGGCCAGATGTCGAAAATCTCTTGTCGACTATGAATCCTCTCATACAAATTTGTGTCTTTCTGCATGACAGATGTAAAAGATATCACAGTTTTTTCTTCGTATGCAGCATCCCAGTTTCGTCCATAGCATTTCCGTCTGAAGATGCGTTTCATCTGCCTCCTCATTTCACTTTATTAATCCGTCATGGCTCGCGTTTTGGTAGAACTTAACCTCTATCCCTATAATTTTCGATATCCTGGCTCTGTTTTTTGTTTTAAAGACGTTTTCCCGCCTAAAATGGCTTCACCTCTATCCGTATAATTTCCATAGCTCTGTATTTTGTTTCATAGGCGCTTTTTCCGCTGAAGGGGCGTTACATCTGCCTCCTCTTCTTATTATATCGTTCCGTCATTGCACTCGTTAAAATTGGGTGCAGTTTTTCCTGTATGCAGCAGCCTTTTCCTCAGACATTGCGCGACATTCATCATCATACCAGGGCTTGTCTGGGCGTGATTTTTTATAACCCAGTACGGTCTACAGGTGGTGTATCCTGTTCCAAAACCTTTGCTTTTTATCTTTTGTTAAGACTAACAGGATTCACCTCTATTCCTGCAATTTTCAATATCCTGGCTACCACTTTTCTTCCATAGCATCTTTTTCTAGCTGAAGGGGTGTTTCATCTCTCTCCTCTTTTCATTATATCGCTCCGCCACCGCTCGGGTTGCCATTGGCTGCAGTTTTGTATGCAGCATACTTTACCTTGGACATTTTGCGACATTCATCATTATACCAGGACTTGTCTGAGCATGGTTTTTTATAACCCATTACTGTCGTTTCGAAATTCGCCATAATGCTGCCACTGTGTGTCGGGAATATCAGAATTAGGGGTATTTGTCTAAAGTAATTAGGAGATTTGGTTGGAGTAGGCATTGGCTATCTCGGTAGTATGCAGCTTAGTGATGTTTAGCTTCATTTGAGTTTGGTTACGAAGGTTTTTGGCACTTCATAATCGCGTACGTACCTTGGCTGCAACAAGATAGTGATCCGAGTCAAAATTTGCACCGCACATTACATGTACGTACATAACCCTTGCAACAAGCCTTCCATCGATTACCACATCTAGGTTGCCTTTTGGATATCTTTACGGAGGATTCTGGTTCCACTCACTACCATGTTTCTTGCCAACGCGAAACCAGTCTGAATCCATTATCGGAGGTGTTGTTGTGTATACGGAATATTCCAACTGCTGAACCAAGAGCATCTTCCCTTCCTGACAGCTACACATTTCCCTCACTGTGTCACATTGGCAATTATGCTATATACCTACATACATACATATGTACACAAAGCCAAGGTAAACTAAATGATCCAAATCATGCCTTGGAATTTGCAGCATTGTTCTCTATTGTAAAGATTTTTCAATTTGTGTGTTAAGAGCACCGTCGTCGTCGTCGTCGTCATCAATGGTCAAAGGGAAAATATAACAACGAAAAGGGAATACAGATGGTAAGGAGAGGGGGGTCCGAAGACGAGCGAGAAGTAGGACAATATCAACGTTTTTGTTATGCTATTTTTAAAATCTAAAAACCACCATGACCATTACAAAGTTTATGGTAATGGAAATTGTCTCACACGCTGTAATGTATGCCAATTAAGGACACCAAGTGTTGGTGATTCTGATGGTGATGGTGGTGGACGAAAACGATTAAATGACGTAACAATACATGCGATATAATAACACAACCAGGACCAGAAATATTACAACATGTATATGTGTGTTGCTGTAAGTGTGTGTAAGCAAAAAAGAGAGTGAGCTAAAGCATAGGATTTGTATATAATAGTTTGTCACAGGATTTAACGCTACATTGTTGTTGTTGCTGGAGAATTTGCAACAGTTTGTTAATTGAATTTGGTCATTTTTGTCATAGCGTACACGGTAATAAATATATATATACGTACAAGCATACAAATGTATATAAAATGATATGTCCATAATGATAGCAGTTAACGTAGCACGAGAAACTGGGAATTATCTTAACAATAGAACCACCTGAGCTCTTAAGTTCTAATGGATGCGAAAGACCAGGTTTCTGCCATCTATTCATACCTCACGAGTTGTCATTATTATGGGTACAATAATAATGAGAGCTTTTAGAGACACAAATGATTTAAGGAAATTCATCGCTAAGGACATGTTTATCACTGGACAGTTTTCATTTGGTATAAAGACTACAATTAGGAAAATACATAATTTCTTAACCCAAGGCAATAATTTTCTATGATTAATGGGGGGGCGTTTAAAAAATAATATCATGTTTTAGCAAATAAATCTAAAGGAAAGTGATGGCTATATATTATTGCTGCAGTATTTATATAATATGACAAAAAGTGAATTTAATGGTGTAATAGGGAAATAATACAAAATATAAACAATTTATAAGCGAACAAATTACATTAAACATTTGATATAAGAAATCGGTATTTTTCTCATTGCTATGTTTCACCTGTTAGACGGTATCAGGCATAACATAGACCGGCGAGGCCGGAAATAATTCTTTTTTTTTTGGCACAACCTAGATTTATTCTAAGCAGTCATTCTCTGCTTGACTGTTATGAAAGCAACAACACACACTCTTGTTTTGCATTCAACACAAAAACAGACACATATACAGACAGAGAAACAATGTTCAACGATTGTTGGGGGAACACAACATTCTCACCGTATACAATTCGACAGCTTCCCAGTGGCAAAAATCATGAGTAAAAAAGCCTTCTTTCATTAGTCCGAAAAACTTCTTTTGGATCCGGTATGCCCTTCCTGACATTCTTTCCTTGTTGGCATAAGAATGCCTTATGGAAGACTAGATACACATGAAAAGAGAAGGACTTGCATATAAAACACGCAACTATAAAGTGCACCTTCAACACCTTCCTTGTTGCCTTCTCTTTCCATGTCTTCTCGTAGGACTGAATAAAAGAAAGGAGCATGAATGAGGTTCATCGTGTTATGATAAATCAATTAACACGCAAACACCTTTCTTCTGCCATCTTTTTACGTACCTTCTGGGAGCATAAAATGACATTCACAGTGGACATTGGCAAATAAGGACTTCTGCAAGCGTGACAAATTCCCCTATACGATACTTACTTACTTCAAATCGATATTAAATTTGTGTGGAATGTAACTTGACAAAATGAATGATGCAGAACTTCTTCTGTTTGGAGCTACTTTCACGTGCAGTTCTCAGAATTGAGTCCCAAAGCCTGCCCTCTACAAGTCACGACCCTGGGCCCTGATGTCTTCAAAGGTTTCTTTATGCAATTCTTTAGAATTGCAATTCAATGCAATTGTTAATATGGAAATGACACTTAACAGTAAGGAGCAATTGTGTAGTTTTTTATTTGTATTGTTAAAGTTTTTCTGTGCTCTCTCTCTCTCCTTCAACTGCAACCTTTTTAAGTTTCTTTTAATACAACAAAGTAATTTATACTTAATAATTACTTTCCATAAAGAAGATCAACTTAAGAAGGCTATCTATAATGACAAAGAAACAAAACAATACAATGAGCACAGACCATGTGTTGTATAAGAGCGCGCGGTCGTTGATAAACTTTAAATGCCCTACTTGAGTTAAATGTAATGACACAATATGTTTGTTATCGTAAGAATGTCACACACCATGGGAGGTAATTTATTTTAAGGATGTCCACAATAAGCTGTAATAAGGCGCTGTTATCCATAAGAACAGTAAAGCTGAGACACTTTAAGCACAAATTTTAGTTAGTGCACAACATTGACTGCACAACCCCTATTGGCAATAGTAAAAAATCTTTAACCGAACTATAAAACAATAAAAAAAATTTAGTATTGCCAAAGCCAAGCTTCGTGTCTTCAAAATAACGTTGTAAGGCTTCAACATATCCACTGTTTCTTCTTACTTGGCAGAAACAACAAATCCGTAGATAGTTCGTCATACCAAGTTTAGATAAAAAAAAAACTTACTTAATTTCCCTTTACACCCCATGAATGAGGTATGTGATAGCTTCTCGCGTTGTTGTGAATTAACACGCTTTCTATTTTTAGATTCACAACTAACGGCAGCAACTTGTTTATCGACAAATGCGAACGTCACTGTTTGAAAAGCTCGTACTAGACATGCCGATTTATTCGACACTAATACTGCGAAGTTACTGTTCTTTTAAGATGATTGGAGCCAGGACTTGAACTTGTGATCTCCCGCATAATAGTCTCGTGGTTTAACAACTATGCCACGGCCAGTCTCAAGTTTAGATAACAGCTTCTTAACCTGGTCCACCCAACTAATTTTTTGGTTGCCCCTTTGCACCACTCAGAATTTTTTACCTATTCCTACAGCATGTCCCAGCTGGTGCATTCATTATCTTAAGACGCGCTAGGACAAGTGTTTGTCATTATTACCAGACTCAATTTTGTCGAGTGTTTATCAATGCTTGAAAAGGTCGCAGTAACATCCCTGTGACAGGACTCTGTGGGAGAGATTGGATTGGATGTGGCAAACAGCCATCGGACATTAGATCTCTAGAGCTGACTGTATAACTGCTAGATCGTTGTGGGCCGATTACAGCAGATTCAGATCGGCGTACATGGTTGGTCTCTGCAGGAGTGACCTGAGATTGGCCTAAGCGCATAGTAGCAGAGAATTGCGATCAACTCTTTTAATTTTTAGAAAAAATCATCTACAATCATAACGTTCACTCAGCGTCGCAAACGAGTAGACTTAAAAAAGGTCGCAGTAACATCCATGAATCAGGACCCCCTGGACGATGTTGTTGAAGGACGATGAGAAGGATTGAAGGTGGCAAACATCAGACTTTGGATCTTTGTAACTGTCCGCTGTAGCTCGCTAAGAAACTTAGGAAAAGTTATATAGAAGACCTATAGTCTCTCTCCTCAGTTCGAGAAGGCGATTTAAAATGTTTCATGCGGTGCCTTACATGACTAACTGGGCCAAGATAACAATTAGGGTTACCACGATTTTCTCTCCTTACTCTTACCCTCCTCTCTCTCCTTTTTTCTCACCCATTCCCTTTCTCCTCTTTCTAAAGGACAGTCAAAATGAATCAGCAGATCTCGGTGTTAGCGTGATCTAGTATTGAGCAGAGTATGAAAGTGTTCCCTCCATATATGCAGTACCCATTGCGTGTCCGTGGCCAGATTTTCATTTCTGTCCCTGTTCCAAAATCTTTGCATTTTACTTTTTGGTAGAACTTTCGTGCTTAAACTTATTGCTGTACTTTTCGATATCCTGGCTCTCTCTTTTCTTCCCAGACTCTTTCTCCGACTGAAGAGACGGTCCATCCCCCACCTCTTCTCATTACATCATTCCGTCACAGCACTTGTGGCCATTGGCTGCAGTTTTGCATTGTATGCCGCAACCTTTTCCTCATCGTACCAGGTCTTGTCTGAAGCGTGGTTTTTCATAACCCAAGTTCTTGAGAGAGTTGGTTGGAATAGGCATTGGTGGTATGCAGTTTTGAGATGTATATATTCCTTTGCGTTTGGTTGCAAACACTACCTAATGGCGTGCTTACCTTGACTACGACGAAGGCGTGATCCGAGTTAATATTTACACTTCGCATCACACGCACGTCCATAACGCTATAGACATACCATTCATCGATTACAACGTGATTAATCTGGTTTCTTGTCTTTTGAACAGAGGATATCCAGGTTGCCTTGTGAATGTCTTTATAATGGAATTTGGTTCCACTCACTGCTATGTTTCTTGCCGACTCTCAGCTTATCAGTCTGAATCCGTTATCGAAGGTGTTGTTGTATAGACAGAAAGTTCCGAGTGCTGTATCAAGAGCATTTTCCCTTCCTAGGTTAGCATTAAAATCTCACAGAAAAATGTGAATGTCATGGACAGGGCAGCGGTTATATATTTCCTTCAGGCGCCCATTTAATGCATCATTAATGTCCTCGCCTTGCTCTTCCGTCGGGGCTTGTACACAAATCAGCGCAATGTAAAACTATTTCGTCTTGTTTCGGTGACTTAAAGGGTTACATCGCGAGATCAGATGTCAAAGTCTCCTGTCGACTATGAATCCACATGAAAATTCATGTCTTTCTGCATGGCAGCTGTTATAGTTTTTTCGTCGTGTGCATTCCTGTCCCGTCCATTTCATTTTCGACGACAACCGCCAATTGAATAGAGGCACGATCTCTGCAAACAGTTCGGACATTCAAGGTTCATATCCTTACATCGTGGTTCTAATAACGTTTGTGTGGTTCGTTAACATTTAGGAGGGAGCGCGGTTCTTATTTATCCTTTTCTTCGTGTTTTCATAATAGTATAATAGCTTATTTCGCCACCGCACTCGATCCTACTTTATTGGGGCTGTCAATGCCACTAAGAGAGCCATTGTGTTGAACATCAGTAACTTCTGTTACGTACTTGAACTTCAGATTGCCAATTAGGTTATTCAACATTGCGCATTTTCACATTTGCTATGTATGTCCTTTCCGTATGAATTTCCCTGGGAACATATGAGCTATCGGACGTTGTGATCTTCTTGAGGACTTCCAAAGAGAGAAGCAGGTTATTCCCAAAGGAATAACTATTAGATAAGTCTAATACATACAGCAAAAATTGAATATTGCAGCGACACCTATCGGGTGCATATATGTTTATATGTTTATGACTCAGTATGTTTATGACTCAGAAAGTGCTAATTGAAATCCATACTGAAACTTTGCACGGTTAAACTTTTACCCATATGTTTTTCGCAAAGATTCCCTTTTTCTTCTACACTGTTTTAATTTTTATTCACCCATCGCAGGACACCCTAATACAGACTGCCAAAGCAACACCAATTTCGGGCACACTAGCCAACTGTCCAGCTTGTAGCCCTGCAACTCTTTATTTTACCACCTTACTGGCCATTCGGGCATAGTGTAACGAGTAGGGTACTGTCAGTTTAAAAGAATTGAAAAAGGATATAAATACAAAAAAGGACTCTAGACAAAGAATTACTGCCAGTAATTCCAACAGCCATGCCAGCCAGCCAGCCAGTAAATGACAAACGAAACTAGATCAAAAGGACAATGGCAGGACAGAGCAGAGTAGAGCAACCTGTTTTCTATGTAATATAAGTACTACGACAACAGGAAAATCACAATGTCCTACTGATATTGGTAGTGGTTTAGTACTACTACTACTACTACTATGTAGAGTACTTCTACATACACACTAACACACACTGTCAGGGACATAATAAAACTTTTGTATAAGTTTATAATGCTTTGAATGCTTTAGGTAAATGTGTGTTTGTTATTGTGCATGTAAATGGCTATAAACTTATAGGTAAACGCTAGTGTTGGTCTTACATCATCCTTAGTATACGTTTAACTGGTTGTTAATACACAACGGATGCACATTTTTTTCCTTATAAACACACACACATACACACACACAATAATTTGTTATTAACATCTTCGCCGAGCATAAAAGCAACTGTGTGTATGTGTGTGTGCCCGGGTAGACAAAAACTTTAAAAGAAAAAATCCTTTTTTTTATTCAAGCAAGAAAAGACGTAGTAGGAAAGCATAACAAAAGATTTATTCTCAATTTTCCATTCTTTGTTTTTTCGCTGTTGTTGCTGTTGTCTTGCATTCTTTTTACTCTTTTGGCTCTAACAAAAGAGACACAGGAAAAATAAACAAAACTGTGTAAGAAGAAAGTAAGGAGAACAGAACAAAAAGAACGACGACGACGACGACACCAATATGAAGAGGTTTTAAAACAAACACGTAATAAAAGAAATTTCTCTAAAGATTTTGGAGCTGTAGATGTGGCAGCTCCTGCCGCTGTTGATGCTGCTGCTGCTGCTGCGATTCTTCTTATTGTTATTGCATTTTATTTGTTTTGGATCTATGCTGTGCTATGTTGTTGTTGGCGTAGTTTAAACATTTTTTTTTAACCCTTTAGTGGTACTTTGGAGGTTATTTTACCCCAACGTAGTATTGTCTTTGTTGAATTAAGGAAGAAGAACAAGAAAAAAACAATAGCAACAACGACAACAATCACTAATTAGTAGAGTAAAGTACAAATGAAAATGGCCTGAGCAACAATAAGAAATAACCTTAGACAAGAGAAGAACGCAAAGTTATTAATAATAATCAAAGCGATATTCGGAAGAGTAAGAAATTTAAACGAGGAGGCGGGTTAACGCTGAGTTGTGGTTTAAGAGGAAAGTTTATTTTGTTTTAAATTTTATATACCTGAATTATAGTCTTTACGTTGAATTTCTGCAGGGTCTTGTAGGTTTTTATTTGGAAGTTTAAACTTGACAGACAAATTGTTTTGAACGATTTCGCCTCTTAGGTCGTTATTAGACTTTCAGCAAACTATGTGAGTTTAGAAAATATCTTAGTCTGGAGAACTATATATTACTCCCCTACGCATTTCTTCAACCATAATAGATGTTCTTATGTGACCCCATAAAGGACCTAATATCATTTAATACAATGGTAGGCATAACCGAACGCACGCACACAACAATATGGTGGGCTTATGTGCGGTCGCTCAAGAAGCGTCACACGGTCAAAATAGTGTGATCTCCCAACTATAGTTAAACATTGTTTCTTCTATCTATACTTTTGTCTGATTTGTGTTGAATGCGAAACAAGAGTGTGTGGTGTTACTTTTATAACACCCAAGCAAAAACCTACTATTTTGAATCAAACCAAACTTTCGAGTATGTGTGAAATTTGCTGATCGTATCTGTGTGAAAAAAAACGATTATTGTCGGCGTCGCGAGTGTATGAAATGCCTGATTAAATTAGAGGCATTTCACATAAGATTTTATAATATTACTATTACTATTACATAACCACCCCCCTTTTTGGTGGTGTCCTTCTGTCTGTCAGCCCGATTACAGACGTAGTTTTAGAGCTCTCGAGTTGAAAGTTCTAAGTTCTAAGATGAGCAAGATCGGACTATAACAACTGCCATCTCTCATACAAACTACCCATTATTGGGGTTGTCTGTCTCCGTGATAACAGCCATAATTCGAGCTGTCGAGCAATCTATATATATAAAAAAGGCTTGGGTGACAGACTGATCACTACCCAGCCCAAAAGACTATAGCTAGAACAGTGAAATTTAGAATGTAGGTATCTTTAATGACTTCTTCTTCTTTACTGGCAGCAACAACAGAAATTCATCTATCAGTAGCCGCATGTAGAAAAGCATTCCAAGCGCTTCGGTCTTTTGCGCTCCGTAGATAGTTCGACATACCAAGCTTACTTAACAGTTCCGTCACCTGGTCCATCCATCGGAGTTTTGGTAGCCCCCTCCTGCGCCGCCCATCGAGTTTATTTCCGAAGACTTTTCGTCCATTCGTACAACGTGTCCAAGCTAGTGCATTCGGTCTATTTGGACGCGCTTGGCCACGTCGATGTCGATGTACAGCTCATACAGCTTATGATTCATTCGACGACGGTACTCGCCGTTCACGATGATCCAAATATTTTGCGGAGTATTTTTCTCTCGAAAACTCCCAGAATAGATTGATCCGCTTGTGTTATTACCTAGGATTCTGCGCTGTAGAGCAAGACAGGTTGGATCAGAGAGTATGCGCTAAGCAAGCGATTTCACGACAAAGCGCTCTCTCGAAGAACAAAGATCCAGCTCTACCAATCTTTGTTCTTCGAGAGAGCGCTTTGTCGTGAAATCGCTTGCTTAGCGCATAGTAGCAATGAATTAGACGCGCACTAAGAAGAGTTTTTTTTTGAAAATTCGAACTGCAAGGGGGTAAAATGGGTGTGGCACCGCCCCATACAGCTCGAATTTTGAAATGGCTGTAACTTTTTAACCATTATAGGTACGAAGTCGAAATTTAGTACGTATATCGGTGGTATATGAACAGATACTTTGTATGTGGAAAGGAGGCGATGCCACTCCCCTTTTTAGAAAATCGTTATATCGGCCAAATAAATGCACTGAGTGCAATATATTTTTTCTCGTGTTTGGTGCCGTCCATATAGCCTTTATCATAGGCTACATGAAAATATAGTTAGACAAATGGGGCGTGGCACCGCCCACACAATCCGAAATTTCAATCGGTCATATCTCAGGAGCCATTAGAGGTATGAAAGAGAGAGATTGCTCTATATGTTACTGGAACAAGGAGATTGTGTATCTCTGGAAAATGGGCGGTGCCACGCCCCCTTTGAAAAATCGTTATCTTGGTGAAATAAATGGACCGATTGCAATAAAATTTTCAATGTATAATACTATCCGTAGGACCTCTATCATAGGCTACATGAACAATAAGTGGACAAAGAGGCGTGGCACCGCCCACACAAACTAAAATTTCAATCAGTAATATTATACGAACCATTTAAGGTATAAAGATTAGATTTGCTACATATGTTAATGGTACATAGGGGATTACGTCTCACTGGGAAATGTGACGGTGCCACGCCCCGTTTGGAAAAATTGTTATGTCGGTCATATTAATAGAACGATTGTAATAACATTTTCATAATCTATATACTTAAAATTGTTTAACTAACTGATTGGGTGAAATGGCTGATAGGATGATAAGATTTTAGGTGGTTGTTCCCCTTTTCGAGTAAATGTCATCTAAGATTGGATTTTTGGAAATTCGTTATTTTAGGGTCAAAAATTACCAATAACAAATAAATCTTGTGCCATCATCTGGACCTATCCGCTGTAGCTATAATTACGAAAATTATTATATGGGCATGCTTCCTATCAAATTACATTGAAGATTTTTTTAAACATTCAGGGGTAAAAAAGGCCGAAAAGGCATAAAACTTGTACCAATACCCAGACCAAACGTTCCCTGTAGAGAAAGAGGGGGAAAGTATTCTTAGAAACTCGTACTTTGAGGGATAAAAAGGGCTAAAGCGGTACAATCACTTTGATCAATGGGATAAAGCTACAAACACATAAATTAGAATTCAGCCAGTATTGGTTAAATTCTTAAGACGATTCATTGTAAGTATGGGTGAAGCAAAGTGAGCCGGGAAGCTAGTATAGTATAGCTGGTATAGTATAGTCCAAAGACTAAAGAGTATCTGTGCCGAAGATAACTATCTTACTAGTTACACTGCCCTATCACCTTCAATATCAACACAAAACATTTTGTAGGTGGCCTTCATTCATAAGCTCTTGCCGTAAAGAAATAGTGGTTGGAATGCCTCTGCATTACAAAATTCAAATTATCTTATTATACGATCAACCGCATAATATGAAAATCTAAGAACATTGATTATTTGCTTATAGATATAATAAGATTTCCATTATCCTCCTACAAAAGCAGTCCAATCGTGTCACCACTGCCTTTAGCTAAACACAAATCTCTTCCAGGATTATGCATCTTAACAACTTAACCCACACAGAAATAATCGCCATATTAGGTCACAGGCACTTCAAGGCAGACATTGTTGAATTGAAAAAATTATCCATTCATTTTATTAAAAACATGACCAAAGAGCTTTTTTCTTCAGCATTCTAAATTAAACTTAATTCATGTGCTCCTTAAAGGACTCTTCTTTCTTTCTTTCTTTTCGCGACAGTCTCATTAATTTCAATATCAAAGCAATTATATGTTTTATTTTATCTTAAACATTGGTTTATTGCAGATAATCTCTACCTCAAAAGGAGACCACACCGAAAAACTTCAATTTACATTTTTATTATACGGCTAAACATGAACATTTACGGTTTGTGTTCCGGCTATGGTGATTTGTTTGCTACTGAAGAAGGAGAACATAAGAGAAAACAACAACAACAACAACAGCGCAGCAACTATAGAAATCCCAGCACAGAGAGTCACAATTAAATGGACTAACTATTCCCATGTCCAAAATAAGCATTTGTGCCCATTGTAAACTTCCGTTTCCTTTTTAATTTCTTGTCGCACAGGCACAAAGACCAATGTAACTATGTATGTATATCATTGCAACATACAAACTTAACACAGGGGCATAAAGGCATCAAGGGACCGAGAGTGTCCTGTAGGTCCTTTGTCGTCATAAAACTGAAAACATTTCGGGGTAATAATTTCAAAGATTTTTTTTCACGCTGTTGCTTTTTGTGTCCGTCTTCCTGCTACGGCTGCTGCAAAAGGTAAGCAAGCAAAGAAAGTGTCATTACGTCTGACATTTTCATATTTCTCTTTGGCACTGACATTTTGCTGTCACCGGCAACAACTGCGAGCAGACACTGACCTCCCTCCCTCATGTGTAATTGCAAAAAAGTACAAGTTGTATAAAAATAATAAGAAGCCCAAACACAAAAGCTGGTGTTGTTGGCAAGGAGGGGATGGGGGCCATGTGGCCCAAAAATCCTGGCAAAAATATCAACCAACCAACAGCTTAAGAAAAAAATTACACCAATTAACCAACGTATCTTAAACGAATTTTGTGGCGTTGATTAATGTTCTCGCATTTGCTTTGTGACAGGACATGGGTCAGCTTTTGAGCAATTGAGCAGTAAGTGTATGAGCTGATGCTGCTGCTGCTACTGCTGCCTTATGAACGAATGACCTTTCTTGCCCTGGTGTTTGCAAGTGGGTATTCTACCGACTCAAGGGCGATGAGAGATGGATGAAGGACAACTGAGCGTGTAGGAGGGGGGGTGGCGAATGGAGCAACATGTTATCCTTGTGCCAAGAAAATGTTTAATATGTGTTTGTTGACTATAAGAACATCAGTTTTGTGACGGATTTGTTTTTGGTTGCGGGGGGGCAGGGAAGGGGATAATTCATCACTTAAATCTGGAACAGTTTAATGTAGGGCAGCCCATACATGTGTATTAGTTGAATGTCATCAATAACGTATTATGCTTGTATGGACAGGAAATAAATGGACTTTTATAGCAATGGGATTGTTAAAGCATTTCTTAAAGTTGTATAATCTTTACGTTAGATACAATGACAGATAAACAAATGAAACCTCTTTATACTTAATAAACTTAACTACTTTTTTTTCAAATCATCACATTGTTTAATGTATTTTGTACTTTGTTGCCAAATACTCTTAGAAAAAATTTATCTCCTTATCATATTAAATGTTTGCCCTATATAGCCAATTGAGTTGTCATACACAATTTGTTGTAACAACAAGTTATAAAATATTTCCTAATATTTAAATTAAATTCTTTTTTCTCTTTTCATATATATTTTTTTAGTTACTGCTTCAAAACGTTTGCTTTAACCTCTGAATGTTGTGACGACAAATCTACATGGAAATTGTGCTAATTAAAAGAGAATTTCTGGTTGTGTTCTCTTTGCTCTCCGAGTGTTTGTTGCTGCCGTGCATTTGATGTGAGTATCTACTGCCATATAAAATATGAAAAACTAACAAAATGGACAAATTCCCTTTAGAGGCACTTTATACAAACACACACACATAGGAACACAAAGCACAAACACACACTCATAAATACATACATCCATACATACACATACATCGATACCTATACACAAGAAAGACACATAATGTACACACAACCGACATGGAGATCTTGGTCATACCAACGATATACCTATACAAATATACAAATATATATGTGGGCATTTATTTACCTACACACAATGAACCACACCGACGAAGACTTACAATTATGAATGAGTAGATGAAAATTTTTTACAAATGGAATAAAAGTGTAACGACAAGTATTTAACCCAGGTTTTCATGGCAGAAGACACACACACACACACACACATTTCTATACACAGCAAACTGTCGTTCATACATATGACCGACCATTGCTTGCTTTAGCTTTGTAGGGACCATAAGAGTAAATATACATATAATGCCTTGTACTGAGACGAGTGTACCAAAACAAAAGCAGGTGGTAGGAAAATCTAAGGTGTCTGTTACTGAGTGAGTGTATTTGTGTACATACGTATGTATTTGCACAGCCAAATGTGATGGAGACAGAAAGGCAAAGACAAACTTTATTTGTGTCACACTTACAACAGTACACAAGAACTTACACACACCCACACACACAGTAGTCTACCGGGATATTATGATAACAGGAAAGACATGTAACAAGAATTTAACAAATATTAAAATTTAAATTAGGACAAAGATGTACAAAGAAGTAATGGTTCAGTAATGAATCCTTCAAGTTCCTTAATTTAATTTTTAAAGGATATTTGTTTATAAAAATAAAATTTTCTATACTAAACAAACAGAGCAGAGTATAATAAAAACCATACTAAATATATTTACAATGAATCTATATATATAAAATGGAATGTGTGTTTGTTTGTACCTTATAGGAGACCAAACCTCTGGACCGATCTTCCTGAAATTTTCACAGCATTTAACTGGGACTCTGGCATGACTTATAGGGTAAATTTTCGACCACGCTCACTTTTTCGCCCATTTGTTTTTTTTTTTTAATTATGTAATACCGAAGCATTGCCGGGTCCACTAGTCGGTATATAAAAGGAACTATGTACATAGTGTGTTAGATCATGTTGGATTGACATGCGTATGAACAATATAAAATTGGCATACAATTAATATTACTCATACGTTGTACAAAGATACATAAATAGCAAGCACAGCATGCAAACTCGCTACATATGTACAGTACAATATGAACTTGGATCAGCAACCTATATATGACCAGAAATTTCGAGTTATTGGGAAAATTTTATTAAAAAGGCGATAAATGACCATTTATTAAAGATTTTATTCCATAAAATTAGTCCAACTTGATTTTTTGCCTGAATATAATAAAATAAATTATTTATTTAAGCCTTTGCTACAATTCTGCTGTAGAATAAAATGAGAAATCATCAATATGTTACAGGCAACTAAAAGTCCATTGTTATGGTGTGGTAGCTCTTATTTATTGGCATGCCCTTTGACGGTAACGAGCCTTGTTATATAACAAAATTTCATTCATTCAGCTATTGCTGTAGTATTTTAAAGCAAAAATTTGGTGAGTTGGTACTTGTAAGCCTTTAAACCAAGAAATCTACATATATAACCTATGGTTAGATGGGGAATGTTTGTAATGACTAAACTGATAAAGTTATATTTCAAAACTCTTACTTGAAGAACTAAAAGAAGACCAAAAAGGAATACAACTTAAAACAACACTCACATCTAAAGTTATTATCGGATTTTTAGGGATAAACTTCATACCCGAGGGTGAATCAGTGGAATCATGAAAATCAATATCGGCTTGCTTCTTACCAAAATAGGTACTTTAAAAGCTAAAAAAGGCGCAAATAAGAATAAAACTGGTACCTCACTCAAACCAAATGGCTCAAGGTAGAATCTCCAAAATAAGGTTAAATACATACTGTGTATGGGTTAGTTATATGATATAAAGGTGAATGGTAAATATATTTTTGTATTTTGTAGCTGTGCGTTTGTATACCCATCACCAGGCGCACCAACTGAGTGAATGGTATATTCATCTTGTTCTTCCATTTGTAACGCCCATAAGGAGGCGTGGTAGGCCTGACAATATATGTATATAAATGGTCAGCTTCGAATTCGGAAATTTCGAAATTTCGAATGAAAGCTTCTATTCTTGAAGCGGATATTAAGATGATATTTTGAACGCATGCTTTTATTCTCTAAGCAGAGCTTAAGTTCTAAAATGAGAAAAATCAGTCAAAAACTACTGCCACCTCCCATACATATTGCACCGTCCGTCTGTCTGACCTTCTAGGAGGAGGTAAAGTTCTAAGATGAGCATGATTGTACAAAATTTACCTCCACCTTACGAGATAAGAGATTATGGTAACCTCACAAAAGAAATATAAACAATTTGAGTATCCTATCAAAAAAAAAAAAAAAAACTAGATCCGGGCCTTAACAGCGGCAGGGTAGTATGTTCCAGTGGGGTTGAGCCCACAGTGGAGTTAGGCCCTTACGGGCAGATATTCACGTTCAGCCAAAGGACATCTGCTTATCCCGCTATTACTTGAGCTAACATTTGGTAAGCTTCTATATCTCATGCGGAGGTTAAGTTCTGAGATGGAATTTGTTGGGAAAAATTGCTCCCACCTCTCATACAAACTCCACCTCCAAATAAGGTTTATTTATTATAGAAACTCTCTTCATTTTGCGGCACAAGGTTTCATAGAATATAATTGTAACAGTGTAACAGTAGTCATGCATGATTTGATTTAAAAAAAACAAAGCTCTAAATAAAAAACACAATTAAAAAGCTTAATTGTATGTCCGGAGGAAGTTGTTATAGAAAATTTTATTAAACTAATGTCATTTCAAAACAAAACAAAACAAAACAAAAGTTTCAACTGTTGGATCGTGCTCAATGATCCTCCTGTATCCTAATTACCGGAGACATGATATGATTTTTCTTTCATATGTTGAAAGATGTTGTCGTCAGCAACTACGATGTTGTCGTCAGCAACTACGCAGCATCAGTGTCGAGTCAATCGGCATGTCTAGTAAAAGCTTATAAAACAGTGACGTTCGCATTTGTCGATAAACAAGTAGGTGCCGTTCGTTGTGAATAAAAGCAGCTATCCCATACCTCATTCAAGGGGTGTAAAGGGAAAATAAGTAAGTAAGTAAGTATGATATGAACATACTTTAAGGCACTCTACACAACACTTAATCTACTACCACGAGATTTGAGCTGCTAATGCTCTGCTCTTAAATCAGCCATACGACTAAACGAGATACAAAACTATAATAGTATTCCTCAAGGATCCTAAACCAAATCAATATCTCGCTTGAAACTGACTACATGTTAAGTGCATGTAAATCGAACAACCTCTATGAATCCGGAAAGCCCATACAAATAAGTGAACAGAGAACGACACCGGTATGTTTGAACTACTAAACATCTTTACTGAAGGGTTCCAAGCTAAATGATAAGGTTGGCTAGGGTATCTACTCCGCAGATCTAAACCTGAGTATTAGATCAAGAATTCCAGATTTGTTCAGTGTTTTAAAAGCGGAAATACTTGTTATTACACAAACCGCCGACGAGATTAACGTAAAAAAAGTTATCACAAGAGTATTCTTCTCCTATTCACGGACAGTCTATTGGCCGTTAACTGACTTAAGTCCCACAACACGAAATCGAAAGTGGTCAGTACCCATCGAACATCTCTCAACGAGATATCCAAGAATAACAAGAGTTATAACCACGTGGATACCTGAACACAGTGGATTTGAGGGCAACTGTAGAACAGATGAAGAGGACCGACCTAGCTCAGCCCTGCATGAAAGCGACTTATACTAAGAGCATTATAGCAAAAATGAAAAAACCTGTAGGAAAGCCGGGAAAAGATATGGCCTAAAATAACCGTACATTGAACCTAATATAACTCGGAAGAAGCCAGATAAGAAAAATGTTAACCTTCCTAATGAGACAAGGACACATTAATATACGTGCAAACAGAATGGGATTCGCAAAGAAAAGTGAATGTGCGGCAAAAACAGCAGTGTACCATCTACCGACGATATTTTATGTGACTGCCCAGCCCTATGAAGCAAGGTACTGGAAACCATGGGAAAATCCTTCATAAGTGCCTTAGGGGAACTAGTATCTTTGCGCATTGGCAGAATCAACAAACTTTGTAAGACCATCTAGTAGACGAATTTGATCAAAATTTCAAACTCTCAAATTAACTAAAGAGACAATCTACAAAATCCTAAAGAGGAACTAGTTAAACAACCAAGCACTACATACGATGAACGCAACGGTTGAAGGACAAACGTCCAATAAGTAACACAATGGGACTATAGGGACATAAGTAATCCTATCGTCTAAGGATAGGATGGTTAACACAAAAGTTCCATAGCGATCTATGTTCTCCTATCGTCTTAGGATAGGATGGGTATTACAACGGTTTCATAGCGACCTAAGCCATCCTACCGTCTATGGATAGGATTGGTACCACAATGGTTCGAAAGCAGCTAAGTGATCCTATCGTCTATGGATAGAATGCCTGCAAACCAACCAAACAACCAATGTCTTATACATACCTAAGTTTCTGTTAAAATTTTATCGTGTGAATCCAGAAAATTGATATCCTAATCCGGGTAGATATTAATGCTTCGTAATTATTTGAAACCTTCACATCAATTCATTAATTTCGCGCAGAACATAAATTGCGAGAAAAAAAATATGATTTTAGAGATATTTTGTACGTGAGACTGTTTGATAATGCTTGTTTCCTAACATAAAATAACCTTAACCTAAACAATTAAAGTAATAAATTAATGTTTGAAAATACAAAAAACTATACCCTCCAATTTTACTTGTCAGTCAAATTGTGTCGTTTTAAAAGACCTTTTTTAAAAATCGGTTCAGTATATTTTAAGTTTACCCGTTACATACATTCTGCATGTCAGCCATTTTGCAAATAACATGTAACGTACAGTAAGAATAAAGTACCCTATTGTCTTCTTTAGACAACAAGTGATGTTTCACAAAAAGATGTATTAAAATCGATGCGGTAGTTTCAGAGATTACCCGTTACAAACAATAACTATTCAATCAATATTACATATGTTGTATGTATATTCTTCATTGGTCAAAATTTTTATGTTTTAAACACAGAATTATTAGAATCGTTTAAGCAGTTTCCGAGTTTACTCATTACATACAATAAACAAATAAGCAATGTTATAAATATTTTCTACTATTTAGTTAAATAAACAAAAAATCAATGCTATAAATATTTTATACTATTTATAATATTGTTTATTTGTTTACCGTCGACTGCAGTATACTCGTTACATACGTTCCACTTTTAAGTAATTTTATAAATATCTTAAAAAACTTAAACAAATCTGAAGTATACTATTCTTGTTTATAGTCGAGTAGCAATGTATTAAAACCTGAATTACTAAAATCGGTTTAGCAGTTTCTGAGTTTACCCATTACAAACATTTACCTAATCTCCAATTTTTCAACGAGTATAGATACATACTATTACACGTTACTATGCATTCAATCTAACGTCAACTTTGAATGCAGACTTCCTTTGAGCTGGAGTATAATAAAAGGTATATATGTAACAGCCTTTTATTGCATCTCTGCGAATAGCGAAACTCAATGTTTGAAAAAAAAATACAGATTACAAATTTCTAAACTAAAGATTTATTCGACAAATCTTCAAACGTTGCCTATAACACCAAATCTGATATATGCATTCTGCAAGATTTATTTTTCTGTAACCAATAGAATATTTACACTGTATCTATCTATACTAGTTACAAAATTGGTTATATTGTGAAAGTTTGTAATGGGTAAACTCAAATATTGATAAACCAATTTTTATAAAACAATATTTAAAATATCATAATATTGCTGTAGAAGAAAATAGGATGGCTATTAACTACTAAATCATTAAGGTCATTAGTATTATACCCCCTAGTTATGGTTCTACAAAAGGCCCAACACAAATATAAAGTAAAAAACTAAAAGTAAACTGTCCTTAAATTATTTTCAATTCCTTTGAGATCCTTACAAGTAAGTCAATACTGTAATTTTTAAAAAGCAACCTTCACACCTCGTGTGCCAGTCACTGTATAAAAACTCACATAGAAAAAAAAACACCTATACATCGTTACCTTTCAAACAATCCAACAAAAGGCACACTCACAGCAACAACGGCAAGACAAGACAACAACAACAAGTAAAAAATACACGTAAATACAAATTTAAAGTTAAATAAACTCAAGTTTTTTTAAATGGCACATTACGGGACTCTTGTTTGGCACATTTTAATTTTAAATAAATATTTACTTAGCAATAAAGGTTTACATTGTACATGTACAACAACAACAACAAATGAGAACGAGCAAAAGGAAATTTACATTTATCTACTACCAACAACAATTACGCCCATTCACGCCAGTCAATGGGGGAAGCTCTCTCCCCAACTTTTGCCAAAACAAAAGACGTTTTAAATCCTCCAAATCCTTTGGTAAAACTCTATTAAATATAAAAATGTAATGAATGACAATTTCGGTGTATTTGTTTGGTAATTCATTTTTTTCGTGGCGTGAACGGCAGTGGGAGCGGTTACAATAAATACATTTATTTACCTTTTTTTGGGCACCCTCCCCCCCTCCCCCCGGCAACGATACTTAAATAAACAATATTTATCAAAATGTTACAAGAAGATAACCAGCTATGAGCAAGAAAAAATGACAACAACAAGAAACCCAAAACGTTACCACAGCGGTAAAGCCAATAGTACAAATTTTTCGTATAGGCAATTAAGAGAGAGAGAGAGAGTACGAGCCCAGCTGCTGTAGTAAATCTACATCAACTTATAAGGATTTAGAAAATTTTCATTGGAAATGATAACCCAAAATATATCGAGAAGGAGAGAGGAGAGACATGGAGAGAGCGAGAGTGAGGCAGAGTGTCCTTTAAAGACGGCCAAACACTCAAAGATGTTAAGTTTTTTTTCACTTTTATGGAAAAAAAGTTTTCAAAACCATTTAAATGATATCTAAGGACCAGTGCGTTAAATTTTTATCCATTACCGTCACTTGATTCAGCGGCGATGATGACGATAATCATCATCCACATCGCCCTCGACGTCGTCGTCGCCGTCGCCATCATCAGCGGCATTTATTACGCGTCTATTCATTGGGTCATTAATCATCATGTTGCGTGCTAAAATAAACAAACTACGTGCGTTGACTTTAATGTTGTCACGACGCCTCTCCTGGCAGCTCAAAGTGAACAACATTTAAAAACATCCTTGCACCCACACAAACGCACACACACCGTAACTGTTTGCCTAGGCTTTTAGAAAAATGAAACAATATTAAAAATGACAGCGAACTGTGAACACTGAACAAACTCTAAAACTGGGTTGTCTGCAGTTATCAACGCAACGAATGTTGTACTTTAAAATTATCTAACAAATGTTGCTTATTTCTCCTTTAAATCAACACAAAGACACTTCGTAGCAGGACGGGCGTTGGAACTGCTGTAAATAGAATAGAGTGACTTTATAAAGTCTTATTTCAAAACTTTAATTGAATAAAGATTGATAAACTTAACAATTAGTTATGTGAATTCATAAACTTAGTTGGCGGTGTGGGGGTGGGGGAAGGGAGGCGTAGTTTCTTAGAAAGTTGGCAACATATGACATAGGAAGTTTGTGCATAAAGGACGAGGGTTTTAGAAAAGGAGAGCACATAGTAAGGTAGTGATGTACATACGAAATGTGGTCGTTTAACTTTGGCCTGAGATGAATTAAAGCAACAAAAATAGTTAAAGGGGTGGTTTGTAAACTTCCCAGCAAAACTATCTGCTACAAATAATTGGCTGTAGATACACCTGCAGTGTCTACGATCATATTATGGTGGATTTTTTGATCTTAATTCAATTTGGAATTAGAAATTCTCTGGAGAAGTCCTTAAGCCGCTGAAGATGTCCGATAGATCACACTACCTAGACCTAGACATTTCCTAGGGAAGACGACACAGTATGTTTTAATTAAATTTTGTGTGTCCTGATGGCAAAAGGTGGAACTTGAAAAAACTTAACTTTTAAAAGTAAATGTCAGAGTTTGTTTATTCGGTTTATGACCAAGATTCCACTAACTAGTTTTATATAAAATAGTTTATTTAAAAAAAAAAATTTAAATAAATCATTGGTTGTTTGAAGAATGAATGTAACGGGTGAACTGTACAAACGGTCAACTGATTTTAGTATTTCTTTTTGAAAACATCACAATTTGGCTAAAGAAGAGAATAGAAGGCTACCTCATGGTAGTGTTTGTATCGGAATTGTAGTAACGGATAAACTTTAAAACTAGCTCAGCAATTTTTATAATTATTTTTTTAATTTTATTTTACTTTATGTGACAATTTATAAAATTGGGTTTATTGTTAAAGTATGTAACGGATAATCTCTCAAACTATCCCAGTGTTTTTTATAATTCTTCCTTTAAAACATCATAATTTAACTACTTAAGCGAATAGCATAGTTTAAATTTACTTTATATGAAAATTTTTAAAATTGGTTTTATTGTTAAAATATGTAACGGGTAAACTCAAAAACTACTTTATCAATTTTTATAATTGTTTCTTTAAAACAGCATAATTTAAAAAATTAAACGAATAGCGTAATTTTTATTTTACTTTATGCGACAATTTATAAAATTGGTAAATGTATGTAACGGGTAAACTCAAAAAATAAATCAGCGATTTTTATATTTATTTCTTTATAACATCACAATTTAACAAATTAAGCGAATTTAATACTTTTTTCACTTTTTTTTGACAATTTATAAAATTGCTAAATGTATGTAACGGGTAAACTCAAAAATTACCTCAGAATTTTCAGCTCAGCAATTTTTATAATTATTTTTTTATAGCATCACAATTTATTAAATTAAGCGAATAGTATACTTTTTATTTTACTGTATTTGACAATTCACAATATTGGTTTTATTTGGTAACGTATGTAACGGGTAATCTCTTAAACAATCCCAGTGATTTTTATAATTCTTCCTTTAAAACATCATAATTTAACTACTTAAGGGAATAGCAGAGTTTTTATTAACTTTATTTGATAATTTATAAAATTGGTTTTATTGTTAAAGTATGTAACAGCTAATCTTTTAAACTATCCCAGTGATTTTTATAATTCTTCCTTTAAAACATCATAATTTAACTACTTAAGAGAATAGCATAGTTTAAAATAACTTTATTTGAAAATTTTTTAAATTGGTTTTATTGTTAACGTATGTAACGGGTAATCTCTTAAACTATCCCAGTGATTTTTATAATTCTTCCTTTAAAACATCATAATTTAACTACTTAAGCGAATAGCATAGTTTAAATTTACTTTATATTAAAATTTTTAAAAATGGTTTTATTGTTAACGTATGTAACGGGTAATCTCTTAAACTATCCCAGTGATTTTTATAATTGTTCCTTTAAAACATCATAATTTTAATACTTAAGCGAATAGCAAAGTTTAAATATACTTTTTATGACAATGTTTTAAATTGGTTTTATTTGGTAACGTATGTAACGGGTAATCTCTTAAACTATCCCGGTGATTTTTATAATTCTTCCATTAAAACATTATTATTTAACTAATTAAGCGAATAGCATAGTTTAAATTTACTTTATATGACAATTTTTTAAATTGGTTTTATTGTTAAAGTATGTAACGGGTAATCTGTTAAACTATCCCAGTGATTTTTACAATTCTTCCTTTAAAACATCATAATTTAACCACTAAAGGGAATAGCATAGCTTTTATTTACTTTATTTGATAATTTATAAAATTGGTTTTATTTTGTAACGTATGTAACGGGTAATCGCTTAAACTATCCCTGTGATTTTTATAATTGTTCCATTAAAACATTATAATTTAACTACTTAAGCGAATAGAATAGTTTTAATTTATGTTATTTGACAATTTTTTAAATTGGTTTTATTGTTAAAGTATGTAACGGGTAATCTCTTAAACTATCCCAGTGATTTTTAAAATTCTTCCTTTAAAACATCATAATTTAACTACTTAAGAGAATAGCATAGTTTTTATTCACTTTATTTGATAATTAATAAAATTGGTTTTACTATTAAAGTATGTAACGGGTAAACTGTTAAACTGTCCCAGTGAATTTTAAAAATTTGTCCATTAAAACATCACAAATTAAATACTTAGGCGAATAGCATAGTTTAAGTTTACTTTATTTGACAGTTTATAAAATTGGTTTTATTGTTAACGTATCTAACGGGTAAACTCAAAAACTACCTTAGCAATTTTTATAATTCTTTCTTTATAACATCACAATTAAACATATTAAGCCAATAGTATACTTTTTATTTTACATGATGCAACAATGTATAAAATTGGTTTTATGGTTTAAGTATGTAACGGGTAAACTCTAAAACTACCTCAGCGATTTTTATAAATATTTCTTAAAAACATCATAATTTAACAAATTCAACAAATAGCATTATTTTTATTTTACGTTATTTGACAATTTATGAAATTGTTTTTAATGTTAACGTATGTAACGGGTAAACTCAGAAACTACCTTAGCGATGTTTATAATTATTTCTTAATAACATCATAATTTGACCTAAGAAGGTAATTGAATACCTCATTTTTAATATTTCTCAAACTCATACTTAAATTGTGGAAAAATGCTACATTTATCAAAATTTATTAAAGTCAATTGGTATAATTTTACATATATGGATCACTGAATTGCAATTAACAGGTATTTAGTGAAATCGTGAAAACGTTCCTTTAATTCCTTAGGAGACACTGGATTACTGTTAAAAACTTTTCTTTTAAGGTATCGCCAATAAAAAAAAAAACCTATTGGGGATAAGTCTGGGCTACAAGGCGGAGAGTTAGTGTCTCCTATTCTGGATATCAATTGTTGCCTTTAGATTTCACCAGCCACCTCTATTGAGTCTATGGAGTTGCCCTATCAAGCTCAAACTATAATCTTTCATTAAATCCATTAAAATTCTGTAGTTCTGGAGGAAAAACGTTATGGCTACACACTGCTCTATTTACACTGTACATAGTCGTAAGACTATGATATTATACCTCTAAGTCTTACGACTATGGTACATTGTGAATGTCCTATTTGAAGTGAAGAAATTAGAAGGAATAGAATAGAGTACAGTTAGTTTGGCAAGATTAATAAAAGTTGATAGATTTTAAAAAGACAGGGTAGAAGTAGATGGAGAAATGTTCTATGGATTCCGGACAATTTTCTCGTGCAAATAGTAATATTAAGCAGGACATACATGCATGGAGATATCATCTGCCTGTAAACCTACTCGCAGAGATTGAGAATTTCATTAGGTTTTTCATCTTACATGACGATTATTCATTTAGACCAGTGGTAGGCATAACCACACGCATACACTTAACAATTATGACTGCGGTCGAACAAGAAGCGCAAGCGTGTGTTTTTGTGATGGAAGCGAAACACACATGTGTGGTGTTACTTTCATAATACTCAAGCAGTAAATGACTGTTTTGAATCAAACAAAACTTTCAAGAATTTATGAACTGCCACTCGTATCCTTCTGCGTGTCAGCCAACTCAAAGAGATTAAGAATTTCATAAGGTTTTAAATCTAACTTCACGAAAGTTCAGTTACACCAGTGGCAGACAAAACCGAACACACGCACTTTACAATTAAGCCTGCGGTCAAACAAGGAGCATTAGCGTATGTTTTTGTGATGAATGCGAAACAAGCATGTGTGTCATTGCTTTCATAATACTCAAGCAGTGACCGACTGTGAATATATGAATCAAATAAAACTTTCAAGAATATATGGATTGCCAAACGTGTCCTTCTGCCTTTAAGCCAACTCAAAGAGATTAAGAATTTCATAAGGTTTTAAATCTAACATCACGATAGTTCAGTTAGACCAGTGGCAGGCATAACCACACGCACACAATCAACATAACGATTTTGCATTTAGACCAGTGGTGGGAATAACCACACGCACGCACTTAACAAATATGCCTGTGGTTGAACAAATATGCCTGTGGTTGAACAAGAAGCGCCGGCGTCTGTTTTTATGATGAAAGAGAAACAAGCGTGTGTGGTATTGCTTTCATAACACTCAAGCAGTAACCGACTGTTTTGAATCAAATAAAACTTTTAAGAATATATGGATTGCCAATCGTGTCTTTGTGAAAAAACCAATTATTGACGGACTCGCGATGCTGAGGAAAGCCTAACACTAGGAATTACAACCTTCTTCTATTTATAGAGAGACGGACAGGGACAAAACAGATGCTCAAAAGTCTTAATTTCCTCGACGTCATCACACAGTCCACAGTATTCATCTATCATTATACCCTCAACCTAGCAGTGATTGACTGTTTCTAATAAAAGAAAACTTTCATGAATGCATGGAATGTCAATCGTGCCTGTGTGAAAAAAGCGATTATTGCCTTACTTGCGAGGCTGTGGAATGCCTATCACTGATTTAAACTAACTAAATACTACATTCCTAGAAATGATTCCTGACGATTCCTGACTTTTTAAGTCATACCTATAACAAATTAAAGTTTTGGGGAAAAGTTGAAAGTTTAGCCACGCCCCTTATGGTACCTCCCATACAAAAGTACCATTCCGTCTACTTAAGAAATCGAGTATCAATAAATCCAACGCCCCCAAATCAGCCCCAAAAACTATAACAGGATGAAGTTTTCGGAAAAAAAATTGGAAGTCTAGTCACGCCCCTTCTGGTACCTCCCATACAAAGGTACCATCCCGCCCACTTTAGAAATATTTTAATTAGGGTGCGGGTATATTAAAGTCGGTTTACCCGACTGAAACTTTCTTACTTGTGTTGTCTCTCAGTTCGATACAGTGACATGTAATTATGCCTACTAGTCACCTGACAACCTTCCTATCCATGTCCAAAAGTATTCAGGTTCGTCAACCATCCAATTTTTTTCAAATACATTAGTATACAAAGGCTCTTTAACAATCAATACCTCATTGACTACTATATATCAGCAATAGAAACCTACGATGCCAGTTTGACCACTACCAAATTTAAGCAATGCGTTATATTAAAGCAAATCTATCTAATATGTCCTGTTCCCTGTTTTTTTTTCTCCCGAAATTCCTCATTATTTTTTTCGCCTTTATAGAAAATATCTCATTTTAGACCAACTAACTAACTAACATTCATGTACTTTCATTCAAAGCGCATTCAAAACGACGGAAACTCTTAATAAATTATCCTTCAAAATATGTGTAGCAACATAAAAACAGCAACATAGAAAAAATGAAACAAAGATATTTGAAAAGTTGTCATAGAATTTCTGTTTCCTCTAGCATCGTTCGTTATCCTGTTCTTCTTCCCTACATTAAGCACGTGTCCTAGGAAAAAAAACAACAACAAAGATTGTAACATACTACACAACAAATAGTTATGCTATATCCTGAAACCACACTCTCTGCCTTAAGAACTCACACTCTATTGCACTGGCTCGCTCTCTCTCTGTTTCTGAGGCTGCAGTTGCCCTGTTAGTATACGCTGTGCACTCCCGTCCTCATACTCTGTATCTTATACCCGTTATCATGCTCTCACACCGCGTATATAGATACGTAATGCTGCAATGCACTTTATTTTGGTTTTATCACAGAAACGCAAGAAGAAGTATCACATAGAACTGTTAACATTCACACACACACACATAGGTTTGTGATTGAATGTGTTCGTGTGTACGTTGTATTTGAAAGGTCACTAGCCTTGATAACGTGAGTGAGTAAGTAAATAAGTAGTGGGTGTTGTACAACACACTCATACACGCAAGTAGAAGATACGCACACGTACACACGTGCAAAATGAAAACAGAGATACTCAATTTATCACAATTGCTTTCAATTTATATATGGACTGCCACCAGTTTTGTCTCCCCCACTCTTGGCACACGCTGGGAGCAGATAACAAAAGCTTCTCGCTCTAAAGGGAACAAACTCTCTGTTGGAGAGTGTTCTTCTCTGCATGTGTACGTGTGTGTGTGCCTTTTGGTCCTTGTTGTAATGTTGGTTACATGTCGAAGTTTGTGTGTGTGGCAATTGATAAACTCAAATATGCAAAAGGTGGCCAATAAATGTACTCATTTAATTTAATATTTATTAAATAATCTGCACAAAAAGGCCAATAGGGCTGTGAGCTACTAGACTTCCCAGTGTGCTCTTTCTCTTTTTGTAGACAGAAAAGTTTAAATGGCAAAGTTGTATTCTCAGGTTTTCGTTTTGCAGTATTGGCTGTGCTCTAGTGACAATTGAGTGATGTTGTGATGCTGCAGGAAGAGGTGAAAGAGTTTAGAAGGTAGAGTATAACTCTAGTCAGTGGCACTTAAATGGTCCAGGAATTGTAACTAGAATAGTACTTTGGTGTTAATTAATTGTTGGAAAGTTGTTAAAGTTATAAATGAAGTTAAATACTTAGTTTCTATAAAACGAGTAGTATAGCAAGTAAAGAGCTTTGGCCACATACATTAAAAACATTACAATAAAATTGTCAATGAGTCCGTAACTTTTGCTTAGTTCCAATTTTGAAATTGGTTATATGAGGCGAAGGTTTGTAACGGGTAATCTCGAAAACTGCTAAAGCAAATTAAGTAATTTTTTTTTCCTAACCTTACAATTCATCCAAGGAAAAAAGTAGGGTACATTTGTAGTTCAGGCGCTGTTAGTCTTAGTTTGTGACATAATATTAAAAAAATATGTATATGTAACGTGATAAATCAAAAGCACTAAACAAAATTGAAAAAAAAAATTCTAAGATATTATCTATGGAAAATTAATTTTGCCTTCGTTTTAAATTAACTTCTTTTTAAAGACATTGCGATGTGTAAGTAAAGTTTACCAGTTACATACGTTCCCAAACTTTTACCTAAAATTGCTACACATTCCGTCTAATATAACAAACACTATCCTATTGTGTTCATTTTATTTTATAGTTTCAAAAATAAACTGTTAAAATTGGTTCAGTAGTTTTGGACATTAGCCGTGACATATGTTCTTAACCTAAAGCGGTCCCTCACATAACTAACGATATTACGACATATTCTACTAAATTTCTTAGAAAATTGTGATGTTACTTACTTAGCCGGCACTTCCTTGCAACCGTACATTGCCGCACGGAAAAAAATCTTTTATGCGCTTCGATATTTTTCGCATCTTCTCCAACTGAGAACCTGGAACCGCAACTTAATGCGTTTGACCACGTCAATGTTGGTATATAGCTCGTACAGCCTATGATTTATACGATGTCAGTACGCTTCGTTAAGGTCGTTAATGGTCCATATATTTTACGGATTATTTTCCTCTAGAAAACCGCTGGTGTCATTACCCAGGATTACGAACCAATTCCTTCTGTAGACCTGAGAAGGTTGCAGTAACATCCCGCAGATGATGTCTATATTATTAGGCTAGACAAGTAGCAGCATTTGTTGAATATCGTGCCAGTCATATTTTTTCAGCTTTCCTCAGTATCATCTCCATCACCAAGTTGAGGAGGTCACACGACGAGCTTTTGTCCTGTCTTAGCTCTCATCCGGTAAAAAAAAAATTCACAAGGTCATTGCCAATCTTTACTGAAGATTGCAAGTCAGTGTAATTCCACAAAAACCAAAACTTGTAATAATTACTACAAACTAAGTATCCCGTTTGCTTTCTTAGACAAATTTTGACGAGTTTAAAATATAATTTTTTCAATTGCTGGAGTAGTTTCTAAGTTTAGCCGTTACAAACATTCTTTTTATTAGCAATTTTATAAATTTAAGTAGCAGATATTCATATGGCATTGTACCTTAAGCACTTGTAAATACGAAGGTCCTTTTGTGTGGACGTTTGGAAAGCCTTTTATAGAATCTGTTCATTATTTCTTTACAAACCTTACATTTTGACCGATGGCGGGGCAACGGACACAGCTAAATCGACTAAAAAAGTGATTCTGAGTAGATCGACTTATAATGTGTAAGAAAAATATTACTGGTTGTTATAGATATCACTGCCTCGTCATACCCTAAAATACCAGAGTCTGGTGAGGGCAATAAGTGCTATGTGGTCCAGCCTAATTTGATTATTAAACCCAGTTTCCTGTAGAGTCCCTGTCGTAATTTCTTGTAGAGTTCGTCAAGTCCCTTATTGCATTACACGGCGACCAAAGAAGTCTGCTTTAAAGTCATCGAGGGCTTCCAAGTAGATGTATATATTAAAATCATGGAAGACCAATGAAAGACCTTGACCAACTATGTTACAACGAAATTTTTTAAGAGGGAGCATTTACTTATGCCCGTTATTGGCATAATCCAATAACTAATGATGTTCATCACAGAACCATAACAATTACTTTACATTCAATTTTTGCATTCCTCTTTTTCTTTCCCTTACAACAAAAGTACTTAAGAAAGTACCTTCACAACAAAAGCTCATTCCTGTGGAGTCACAAACATCTGTGTGTGCGACTGTGTGATAGATTTTCTCACACACACACAGTTTCACTCAGCATCCTTAATTTTGAGTTCATTGTATGTTCCTTATTTCTTGGGGACACTCTCTTAAGCTCTCTTTGCAAAAAAGCTTTTTTCACATTAAACAGAGTTTATGCCATGGACAAAAAGAGAGAGTGACAGAGAAAGTAGAGAGAACGCGCGCAAAATACAGCCAGTAGCAGTGTAAAACTCTAAGCTCTGAGCAGGAATACACAATAGTCAACATATTTTTGAGCTCTCCCATTGTCATTGCTGTTGGCTGCTGTGTTGTAATGGACCTTAATAAGAGATAATTGAGTAAATGTATTAAAAGGCAAACTCTGTGTTGTGTCGATTCGCATCGCAGTCGTATCTCAGTGTGTGAGGGAGGTCACAGCATCTTTGCAATTTACCCAAAATTCATTTAGTTGCAGTACACGGACGTGTCAAGTCTACAACGCTCTTGTCCCCCAAAATAGAAAATACTAAATAATAACTACAGAAAAAGACACCACAGAGTAAGCAGCCACAGAGAAACGGCGGTGACGGGCGGGATGGTTGCGGCAGACATTACTACTTTACTACTGCTAGTGTAAAATTTTACTTCAAGCTAAGAAAAAAAAAACAGAAAATGTAACAATATACTTGCAATGTGTCTGTGGGCAATGTGTGTGAGAGTACAAGTACAAGTGAAGTGTGTACTAGTGATAGTGTTCCCGTGATAATTACAACTAATAAACTAAGAAACATTTTACAAAAAATTAAAAATATATAATGACTTAAGTAAAAAAAATATTGCATTTTATCGCAAGAAAATCTAAACGAGAAACTTATAACGTTGCTAATATGTTTGCTACTTAAAAGGCGTTTTTTTGCTTTAATAACTATTGCCTGATTATGAACCAGTTCCCTTTAAAGGGCATAAGTGAGAGTTGAACATTGAAAAAGCCAAAAAAAAACCTTTAAATTTTATTATACCTTGCAACCGGAAATTGCAAATACTACTAACTCTGCGGCGCTTAGAATGAGGTAGGTGAACGAGCCTTCTACTTTTGTTGTGTGTTGTGTGTGATATTTAAACATATAGTAAATAATAAAATCATGATATTGGTTGTAGAAAAAACAATAGAATATTTACGGCATATGTGCGAAAATTCATTAAATATGTATTTTATTTTAAAGCCTTTTTTTTTGTTTAACAATAACTGGAGGGAGCTTAGGCCATGGAAATTGTATTGCTTCATTAATTATTTAAATAAAAAAAATAATCTATTTTAATTTCCTGCTTATGAATTAATCATGTGTGTGTGCTAGGAGAGTCTAGACAAAAACATAATTTCGTATTTTTTTAAACTATAAGATTTTTTTTTAACTAGAATTTACAAAACACCGGAAATACAGATAATGAAATACATAAATTGCCTAGCTTGGCATTAAAGCAAGAGTTAGTTAGGAAATTTCTATGCAATGTTGTTATATTCGTGTGATAGAAAATAAAGTTAGTCAGAAACTTTTGGGCTTTTGGGATAAACTTAAAATTATTCTATTTTTCAATGCTAATTCATATTTTTCAGTGTTTCATACATTCTTAAACTTTAAGCCAAAACTGGAAATAATTACAAAAAACTAAGTATCCTATTCAATTCCTTAGACAAGTTGTGACGTGTTCGAAAAATAACTATTAGAATTATTGCAGTAATCGCTAAGTTTACCCGTTACAAACATTACACGTTATTGTTAATAGAAATCCGAAGTGGGATATTTAACACTGGAGGTCTGAGCAGTAAATTTGTACGATTCTGATATTATATTGACTTTATTAAAAGTAAGAAGTTTTTGGTTTCAATAGTAATAGAAAAACATTTCGGGTTTTGGGATAAACTTAAAATTCCCCTATTTTTCAATGCTATTTCATATTTCTAAACGTTTCATACATTCTTAAACTTTAAGCCAAAACTCAATTCCTTAGAAAATTTATAACATATTCGATAACCAACTATTACAATTGGTGTAGTAGTTGCTAAGTTTACCCGTTACAAACACAACACTTTATTGTTAACAGAGTTGTGAAGTGGGATATTTAGACTAGAGCTCTGAGCAATAAATTTTTTACTAATCTGAAATAGTCTTAAAACTAAGACGTTTTTGGTTCTAATAGTAATCGAAAAAATTATAAGGATATTTGAATATAAATTTCAAAAATAATTACCCAAAACACAAAAAGACTTTCTACTTTAAAATTTTTCAAAGCTTTTAAAAATGTTTAACTAAGCAAAATATCAGAAAATTTGTTTTTGATATTTGGATTAAGACTTCTTACAGAAGAAAAGACTATGTCCGGAAAAGAGATTTATAACCACATCCTAGAACCCTGAAGGATACCAAAAACTGGTGCAATATTTAAACTAAGCAAAACGTCAGAAAATTCTTTCTGAGATTTCGATTAAGAGTTTTCCCAGAAAAAAAGACTGAGTCCAAAAAAGGTGATTATAAATACATTTTAGGACTTAGGAGGACACCAAACTGGTGCAAGAGTAATGAATTTAACATAGTTAGGTCAAAGGAAGCAGGTTATGTTTTTATGATGACCATTCATTACTACTGAAATAGTGCTCATATGCTAATTATAAGGGAAAGTAAAATGGCCAGGTCCCATATTTCTGACATTTGCTTTTTACTAATAACTTGGTCTATTCCGTAGGTCTAAATTTTGATCATTCCTTCAGGGAGAAAAAAAAATTGGTCACAGATTTTATCCAAAATGGCTATAATCTAGTCTAATGGCAGCAATAATTGGCGATGCTATTAGCTTTGATTCATTACTAATCATGATCGGTTCTGGCATGTCAAAGTTTTTCTAAGTTGTGAATCATTTAGAGGTTTTTTTTTTAATTTCAAATTAAAACCTTCAAATAGAATTGACAGTCGGTATCTTTCTTATGACACGAAAGAACTATCTATGACATTTAGTTTTTAAGGTTATTTCTTACAAATATAGACCACGAATATGCAGTAGGTGGTGGTGTATTAGGCAGATCCAAATTTCAATCACTCAAAAAAAAATTGTCATTGCCATCAATAGTAGCACGTAAAAAAAGTATTCCTCCAAGTGCTTGGTCTTTTGAGCTCTCTGTGGCTCCAAATAGTTTGCGAAGTGTTTTCTTTCTAAAACTTCCAGAAAAGATTGATCCTCTTGTGTGCGCAGGACAGGTAGGATCAGTGGCTGGTAGAGTTGGATCTTTGTTCGTCGAGAGAGAAATTAGTTTGCTTAGCGCATAGCAGCAACGGTATGCTATTAATATTCTTATCTTGATTTCCAGGCTGGCATGACTACCATGCGAGAGATCATGGTTCGATTCCTATCTCCAGTCATCTAAAATTTGTATTTCATCGCCGACTCCCTCGATGTTGTCGGTGGCATGTCATAAGGTCCATGGACGTTATGACACAATGGAAAAAGACGTAAGGTCCTTTCATTTAATAATGATACATTTGTTTGTGCCATACGGTCACTGGACCTTATGACACGCCACCAATGTTGCCGACAACAACTTCGCAGTATAGTGTCGAGTCAATCTGCATGTCGAGTGATATCTTCTGTTCTGCGAAAATTTTGAAGCAAAACCAGAACAGAAATTGCAGTCAGTTCAGTTAAAAAGTTCAATTTAAAATCTCTGAGCATTTGGTCATGGATTTACCGAAAGGGTCTTATGCACTACCACCTGAGTACTAACGATAGAGAACTTATTCGAACAAAAATCTTGCAAGAAATAATAATTTCAAATCATTAGGAGGTACTAGAAGGTGTTGACCGATATACTCCTTGTCCACTTCTGACTCAAATGTCAATAAGAGTACATCTTGCGGAAGATATGACTGGATTCAGTGTACTGTATGTGAAACTATGAGGATGATTTCGGTCATTTGTATGAGAAGTACCAGAAGGGGAGTGGCAAATCTTTCGGTTTTCTGAAGTTTTTCATAATATTACAAGGTAATCCACCTTACTAAATTCAAATTTCCTGCAGTTATCTGTGGGAAAGTTATGGAAGAATTATTAATTACCAAAAAATAGTATGGGAGGTACCAAACAGGGTGGGGCTATTCTACCCATATCCAATCCCATTACTTAATTTTAGAAAATATTATTACTTGTAAATTTTCATAAGGATCAGCTAAGGTTAACTCGAGTTATCGTGCCAACCAGAAAGACAGACGGACATGGCCTAATCGTCTAAAAAATACCCTGAAACGAATTTGGTTTTAAGACACTTGCGGTCTTACACGCCTCCTTCAAAGCGTTACACATTTTCTCATATCAAATAATATATATCCCCAACCCTAAGGGATACATTCTAAATCCTAAATCCAAAAATTTTGATAACTGTTGTCTTTAATAAAAATTTATGCTATCCTCTTCTATAGACAATAAGTAATGTCACAAATAGAATTATATTGCGTCGGGTCTATGGTTTTAAAAGTTCACCCGTTACACACATTCTTTGGTTAAAACCGAAAATTAAACATAATTTTGATTAAAAATAAAAACAAAACATATATCCTTTTCTTTTACTTAATCAAATTGTGATGTATAAAATGAATAATTTTTTAAACTAGCTGAATAGTTATCTAGTTTACCCATTACAAACTTTCTAATATAAATATGACAGGATGTGAAGAAAATAGGCCCAAGAAATAAGATTTTTTACCTTTTTAATTAAAAATTTATGCTATTCTCAAAAAGAATTCCTTCAGTCGGCTCAGTAGCTTTAGAGATAAAAATGTCTAAACCAGTTGAATAGTTTTCAGGTTTACCCGTTACATACATTCTAATACAACAATCACATGATATGAAGAACTTAATCCAAAAAATTCCCAGAAATTTACCTTCTTAAAGAAAAATGTATGCTTTTCTCTTCTATAGACAAATAGTAACGTCTACAAAAATTATTATTTTCAGTCCGATCAGTAGTTTTTGATTTTAGCCGTTAGATACATTTTTAAACATAAACCGAAAACTTACACATTTTCAACTTTAAATAAGTATCATATTCTCCTTCGTAAACAAATTGTGATGTTTAGAAATAAAAATTGTCTAAACCCGTTAAATAGTTGTCAAGTTCAGCCTTTACAAACATTCTGACTTTAATATGAGAGAAATTGAAGAACTTAAACCCAAAAATTTAGATATATTAAAGTCTTAAACATATTCTCCTCTTAAGACAATTGGAAATGTTTAAAAAAAAATAATTATTTTCCGTCCGTCGGTCCAGCAGTTTTCAAGTTTACCCGTTACATATATTGTTAAACTTAAACGGAAAAACCAACATAATTTGGACTAAATGCAAAAAAATTAATTAACCTATTGTCTTCCTTAAACAAATTTTTTAGCTTAAAGCTTATATCTTTTTAAATCAGTTAAATAGTTTTCGAGTTTATCCGTTACATACATTTTTTTTTAATTTTAACCCAAAACATTAACGTATATATGACAGAAGATGAAGAAATAAGTATAAGTATACGCCTTCATTACAAACATCCCCATTTTGGGGATGTCTGTCCCTGCAATAGCAGCTGTACTTTAAGAACTATCAAGCTGAAATTTGATATGCAAGCTTATTTACTTTAAGCGGAGGTTACGTTTTATGATCAATAAAAAAGATATCAAATGTTCCACGGGACCGGCCGTGGCATAGTGGTTAGAACACGCGACTACCTTGCGGGAGATCGCAGGTTCAAACCTGGCTCCAGTCATCTTTAAAAAATTGTTTCTTTTATTGTCGGTATTAAGTGTCGAGTCAATCGACGTGTCTAGTAAAAAGCTTCTCAAACAGTGACGTTCGCATTCGTCAATAAACAAGTAGGTGCCATTAGTTGTGAATCTAAAAATAGAAAGCGTGTTAATTCACAACAACGCGAGAAGCTATCCCATACCTCATTCATGGGGTGCAAAGGGAAATTAAGTTTTTTTTAAGTTTTTATGTTCTGAAAATAGTTTTTAAACCTGCACAGAAATTAAAGTGTTGTGGCCAAAAAATTTAAGAAAAAAAAAAATTCATAAATTTTTTTTTACTATTTTTTTGTGTAGAATAGCTTCTTGTCGAAGAAAACGTATTATGTCTAAAAAAACTTTATGAAAATATATGCAGATGTAATGATTGTCGTATATATAACCTACGGAAAAAAAAACAAACAAACACAAAACTAGTCATGTGACTGGTCCCTGGTGGGTAAGGACTGTTCCTAGTTCTAATTCATATATATGAAGGGGATACGGCATTTTAACATGGCTTTTTCATTGGAGGTGTGTATTATCTCCTTACGCCATAATTTGTCCCTCTCCTACATCTGTTCTACAGTACCAGTCGTAGGACCAAAGTCGAGGAATATAACTCAGACCACTTCTGAAGAAAATTAGGAATTATTCGAAAAAATATATACCGCCGTTGAGAAAATACAACGTCTCAGAAATATTATACATTCCCAGTTTGGGGAACCGTCCCCTCATCACTAATCTCATCTAAATTTTTCTTTAATTGCCGGCCCCCTCGATGTTGTCGACAGCAACTTCGCAGTATAAGTATCGAGTTAGTCGGCATGTCTAGTAAAAGCTTCTCAAACAGTGACGTTCGCATTCGTCGATAAACAAGTAGGTGCCGTTAGTTGTGAATCTGAAAAAAGAATGCGTGTTAATTCACAACAACGCGAGAAGCTATCCCATACCTCATTCGTGGGGTAAACAGAGAAAGTTTAGTTTTTAAGATGATTGGGTCATGTCCGTCTGTCTTACCAACACTAACTCCAGTACATTTTCACTGATTGCAATTTGGTCATGTCCGTCTGTCTTGCCAAAGCGATAACTCTAGAAAAATTTACACCGATTGAAAAGAAAACCTATTTAGTACTTATTTTTTAATATTACCTCAAGTCGTAATATAATAATAGCAAATCTTGTCAAAGTCTTCAAAATATAACCATTAAATTAAATATTTCCAAAAAAATTACAATGCATTTGATATTCATTATACAACGTTTGCAATTGGCAAACGCAAAAGGCTTCATTTCAATTTATCAATGACAAATTTTATTACTTGTAAAAACTTCCAAAATACTCCATGGAAATCGATGGCTTTATCTCTGAGAAAATATACACACGAGACTGGAGATGAAGAAAAACACAACCAACAGCAGTGAAGTAAAGTCATGAACGAACATATTGTCAATGGGTAATACTATGCAAACATATGAACACTTATGTACATACGTACGTTACGTACATATGTATACGAAGACCGACCAGCCAGTCAGCGTGTATACTTAAGTAAAATGCAGTAAAAAATCATGAGGAAAAATTGCGAATGAAAAAAAAAATCAACAAGTGAGACATTGAAAATAAAACCCATGTTGGTGGGTATTCTTTTTGGTTTCTGTTTTTTTTTTATAAGAGAGGGACTGGTGTACGCACAACTGGCAACATACTATGGGGATTTGTTGCGTACACATACGCACACTTACCCACATACACCCAGATCGACTCAAACAAACAGACAGACAGACAGACAGAAACATATCAATTTTATAAAGCAATCTGCTTAAAAAGTCCAATGATATTATATATATATACATACAAAATACTTACAGACATGTGTAGTTGTTTGTTAAACCAGACCCCTCTATGTGTAGGGGTCTGACTGACGATGTATGTTGGTGTGGCAAATCTCAATGTGTCGTTTTATGTCTGCTGAACACATGTAAATATCTAGAGTATATGGGTCCCAAAAGTTTACATACGCATACACACACATGCAGCAAACGAAAAAAAATACTGCTTGGAACGCCAAAATTGATGATCACATTGAAGACTCCTGTTGTACACACACACACACAAAAGCTAAAACGAAAGAGAGTAGAAAAAAAAACACAAATGTTACATTTCCAATATACAGCTTTTGATGGAATCCTGGATTTGCCCCCCTGTTTCCAATACACAACTTTTGATGGAATCCTGTATTTGCCCCCCAGTATCCTCTAAACATCAAAACAGAAAAAAAGAAATTTAGAATTTAATGTTTAATGTGTAATACTACAAAACATTTAACTTTTGTGTTACAGCCAACAAAGCTTACACACACAAAAATGTGCAAATATCATTTCAAGGATACCTTTTGATTTTGCACAAATACATACATATATTTTCATGTGTTAATTTCTTATAAATATTTAATATTAATTTGCAACAATCGGTAGCAAAATGTTACAACTACAATTCAAATACAACAGATAACATTCTATGCAAGTTAAGGGGCAGGCAACGGCAACCATCGTCATACACCGTCGGTATGGTGGTTTTGGCCCCCGCACCACTCTTTTGCTACAAAAACGCATGTAATTTCTATATAAAACTCCAATGTGTACATAGAGAATTATGATATGGCAAATATATGCTAATTCACGCACTTAAGTGCTCTACAGAAATATTTGTACACTGTACACACGAATTGGACGAAGCTAAAGTCCCCCTGGCTCTCAATGCGCTGCTTTGGTGGAGAGAGAGATATTCACTGTAATTAAAGTAATACACAGCATTGAGTGGAGGACTGGAGGGGCAGCGTAAGGGGATCTGACTATGTAAAAGACTATGTCGATGACGTTCGCTATGGCTGTGATGATACTGTTGCTACTGCCATTGGCACTTATGTTACTCTCCCACTCGTGCAGGAAACTAACAATTGTATCGCCAGCCAGTCAGTCAGTCAGTCATTTAGTTGTATTGAACAGAAGAACGGTTGTCTTTTACACAAAATAATATGTAATAATAATAAAATTGAAGCTGAAAATGAAACTGATAACAGTCGTCACGAATATGCGGGAGCACAAGTACAGGCGTAAAACAAAGTCAGCAAAAGAGCTTATGCTGGTGAGAGTGTAAAATGTGGAATATGCGAAGGTGGGAGGAAGATGAAGCTGTAATAGTGTTCATATTAGAAAATAAACAGATATTAGAAATCACTTGTTTATAAACTTATAACTTATTTTTTTTAGTAAATGTGTGCATGTCCATTTCCCATGTATTTAAAAATTGTTTGAGTTTAGAGAAAAAAAAACATTTGTAGTTGTAATCATAAATTTACCCATCTCTTTGCAACAGTGCCAGGCAAACCATAGCCCCGCGAGGCCGCATTTGGTACAAAAAAGAATTAAAGTACTTTTTAGTACACAACTAGTTAATTAGTACAAAAAGGTAATTTTTTTATACAATTAAATTACATGTTGGTACATAGAAGCAATTGGTGCAATTTAAGTACTTTTTGATGGAATAAATGTACTTTTTAGTACACAAAAATACTTGTTTATACAATCAAAGTACTTGTTGGTACAAAAAAAAAGTACTCTTTTATACAATAAAATTACATTTTGGTACATCGAAGTAGTTGTTGGTACAACAAATGTACTCTTTGATGAAACAAAGGTTTTTCTCAGTACAACAAAAGTACATTTTGTTACAATTATTATACTTTTTGTCAAATGTACTTGTTAGTATACAATTGAATTACATTTGGGAACATAGAAGTAATTGGTGCAGTTAAAGTACTTTTTAATGCACTAAATGAAATTTTTAGTACACAAAAATACCTGTTTATATAGTAAAAGTACTTATTAGAACACAAAAGTACTTTTATATTAATTAAATTAAATTACAATTAAATTACATTGTGGTATATAAAAGTAATTGGTTGCAATTTAAGTACTTTTTGATGGAATAAATGTACTTTTTAGTGCACATAAATACTTGTTTATATAATCAAAGTACTTGTTAGTACAAAAAGGTAACCTTATATACAATAAAATTACATTTTAGTACATCAAAGTAATTGGTGCAATTAAAGTACATTTTAGTGGAATAAATTTACTTTTTAGTACACAAAAATACTTGTTTATATAATCACAGTACTTGTTGGTACAAAAAAGTACTTTTATATACAATTAAATTACATTGTGGTACATTAAAGTAATTGTTGGTGCAATTAAAGTACATTTTAATGGAATAAATTTACTTTTTAGTAAAGTACTTTTTTAAAAGTACTCTAATATACAATAAAATTACATTTTGGTACTTCGAAGTAATTGTTGGCACAACAAGTGTACTCTCAGATGCAACAAAGGTTTTTTTCTCAGTACAACAAAAGTAAATTTTGTCACAATAAACGTACTTTTTGTCAAATGTACTTGTTAGTGTACATTTAAATTACATTTGGGAACATAGAGGTAATTGGTGCAGTTAAAGTATTTTTTTATGGAATAAATGTACTTTTTAGTACACAAAAATACCTGTTTATATAGTAAAAGTACTTTTGTGTTCTAATAATTACAATTAAATTAAATTGTGGTATATAAAAGTAATTGGTGCAATTAAAGTACATTTTAATGGAATAAATTTACTTTTTAGTACACAAAAATACTTGTTTATATAATCAAAGTACTTGTTGGTGCCAAAAAGTACTCTTTTATACCAGAAAATTACATTTTGGTACATCGAAGTAATTGTTGGTGCAATTAAAGTACATTTTAATGGAAAAAATGTCCCGTTAGTACACAAAAATGCTTGTTTATATAATAAAAGTACTTATTATACAATAAAATTACATTTTGGTACATCAAAGTAAATGGAGCAGTTAAAGTATTTTTTGGTGGAATAAATGTACTTTTTAGTACACAAAAATACCTGTTTATATAATCAAAGTACGTGTTGGTACAAAAAAGTACTCTTATATACCAGAAAATTACAGTTTGGTACATCAAAGTAATTGGTTGCAATTTAAGTACTTTTTGATGGAATAAATGTACTTTTTAGTGCACAAAAAAAAACTTGTTTATATAATCAAAGTACTTGTTGGTACGAAAAAGTACTTTTATATACAATTAAATTACATTGTGGTATATAAAAGTAATTGGTGCAATAAAGTACTTTTTGATGGAATAAATGTACTTTTTAGTACACAAAAATACCTGATTATATAATAAAAGTACTTATTAGTACAAAAAGATACTTTTTTATACAATAAAATTTCATTGTGGTATATAAAAGAAATTGGTGCAATAAAGTACTTTTTGATGGAATAAATGTACTTTTTAGTACACAAAAATACTTGTTTATATAATAAAAGTACTTGTTGGTACGAAAAAGTACTTTTATATACAATTAAATTACATTGTGGTACATGGAATATTTTTTGGTGCAGTAAAGGTATTTATTGATGGAAGAAATGTACTTTTTAGTACACAAAAGTACCTGTTTATATAATAAAAGTACTTTATTAGTACAAAAAGATACTTTTTATACAATTAATTTGTATTTTGGTATATAAAAGTAGTTGGTGCAATTAAAGAACTTTTTGATAGAATAATTGTACTTTTTAGTACACAAAAGTACCTGTTTATATAAAAAAGGTACTTATTAGTACACAAAGGTACTTTTTTATACAATTAATTTGTATTTTGGTACATAAAAAAAATTGGTGCAATTAAAGTATTGTTTGATGAAATAAATGTACTTTTTATTACACAAAAATATTTGTTCATATAATAAAAGTACTTGTTAGTACGAAAAAGTACTCGTTTATACAATTAATTTGTCTTTCGGTACATAAAAGTAATTGCTGGTACAACAAAGGTACTTTCCGATACAACAAAAGTTATTTTCAGTACAATAAAGGTACATTTATTACAATAAACGTAATCTTTGGCAACGGTACTTGTTAGTGCAACAAAAGTATCTCACAATATAATAAATGTTCTGGTTGTTGGTAAAACTAAAATATTTTGTGATACAATAACTGTTACAATAACAGTACAGTTTGCTCCATCAAAAGTACTTTTTGTTAGAATAAAATTACTTGTTGGTACAATAAAAGTTCTTTTTATACAACTGAAGTACTTTTTGATACAATAAAAGTAATTTTTCTTCTGTAAAGGTACTTTATGATACTACAAAAGTTTGTTGATATAATAAAATAACTTTTTTTTTACAACAAACGTACTTTTTGGTACAATAAAAGTACATTTTGTTACAATAGCAGTACATTGTGCTCCAACAAAAGTAATTTTTGGTACAATGGAAATACTTTTTGGTACAACCAAAGTTGTTTTCGATACAAACAAACACTTCTTGGATCACTTCAAGCATTTGTTGTCACCGTTAATATAATTGTTGGTACAACGAAAGTACTTTTTAATACAACAAAAATATTTTTGCTATAATAAAAGAAACAACAACAAAAGTACTTTTTGCATATATTTTTAATAAAATTGAAATACATTTTGGTACAATCAAATTCACTTTCAATAAAAACAAGTACTTTTTGTATCACTTAAAGCATTTGTTGTCACAGTTAATTTAATTTTTGGTACAACAAAAGTACTTGACAAAAACAAAAACAACAAAAGTACTTGACACTAAAAATTTAATTTTTTATACAACAACTATATCTTTTTGTCTAAAAAGTACTTTTTTATAAAATAACACATATTTTCTGTTACAATAAAAGTAAATTTTGCTATAACAGAAATATATTTGGGTACAATAAGCCCTTGTTGGTAAAAGTGCAAACAGTGCTCTTTTATATAACTTAATTACTTTTTGTTATCAAAAAGTATTTTGGGGTACAATAAACGCACGCAATTAAGTTAGGTTTCGGACACATCTGATCTGATAAAAAAAAACTATCTCACACTACACTTGGTGCAAGATGTACCTAAGTCACTCTGTCAACAAGGTTAGGCACCACACGAAACCTATTATGTTACCAGGAGAGACCAGGGTTCGTCTGCTCGCTCTGTTATCTGCAATTCTTTTATCGGCGGCCCCCTCGATGTTGTAGACAACAACTTCAGGGTAAAAGTCTTTTAAAAGCTTCTCAAAAAGATGACGTTCGGATTTGCCTACAAACTGTAGGTGCCGTTGTGTGAGTCTATTAATAGAATACCTCATTCATAAAATGTAAAGAGAAATTATTTTTTTTATATTTGGTCTTATGGTTCGTATGAATGTATGGACATATAATGTATCTGGCTGTCAAATCATGCAGTTACCTAACCTGAAATTTTGCCCATTTAAAAGAAATAGTGTCTCGTCTGAGAACAAAAAAAATTGGTAAATATGGTAAACCTCTCTAGTATTTCGTTAGCAACTTGGAGCCGCAAGAGTATGATATTGCGACTTTGATACCAGTAACATTTCAATTTTGTAAGGAGTCACCTGCCACTAGCCTATGCCAATGATATAGACATCATTGGTCGAAATCTGCGAGATGTTACTGCAGTATTCTCATTGCTAGAAAAGGAGTCAGCAAAAATGGGTTTAGCGGTCAACGGTGACAAAACTAAAATAATGATTTCGACGAACAAAGAGTCCCCCCCGATGGGGACGCACAGTAAACATTGAAAAATATTGTTTTGATGTAATACATGAGTTTACCTACCTCGGATCTTCCGACAACAAGAAAAATAATGTCAGCCAAGAAATTAAGCGGAGAATAGTGCTCGCCAATAGATATTTTAAGGATTTCGGCAGCACTTTAGTAATACCACCTTATCTCAGTTTACTAAGAAACAACTATACTAGGTGTTAGTTATATCCGTTCTGTTGTATGCTGCCGTACCGTGGGTGCTTACGACAACGGACATACAATACCTGGGAGTGTACGAACGAAAATATATATATATGGACCTATTTGTGTCGACGGATCATACGCTAGGGCATGGAATTACTCCTTTAAATTCATCATGTTAAATTTACGTGAGTCTTGGTCTCATTTTTTACTATTGAATTCCTATCAATTCACATTTACAATGTCCCAGATGTAAAAATATATGTTAGCAAATAATAATTTTTTTTAATATCTTGACTGGAAACCCTTTTGAATATCTTGTTTTTTTTTTCTACTGTCACAACTCTAATTATGTTTTCGAATTAATCCGTACTTCTCTGCTCTCTTTGATTTTCTATGCATCAACCGCATTTCTGCACTCAAGCAAATCTCACAAAATTTGCCAAAATCATGGCAAACTTTGCGCCATTCTTGAAAGGCACATATGGCAGAAAAAAAAAATTTAATAGAAAAAAAAACGTATTCAAGTACTGTCAAATTCAGCACAATTAGTGTGCTTAGTAAAAGAAATCAATCCATCTTATTTCGTTGCAGCGTTGAAGCTTGTTTTGTTTTTGATTTCTTTCTGCTTATTTTTTTTTTTTGTTAAGTTGAACTTAATTTTTTTTTAATACAGATGTCAAAACCACAAAAATGCCAAACCTCCCCTTTGTTGCCGGGTGACTGACTTGCTAGCTGGCTGACTGGCTGGTAAACTGTAGGGTTCTCATTCGAAAACCACATAAAACAATGTAAAAGTCAAACAATCGTATTGAAGAGGAAACCAACAACAAACTCAGTGGCAAAACGAGCAAGCAATGAAACACACATATGTAGTACATACTAATACACTACAATTCGTACTCATATAAAACATACAAATTCCCACTAAAAATTATCGGGAAATCAGTACAAGTATTAAACATCGAACAAACATCCTTTGCACCAACCCACCCCAGCGTGAAAGCAACAGCGCCATAGATCGCTAAGCACTTAGCACAAGGATGGGACAGGGTATTTGTGTAGCATGTGTGTGTTCATATGTGTTAGTGTGTACAATTTCAGCATACCATCGTCATCACCATCATACCACATAGTCATGTTTATATGTACGTGGCATGTATATTTAAGTGTTTGCCATTGGAAAGGGGGAAATTACCGAAAATCAAATCGATTGTTACTAATGCAAGCAGTGATTTCTAAAACAGCCAACAATTTCCTCTGCCATAACCTTAGGAATCAACGCAAACACATACATTGGCATGACTAAGGATATTCACAGCGACAACAAAATTGCTTAAATAAAGCAAAAACATATATACAAAACTTGTGAAATAACATAAAAACCTAGCAGCTCTGCTATATCGCTAAGCTATACTCGTATCGCCTGCCCGTCAATCTGCCTCTCTCACTCTCACACTATCTTTGCTATGCTATGCTAAAGCTATCAACAACCTCACCTCGCCACAGGATAATGACTTAAATACATTCACATGCTGCCACATGTTAACATTCTACAGGAGGTTCTTCACTCGATAACCAGCATCCAGGCTACAACTACAACACAACTACGTCTATACTTGTATTAGTGATTTTTTTTATTTGTCCTCTACATATGTTTGCATATCTTCTTGTTGAGTTTGTGTTTTTTTTTTCGTTTGTTAAAGTATAGAAATCATATAAATAACATCGTGGGGAAACACACACACACACACAAGACACATGTACAACTTGATATCGTTACCACATTTATACTCCTTCTCTTACTACCTCCTATGTATACATCAGTTCAAACTGTCAGTAAAAACAGTTCATTTGGAAAATTAAGGCAATTGATGCTATGACATCTTATTGAGTTTGTTGACGACAAGTTTATATTTAAGTTTTAGCAGAGTTTTTGAGATTGAATTTTATATGCAGTCATAGAGTCGATAGAGAGAAGTTCATATCAAAGTAAAAATTGTATTATGAGGAAGAAAACGTGACAACAACGATAAATTACTCTACTAGGAGGAAATTCGATTAAAAGGTAGGAGTGAGGCTGTTTAATCTGTAGTATATCATTTAAATAACTCCAGCACCATTACACAGTGGTTTGTATAGTAATAAAACTGTTGAACAGATTGTACTAAGATAGGAGAGAGAGGGAGAGAGATGTACTCGTAGAGGAGAACAAATTCTACAATTATTGCCTTTTGTTTTTCAACTAAAAATTCATAAAGATTTAATGGGGGATTTTCTAATTTGAGTTTTATGATCGTTATTGTCTTGGTAATAACTAAAATCTATCTTTGGAGGTCCACAGGTAGCTCACAACGTCCGACAGATGATGTGTTCCCCGTGCCATGTCACTGACCATGTACTCAACAAATACAAGGCTGACATCGCCGCCATATGTGGATAGATGGGACCGGTGACATAATGATTAGAACACGCGGCTATCATTCGCGAGATCCCGGGTTTGATTCCCGCCTCCAGTCATCTACATTTGTATACCATCACCCTTACGGATGAGGGTATATATCATTTGATACGACCCAAAAGTGTAACACATAGAAAGAGTCACTTTAGACCCTAGGTTTCTTTGAACCAAATTCTATTCATGACTTTTTAAGTCGTTTGAGCCATGTCCGTCTGGCTGTCCGGCTGGTTCGCACGATAACTTTCGAAAGACGCAACCAAATGATTTTATATTTTGCAAGTGTTAAAATTTCCCCAAAACTACTATTGCAAATAGGCTCATTGCCCCGCCCCTTCTGGTACCTCCCATACAAATACATAATTCCGCCTACTTTAGATTTCAAGTAATAATATCAATACACCCAACGCGATCGTAACCAAATTCGTCATTTAGTAAAGTTATAGCAGGAAACAGTTTTTGGAGAAAAAAAACTGGAGGTCTAGCCACGCCCCATGTGGTACCTCCCATACGCATCTGGTACCGCCCACTTTAGAAATCGATTAATATTATTAACAGACCTAACGCGATCTTGCCCAAATTCTGTATTAAAGTTCGAGCAGGATAATGTTTTGGAGAAAAAATCTGGAAGTCTAGCGACGCCCCTTATAGTACCTCCCATACCAATGTACCTTTACGCCCACTTTAGAGATGGAGAAATAATATCAATATGCTCGACACGATCGTGCCCAAATTCTGTATTTTATTAAGTTATAACAGGATGAAGTTTCGGAGAAAAAATTTAAAGTCTAGCGGCGCCCCTTATGGTATTTCCCATACAAATGTACCTATCCGCCCACTTCAGAGATGGAGTAATAATATCAAAACATCCAACGCGATCGTGCCCAAATTCTGTATTTAGTAAAGGTATAAAAGGATAAAGTTTCGGAGGATAAGTCTAGAAGTCTAGACACGCCCCTTCTGGTACCTCCTATACAAATGTACCACTCCGCCCACTTTAGAAATCGATTAATAATATCAATATAATATAATTTTTTTGATTTTACTGAGGGTGATGGTATATGTAAGTCAGGTCGCCCGACTGAAACTTTCTTACTGGTTCTTTCTTCCATTGCTAAATTCTGCATTTAGTAAAGTTGCATGGGTTAATATTTTCGCAAAATGTCTACCGCATTCCATATGGGCTGCATGCCACGCCCCTTTAGATACTTCCCATATAAATGTACCATTCCGCCCAATATAGAAATCGAATAATAATATTAATACACCCAACTCGATCGTGCCCAAAATTCGGCTTTAACTTAAGCTATAACAGGATAAAGTTTTGGGAGAAATAATTTAAAGTCTAGCTACGCCCCTTCTGGCACCTCCCATACAAATGTACCATTCCGCCCTCTTTAGACAGAAAATCGAACCATTTAACATACTCCTTCTGGTGCCGCCTATACAAATGACCGAAATCAAGGTTAACGTTTATTGAATGTTGCCTTACGAATAAAAATCGTAAACGTTGCGCTGTCCCAACTGTAAAAAAATTGGCCAATTTCAGTTTACCTGACTGAAGTTGTTGTACTGGTTTGTATGCTAAGCTAAACCAAATAGTTCAGATCTTTAAACGGGAAGGATCCTATTCTGGCTATACCTTAGGTTAAAGGCGCCAGAGATTTACAGAGATGTAGAGTAACATGTCCTTCTACATATGTAGTGTGGAAGTCGTTAACTGCGACCATTAGTCTTGGTAGGTAATCATGCCTACCTACCAAGTAATATCCTGTCAACATGACACAAATGTTGACAGTGACAAAAGTTTCATAGATCTACCCTCATTCACCGTTGTCCAAATTTAAGAATACAAAGGGATTTCAATCACAGTCTTACTATCATAATATACTATGAGTGCTCCAGCCAACTTACAACTTCCTTTATCGAAAATATTTGCGTCCCATATGCACTTGATTGATCCAACAGTCGACGACAGTTATAGAGTAAAAATTAAAACCTTACTATCAGTAATGTCTCCGTCCGTCCGTGTAGAATATCATGTTAATCCCTACACTGGTGCACAGTGGGATGGCTTCATTTATCTATGTGCAAACACTACAAGGAGTCATCCTAGATCATTGAAATTTGGCACCGAGCATTATATTGACTTAATTCATCTTTCACTCCCGCCACACATCTCTCATGCAATCCAAATCATTTCCCCTTTTTATGTATGTCGTAGTCATGTCGAATCTTTGTCGATTTTCAAATATGGCATCGCTGATGTCGTTTGAGAGACTGAAATTCGACATAACAATATTCCTATCATGTTCTTCTTCTTCTTCAGATAATGAAAAATTCTCAACACTAAACATTTCTGTTAATTATTACTAATTTTATTGAAATCAAAAAAAAAAAACAATCGAATCTTGTCGAAAGGCGACAACGACATACGTAATGAGGTGGAATATTTTGTTTAGCAAGTTTTCCAGTTAAATCTAAGAATTCTTCTTTCAAATCCCATTCAAACGATGTAACTGGAATTCTATTACTTCTAACCTAAGAAGAAAAGTTTTACATAAACTTTAGCCAGCGATTTATGGCGAAAAAAGGACAAAGACATTATTGTAAGCAGTGTGCCCCCTTAAGAAAACTTGCAACCCCTTGCCCCCCTTCCCCCATGGGCCAGCTCAAGGACACAAAACGCATTGATATGATATTCCTGGAACTAACAACCCAAGAAGAGAGAACAAACAACTCTCACATGATTGAAGCATCGAAAACGTCGACATAAAGTAAAGTAAAAAAAAAATCGTTGAAACATTTTTGTTGTCCTTGAAATGCTTTCGGCGGAATTAAGTTCAATGCAGCTTTCCGTATACGGTCCTCAAAACAGGATGCTCTTAAACCAGCAGACAAATAAGATTTCAAAAGGAAAAAACAGCGTAAATCTTTTAAACAACATTGTTGAGAATATTCTTAAGGCAACCAAATAAATGATGGAAATGTTGATGATGTTGTAGATGACTGTGATGGTAATGAAGATACAGATGATAACTTATGCTGACACACATACGACAGGGGCGCACACACTTATGTAGATTAATGACTTGTACCCAAAGACCACTAGATGAAGATTTAAATCCAGTTGGTTGTGTAGTAATACACACACACACATCCCATCTATATCTACATACATACACATATAAGGTGGGGAGTACAACGAACGTCATTGCATATGAAAGTCATCAGTAATATAACATACAGCGAGACAGCAATCCGCATGAAAGACGCTCATAGGACATCCCTTTTTTATGCTGCGTTCCGGGCAGGATAAAAAAATGTGTATAAAATAGTCACACTCACACACACACACGGCCATTACCAACCAACAACAGCAACAACGACAAAAATGGCAACGTCTTTTGCTGAAGAGCTCTTCATATGGACTTGAGAGTGAATGAAAGCAGAAACTCTTGTAGTTGGTTTGATACTCGGGTACTTTCCACATGACTAAATGTGTTTTGTATTAACCGACGACCAGGACGGACGACACTGAACAAAACAGTGTGTCACTAGTGTCACCAGCACCAGCACACACACACACTCAGACATGGTTAAACTTACAGGATCATACACTTACTCGCACACTCTTACTCAGCCACTCCACTTTGTGTCTCAAATATGCATATGGTACAGAAAAAAAGTTATTTTTTTTGTGCACTGCCAAACTAAAACAATTGAATTTTGTGCACAAAAAACAAAATGTGAAAGCAAAAAAAAAAAAAGGATCCCTACAAAAAAGATGCTTTGTTTTAAACAACAATTTGGTAGATGTTGCTGTTGTTGTTGTTGCTGCTGGACCTCACCCCTTTGTTTTTTTGTGTGATTTCATCACTCCGTAACACCGAAACCATAAAGGACTCTGTTGAATGAATGAATGTTTAAACATTCCTTGTGCTATTTGCTCTCCCTTTCTCTCGCCGCGCCGATCCGTTGTTAAAACAACCAAGTTTAATTTGCTCAAAGATTTATGACTTTTTCAAGAGTACACGACAGGACGAGGGTGGGTGGAGCGCTGGGATGAGGCATTCTTGGTGGAACTTTACAGGGTTTTTGCAAATATCCAGTGGAAATGTGTCATAACCTTTTTGTTGTTGCTGTTGTTGTTGAGGAAAACAATGGCACCAGAATAGAGACATGTCATTTTTCGTTCAAATTCAATTGTATGTATATTTATTTGGAGTTGATTTCGTGTTTTATTTTTTTTTACTCATTTGTTCGTTGCGGTTTGTGAATTATTTGTATATGATAGAGGAAAAAAAAAACACCAACAAAAACAACAACCCAAAAGCTATTGTTTCTATGAATTGTGCTAGATCGTTTTATAATCCATTTAGTGGAAGAGAGAGAGAGAAAGAGATTAAAAAATTCAGAACATGTAAATTATAGCAGTGAAAGGATTCTGTTATGGCAGCATTAGTTGTGTCATGTAGTTGAGTGTAGGGTTTTATGTAAGTATTACATACGAAAGTGACCATTATTTGGCATAGTTTAAAATCTATTGTTATTGCAATTTAGACAACTGGTATTAGTTTGTACAATAGCCATATTAGTCTACTGGATATGCAGAAGGAAAAAAACCTATGTGAATTTACCAATTAAAATTGATAACCTTTTCGAATGACTAATCTATGACATAGTTTTTTAAAATACATAAGGTCCCCACAGTGCAAAGTGTTTAGCATGAAATAATTTACGCACAATTACTACGCACCCCTCTACAGAGTTGCTGCATCTATCCAATTGGCTGATATTGACAAATATAGAGCTGACATCAACGCCATACAGGATATGTGATGTAAGGGACAAGAATGCACATGACGCAAGAACTGTAAAATCGAATTTGAATGTGGATAAAAAAGGCGATCCATGTGTGTGCACCAACTATCACCGAATCAGACTTTTGCCCATCGCATAAAAGGTCCTGTCAAGTGTGTGATGTAAAAGACTAAACCACATCATATCGAACCTGATTGGATCTTAACTGGGGTAACTTTGTACCTGGTACATACCAAACCGACCAGATGTTATACAAAGAAACATCCTGAAGAAGGCCCAGATATGGAAAACGGCACTTATCATCTTTCTATCGAGTAAAAATCAAAATCTATTAGCTGCCATAGCTAAGATGATACGACTTTACGAAATGAAATTAACCGACACGGTCTTGCTATACTCTCCCTGAATGAGGTATGGGATAGCATCTCTGTGTCTTAGTATGCGATCGTCAGCTGTTAGAGAAGCTTTTGCTAGACATTTTACAGCGATGTTGATGTCGACAACATCGAGGTGTCCGCCACTCTAAGAAAATGTAGATGACTGAGATCATAACACGGCCACGACCATACGCAAATTGACCGAAAAACACATATAGTAAAGAAAATATTGGGGCTGTTGCGGAGGGTGATAGATAGATTTCTAGATAGTAAGGAGAGTATTGCAGCTGTAGCAGAGAGAATGATTGACAATCGTGACTAATCGATTGGTCGCCGTGTGCACGGTCGATACTCTTAGCCCCTTGTTACCACTATCATCCGCAAATTTGAGTCTAAGTGTACGTTTAAGGTTAATAGTGCAACAAAAAGATCACATCTAGTCAGTAGTGGTGAGAATATTGCGGGTGTAGCGGACGGTATGGCTAAAGAGTTGTGAACAAACGATTCGACACCATGCGCAGCATCTCAGCGTCTCGTGTGTACAATTGACCTCTCAGGATCAGTATTGCCAAAACCATACCCAAATTTGAGCCTCAGTAAACGTTATTGGAAGATATGCGTCTGATAATATAACATCCAGCCAGTAGTGAGGAGAATAAAGCGGCTAAAGCGGAGAGTGTGGCTGAAGACCGTAAACAATTGATTCGACACCGTGCATAACATCTAGACATCTGGTATGCCCAATCGACCTTTAGAAACCAATATTGCCACAACCATGCACAAATTTGAGTCCCGTGTATGTTTGAAATCCAACCCGTAGTAAGAAAAATATTGCGGATGTAGCAGAGAGTTTGGCTAAAGACTGTGAGCAGTCGATTTGACAATTCTTGTAGGTAACAATTCGAAAATTGTTTTCGTAAAAGTTCTTGGTATAAATGTGAAATCTTCTAAAACTAAGTAAGAATGATACGCGACCCAAAATATTACATCAGCCCTTAGTAAGGGGGATAATGCTGCTGAAACACTGAGTATGTCTGAAGACCGCAAATGATGGATTCGAGGCTGTCCATAACATTTAGACCTCTCGTAGGCACTATAGAGCTTTCGAAACCAATATTATCACTACCATGCGCAAATTTCAGTACCATGTACGTTTATGAATATTCGAAACCGAAAAGAACACATCCAATTCGTAGTAAGAATAATATTGCTGCTGTAGCGGAGAGTGTGGCTAAAGACTGTGAGCAGTCGATTCGACACCTCTAGTATGATACAACACGAAAATTGTTTTCGGAAATGTTCTTGGTCTAAATGTGGACTCTTCTAAACCTAAGTAAGAACGTCTAAAGATGACACGCGGTCCAAAAGATTACATCCAGCCAGTAGTAAGGAGAATAATGTGGCTGAAGCGGAGAGTGTGGCTGAAGACCGTAAACAATTGATTCGAAGCCGTGCATAACATCTAGACCTCTCGTATGTACAACCGACTTTAGGAAACCAATATTACCACAACCATGCGCAAATTTAAATCCCATGTACGTTTACGTATGATACGCATCCGAAAAGACCACATCCAACACGTAGTAAGAATAATATTGCGGCTGTAGCGGAAAGTATGGCTAAACACTATGAGCAGTCGATTCGACACCTCTAGTATGATACAACATGAAAATTGTTTTCGGAAATGTTCTTGGTCTAAATGTGGACTCTTATAAACCTAAGTAAGTACGTCTAAAGATGACACGCGGTCCAAAAGATTACATCCAGCTAGTAGTAAGGAGAATAATGCGGCTAAAGCGGAGAGTGTGGCTGAAGACCGTAAACAATTGATTCGAAGCCGTGCATAACATCTAGACATCTCGTATGTACAACCGACTTTAGGAAACCAATATTACCACTACCATGCGCAAATTTAAATCCCATGTACGTTTACGGATGATACGCAACCGAAAAGACCACATCCAACACGTAGTAAGAATAATATTGCGGCTGTAGCGGACACCTCTAGTAGGATACAACTCGATACAAACTTTTCGCAAATGTTTTTAGTATAAATGTAAACTCTTCTAAAAACTAAAGTCTCCAGGCTTGTTATCACGTTTTATTTTCAGTCGATGGGGTCTGCAATAACTCAGCCCTCGCAGAACCGCTGTTTTCGGATACAAGTATGTTCGGTGACGAGACACATTTCTGGGTTCAAAATCATCGCATTTGGTCTTATGAGCAACCAAAAGTGATTGTCGATCACCTTCAGGCTTATGTGAAATCAAAAGTCTTCTTCGATAACAATTCAAAGCCTGAGAGTCAACATTGCTTGCGTAGCTCATGAGTTAACCGAAAATTACTAATAAACCACATACGACATAAGATAAAGTAAATATCAAAGATTGTTTTCTCAGATCATAGTAAAGATGCCGACATCCAATTCAATTGTAATTGTTTTAGTGAAAATTAAAAATTAGAAGACAAAAATGAATCACCCATTACCATATGACAGTAAGTTTGATAAAACAATAATTACTGTTAATATTGGACCAAAACAATTTAGTATTGAACTGAAACTCTATAAATATAAATGTGCTCCAGTTTACCGAAATTTTGTGCAAAAGTTGCTAAAATTTGACTTACCAAAAATATTAATATATATATACCGCATAATCGCGATCAATATTTGTTAAAAATATCTTTGAAAACTAAATGTCATAGATAGTGCTTTCGTTTCATAAGAAAGATATCGACTTCAAGTTCTGTTTTGAGTGTTTAATTTGAAATTAAAAACAAAACTTCTAAATGATTCACCCTTCAGCATATGACAAATATAAAACGTCAGATTCAAGAATAATTAGTATTAAACTAAAAATAATTGATTCATAAATGATTGCTGCCATTGCACTAGTTTATAGCCGTTTTGTGCAAAGGTTCTGACAAATTTTTATATTGTGTTCGAAAATTGGACCCACCGAAGATATTATCACCTACAGCGTAGTCACGGTCAATATTTGTCAGAAATTATCTTTGAAATCTAAATGTCATAGCCAGTTCTCTCGTGTTATTACCAACATTTCGATTTCTAGCTCTAATTTAAGCGCTTAATTTAAGTTAAAAACCAAACTTTTAAATGATTCACACTTTACCATATAACAAAATTAAGATGCCACAAGGGACTATGATTTGTATGGACATAAAACTAATAGATTCTTTAATAATTACAGCCATTACACTAGTTAACAATCAATTTATACAAACACTGCGACAAATATGTTGTTTTCTCGTAATTCATCATATACCGGAGGCATTGCCAGAAATAATGGGTAGAGCTTAAACCATCACCCACAGCGTAGTTGCGGTTAACATTTAAATAAAATTATTATTAAAATCTAAATGTCAGAGATTGTTTTTTAAGTTTGTATTGAATATTCACAAATCTAACTATATTTTCAGTATTTAATCGAAAGTGCAAAACTTAATTTCTATATGAATCACACTTCATATCGCGTTTAATAGAAAAAAGTCATTGATACAATTCGTTCTAAACTCTTTTATTGCATTTCGAGAGGGAAATATTCGATCAAGCACATAATGAGTCTAATGTACAGAAAATTTACATCCTACATATTCCCAAAACAAATTATAACGCCATTGCTAAGAATGATTCATTTAGAACCTATGTTTGTCTTATTAAAGAAAAATACTTTAAATAGAATTATATGTAAAAATTTTTACTATTACCGGAAAAAAGTTTCCTGACATTTACTGTTTTAAGACAATTTTATTTAAACATTGGCCCTACTTGGTCTATCGGGAAGGTTAAAAGTTCGACCACTGTTTTTAGCTTTGACAATTGATATCTCGCGAATTATTAACAAAAAAAACTGATTAGTCGCAGTTTGCTGATAAAATTGCTCTAAACTAGTGCAACGACAGCAATTAGTGCAGATTCCATTAGCTTTCGTTTAATACTAATCGTGGTTAAAACTCCCGTCGCTGATTTGAGATATGGTTATGAGTGGTTCATTTAGAACCTATGTTTTTAATTGTTAATAAGATACTTAAAATATCATAAAATAACGGAATTTTTATTACGACCCGATAGATCAATCTGTGGCATTTACTTTTTAAAGATAATTACATTCAAATATAGGCCCTACATTAAATTTTAGAAGATTCTTTTACAAACTACGATTAAAAAAAAATAGTGATTGAAGCTTTTGTACAAAATGACTGTTAACTAGTGTAATGACGGTAGCATCTAGGGTTTCAATTACCTTTAGTTCAATACTAATCATGGTCGAGTCGGGCGTCTCATACTTGCCTTATGATAAAGGATGATTCATTTAGATGTTTTGTTTTTAGTTTTAAATTAATGACTTAAGAATGAATTGTGCGTCGAAGTTTTCACTATATCCCGAACATATTATGTCTGACATTTAGTTTTTGAAGATAATTTCTTACAAATATTGATTGTTGCCATAATGTTAATGATTTACGCTGTCGCCAAAAATAGACGAACTACAAAGTTCATTTAAATTGTTTATTATATTTTTTTTATCAAGTTTAATGGTATCAAATAGCAGCATTAATATAAAATAGTAGTATTGATTTCTCATTTAGCCTTCAAACTATGCTTTCTATACCTTAAAGCCACCGAAATTTCAGTTTTCTCTCTTTAGCTTTGGTCTCATACAAATATTTCAGTATACCTTCATTAGGAATTTCAATCGTTAAACTGCAGTTTAAATTACGCTCCCGAAAAAAATTTCCCTTAGTTTTGATTTCAATTCCTTATAATTTGGTGAAACAACAAAAAAAAACACAACTACAACAACAGTACAGATTAAATTTCAATATTTGCATTGTTTCATATGCACACGGTGACGACGACCAGAGCTGCGAGTTTAGTGACTATGGAAAAATCTCATAAAGCCAGAGGCCAAAGATATAATGGCTGAACTGACTGCCAAGGAGATGGTGGTGGTAGGGGCGGTGGTGACTTTTGACATGTCATTAAATGTTAATGATCCTGAAAACAGCAAATTCGGAGACAAACTCTCGCAAACACACACACACACACACACACACATTAAATCAACAAGTAAAAAATAATGAAATTATACAACAACAGAAACAACACAACGGAACTGAAAATCCATTTCAAACAAAACAATTTTAGTCAGTTGTTCCGTATTGGCGGAGTTTCTGTCTGTATAGTTATGGCCGGGACGTTGCAATGCTGCTGCCGTTGCTGCTGCTATATTAATTAAAACAGCAGCAGCTTACAAAAATAAGGGAATTGCCCGCCGACTTTGCTGGTGACAATCACAGTGATGTCCAGGCCGACGACGACCATGATGATGCTGCCGCAGCCACTGCTGCTGATGATAATGGTGGTGACAACAATTGAATTGGGGATATATCTACATATAGTATCTAAGTGTCTGTTGTCTGCGTGTGTGTTTCTAAATGCTAATGATGCTGCTGCTGATGATGATGATGATGGAGGATGTCATTGATGATGATGACGCTTTAGTTGTGTGTAATAATGCTAAACCCCTATTTGAATGCGTCGCGACAGTTTAGGAGTAAAATATTTATTTAAATGTTGCCGACCAGAACACTCTAGTGTCCACCGTTGCTCGAAACATTCAAATGCTATAGATATGATGCATTCACAGCAATACAACAACGTACCACATGATTACCGCCGCGCCGATACTCATGTTTGAATCTATTAAATAGATAAAGTTTCCGTTTTTATTTTGTATTCAAATGTTTTCGTATGACTTTCATGTTTGACGAACAACACAACAGTGCAACAACAACGAAAGCAAATAGTTTTTGTCTGCATAGAAATTGTGTAAATTTGTTAGTTTTTGCTTTTTAATTTATGTGTTCAAAATCTGTGCGTGTGTGTGTGCGTAACTACACCAGCTGTCAGTGTATTGATGTGTTTAGGCATTTGTGGATCTATCTATTTTATATGTATGAGTATATCCACCGGATATGGTCTATTTAGATGATTTTAATTTATTGCATATATTATTTTTATTTTATTTAACCAATTTGAAAAACAAATACATACACGAAAGGGGGCGAGGCGAAATCGTTTTTGTTGTGACATCTGATGACATCGATCAAACTGTGTCGTTTAATATGTAAATTATGCATAAATGTCCTATGCCTGACTGGGAAGGGGGAAAGCAAAGGGTATGGGTGTGTGAAAAAGTTGAAAAAAAAACATGTATTGCCCCATGAATTGTTGGCATCATATAGCCACGTAGCTACAGTGATATTTTTAATAAACTACGACGATAGTAATAAAATCGAAAAAAAAGTAAAAAGCACAATTTTGAAATACTCATATATGTTTCTTTTTTTATACCATCACCCTTAGGGATGATGGTATATATCATTTGATACGAGAAAAAGTCTATAGCCTTAAAGGAGACGTGTTAGACCCCAAGTATCTTACGACCAAATTAGTTTCTTGACTTTTCAAGACGATTGAGCCATGTCCGTCTGTCTGGCTGGTTAGATGTCTGGTGGGAAGGATAACTCGATAAAACCTTAACAGATTTTATAGAAAATTCATCAGAATTATTATTTTTCAAAATTAAGTAAAGTCATTGTTAATTGACAGAAACCCCTTCTGGTACCTCTAATACAAAATGACACACTATTTTTGGAAAAATAATATTTCTCCAATAACTTCCAAACGCTGGATAACATTACCTTTAGGTCAGTAGTTCAATTACCTTATAATAACAGACAAGCCCTCAGAAAACCATAACATATGTCATATCCCTACTGGTAGCTGCCATACAAAATACCGAATTGACCCTCATAGTTTTACATAAATGAGGTATGGGATAGCTTCTCGCATTGTTGTGAATCAACACGATTCCTATTTTTACATTCACAACTAACGGCACCTACTTGTTTATCGACGAATGCAAACTTCACTGTTTGAGAAGTTCTTACTAGACATGCCGATGGACTCGACACTAATACAGCGAAGTTGCTGTCGACAACATTCGAGGGGAGCCGACAATGAAAGAAACTTTTTCTTTTTAGATGACTGGAGCCAGGAGCTGAACCTGTGATCTGCCGCATGGTAGTCGCGTGTTCTAACCACTATGCCATGGCCGTTTCCAATAGTTTTACATACATATCTTTTTTTTGCTAAGTCTTCAGTTATATTTTGCGTAAGATATACTTACTTACTTACTTAGCTGGTACTTCTATGCAATCCCAGTGGATTATATAACGCACGTAGAAAAATATTATAAGCGCCTCGATCTTCTGCGCTTCTTCTCCAGTTAGTCACACCGAGTTCTGTAGGGTTCTCAGTAACCTGGTCTTTCCAACGGAGCTTTGGTCGCCCTCTTCTGCGCCGTCCATCGAGTTCATTGTCGAAGACTTATCGAGCTGAGGAATTTTCGTCCATGCGTACAACATGACCTAGCCAACGCAACCGTTGCACCTTAATGCGTTTGACCACGTCAATGTCAGTGTACAGCTCGTACAGCTCATGATTCATACGACGCCGATACTCTCCGTTAACGATGATGGGCTCATATATTTAACGGAGTATTTTTCTCTCGAATACCGCCAGAACCGATTCATCCGCCTGTGTCATAACCCAGGATTCTGAGCCATACATTAAAACAGGTAGAACCAGTATCTGGTATCGCTGGAGTTTTGTTCGTCGAGAGAGGGCTCTGTCATTAAATCGCTTGCTTAGTCCGTAGTAGCATTTATTTGCAAGCAGGATTCTTCTCCGGATTTCTAGGCTGACATTATTTGCTTTGTTGATGGAGGAGCCTAGGTAGACAAAGTTATCTACCACCTCGAAATTATAGTTGTCAACTTTCACGCAGTTTTCCAAACGAGTAGATTCTTTGTTCGTTGAAACTAATAACTTCGTTTTGTCCTCGTTTACCGTTAAGCCCATTTTCGCTGATTCCTTTTCTATACCTGAGAAGACTGCAGTCACATCCCGCAGTTTTCGACCGATGATGTCAACGTCATCAGCGTACGCGAGTAGCATGTGGCTTTTGTTGAATATAGTGCCACTCGTGTTTACTGCAGCTTTTCTCATTATCATCACCATCACAATGTCGAAGAGGTCGCACGATAGGCCGTCGCCTTGTTTTAGGCTTTGTCTGGTATAGAATGGCTCGGTAAGGCCCTTGCCAATCGTCACTGAAGGCTTCGTGTCAGTCAGCGTCATTCCGCAAAGACGTATCAGCTTCGCTGGAATACCAAACTCAGCCATGGCTTCAATTAATTTCTGCCGTATCGGGCTGTCAAAGACAGCTTTATAGTCGACAAAAAGATGGTACGTGTCGATCTGTTTTTATTGGGTCTTTTCCACGATTTGCCGAAGTGTGAAAATCTGGTCAGTTGTTGATTTTCCAGGTCTAAAGCCACACTGATAAGGCTCGATCAGGTTGGATAACACTGGCTTAAGTCTTTCACATAGTACACTCGACAGGACCTTATAGGCGATGGGTAAAAGGCTGATCCCGCGGTAGTTGGAGCACACACTTGGATCACCTTATTTCAGCACAGCACATAATACGCTTACGTTCCAATCGTCGGGCATGCACTCTTTAAGCTAAACCGTGCGCAGGAGCTGGTGCATGCTCGTTATCAGTTCCTGGTCACCGGACTTGAAGAGTTTTGCGGGCAGACCGTCAGCACCGGCTGCTTTGTTGGTTTTCAGCCACGATATTGCTCTTCTTACCTCGGCTTGACTTGGTGGTGGGTAAGATATACGCTTATAAAAATTTCGCTCTGATATGAATTTTAACTATATCGGCCGTCACTTTCTGGTACCTCCCATACAAAATTACATAATCTTGTAAAATTATTATTTTTTCTATATCCTCGAAAAGGACAACTCGAGGATATTTGAATTTGGTCCGCTTAACTATCTCCTAATAGTAGACAAATACTAAGAAAACAAAAGCATTAGCCACACTCCTTCTGGTACCTGCCATACAAATGACCGACTATATGTCTCATCTGGCCACGCTATGCTACCTAGCGGTTAACTGAAACGAAGTACCTATTTAGTAATCTATGACATCAATACATTATTGTAAGCGAGCCGACTAAGTACTTAGAATGTAATGCGTGTGTAATAAATTCATAACACCGATTAAAGTGCACCAACTAACATCGTCACTTACTTCGTAATCAAGCGTGTCATCAAGCTCGCTTTAAAGTTTGCTTATAACGTAATTGCAATTAAAATGGCAGTCACTGTTATCGTCGCTTACTTTGTAAGCGAGAACGCACCGATTAAACGACCTATCACAGTCCTATGCTAAATTTAAGTGAGAATATATGTAAGTGAAAAAATTATCACTGATTGCTATTAAATGACTAAACTGACATCAGCGATTAAGAAATGGTTATTTTTACAGCTGGATATTTACTAGTCTGTTCACTGGTTTTGTATTTTCTGGATTTTCTGTACTGGTTTTGTATTTCGTTTAGTATTTTATCTTCAGCGATGAGGCTCATTTCTATCTTAACGAATGTGTCGTTTTTGGAGTGAGAAAGCTCAATCCTTATGAGACTATCGAGTCTTCATTACATCTCAAAAAAAAATCACTCTTGCGAGTTAAATGCCAAAAGCATCATCGACTATTATCCTTTCAACCCGAAAACGGTGCCAACATTACCGTCCTAGAATAGCGACTCTACAGGCAAATGATTCGTGATTAATTTATTCATATTACGACCAAAACTAAAATATCAAAAATATCCTTCAATTAAAGCATGACTTTAGCTCATTTACTAAAAACAAAAGAAAAAAAACTTAATTTTCATTTCTCTTTACTAATTTGATTTGAGATAGCTTCATTTACTTATGTGACTTAAATTCTCCGATATATTCTATGATATATTCTAAGAAATTGTTTAAATTATACAAAAAAATACTGTATTTCAACTTTTTTGGCTTCCCACGTAATGTTCTATACTCATAATGAGATGATATTCCAGATTTTTCACGATTACATAGCATCCTTTTTCTCCACAGATATGCAAGGAAACTGCATATGCTGACAATGATATTCATATTATCCTGTACAAATAGAGTGAAAAGGATAAAACAAAACAAAAAAGTTGCGTTTGAGATTTCAGACACAAATGTGTAGATTTTTTATGCAAATACTATATACCATATTCTACACATATAGTTTGTATATACTATGTACATGTCATCACTTAAAGTGTGGGCTAAACATATGCAATTGTAGAAAAATGACTGTGATTAGGTGCTGGCAGTATGGCATTGTAAGCGAGCGATCTAAGTACTTTAAAAGTCACGCATGTGTAATGTACAATATATCATCCACTCATTATGACTCCGATTGAAATGGCACCTACTGACATCGTCACTTACTTTGTAATCCAGCGTGTTATCAACTCTGTTTATAACGTTCATGCAAATGAAATGTCACTTAGGGACATCGTCGCTTACTTTGTAAGCGAGAGCGCACCGATTAAACAGCATATGAAACTTCTATGTTTTATTTAAGTAGAAACATAAGTCACTGATTGCTAATAAGTAGAGCTGACATCAGCGTTTAAATAATGGCTATTTTTACCGCTGGGTTCCCTATTTTCTCAGACGATGAGGTGATTTTTTTAGATGTGCTCGCTGTGTGTTTTTGTCCCTATTTTCTTAGACGATAGAATTTTTTAAAATTGTGTTTTTTTTAATGTTGCTCATTGTGGGTCACCACTGTCACACACTGAATATACAAACACACATGTATGTTATTATATGTAGTTTAATGTATGTAATCTGTTTTTTTTTTTTGTGTAATAATACTACATAAGTATAACATTTTCCTCTTCTTGTATTTAATGTTTTTTTTTTTTTTTGGCATCGTTCTCAACGTAGTATTCGACTGTAATCACATGAAATTATATCAAAATATTGCAGTCGTCATCATTGTCATCGCTTTCATTGCCGTCATTGTCAGCTCATTCATTTTTACTCAAGGTCTGCATTTATAATACATAGACACATACATACGTACATAAAAATATATGTAAGCATGCAAATAATACAGAGAAGGAGTGCGGATAGTATGTTAACTAACTTAAAGCGTACAGAAAGGAATATATTTGGGAACAATGTATAAGTTATTGTTCAAGAAAAAGAATATTGGTAGGAAGTTCTCATTAGAGGACAACAGCTAATTGAGGGAAACTAAATCTCATTGCTAAGGAAAGATGGGTAAGAGAATCCTACAACGGAGACCACGGAGCATTTTCTATGTCACTGCCCAGATCTTGGTGACCTGAGACATGAAGAGTTTGGTCATCGGACACTTTTTGGAAAATATCTGTTTATCAGTAGGCGATTTGCGTAACATCCATGCTTTCATCAGAGCAACGAAATGGCTTGAGAGCAACGTTGATGGAAAAGTTCACAGATAATTGGTGCGAAAATTTGAACATGATATCACAACAGGACCTACACTAAAGTGTGCCGAACGCGGCTGCCGAATTAACCTAAACTAATCTAGGCTCTCAAAATTAAACTTGAAAACTTAAAACATAATTTGCCTTTACGCCCTATGAATGAGATATATGATAGTTTCACGCATTGTTGCGAAGTTCAACGCTTCTCATTTTGGACTAATACAAACGGGACCTACAATTATTAGACGAATCCGAACTTCATCTGTTTAGGAAGCTTTTGCTAGACTTTTAGAGGGCTAAAATAGGAATCGAACACTGGGATCCCATGGTCTAACCGCCCGTACCACGGGCAACCACATTTTCCTAATATACATTGGCAATGTATTGATCATTTGATTGCATTAAAGCTAATGCAAGAAAAATTTAGAGGACTTAGACAAAAATGGTACCCTGGTCTGTCATTATACCCTCACCCTACGGCTGGGAGAGTATATATAATTTGATACGACCCAAAAGTGTAACACAAAGAAGGAGCCACTTTAGACCGTAGGTTTCTTTGAACCAAATTCGATTCAAGACATCTTAAGTCGTTTGAGCCATGTCCGTCTGTCTGGCTGGTACGTACGATAACTTTCGAAAAATGCAACCAAATGTTTTGAAATTTTGCACGAGTTAATATTTCCCCAAAACTACTTACGGTATTGCAAGTGGGCTACATGGCCCTGCCCCTTCTAGTACCTCCCATACAAATACATTATTCCGCCCACTTTAAAAATCGAGTAATAATATCAATACACTCAATGGTAACGTACCCCAATTCTGTATTTAGTAAAGCTGAAGCAGGATAAAGTTTTGGAAAAAAATTTAAGTCTAGCCACGCCCCTTCTGGTACCTCCCATAAAAATGTACCTTGTCGCCACTTCAGAGATGGAGTAGTAATATCAATACATACAAAGCATTCGTACCCCAATTCTGTATTTACTAAAGCTATAACAGGATAAAGTTTTGGAAAAAAAAATTGGAAGTCAATCCACGCCCCTTCTGGTACCTCACATATCCATCCGCCCACTTTAGAATCTATTAATATTAGTTATACACCCAACGGGATCGTGCCAAAATTCTGTATTTAGTGAAGCTAAAGCAGGATAAAGTTTTGGAAAAAAATTGAAGTCTAGCCACGCCCCTTTTGGTACCTCCCAAATGCACCTTTTCACCCTCTTCAAAGATGGAGTAATAATATCAATACATCCAACGCATTCATACCACAATTCTGTATTTACTATAGCTAAAACAGGATAAAATTTTGGAAAAAAAATGGAAGTCTAGCCACGCCCCTTCTGGTACCTCCCAAATGCACCTTTCCACCCTCTTCAGAGATGGAGTAGTAATATCAATACATCCAACGCATTCGTATCCCAATTCTGTATTTACTAAAGCTAAAGCAGGAAAAAATTTTGGAAAAAAATTGGAAGTCAATCCATGCCCCTTCTGGTACCTCCGAAATGCACCTTTCCAACCTCTTTAGAGATGGGGTAGGAATATCAATACATCTAACGCATTCGTACCCCAATTCTGTATTTATTACAGCTATAAGAGGATAAAGTTTTGGAGATAAAATTGGAAGGCTAGCCAAGCCCCTTCTGATACCACCCATACAAATGTACCACTCCGCCATCTTTTGAAATCGAGTAATAATATTAATTTACCAGAAAATTTTATGTTTTATTGAGGTTGAGGGTATATGTAAGTCAGGTTTCCCCACTGAAATTTTCTTACTGGTTTTCTAATCAGCATGACATGGTCGATCACATTTCCCTAATATTAAGTGCATTCGATTGCATTAATTGATCTGTTACAGAAACTTTGAAGCACAATGATGGATGTCTGACCATAAATACCGAAAAATGCACGCAAAAGTGATACAAATTATTGAATGAATTTTCTTACACCCAGCCAAGGAACGGTCAGTAAATCGAACCACGGCTTAAGAAAAACAAAGTCTCGTGGTCCAGTAGCCTTGTGGCGGACGGAAACAATTCATTCACCAATAACATGTTGTAAATATTTCTTAAGATCAGTTTCAACTAGTTGTCAACTTTATCATAGCAATGAGGCAAAGACAGACCATTAGTTTTTTTTCTATAAATCTAACATAGTATTTTTAAGATAATTGCTAAATAATACTGCAATATTACTTGAAATTGATGAAAAATTACTTAAGCAATTTTACACTGCAGCTTTTAATCTTGAATTCGATGCCAGGCAGTGTTCCTACCACCCTCATAAATGTAAGCATATGCACCATATGAAAAATACTTAAATAGAGACAAGCCAAAGCCTTCTTGAAGGCCTTTTTTGATTTAGGATTGAAAATTATGGAAATTCAATAAGAAAAGGATCTCAGCATCCTTTCTTTCTCTGAGGCCCTAGAAAAGTCAAAAAACATCACACAACACAACCTGAAATGTAGTTACAAATTAGTTTTATTTTAAAAGAGAGAAAGAAACTTTTCCATTTTTGCAAGATCCGTATCTTAAAAACTATAGATGGCAGCTTAGATTCTAAATTTTTTAGTTTTATAACAATTACTGTGCTATCAATATTGCTTGCGACAAACTATCAGGATAAATATGGCACAATTATTGCTAGATATGTAGAATATGCAAATCTACATATCTTATCTTTATATCCAAATTTTCTTTTGTTTTGTACAAGGCCTTTCCCAACAAAGGCCTTCCCTCCCTTATACTCTCCTACTCGTCATTAATACAAAGTACGTACGACATACACACATACTCCAAATTATATGAATGGCCATATGTACATCGTTGAAAAGTACATCACCATTAAAACATGTATTTTACATTAAACCAAAAAAAAAACGAAATGCCTCAAAAGAACCCAAATACAGCAAAAACACGACGTTTTATTATTTTCTCATCATATGTGGAATTTTTTGTGTTAGTATGTATGTATCCTATACTTTTCTATCCCTTCCGCCTGTTTTCATTGTTTTACTATTACAATATTCTTTAGGAAAAAAAACCGACTCACTAAACACTCACACATATGATGACAGACTCCTAGAGGACAAGACCAAGCCATTCAGCCAGTCAGTCAGTCAGCCAGCAGTTTACATTTGGAAATTTTACTTTAAAAAGTGCTAAAGAAATGGCATACACGCTATTACTTACTCTTACACTGTGACTAAAAAACACACATGTATGTGGTAACACATACGAATATGTTTAGTGTGCATTCATATTGAAAGCAAAGAAATCTCTGTGTAGCAAAAAAAAACCCACTAGAAAATTATAAAGGAGCAGACTTTGAAAGAAGCCATGTCAGTGACATATGTTGCACAAATGTTTTTTGGGTTCCACTCATCATCGTTTTATCTACTAAGCAATGAGTTATTATAGATGATTGTCTACACAGTGAAGAGGAAAAGTATGACGACTATGAGATATAGGTTATTTGTTGAAGACCTTTTTTATAGGAAGAAAAGTTTTAATAAAAATCAGCCCGTAAGATCAAATAAGATGTAGAGAAAATTTTGGAAATTTAGAATTTTGACATATATGAATATTAATGTTTTATTTTAATGTCACAGATACATTATCCTAAAAGAATTTAATTAGTGTGAGTATTTGTCGGTTTGTGTCTCAATCACTTCATAATGGCTAAACCGATGAAATTTGATAGACAGTGTCTACTATCTAAAAATTGTCATAGGCTATATATTTTCTTAAAAGAGGCAGAAAGAGATACATTGAGTATATAGAGAGTACTCGACACTACACAGAGTAGAGGGCGGAAAAGGCACGGTCAAAATATTTTTTCGGCCTATGGATAATAGTGTTCAAATTTCGATCTGTAGGCGAAAGTGTCATGGCAAAAGGGCAGCTATGGATATGAAGACGAAATCTTTCGATTTGTGGTCGTGGGTGACGTGGCACAGTGGGGCCGACTGTTAAAAACTCGGAAATAATACCACAACTTTTAAAGTATTGTTATGATTATTTTGAAATGTTCTAGACTGTTGTAGGGGAAAAGTCAGGCTTTCAGACATTCAGAGGCATCTGTGTCAATGCAGTTGGCGATACAGGGCCCGGTTGGAATTCGGCGTCAAAAACTCTATTTTTCGACCAATGAATTGCAAAAAACTTATGATGAAGTTTTGTAAAGAAATGTTGAAATAATTTTATTTGTAAAAAATTGAAGTAAAGTTTCTACAATGTTGCAAAGATTGTATGTTATTCAGTGGTCCATATATGTATAATTTTTTTGATTATCTGTAAAAATCTAAAACATACGTATTTTGTTTTCAATGGAAACAAACTAATGTAGCTCCACTTTTCTCTTCTTTCGGCTAAAAGAGAAAATAATCCTCGGAAATTTTCGGAACAGGAAAAATTTTATGGCAAAAAATACACAAATATATTCAACCATTACGAGTTGTATGGGCGAGTGGCTGTGGGCGTGGCCGCTTTTGTGAAACTTGGCATGTACCTGTTGTTTATTCTAGAAGGTGTACATACCAAAACGATTATGTCTGGGTGGGAATAATTTGATTCGAAACTAGTAAGAAAGTTTCAGTCGGAAAAACCGACTTACAAATACCCTCAGTAAAACATAAAATTTTCTAGTATATTGATAGTATTACTATTAGTGGGCGGAATGATGCATTTGTAAGTGAGGTACCAGAAGGGGCGTGGCTAGACTTAAAGTTTTTTCTCCAAACCATTATTCTGATTTAGCTTTACTAAATACAGAATTTAGACACATTCATGTTGGGTGTATTGATATTACTTGTCCATCTCTAAAGTGGGCGGTAAGGTACATTTGTATGGGAGATACCAGAAGGGGCGTGGCTAGATTTGCTAATTTGTTCTCCAAAACTTTATCCTGCTTGAGCTTTACTAAATACAGAATTTGGTCACGATCGCGTTGGATCTATTAATAATACTACTCCATATCTAAAGTAGGGGTAACCTGATGGGTATAGCAGGTACCAGAAGTTGTGTGGCTAGTCGTCTAGTTTTTTCTCCAAAACTTTATCCCGTAATAGTTTTACTAAATATAGAATTTGGAAACGATCGAGTTAGATATTATTACTCGATTTCTAAAGTGGGCGAAATTGTACATTTGTTTGGGAGGTACCAGAAGAGTCGTGGCCATGTTGCACATTTTCAATACCGTAAGTAGTTTTGGGGAAATATTAGCTTGTGCAAAGTTTTAAAACAATTGGTTTCATCTTTCAAAAGTTATCGTGTTTACCAGCCGGACAGCCAGATAGACAGACAGACGGACATGGCTCAAAAAGTCATGAATCGAATTTTGTTCAAAAAAAACTTTGGGTATAAAGTGACTCCTTCTATGTGTTACACTTTTGGGTCTCCTACCCGTAGGGTGAGGGTATAAAAATTGATATATATATATTATATAATATGGGCGTGCCTTATTTCGAATACTTTTCTGTATTCTATTCTGTATTCGATTTTAATGAAATTCCAGTTTTTTTCTTTATTTAGTCAATATAATACTAGGTGCCAACTTTCTATGAATTCGGTCCACTCCTTATAGTTTTTGCACAAAAATTTATGAAACGATCCCACTGTACAAGATGCCGAAGATGACCACTTTTGTACTGTATTTGTGCCGTTTTTTAAACCCCAAAGAACGAATTTCGAAAAATCTTGTGCGTCTTACAACTATTCTAACTATTCAGTCCAATTTTCTTTATTGTACCTTTAGCCGTTAGGTCTGTGTAATGGTACCTTTTTGTCCCTTTTTTAAAGTACTAATTTCGGGAAATTTCTTTGTACCGCATAACTACCCGATAAGATAAATATTCGGTTCAATTTTTGTTTTTGTACCTTTAGCCTTTAGGTCTGTATGATGTTAACACTTTTGTCCTCTTCCTGTGTACCGCATGACTACTGTATGAGATAAATATTTGTCCCAGATACCACTTTTGTCCTTTTCATTCTCTTAAGTACGAATCTCGAAAAAACCCTTTGAACCTCACAACCACTCTGTAAAATAGATATTCGACCTAATTTTTGTGATTAAACTTTTGGCCGTTTGGTCTGAGCGATTGAAGCAGATTTACCGCACTTCGTTGGTCACGACTATGCCGTAGGTGATCTAACCGATATTGCCATCGGTATCTTGTACATTATGAGAGTAAAGTTGACTTCCAAGTCTTCAAACGTTATTGGCATATCGTCGAAGGCTTTTGATTTCATATAACCCCAAAGAAAAGGGGCAACGTGTAGCAGGTGTCACTGTGTTTTAAATCCAGTATCACCTTGTTGACCCGACCAGATGGTGAGCTTCATTGCACTATAATCGTCTACAATCCCACCGTTGCGTCCCAGGGATCTAATGATAAATATTCGGTCCAATTTTCGTTATTTCACCTTTAGCCCTTAGGTGTGTGTTATGGTACCGCTTTTGACCTTTTTTCCTAAAGCTACTCGATAAGTTAGATATCTCCCCAATTTTTGTGATTAAACCTTCAGCCGTTTGGTCTGAGCGATTGTTTATCCATTGTCGGCCTTTTTACCCCTAAATAAAGACTTGCCTATATACATTTTGCGATTATAGCTTTGAAGATACTAGGTTTATCTCTTTTTCGTCTTTATTTTACCCCTAAGAAAACGAATTTCGACAACCCCTTTTTGCATCTCTCTAATTCTATATGGAGTATCTCCATATAAATTTTCCAAACGGTAGCTATAGACATTTGATCTGAGTAATGCTACTAGTTTTATCCCATTTTCGGTCTTAATACCCCTAAAGGTACAAGTTTCGAAAACTCGCTTCTGATCGCCCAACTGCTCTAGAAGAAGAATCGAAACCCCACTACTCGAGATTCTAGATATAGCTGTGTTTTCCTGTGCAGTGATTAATCAATCAGTCAGTCAGTCAGTCTATCAGTAACGCAACTATTTTACATATATATACATACGTGTACGTATACTTTTGTACCTCAGTGTGTTCTGTGTGTAGCCTGTGATACTTTTCTCAACATTTGTTTATTTACATATAAATGTAGTACGAACGCTCAAGCTCTTGGCGCTGTTGCTAAGCCTTTTATTATTTTGAATACAACACATTTCTCAATATTTATAAAATATTTTGAAATGTTACAGTCATTTTATCATCATCATCATCATAGTATCGAATTGAAGACTTGGTTTTATTTGTGTATGTGTGTGTGTGTAAAATGATGTTGCATACCATACGAATTAATAAAAATCAATTGAGGAAGAGTAGAAAATAGCATTTGTTGCTAAGACTCTGTGGTGAGACCGATGCCGATGTCGATGCTGTCGCACCAGACAATAATGATGGCGGGGTGGCCATCGTCATCATCATTATCATCTCGCCACCATCGTCATCCGTTTTATCATCAAGCTGAGTATGACAAAGTGGTGGCGATGTTGGTTAGGCTATGGTTAGGGTGGCGTTGTTGTAGATGGTGCTGGTGCTGGAGGAGACGCTGATGAGTTTGTTAGAAATGTTTATAGTATTTGTTGGCATTTAATGTTTTGTTGCTGTTGTTGTTATTGTTTTCGCGTTTATTTTTGCTTTTGTTTTCATTACATTTTTTTATTGAGTTCAATTAATTAATTGGTTTGGTGGTCTACAACTCACATGCAGCAGAGCCACAACACTGTGATGATGAATACTTTTGATTATTTAAATCAACTGAGTGTGTTGTGAGAGAATTTAATCAAAATAATAAAAATAATAATAATTATTATGTATATCAGTGAAAATGCCATTAAATGAAGAGCAATAATAATAATAGAGTAAGAGTAATAAAAATAATAATAAAAAAAACTATAAAAAGGGTTGTGTATACAAATATGGACAGGCATGATTACATGATTAGTGCTATGTATACTAAAAGTTAGTTATATCACTATCCCCTTATTTGATATGCCCTCTTATAATGGCCATCTCTTTATCTATAGTTAGTTGCAATCTCACACTTCGTTAACCTCTGCATCATCATTGTCTACACGAATAAATATCCGCTTAGGGGGGAAATATGCAATTTCCTTTGAAATTTACGAATCTCCTTAATTTGGTTACTTCCGTTTGTAGTAAGTATCCGGTTCCGGTGGTAGGGAAAGTCATTTAACATTACTACTCGTATTAGTGTGGAATGTTCAGCTAATTTAGCATTTAAGTAGATAATACTGTGACAAACATTTGCATTTATAACAATATAATTATAGACAATTACTTATCATTTAATCTTTGTTTACTTGCAGGACTGCCGAATGAATACTGTTGTCCTGATTTCCAGTTGAACTTGATTAAGGTAAGTGGCTGTTATAGTTTTAATGTGACGCAAAAAAACTACTTGTTCGGTTGTTGAATAAAGAAGTGAGACAAAGGAAGCTCTTTGTTGTTTAACATGTATTATGGTTGGCAATATCGACCACATAGCAACGACATGGTTGGCAACAGCTACTTCGCAGTAGTGACGAGTCAATAGGCGTGTCAACTTAAAGCTTCCCTATTAGCAGACCTTCGAATTCGTCGTTAAACTGTATGTCCTAATGGGTGAGTTTACAAATATAGGAAGAAGTTTTAACTTCTTAAATTTTGGAAGCTATCCAATATCTTATTCATGGAATGTTAAAGAAAAATACATTAGTTATGGTTGGCAACAACAGCAAACTTATCCATGTAAACAAGACTGTTATGATAAAACAATGGTATGTTTACAATGCTCTAAATGTCGCTTGGGTATCGGTATATTGTATAAGTCTATAAATAGAAGCGTCTTAACTACTTAATTGTGAGAAGCCGCCCCATATCTAATTCATGGAATACAAAGGAAAAATTAGTAATCTAAACTAAGACTAATGGAGCTTCTTGTTGTTTAATATGTATTATGGTTGGCAACATCGACTACATCGCAACAACATAGTTGGCAACACAAAGCTAGTTAAAGCTTCTCAATGATCTTCTGGATTCATCGTTAAACTGTAGGTCTTTATGGGAGAGTATACAAATAGAAGTGCCTTAACCACTCAAATTTGGGAATCTCTCTTACGTCTCATACATTGGCTGTAAAGGTTGGCAACAACAGCAAACTTATCTATGTAAACAAGACAGTCTTGATAGAGTAAAGGTCTGTTTACACATCCCCAACTGTCGCTGGGGTATCGTTATACTGTGCGAGTCTACAAAAAAAGCGTCTTTACCACTCATAGGATGCAAAGGAAAAATAAGTAATTTTTAGTTGGCAACAACAGCCACAATTTTCGCTCCGGAATCGCGACACTCTCTAATCGCTCCTTGCAAATTGAGTGTATTTGTAGAGACAAAACAGAATATGGGTAGCGTTTCAACCGCGGCAGTGCCAACAGGCAATAAAAAACGATTCATTAAGAAGTTTTTTTTCTAATTTTAAATAAAGCTCTTAAAATAGAAGTGAATGTTGTAATCTTTATCATAGCCCACAAGAAAATTCAGTAGCATTTCGTTTTAGAATAAAATTTCATTCAAAGGTTGGCCGCGACTATGTCGTAGGTGATTTATCCGGCATTGGCACCGGTATCCTATAAATTATGAGAGTAATGTTGACTTCCAAGTCTTGTAGCTGGCCTATCAACGAAGGCTTTTGACTTCACATAACCCCAAAGAAAAAAAGGTAAGAAGATGTGTTACATCACACGATCAGTTTAGTTAGGTTGGTGTGGCAGGTGTCACTGTGTTTTACACCTAGTATCGTCTTGTCGTACCGAACAGATAGTGGGCTCCACCCCACTAGAACTGACTACAATTTCTTCATTAGGGCCCGGAAGTTTCTACAGGTATCCGATCGGATACCAAATAACGATAGAGCATAATAAATACCATTTTGGGGGGTCGTAGGGTACACTGATCAAAAAGGTTTTGATGTACTCAATGTTTTTTTTTTGGAAAAACTACAAAACTGGAGGCGGTGAAAGCATCAGATTTTTCTATTTAACTCTATCCATTGACGGATACGTACAAGCACGTGGCTTGTATTCCGTCTGATTTGGCCTCCTTCTGTTTTTACTTGCTAAATTTTTGTAAATTCGATTATGAGATATAAATCGCCTCAGTAACTAATTCCTCACGCCAAATAACTCGTTTACACCAAACCGAAGTTCCCCATCCGGCCGGCCACACATCCTTCATATTTCTATACCGCAGAATATTACAGCAACAACTCACTTCATCACCATCAGCTAGGAACATAGCTCCCCATCCAGTTGGACTCTAACCAACCTTCTGCTAAGTACCGTGGCACCCCAACGGCTAGCATTTTCAAAATAAACATGAGGACGATACTCCTGTGCGATGCTACCCTAAAAATCAGACACACTTAGATTTTCCAGACTATTGTGATACGAAAGGAAATGCCGAAGATCCTTAGTTTCCCCCGTTGAACCATCCTGAGCCCCTCCAATATCAATGTCGGCCAGGTCGTATAGTTCCAATACTCAAACGTCAAACTTTCAATTTGCGAGCGTATATTTTGGTCTAATCACAACCACTACGTGGTTCCAGAAAAGAGGATCCCTACCCATTCGACCAGGGAGGTAAATAAAAACTACCTTGGGTATTCTGGCCGTCCGTTAGCCGCCCGGTAGCAAAGGAATACACCCTTGCTACCGTCGGAAAGTGGTCCACCGGTGGTTTGGTTCTGGTACGCGGGGACAAATCTCCCCGAAGGCCATGCGAAGAGGACCCCCTGCGCAGTGTTAGTATGACAGTATTTAAATCTGACCCATTTAGACTAAAGAGTTCATTGTGATACCAAAGAAACTACCAAAGATCCTTAGTTTCCCCTGTTGAACCAGGCTGAGAACTTCATAATCGGACAATATCAATATCGGTCAGGTCGCCTAGGTCCTTAAAGATATAAGAGCCAAGTATAGAACTCCGCATGTTCGCCAGGATAGGGCAAGTGGAGAGAAGGAGTTTTATGGATGCCTCCTAGTCCTTTGCTTACCCACATGTTCTGCATAAATCATCAGACGCAACCTTCGACTCATTGCGTGTCTTCCAATCATACAGTGTCCCATCATAATGGACACAAGTAATGATACTGAAAACATTGTGTGAGCACACTTCAAATCTAATCCAGGCCGCATTTCGGGAATGAAAACAAACTCGGACTTTTCGTTTGCTCTTAAATATGCTCCATCACCGCTGGTTTCCTTGGGTACGCGGCGATAATACTACCCGAAGGCCCTCCGGAGAACACACAACTGCGCGGGTTTAGTGTGGCAGTCGGGAAATCAAACTCACTTTGACTATAAGGTGCATTAAGATACCATGGAAACTAGTAAAGATTCCTAGTTTCCCCCGTTGAACCATGTGGAACACAGCAAAAGGCTCTTGAGTCGGCCAACGTCAATGTCGACCAGTTCGCCTTGGTCGCTAAAGAAATTAGAGCCCAGTATTGAACTTCGCCTAGTCGTCAGGGTAGGGCCAGTGCAGAGAACACCGTTGGCAGAAGGAAGGACATAGAACGCCTTCAATGGCAGTCGCTTAGCCTTTCCTCTTCACTCATTTATCTTCCCAAATAACATTGGGTGTCTTTGGAAGACAATGTCTTCCATCGTCGCTTTCTATACAAAGGCCTTATGGACGCCCGTTCATTTTCAAATATGCTCAAGAATGGATGGACCTGCTTCCAGGCATGTGTAAACAAGGCCATATGATATGACGTCGGAATGTCTCAGAAGACCTTGTTGCATGCATGCTTTAGAAGCCTTTCCAATTCTGCCGCTGGAAGGTGTTCTTTGGACTCCCACAGCTTCCACAGAAATCGCTGGACGCAACTATCAGTTTCATTTCGTGCCTTCCAATTAAACAATGTGCTAGCATGACGGACACAAGTAATGAAACATCCGTATGGATTGAATACAACCACAGGCAGACGCCCTCCTAATGTTCTAAATATTGTATATCGAGCAGAAGAAGCTTGACAGCGGCCAGAGGTATGCCAACAGATTTCAGTTCGACTGGAATATGTAAGGCAGTCCCGAGTCCTGCTAGCTCTGTAGTCACCTGCAAGTCCCTGGCCCACATATGATAGATATTGAAAAGATTTTCGGAGTCCACGAAAAAGGAGTGAGAAAAGAATTCTGCTAAAGAGGATTTTCGGAAAGCCCCGAAGAAGGAGTCAGAAAAGAATCCTACTTAAGTGCACTTTCGGAGCGGTCTGAAGAAGGAGTCAGAAAAGAATCCTACTTGAGAGCACTTTCGGAGTGCTTCGAAGATAGAGCCTACTAAAGAGCGTTATCGGAGCACACCGTAGCTCAAAAAATCGATCATAAAATTAGGAGCTCTTTCTGATGGATTATTTTTAAATAAAAATACCTTCTTTTCTGAAGGTTATCGGATCAAAAGTGATTGTGTTTTGGGCTCTTAAAAAGCAGAAAACTCCGAAAAAGGAACCATAAAAGACTTTTTTCGAACTCACATGGTTTGCTGGATAATGATGCAGTTCGATTGCCCCTATTAGCGCAGGAGTAAAACCGTCCTCTCTGGCTTTGTGTAGTTTTTCGACTTCATCAGTGTTACAATTTTCAATATTTATTGTTAAATTTTTGTAAACAAATATTCTAAAGCAACTTTAAAGTTGAATTTAAGATATCGCATTTCACGGAAATATTCCTACACACCATGTGTTATTTCACTAAAACCGCATAACAACAACACTTATTAAAACATTTTGTATACACATATTTGAAATTCCAAGATAATAATTTAAGTATCGCACTTGAACTTAACTAGTAGATTCTTAACAAATGACTTAAATGTGAAAACAACTCCAGGGCATGAGTAATCGCCACATTCCGCACCAATTAAATAAACTAAAATTAATGATAAGGACCAATTACTTTGTAACATTCCATATACTAAATAACTATATAGAGTTATAAACTCCTATGATGATTACCAAACATTCCCAGAATCAAATGCCTGGGTACAATTACCCAGCCCCCAACATCATCTACATGATCATGATCTGGAATGTCGAATTTCTCTTAAAAAATAGTGTTAGCTTGGCATTAAAAAAGATAAAAGAAATTGGAACAACGATGGCCGTGCCTCAACATAAGGAGAGCAACTTCGTCGTAGTTTTGTTGTTCTTTCTTACGGAATACGTTGAGCCAATGTAAACACAGTAAATGGGGGAGACGAACAGTAAAATTTAAAAAGAAAACACAAATAAACGTTGCAAGAAGCAACAAGCAAAATCAAGCAAATAAATATGATAAATACTCGCGCGCATTTACATACAAAAAACTGAATTTACAAAGACTCACACACACACACATCCAAACTCAAAGACAACGTTCACATGCATGTGAACATATGGAAACTGGGATAAATATTCCAAAACATCAAAGAATTTACAGAAATGAAAATCCAACAACAACAAGAACAACCACAACACGAGCAGCAAACAAAAATCAATGACGACGCGACGTCATATCATGACGCCTTGAACACACACAAACACACGAGGGACTATAGAGGTTATAGTAGTAGTGGTGTATTGTGGCGATTCGTTTAAGTACGGATATGTGTTCAGTGAAAATGAGACACAGTGGAGGATTTGTATAGAGCAGCAATGAAATTTTGGTGGATTGAATAATTCAAAAATTTCTCACATAAAGAACGGCCAGCAAATTTAGTGGAACGAAGTTACTCAGTTAGTGTTGACACAGGTTAGGTCAAGAAAAATAAGACTCATAATATGGAATTTATTTATTCTCAATCGAAAAGTTACAATAAACCGATATACTTTATATACCCAGCAAACAATATGGAAAATGTTCTTAGGGAATCACTTTTTTACTACTCCTATAAATCATTGATACTATATGTAAGATTTCCTACTAGTTAGTGAATGTTCGATAAGTTATTCTATAAAACTTTCAAAAGGACCAAAATACTAAAATACTATTTAGATTAAAATCCGATATGAGATTTTCTCTTTAAAAAATCTTATTTTCATTACTTCATAAGCACTAGATCAGAAGTACTGAATTGTCCTCAGTGGGGATTAACAAATTCTCTGACAGTCAAGATATCGTAAAATCTCTGGGTCCTGTCTTCCTGAACTAAACATCAGCTCTGAATTGCCGCAGATCTCTCAAGGAGATGGCTGAGCACTTCAGCATTCATATTATGAAGGTACGGGTCCACAGGGACATACCAGGCAACTGCAGAGCAGATGAGCTAGCAAGACTCGGGACAACCATACAGATTTCTGCCGAACGGGTATCCGTTGGCGTTGCCTTAGCCACTTGCAAGCATCTCCTGTGTGATATGAGTGTATTAAAAAGCCAACGGTAGTTGTGCGTCTGTATGAGGTTGTATTCAATCCAGACAGATGTGCCATCGATTAGATTTGAAGCGTTCTTCCACAATTCTGTCGCTATAAAGACCCGACGTTTTATTACTCGAGGCCATCATGACCGGCGACACTGTCTGATCGAATGGCACCCAATGAGACTGAAGGTTAAGACAAGACTAACTGATCAATGTGCTGAAATTTTGGCGATTACAGAAATGGCTAAGATACAACGTCCTCAACACAGAAAGGGGTTATCATATTCTCCGACAGTCTAGCTGCCATAAAATCTCTGGATCCTGTCTTCCTGAACACAACATCAACCCTTGATTGTTGCAGATTTCTTAACGAAATTGCTGAGCATTTCAATATCCACCTTATGTGAGTGCCGGGACATAGGGACACGCCTGAACTGCAGAATAGACGAACTAGCCCGATTCAGGACTCTACCTTACATATTTCAGCCGAACTGAAATCCGTTGGCATTACCTAAGCCACTTGTTAACTTCTCCCGCGTGATAGAGCACATTTAGCAGCAAACGGTGGGTGGGCGGTATTGAGACAAGACAGATGTGGGCTCGATTAGATTTGAAGCGTTCTTACCCAATTATGTCGCTATCAAACCCTAACGTTTCATTACTTGTGCCTATCATGACGGGGCACTGTCTTCTTGGAACACACGGAAAGAGACTAAGGTTGCGACTATAGGTTGGAGATATTGAGGAGGAGGAATCCATAGAATACTTTCTCTGCTATCAAGACCCGACGTTTCATTACTCGTGCCTATCATGACGGGGCACTGTCGTCTTGAAAGGCACGGAAAGAGACTAAGGTTGCGACTATAGGTTGGAGATATAGAGGAGGTGGAGTGCTTAGATTACCGAAGTTAAATACTGAGCTCTTAGCTCTTTAGTGACCTAGGTTATCTGGTCGATATCTTTTTGAGGCGTTCAGGATGGTTCAAAGGGGGAAACTAGGGACATTCGTTAGTTTCCGTGGTATCCCAATGAATACTAAAGTCTAAGTGAGTTATAATATAACATAACTGTGCCTGGACCGTAGGTGGTCTATTCGTAGGGTCCAACTCCAATTACTCTTTTCATCATTGTTAATGACATCTCGCGAATTCTGCGAGTAATGTTGGTATTTAAGTATGGAATCGTACACAATATTCCATAGGAAATCATCAAGAGTAGTGATACCACACCATCTAGCCGACTAGTGAACCAATCCAAATGATCCAGTCTGGATCAATATTAACTATTTTTTAACAAATATGTTGATGTTTTAAAGTGACAAAACGAAGTGCCCTTCACTTCTATTATAGCTAAAGGGTTATTCATTTAGAACTTGTTTTTTGTGTTCAAATCCGAAAGAACAATCTCGGACATTTAATTTTCAAAAATAACCTCATTCAAATGTTGGCTGCGATTGCGTTTTTCGTATGGTCGAACTTGCGATTACTCTTTTCAGCAATTGTATCTTAATATTTGCCCGAATACTTGTACCTTCCAAGTCTTCTATCGTAGCTGTCTAATAGACAAAAACTCTCGCCAACACATAACCCCAAGGGATAAAATCAAGAGAAGTGATTTCACGCGATTTAGGCGAGCAGTTAACTAGTCGGAAACTCGAGATGAGTTACTCGTCAAAATGATTTTTCAAGAAGCTTGTGCGCTTCAGTTTAATCTTATCTAACCTAAGGCGTCATTCATTAAGAACTTTATCTTGTACGGGTGCAAGCCTTAGTCCCGACGCAAAACTCGCCAAGTTGAGTTCTCCGAAAGGCCGTGTTCTAAGACACGGCGAGAAATTGACTGCCTGGGGTTCATCACATGCACTTTGATTTACAATGGCGACGTTCTCGACTGATCTGGAGTTCTTTTGATGTCCGTGTGTTGGATGGTCGTTTACCGAATCGGTCGTCTCGAATTTGACCACCAAAAGTTTGAGAGTCGAAGGGTCACTGCGTTAGCTATAATATACATTTACGTTAACGAACATTTATTTGGATAATAAAGTTTTTACATTTGAACTTGCTTCTCAGTCGTGTAACTTTTCATGGTAATTTGGCATTAGTAAACGAAAAATAAACCTGGGGTAAGACAGACGCCGTCAGAATAACATGGCCATCAAAGGCTGCCAACATCGACCCGAACCAATTGAAAATCTCTGTATAAATTTAGTGCCGAATTTCAGTGTTAAAATGTTCAGTTTTTCTCTTACACTTTTTAGACAAATTTAGTTCACTATTAAAATCAAATTGTAAGTAGAATTACTGGTTAAACTTATCTATGCAACGTATTCTGGCTTTTATCACGCATTGTTGTTTAATTTTCCCCACTGTGCACCTTTAAAACCGCTTCGCATACATCCATTTATAATGATAAAAGTCATATTGCATGCATGGGCAAAACAAATACCAAGGCGATGATAGTGGCGCACATACGCAGCCACACACACAGACACGAGAGCAATGAACATTTTTTCGTAAACGCGCGGATGATAAGGCTGAGCAAAAAATAACAGAAATCCACAAATACTCATACTCAGAGCGGAGACAATGAGTACAATTCATTTTTCTCCGTGCTTCTGTGTGTGTGTTGGGCACTTGAGATTCGCTTAATTCACGACGCATCGTTATCGTGTGGTGAATTTCTTTCGATAGTTTCTCACTTCCCTTTCGCTGCTATACCCTGCGACCGTTTTGAAGCGCGTAAAGCAGAGCTCGGCGCGTTTACCACCCGACATTCAGCGGATGTATCAGCAACAACACATCGCACACACACTCGCATGCCGTCGTCGTCGCTGTCGTCGCCGTCTTTGTCAATTCATCCGTTCTTCGTCCATATGGAAATGCGAAAAACGTACGCTGCTGCTGCTAATTGGGATGTTGTGTGTGCGCTTTGCCGTCTTTCGTTCGTTGTTCTTACGAAATTCTCATTTTCATATGACAATTTTAAACTGTGGACAGTCAGGCAGTCTGCTAAGAACCATCGAGGCGAGAGGATGTGTTGTAAACGCGTTCCTCCTCCACCGCCGCCATCGCCCCCACGGTAACTAAACGAAAACGTAACGGTGGCAGTGATAAGAAGAATTCAAGAACGCATAGTGAAAATAAAACAGGCTGGCAATAAAAGTGAGTGAGCGTTTGTGATAGTGAGAGTGCAACAATTTGCAAGTGATAAAAAGTGTTAACAAAGAGGCTGGCAGGCTGCTGATGGTGATGACGTTGACAGAAAAACACAACGATGTTGTTTGGTTGGCGATGAATTTTCAAATGACGTCATATTGCAAAATAGTAGAGCCTTACCTAAACTTAAACAAATGACACATAGTGAACCAACCAGTTAGTTTATCAAGGATAACGCAAACACGTGGTCTATTCGCATATTTAACCCTTAACAATATGAAAATCTAACGAAAAAGGAAACAAAGAACGATGACACAAGCCCATTAAGATAAAAACAATTTGAATGAAAGAAAAAAAAAAAGAAAAAGCTAATAAAAAGTTTGCAACGATAAAGAGAAAAAAAAAGTTTAAAATACTACATACAAATAAATTCTAATCGAACAATGATTTCTTTGATAAACATATGGACGAGATGACAAGCAAGCAACGTACTATGAGATATGTGTGAATGTGTATACAATTTATGCACTCACTTACACTTTGTGGACATGCATTGCTAATTATCCAGATGATCGATGTAAGTGTTATTTTTTTCATAACGGTTATCTTAAAGATTGACAGCTAAAGTAATTGAGATTTTATTAAATCATTATCGGTATTTTTTAAAGTAGACCCCCCTATTGTGTTTGTCGTAGTCGACTTTCGACAACAATCGATTGTTTTTTTTTTTTTTATTATTTTGATAAAATAAGTAATAATATAATTAACAGAAATGTTTAGTATTGAGAATTTTTCATCATCTGATGAAGAAGGGCATGATGGGAGCAATGACAAGGCGTATTTCAGTCTCACAAACGACATATGCAATGCCATATTTCAAAAAACGACAAAGATTCGACACGACTACGACATACATAATAAGGGGGAATATTTGCTCTCTTACACTCAGTGAACCTTGTATAAGTGCAAGTTTGTTGTCACCAACTTGTCAGCACTACTTTTGGAAAGAACTCTATAAAGCATTGCCACAAAATTCAGGAGTTTGTGTTCTGGTGATATATGATTTCCTCATTAAATGATTACTGCTGGAGGGTGTATTAGTGACCGTTACTTAGTGGGTTTTTATATACGCTCGCTCGAAACCATAGGTTCACTTTTTGATTATGGTGTTATAGAGTTATAGGAACTTGATAAATATCACAGGATTAGGGTTAGTGATAGGGTGAGGGTAAGGGCACGTGATCCGCGTTGGTTCTACCAGGAAAAGTAATAGCGGCGAAAAAGAGTTATACGTGTCCCGACGTTTCGCTGTGTCAGGTCTAGGAATTGATATAAATCGATTTAAAGTGTGTAAAAGGAAAAATATTATTGTTGTGCCCTTTTCCTTCATTTTAACTATTTGAATGTCCGAATATAGCGCACATTGCAAATTTGTTAACCTCCACGACAGCTACAGCATAGTCAATAAAGGATCCTTGAGTGGGTCCATGAAAAATCTTTGTTAAATAAAAAAATTAAAACCAACTGCAATATTTAGGCTTTAAAAGATTTCAAATTTTTCATAAGGGGTAATTTTGTGTGTTTTGTGACTTGGCAAGTGATGAATGCTTCACATGTGTTTGTCCAGGAATGAAAGAGTACACACTGGTCATACTTTTATCTGCTAGTGTTTTTTTTCTGTACCCACTGTCATTCCCTCCGTGGGGCCTGAGAGAACCGCTAAATGACCTCTTTTTGGCCCTTTTGTGGCGAAAATATGGTAGTAAAGGTAGTCCATCTTGACGGTCCTCAACCAAGGAGTCTAAAGATGGTACTACTTGCGGCCAGGTTACCCAGGTGGAGTTATCCTACCTGGGTAATTCCCGCCCGAATGAATAAGAAACTGATTTTGCTGCTCCACTTAGTGGCTGTGGTAAAACTCAAAGTTACGCCCGTAGATTAAGAGTTGATGCTCGAGAGAAATCTTTACGTGTTTCGGCCAATGAAACTGGGTGCCTCTTGATACCATTCCCGCCTTGCATGCCTCATTGCGATTCAAAATATCTCTTGGTAGAAAACTAATTAAGGAGTTTAGATATATTAGGTATAGTGCACCAGTTTTCGATTTTGAAATGGCTTACCCCATAATTTTGTGTGGTTGGGAAATAAAAAAATCATCAGCCAAAAATGGGAGATCTATGGTGGAACCAAATGCCTGCGCATCGTGGTCACAATGGCGAAGGTGGAATATCCACAACTGTCCTCGCAACTGACCCGTAGTCGCCCTTAGAGGGGTATAATTAATAAACGACCCGCAGTCATTTTCCCCAAACATATCTACCTTCATCTTCTGCCCTTTAGGGCGTCTTACTTACTTATATGGTCCATTACATCTTACGAACGTGGTTCATAAATTTAATCGGCATGTCTAGTAAAAGCTTCTCAAACAGTTACGTTCGTATTGGTCGATAAACAAGTAGGTACCGTTTGTTTTGAATCTATCCCATACCTCATTCATGGGGTGTAAAGGGAAATTAATTTTTTTTTTTGAGTATTAAAGAATTCCACACGCTGCGGTCTTCAGCGTGCGTTCTCCAGTTAGTCCTACCAGATGGTGAGACGTCGGCAATCACTTGGTCGATGTTTGGGTCTCCCTGCGTAGCGCCGTCCTTCAGGTTCGCCTTCAAACACCTTTCTCACTGGAGCATTTACATCCATCTGGGCAACATATTCCAGCCATATTAGTCGTTGAATTCTGACTCTTTTAACTACGTCGATGTCGTGAAAAAGCTCATACAGCTCATGGTTCAACCGATGCACAGTGGTTCCTTTTTGGTTTTTTTTGGAATTAATTCTGTAACTTTTGAACGGATAATGCTATCTTGATCAAATTTGAAATAGTTAAAGCTGAGGGGTTTTCGAGATGATTTGGAAATATTTGGTTCCGTAGGGGGTGTGGGGGCCACTGCGTGGCCCTCCAATGTTGGTCACCTCGGGTGTTTCAAAATTTTAAATGCTTGAGGAATGTGCATTTATGAACCGATTTAAAAGATATTTTGCATTTAGATAGTGCTTCAAAACACCTTCAAAAAACATGCTTACATGCATATGTTATCTCATTTATGTCAAGAGATATTTGAGAAAATAAAAAAAATTGCGTCATTTTTGGACGAGGTTGATTTGGTATTTTTAAGGGTGTGAGCTCAGTTTTTCCTTGATTTTAAATATATTTATATCGTTAGTTAGCTTATAAAATTATGAATGAAATTGCTGAAAAAATAATGCAAATATTTTGTTGCAATCAAAAGTTATAAGCATCGCAAGTAAAAGTTTCCAAAAAAAAGCATATTTTTACTGTTTTTTTTGCAAAAAGGCGACTACATTCTTTCGTTTGTAAAAAAAATATTTCTTCCGGGAAGTGGCAATTTCTTAATTATTCCTCATAGAAATGTTGATGCAGATGCATTTAATGCTAAATTTGAATCAGTTCAGCAAAATGGTTCCCCGGCAAGGGAAGACAAAAATACCCCATTTTTGAAAAAAAAAAATTTTTGTTTTTGAAAATTCTCAAATCGCAAAGCGCCAACGAGAAAGCTCATTACATATTTGTTTGACCACATATGTGGACTAGTTAACCGTAACGTATTTCAACATCCCTGCCATAAACAAAGACAGTGTGGCCATTTTAGTAAAAAATTCGGAATTTTGGAACATATTTTCCCCGTTTTGGGAATTTGGGTATTTTGTTATAAGATATGGCAACATATTGGTATTCGATTTTTTAAGGACAATTTTATGTACTTTATTCCAATATTTCGTTAAGATATTCCAGTCCGTTTGAATTTTACGCTATTTTTCATATAAGATATTATTTCTCCAAAAAATACGTTTTGACCAAATTTTATATTTGACTCAGAATCATGCCCAAAATAAAATGTGCTTTTAATTAATTTTTGTAAATTATTAAACTTCATGTCGTTCCCTTTTCAACGATATGCAATACTTGTATGTCAAGAGTTCAATTATTGTTTATAATTATAATCAAACTTCACTACCTCTGTAAAAAAAGTATATATCGTGAAACATACATATATATGGGGGCTATATCTAAATCTGAACCGATATGCTTAGTTTTGTTACCACATTAGAATAGTGTGAAAAAACTAAGATGTGCAAAGTTTTGTTAACATCAGAGCAAAAATGTGGTTTTTGGCAACAATAATCTATAAAAGGTTATGCTAATTTGTATGGGAGTTACGAGAAGGGGCGGGGCAAGTGGACCCATTATTTCAGTATATACTTCACGCTGTCAAATAATAATACCATCCAAATTTTAACTTCGTAGAGCCCTCCAGCATGAAGTTAGTGACATAATAGTGGTTTTAGTAAAATAGGTCATTTTGTATGGGAGGTACTTGAGGGGGCGTGGCTATTTCGCCCATTTTCCAACCAACATTACGACTAGTGAATTTTATGCCACTGGTAAATTTCTATTTAAATTGATTAAGAACTACTCCAATTATCGTCTTAACCATTTACCCAGCCGGCCAGACGGACATAGCTTTATTGGGTTAAAAAGCTCCAAAACTTATTTTTTGTAAAAAAATCTAGGGTCTCAGTTATATGTTCTGTAGTGTTTAACTTTTTCCCGTTTAAAATTATATATTCTCTCTACCATGTAGCTGAGCTTGTACAAATTTTATTCAAAATTTGTTAAAAATTGTAATAATAACACACAAAATCCACAAAAACATATAAATATTGCATTAAAAATCAAATTTTTAACTTAAAAAATAATTTTGCTTAACATATTTATGCAATCAGGGACATTTTTAGTACACATGAGACTAAAACATCATTATGGAGTCGTAACTTATTAATAAAACTTACAAGCTCATAGACTCTTTAATTAAGTTATTTATGATTTATAAATCCCTATGCACAGGAATGCGAGACAAATTACGAAAAATGTCCCTTATTGCATAAATATGTTAAGCAAAATTATTTTTTAAGTTAAAAATTTGATTTTTAATGCAATATTTATATGTTTTTGTGGATTTTGTGTGTTATTATTACAATTTTTAACAAATTTTGAATAAAATTTGTACAAGCTCAGCTACATGGTAGAGAGAATATATAATTTTAAACGGGAAAAAGTTAAACACTACAGAACATATAACTGAGACCCTAGATTTTTTTACAAAAAATAAGTTTTGGAGCTTTTTAACCCAATAAAGCTATGTCCGTCTGGCCGGCTGGGTAAATGGTTAAGACGATAATTGGAGTAGTTCTTAATCAATTTAAATAGAAATTTACCAGTGGCATAAAATTCACTAGTCGTAATGTTGGTTGGAAAATGGGCGAAATAGCCACGCCCCCTCAAGTACCTCCCATACAAAATGACCTATTTTACTAAAACCACTATTATGTCACTAACTTCATGCTGGAGGGCTCTACGAAGCTAAAATTTGGATGGTATTATTATTTGACAGCGTGAAGTATATACTGAAATAATGGGTCCACTTGCCCCGCCCCTTCTCGTACCTCCCATACAAATTAGCATAACCTTTTATAGATTATTGTTGCCAAAAACCACATTTTTGCTCTGATGTTAACAAAACTTTGCACATCTTAGTTTTTTCACACTATTCTAATGTGGTAACAAAACTAAGCATATCGGTTCAGATTTAGATATAGCCCCCATATATATGTATGTTTCACGATATATACTTTTTTTACAGAGGTAGTGAAGTTTGATTATAATTATAAACAATAATTGAACTCTTGACATACAAGTATTGCATATCGTTGAAAAGGGAACGACATGAAGTTTAATAATTTACAAAAATTAATTAAAAGCACATTTTATTTTGGGCATGATTCTGAGTCAAATATAAAATTTGGTCAAAACGTATTTTTTGGAGAAATAATATCTTATATGAAAAATAGCGTAAAATTCAAACGGACTGGAATATCTTAACGAAATATTGGAATAAAGTACATAAAATTGTCCTTAAAAAATCGAATACCAATATGTTGCCATATCTTATAACAAAATACCCAAATTCCCAAAACGGGGAAAATATGTTCCAAAATTCCGAATTTTTTACTAAAATGGCCACACTGTCTTTGTTTATGGCAGGGATGTTGAAATACGTTACGGTTAACTAGTCCACATATGTGGTCAAACAAATATATAATGAGCTTTCTCGTTGGCGCTTTGCGATTTGAGAATTTTCAAAAACAAAAATTTTTTTTTTTCAAAAATGGGGTATTTTTGACTTCCCTTGCCGGGGAACCATTTTGCTGATCTGATTCAAATTTAGCATTAAATGCATCTGCATCAACATTTCTATGAGGAATAATTAAGAAATTGCCACTTCCCGGAAGAAATATTTTTTTTACAAACGAAAGAATGTAGTCGCCTTTTTGCAAAAAAACAGTAAAAATATGCCTTTTTTTGGAAACTTTTACTTGCGATGCTTATAACTTTTGATTGCAACAAAATATTTGCATTATTTTTTCAGCAATTTCATTCAGAATTTTATAAGCTAACTAACGATATAAATATATTTAAAATCAAGGAAAAACTGAGCTCACACCCTTAAAAATACCAAATCAACCTCGTCCAAAAATGACGCAATTTTTTTTATTTTCTCAAATATCTCTTGACATAAATGAGATAACATATGCATGTAAGCATGTTTTTTGAAGGTGTTTTGAAGCACTATCTAAATGCAAAATATCTTTTAAATCGGTTCATAAATGCACATTCCTCAAGCATTTACAATTTTGAAACACCCGAGGTGACCAACTTTGGAGGGCCACGCAGTGGCCCCCACACCCCCTAGGGAGCCAAATATTTCCAAATCATCTCGAAAACACCTCAGCTTAAACTATTTCAAATTTCATCAAGAAAGCATTATCTGTTCAAAAGTTACAGAATTAATTCCAAAAAAAACCAAAAAGGAACCACTGTGCGATGGCGAAACACGTCGTCGACACAGATAGGTCCATATATTTTTCTGAGTACCTTTCTCTTGTATGTCCGTTGTCGTAAGCACCCCTGATTTGGCAGCATACAACAGAACGGGTAAAATTAGCACCTGACAAAGCTGTTTCTTAGTATCCCGACATGTTGAGTCTTTCTCATCACCTTCTCCATAACTATATTAAATAGTGTACAGGACAATCAATCACCCTGCATGAGACCTCATTTCGTGTCGAATGGTTCAGAGTGGTCCAATCTTAGCCGAGGATTTGGTGTTGTCCAAGGTACATCTGCAAAGTCGAATCAGCTTTGCAGGAATACCAAACTCAGACATGGCCACATAAAGCCTATTCGGAGAGTCTAAGGCAGCTTTGTAGCCGACAAGGAGGTGGTAGGTGTCGAACTGCTTTTCATGAGTTTTTTTCCCAGGATATGTCGTAGAGTGAATATTTGCTCCGCTGTAGATTTGCCAGGTCTAATGCTGCACTGTAAGGTCCAGTAAGTTTTTCTACAATTGGCTTTAGACGTTCACACAATATGCTCGAAAGGACCTTGTACCTCGAAATTGGTAATAGGCTTATGCCACGGTAGTTCGTACACTCAGTACGGTAGTTCTTACACTCAGTACTTTTTTGTATATGGCACATAACAGACTGAGACTCCATTCCCCGAGAATGCTTTCCTCTAGCTAGATGTTCTTCATGAGCTGAAGCATGCTCCTTATTAGCTCCTCCCCACCTGCCTTAAACAATTCAGCCGGGAGACAATCGGCTCCAGCCGCTTTGTTATTTTGAAGGCGGGATATTGCCACGCGTATCTCGCTCTGGCTCAGAGATGGACAGTTAATACCATGGAATGGAGCGGGGCCTTCTGGAGTGGTGTCCGTATCCAGTAGATATCTGAAGTTGAAGATAGATATCTGACCACCAATATTTTTGCAATCTCAACAGTTTCTCTCCCATAAATCAACTCCTGTGCTCCCATGGTGCAACCTATATGGGGTAAAATGTATGATCGAGCCCTACTAGTATTTCCGTGCTAACATTTTTCCCAAACATACCTACTCTCTTTCTAGCTTTCTTACTATCAGTAAAGGTAACACATAGTTTGTATTTATAAGTATATTTGTCATATATTAATAGCTACTGCAAATACAACTATTCTCGACCTGACAATGAACTCCCACAAATTTCTCTATAAAACTTAATATCATATTTTCCTATCTGATAGAAAAAAAACCCAAACTACAGATAAGTAAGTGTACACTGTACAGTTTGTTAAAACTAGATACTAAGAATATTGTTTATTTTTCTGTTTACCCTCTCTGATTTATCACCATTTATTGGAGTTTATGTCAATTATTAAAAACATTCACTCAAATGAAAACTTACTAAAAATTTTATTCAACAAAAGAGAAGTTAGTGTTCTAATATGTTCAGAGAGAGAAACTGTCGCGTAAAGCAACTTAATAAGGATAATCCACTTGCAAACAAAAACAGCATACCATCCATAATGAAAATAATAACATAGCATATGCAATCTCTCCTCCACATCCCCAAGTACTAGCATGAACTTTTATAAAAAAAATAAAAAATAAATATCATGTAGAATAACAATTTGTTGATAACACCAATTCCACCACATTGATTACAATTGTTGTACAATTTAACCCATAGAAGTGTACCAACAAATGTGGTACGCTACTATCTCTCTAATACTCATGTAAAGATATGGAAAATAAACACACAAATGTGTGAATACAATATTTACTCTACGAGTACAACAAATTGGTATGTCCATGTTATCAGTTTCCCACTAAGAGTATGAAGGAAAACGTGGGATCACTCATTTATTTCCAGTGCGAGTGCGAGTAGAAGTAACAGTAGTGCGATACGTCGACAACCCATTGTACTTTGAGGCAGTTGCAAACATATGGCAATAGAAAACAGGAAGGGTATTCACGTTAAGGGGAATAAGGCATTTTGCAAATATTAAAAAAAAATTACAAAATTCTCCTTAAAACTATAATTTTTCCTAATTTCCAATCTTGTTTTAATAAATCTTAATTTCTTGCATACATTTGTCGCCTCGTGAATACCCCTACTGGATGCCCACTTGAACAAAGTGCTACGTTTACATTTCTGCTTCTTTTCTATTTTGCACTGTCTCTCCCTTATCATCCCTATTGTCGTGTGTTATTGTTTTTTTCTGCTTCTTTTTTTTCTCTGCTGTTATTGTCCGTTTCAACAAGATAAGTTTTGAAAAGACAGACAAAGAAAAAAAAGCAGAAGAAAAACAAAAACGCAACAGAAAATTACACTTAGCCAACGGTTTTTGAACTGGTCTCCCCTTTATTAGGGCGGAAAAGGGGAGAAACTCGTATGGGACTGACTATTATGCTAAAGGAAAAGCCTCTTGAAAGGGTCTTAGGGATGATACCATAGAGAGCATCATCGCGCTAAAGATGATGAGACAGCAGACATAGCAACAACAACAAAAGCAATCGAGAAAATTGACAACTTTAAACTGTTGATTTCATGACGAAGCCGAAGGAGAAGATGATGACGGCGATAATGCTGATGTGGTAGTTTAAACTAGTAATAATGAGTGTCTCCGCCAATTGAATGAATGACATTGCAGAGGCGACTTTTCTTAATGTATATGTATGCAAAAAGATGAATGGTGATACTTTTTCTATGTTCATAAAAGTATAGTGAGAGTTATTTGGAATATTATAAAAAATTTAGAAAAAAAAAACAAAACTGCTAAAATTTTTAGTTTTTCAACTTTGTATACCATTTGCTTGGCACCAGACGCGATTTGTTATCGATTTCAAACAAATTCGGCCGGATGTAGGAAATATTCCTTAGATTTTATTGAGAAACAATTCTATTCTGTAAAAATTTGGCGAAATTTTGCATGCAACAATGTTTGTACATACTAAGGCCGCCATGCCTGCAAAGGCCAATGAAAAACATATCGACACAAATCATTTTAGCGTCGAAAACTGCCCTCGACAGACCGATAAGATAGTTATAACATGAAGCCACGATACGTCTTTGCTAAATTACCCTGATCGACACGAAGTCTTTAGTGAAGATTATCAAGGACATCATCATTCTATAGCAGACGGGGTCTGAGATAAGGCTTGAACCTATCGTGAGATCTTTTCGACATACAAATGAACACAATTCCTTCTGAATATACCTACGAAGGCTGCAGTCACATGTACTAGTTTTCAATCAATTCCATTCGCTGGTGATATAGACTTCATTGGTCGAAAACTGTGACATGTGACTGCAGCCTTCTCAAGTATTCAGTAGGAATCAGCAGATAAAACAAAGTTGTTAGTTTCAGCGAAAAAAGAATCTCCCCGTTAGGGACGCTAAGGGAACGTTGACCACTACAACTTCAAAGTGGTCGAAGATTGTATGTATTTCGGTTAAGCAGTATCTAACGATTTTAACATTAGGCTGGAAAAGAAAAGGATTTCGTCTGCCTTACTCAGGGCTAAGGAAGCGATTTAATGCCCAAGCCCTCTCTCGACAAACTTACTTACTAACTTAAGTGGACAATTACAACTTACGAACGTGGTTCATAAATTTGAGGCCTGAACTCTGAAGAGTTCCACACGCTTCGGTCTTCTGCGTGTGTTCTCCAGTTAGTCCTACCAGATGATGGCACGTCGCCTACAACTTGGTCCTTCCAACGGAGTTTAGTTCTCCATGCTCTGCGCCGTCCTCCAGGTTCGCCATCAAACACCGTTCGCCGAAATCATTATTTTTGTTTTGTTCTCGTTGACTGCTAAACCCATTTTTGCTGACTCCTTTTCAAGTGATGAGAAAACTGCAGTAACATCCCGCAGATTTCGGCCAATGATGTCTATATCATCGGCATCGGCTAGTGGCATGTGGCTCTTGTGGAATATGGTGCCCGATATGTTGACACCAACCTTTCTCATCACCTTCTTCATAACTATATTAAATAGCGTACAGGATCCTAGATAATACACAGTATTCGAGTAGAGAGTACTTCGCAAATATTGGTTCCATTATCGCCAACAAAGAGTATCGCTGTCGTATGAATCGTGAGCTGTACCGACATAGACCTGGTCAAGGCCATTAAAGGACAATGGTTGCGTTGGCTAGGTATGTTGTACACATGGATACACAATTTTCAACTCGAAAAGTCGTCAACAATGAATTCGATAGACGGAGCAGAAGAGGGCGACCAAAACTATGTTGGAAACACCAGGTTTCAGAAAACCTTGCAGAACTTAGTGCGTCAAATTGGAGAAGAAGCGAAAAAGATCGAAGTGCAAATTTACGATTGTAGGGAAAATGTCATCGAAGTAAGTAAGTTACATATAAGGGACCAAGTAACTGAGCACGGCGTGGTCGCAGTCTTCAGCCACAATCGCCACTACAGCTGCAATATTTTCCAAATTACTGAATGTGACTATTTCGGTCACATCTCATCCAATAATGTACACTGAAACTTAAATTTGCGACACTATTGGCAGTAGTGGGGAAACGACCGTGGCAAGATTGTAAGAACACGCCACTAACATGGGGATGACCTGGATTTGAATCCTGTCATAGTCTAATACATTTATTTGATCGGTCGTTCTATCGATGTTGTCGATAGTATGTATTGCCATCGTTGAATTAACTGGTCACGTTTTTCAATCACACTCCCCGCAACAGCCACTATATTCTCTGAACCCCGACTTGGTGTGACCCTGTCGGTTGCTTATTATTCTTAAAAATAATTTGATGATAATATTGGCAGTGGTGGGCGAATGACCGTGGCATGATCATGCGGATGAATGATCTGGATTTCAGACCTGTTATAGTCTAACACATTTATTTGATCGGTTGTCCTATCGATGTTGTCGGTAGTAAATATGTTGCATATGAAAGCCCAACTGGTCACGGTCTTCAACCACACTCTCCACTACAGCCGCAATATTCTACTCATTACTCGGTTGCATATCATCCAATAACTAACCCCGAGGATCAAATATGTGCAGGGTATTGGCAATGGTTGGTGACAAACAGTGGCATGACGGGCAGAACATGCAATTATCATGCGGACGATTGGGTTCGAGGTCTGCCACAGATATTGTTACTTAAATGTGAACCAATCGATTATATAGACAGCATCTTCCTATTGGTCGAATCAATCGGCATTAAACCGTAGGTCTCCCTGTGTGAGTCTAAAAATACAAGTGTATTAAAACTCACTAAAATGAGAGCAGTCTCCCATACCTAAGACATGAAATGCTAAGGGAAATTGTTGTCTCTTTCAGTGGAAAATTTATTATAAACCTATTCATTAAGTATAAAAGTATAAAGTATAAGAACATTTTAACTTATAAACTAAAACATCTAGCCGTCCCTATTATGTTTTACTCTTTTTAAAATCTCAACCCTTTCGCCCACATCAAGCAAACATTTAATATTATCTCATACCTCACATCACTGCAACAAGTCACATCAACTCTCAGCCACCACACAAATGATAAGACTTTTAAAAGCAACAAGCTACAAATTGATGTGACACTATTAACAATTACGTTGTCAAGTGTAAATAGTGTTCAGTGTCGGAATCTTAAAATCTGAACTACTTTAAGCAATAATCCATCATATAACAATTTTAAGTTGGTAAACTCACTGACTCTCTAACTCTCCTCTCTTTCTGACACTCCAAAGAACTGTTGACATTTACTGGCATACACTCTCATGTAAACATTAACGTTTAGTCTAAGTGACTGTAAAGAAATGACACACTAAGCTAACCATCATCGCCGCATTTATGCTTCTTCACTGTGCAATAGTGTCATTTATTAGCTCGCTCGCCATCACATTGACCACTTCACGCAGTCAGACGTACGTACGCACTCACGCACGTACTTTGTTACGTGTTACGTGCGGGCGGTCGAGTCTAACGTCTTGTCTGGCTGTTGTGCACAGTGAGCGCACATCAATGTGACATAGTGGTAAACGACGACGACGGCGGCGTACAGTAATAGAGTCCATTATATTTAAATGGCCACTTCCTAATACGGATGTGGGCGACTAAAGTGCGCCCAATGGAGGGGAGTGAGGTGTAAACAACGCTTGTAAGCAGCGCGTAAATGTGTAAAGTAAAGTGTCGTTGGTGGTGGGCAAATAGCAACAATTGTTTTCACCACTTCACAAAGCTTAACTTTTATATATAACTGTGAACTTCCTGTTTCCTCATTATAAACAAATCGCAGTCGTCGTCATCGCCGTCAAGTGTTAATCATATGCAAACGCTAGTGTGAAGAGAGCTAATAAAAAATTTCTCTAGACTTAGAACGCATAAAAATTAAATACTTATACATAATAACAAAGTATAGTAACAAAATCGGAAGTTATGTTCTTAAGCTGCAGTTAAAGTTTGAATGAAAATAATTAGTAAGAGAAAAAGGAAAGAAAAACCGTTAAATTTGAATTCGTAGAGAGTTTGACCTAATATATTAAAGGGGTTTGAAGAAGGCATTAATTTATATAGTTTATGTGTTGTCATCATACATTTTTGATCGAAGTTTGTCGATTTCGGGAAGTCAATAACTTTCACTTTTCTTTGGATTCTTGAGAATCAAAATGTATACAAATTTGAATTGTTGGTGATCTGTATATGAGTGTGTGTGTGTGCACATTTTCGTTAAGGGCTTACTTGACAAGAAATTGATTTTAATTGCTTTTCACTTTACACTTCTATAGAAATTCTGATAAACTATAAAAATAATTATAAGTTTATCGAAAGCAAATTAATTAAGGCACGAGGCAAAGGGGAAACTGACACAGTACAAAATTTTTTAGCTCATTGATTTGGGACTCAATTCTGAGAACTGCACGTGAAAGTAACCCCAAAAAGAAGAAGTTCTGCATCATTCGTTTTGTCAAGTTACATGCCATAATAACTTAATATCGATTTGAAGTTAGTAAGTATCGCATAGGGGAATTTGTTATTCCACGTACACCATACGCCACGGAGTACAACAGTTTTATTGTAACTGCTACAAAATCAACCCAGTTCAAAATCATTTGATGAATGGAAAAGTGAAACTGTTGCTTATGTAGTAAATCGTTATATGAACAGATTAAAGGAATTGTAATTCTTAATTTTTTTTTTAAATTTGTTTCAGCTAAATCGTACTAGTGGTTCTCGAGTTATGTCAAACAAAAGAGCCTAATACGTGTGAAAATCCTCTATACGATACTTACTAAATTCAAATCGATATTAAATTGTTATGGCATGTAACGTGACAAAACGAATAATGCAGAACTTCTTCTTTTTTTGGGCTACTTTCACGTGAACTCTTAGAATTGAGTCACAAATGTGATTATAAGTTTATCAAACGCAAGTCAATTAAGGCATGAGAAAATGGAGGCCGAAGGGAACTATTTTCAAATTTGAAGAAAGCACTTAAGGCCTTTTTTAAAGAATACTGTAATCAGAATATTTTACACAATCCACATATAAGGAACTTAGTCATCCAAAAAAATTTCAACTATTTTGATCTTAATTCAAATTTCACCACAACAAGAAGCTATCCCATACCTTACTCATGGAGTGTAAAGGAAAATTAAGTTTTTATGAGTTCTTTCTACAAATTCAAGATATTTTTATTCAAATGTCTATATCAACTATGGAAAAACTACCAAAATCTCTACCACTGCCTAAAATTTCTTCCTTATTTCTCCAAAAACTTTCACCCCTAACATAACCATAACCCTTTTAAGTAAATATTTCCATTATTCTAATTGTGCAACTCATGACAACTGTTAAACCCCAAACAACCATTCACATATTATAAATTTCATAAAACCAACTTTTCCCAAAAACCAACACAAACAAAATCAAAGGAACATATAAATCCTTAAAGGATTAAAATCCTATGACACCATATCATTGTTTGTATCGTTAACAAATAGTTTTGCATTTACGATCAAAGGAGTAATGTGTGAGTGACACTCTCTCTCTCTGCACTGTAAAGCTTACAAAACACGTTACATGTGGTGGTGATGGTCGTGATGTAGAATTTTCTTCTATTTTGGGTGTTACAATTTGTTTTTTTAAAAATCCCATTAGACTTTGGAAAAAAAATTACACTTTGTTGTCAATGTACGAACACAGGTAAAGCAACGTAAGAATTAACATACACATATAAATGATTATAATACATATACTCGTACTCATGTATAAGACTCTTGTGTGTTATAGCTGTTGTTCAGTTTCATATATCCCTAAGCATATGCTGTGTGGTGGTGCTAAGACTGACTGTGTCTATTAAGGGAAAGGCATAGGCAAGTCCCTATTTTGTAAATTAGGTCAAGAAGTCACTTGGGTAATGATAACACACACCAACACACGCACACACGCCTTGCTATGCATTAGAGGACACATACACGGACACACACACACTCTACAGTGTAAGCGATACTCCTATAAACTCGTATACACTAAATTAGAAAAAAAAATTATACTTAATGTAAAAAAAATAAATTAAAATGACTTGAAATGAAACCATCTAAAGAATGAGAGTAAAAACCGGAAATTGCTTTTATATGTATAGTAGTCATATGTTTTTTTTTCGGGTACTGGAAACAATATGCAAAAGGAAGTGCATATATTTTGTGTACATTATATTACATAACATCTTTAGCATTAAAGTTATTTTCTAGTAATAATTGTATGGTAATACATATAACACTTAGGACATAGGAAAATGTTACAGTGAAGGGCGTTTGTGTTTTCAATACCAAAAAATTTTAATTATAGCCAAAAAATGCTGTGAAGTTTAATATAATTGTACAACATATGCAGCATATATTAAAATTTGCCACAGAATTACTTTGGGCATATTTGGACAAAAACTGATAATAGGTATTAATTATATTTATCGTACATATAATATTTGGTTATGGAGAATTTTACGAGGAAATTAAGGACATGACAATTATAAAATTGTACACGGCAATGTTAAATTTGTTATATTTGAGATTTGTACATAAAGTGCTGATGGATCCAAAAAAAAAAAGAAAAAAACTATGAACTTAAAAAAAGCCACTATATCAGAAAACTATGAACTTAAAAGAATCCACTACATCAGATAGTACTGATACGGTAAAAATACCCATTATCGCTGATGTCAGCCATATTCAGTAGCAATCTGTGATGATTCTCTCGCTTATATTCCTGCTTAAATTTAGCATAGGAGTATTATAGGCCGTTTAATCGATGCGCTCCTGCACGTCCTCTTTCGCACAATGAATGAAGATAAAATGTTCGCCTTCATATGCAGCGGTACAAAATACTTATTACAAAATCGCTGATATCAGCAATCAGTGTAGATTATCTTGCTTATATTTATCCTTTAATTTAACATAAGAGTGTCATTGGTCATTTAATTTGCCAACTCTCGCTTACAAAGTAAGCAACGATGTAAGTAAGTGTCATTTCAGTTGTAATTACGTTATAAGCGAAGTTTGAAACGAGCTTAATAACACTCTTGATTACGAAGTAAGTGACGATGTCTGTAGGTACCATTTCATTGTAATCGGAGTTATAATGAGTGGACGATATTTGTTACATTACACAAGAATGACACGTAATCGCTGTTATCAGCTATATTTAGTAGCAATCAGTGATGATTCTCTCGCTTATATTCCTCCTTAAATTTATCGTACAAAGTAAGCGAAGATGTTAGTAAGTACCATTTCAGTTGCAATTACGTTATAAGCGAGCTTGTTGACACACTTGACTACAAAGTAAGCGACGATGTCAGTAGGTGCCATTTCAATAGCAAGTTATAATGAGTGGCCAATATTTTTTATTTTATACACACATGACATTCTAAGAACTTAGACCGTTCGCTTACAATGTCATACTGACGTCATGGATTACTAAATAGGTACTTCGTTTTATTTACGCTGGGAGGTATAATGAGTGGATGTCAGCGATCTAAGTACATGGACTGATGTCATGGATTACTTAATAGATAGTTCGTTTCATTTACCGCTCTCACTTACAAAGTAAGCGACAATTGTAGTAAGTGTCATTTCAGTTGCAATTACGCTTGATTACACGCTTGATTACGAAGTAAGTGACGATGTTAGTAGGTGTCATTTCAATGTAATCGGAGTTATAATGAGTACGCGATATTTTTTACTAAGTATTTAGATCGCTCGCTTACAATGTCATACTGATGTCATTTACCGCTGGGATACTACACACCGCGATCTGCTGCGGTATTTATACCATTACCCTTAGGGATGAGGGTATATATTATTTGAAACGAAAAAAGTCTAACGCATTAAAGAAGATTAGTTAGACCCCAAGTATCTTAAAACCGAATTCGTTTCAGGACTTTTTAAGACGATTGAGCTATGTCCGTCTGTCTGTCTGTCTGTCTGGGTGGCTGGTCAGCAGGATAAGTCGAGTAAACCTTAACGGATCGGTATGAAAATTTACCAGTATTAATATTTTTCAAAACGAACTTATGGGATTGTAAATGGGCAGAATAGCCCTACCCCTTCTGGTACCTTCCATACAATTTAACCTATTTTTGGAATATTAATTTTTCTACCATAACTTCCAAATGGACACTTGGGGGAATTGATCTGTTGTGCTGTCCGTAACTGTACCTGCTGTACAAATAAGTCAAATTTTTCATGGTTTTGCTCCAGAAGCAGGCAAAAAATAATACATTAATTACAATAACTCAAGACTTAAATAATATCATATATTGGGTGATTGTATTTATCAGTCAGTTTACCTGACTGAAATTTCTGTACTGGTTTTTTTGTTCACTATGTTTTAAGTTTGAGAAATATTTTAGACACTATTTTATTAGAAGGAGAGAGGGAAGGGATAGAGAAAGAACAGAAAATAATAGGAATCCCAATTCAGAAGCTTGACCCAGTAAGCTATGGAAGGCAATGCATGAAACATTATAATTTCCTACTTGGACTGAGAAAACAGACTTTAGGTCCTCTGTATAACCTTTCCCTAAGTATGTTCGTCTCCTAAGGGTAACAGCGGTCCAGCTACAAAGTAGAAGCTCCATCGTCTCGAACTCCTCCTCGTCCTCACACAAACGGCAGTAGTTCAATATGGTTATGTACCTTTTGCCTGGCCTGATACTACAATGACCAGTTACAATTCCACAGGCCGGTCTCAGATCACTCCTGCACAGGCTAAAATTGTACCATGATCTAGCAATTTTTCAGTCGTTTATGGAGATCCAACTTCTACTGGCTGTTTTCCACATACAATCCTCGACTAAGCCAAAAAGGTAACAAATGGATGGTTACACATCTTCCAGAGTATCATGATCAGACATTGTAGTTATCCTCTGGCCAATAGGTCTGCTAATTCATTGTCAGGGATCTCGAAATGTCCTGAGTCTTTAGTCCATCCAACTTCTCCTTACAGTTCCTCAACTATCTTCCACTGCTTTCTAAATGGCCAGTACCTCAGCCTGAAAAACACTGCATTCATTATGTAGCCTGGAGAGAGATTCAGCTGCAGGTCTTTGCTGTAAACACCAGCTCCTGTGTCCTGTTCCATCTTCGAAAAACAGATATGGAGCCTGATAAAAAGGAATGACCATGAATCTCATTCGTCGTAGTATAATCAGAAAAATACACACACGAACACCTTGCTATTGCCTTCTTTTTACATACCTTCTGCAGGCCTCGAAAAGGGGCTAGGACCCTGGATCGACATCCACGATGGCCTTGTCGATGCAGGGCATGTTAACCACACCAAACAGTGATTTGTTTGGCAAATAATGGAGTCTCGAGAATCTTATGCAAATTGTACTCTCTCCAAAAACGATTATTCTACTTACCCAATAATTCTACAATATCTTTTGGTCAACTAGCTGCTATGTTTTAGACATCGTATAGAGCTTTTTAATGAATATATATATTTTAACAAAATTTCTAAAGTTACTAATCTATATTTATCTCTATTCTTACAGGAAAATTTGCCTTCTTAACCAATACTTATGAAGTGGAAGATGTAAAATCGATTCTGGCAGAAATCTACTAAGAAAGTAGTAAGTATAAATATATCATGGGAAATTTTATATATACTAAGTAAATGGGACCGACTGTGGCCCAATGGGCGTGACATTGATTTGAGCCCTGTCACTTCCATCTGTATTACTGCGATCGGCGGCCCATCAATGTTGTAAACAGCAATTTACATGTAGTCGATCGGCATTTGTCTAGTAAAAGCTTCCCACAAAGCTGATGTTCGAATTCATCGTTAAACTGTAGGTCTCGTTGTGCTAGTTCAAAAATATAAGCGTGTTAATTGAATCAAAAGCTTTGCTAATAGAACACTTTAGAATTTGGTTGTGAGCCCTTCACTACAGTATATGGCTTGAAATAATCTAAATGTCTTGAACAGCCATTCAAATAGATTTGTTGATGGATGTTGGTACTACTTTACAGTAGATGGCTTGAATGTCTTGAATATTCATACAAATAGATTTGTGTTTTTAACTTCATAGCAATGTGATACAAACATGGCTGCAACACTATAAATAAGTATGTATATTTTATTTTTAAATTCAATACGAAATAAAGAACACAACATATCGATTAATAGTTCACATATGCGGCCTTTGACTATCACATTTCCTTACGGAGACATATCTAATTACCAAACTGCATATGCCTTTCTTTGATAAATCTGTTATGCAGTCGTTAATATTTGTAATAAAATGACATGCCTCTTATAGGACTTCCTATCACTTTACTCAACAATAAAACCGGGACCTCCTTTAAACCCCTATTTGCATTTCACTTTCGAATGACTTTTCGTTACAGGGAAACATAAAAACACTTTAGTTTATTTTTAAAACTTGATATTGACAGCTTAAACGGAAATAATAAAACATACAAAACTCCCGGTTTTGGTACATTTTTAATCATAAATATTACAATATACGCATATGAAACGTAAAACATTTCCTACATACGTACGAACGCATAAAAACAGTTCTTGAAAATAAGTACAACAAAAACATCTAAGTGCATTGAATTTGAACTACGCGCATAATTTCCCCTCCCTTTACATGGCGGTATTGTATCTGTGCATTAAACACATTGAACATTGCGCTTTGATTCTAGTGCCCTTAGTACCAGCACAGACATACAGAAGAGCGCGAGTGTGAGTAGTTTTGTGTTTACGCATATACACGTCTGTATGTATTTCGTAGATATGTGCATAGTTTTATTACAAATGTGGCATGTTCACAGCCCCACAGCTATAGATACCCACAAAGTACACATTTTATATTTTATTCAATCAAACATTATTGTTTATGTAAATCGCGATGTCTGGATGTACTCGGTGCGATTGTATACGTAAACTATGGCATACGCAGACGTTTAATATCAACTTTATAAGGAAATAAGTACAGAGAGGTCTCCACTGACATGAAAGCAAAATGAAGTTAAATGATGACATATTATTTTTAGTGTTAGTCTACAAAAGACTAATTGTAGAAGGATAGTCGATTACTTTCAGTTGCGTAAGATCATAGGGCAACGGAAGGTTTACTGCCAGGCATACTTAAAAGGATCTAACGATATAAAGTTTTAATTTCCCACAAATCATATTATAGAATTTTATGTAGCTAGGCTTTAACAGTTTTTCTACTAAGAGGTTAAAATATACAATGTGATTCTTTTAGAACCATTTTTTGTTATATTAAACAAAACACTTAAAATCATGTTGAATATTGAAACCTTCAGCATGACCTGAAAGAATAGTCTCTGGCATTTACTATTTCAAGATAATTTCGTAAAAACATTGGCCACGATTGCGCCCTAGATTGGTCTCATCGAAAAGTTGAAAAAAACATTTTTTTTGGAACTTTGATTTTCGTAATACAGTAAAATAATTAAAAGACGTTTTTGCGGTGTGAGTATTTCCACGACGAATTGTTAAGCAATAAAGATTACAAATAGGTTGACAATTTGACACCTGACGCACATGAGCTGTAAAAACAAAGCAAATGAAAAAGAAACCTTAACATGAATCGCATTTTCTTAAGGAATGATGATCATATACAAATTTATACAACATAACATTGATGGCTTTATATGGTTTTTGTTATGTAACACATTTATAAAACTTGCTATTGACAACGAGTGGCAATTTTTTAGTTGTAATATAAATACCATCTATTCATTGCATTGTTCGACGTCTCACTGTATTGTATTATACATTTATGTAAATATGGGTTAATAGCATGTGGCAACATTGCACATGGCCTTACGGATTTACATACTTATGTATACAATGCTATAGAATTTTGCTTGATTAGATATGGAGTTTTTTCTTGGTTCAATACAAAAAAAAAGATTAGAAATGAGACGCCAATTATTAAGCGATCAGCTGCAAAGCAAGTTTTGTCAGCAATGTCTACGACGGAAAACAACAAATAACGTACATTATTTCTCTTGGGTCTAAAAACAACGACTCCATACTTTCTTTAAGAAAAAAAATATATTTTTATTATGTTGATATTTCTATAGTCATAGAAGGAGACTTTAACAATATTCTAATTGGAACTTCAATGTCTTCATCTCATATATTTAAGAAATGATAAAGATATATATAGCTGCAGTACAGGATCCATGACTGACAAGAAGAAAAAAAATATTTATTATATGAACTATAAAGAGTAGTATAATTTAATCCCTTCTATAGACCATCACCATATACGGATATATAAGAACTCGTACCGAGGATCAATTCGTACCAGTCTGCAATGTGATTCGAACTGACTATGGAATCAGACTATAAGAGCCCTCAAATGTTTACTTACTTAACTGGATACATTTACAAGAATGAATGTGGCCTTAAAATATTCAAATTTTGTTTCTTTACCAGAAAGACTAAGACCGTAGAATAATCTGTCCTTCTTCAAAACATAGTCATTTCCGTTCTGCATCCTACGCATTTGATTGGGTTAAATCGTATCCATTTTTATACTCATGCAACATACCTACAGTTTAACGACAATTCAGAACGTCAGCTTTGTTAAGAAACATTTACTAGACAATTGCCGATTGACCATACTACTCGGAAGCTGCTGTCTACAACATTAAGGCAACCACCGCACGATTGTAGTGTTTTCTACACATAATGCCACGGTCGTTACATCTATACTAAAGAAATCTAATATCATTTGCAATATTGGTATCATATGATAAGGTTTAGGAAGATTGCATTAACATCTCCAAGTCTTAAGGTGACAATCATGATGATTTCATTGACATTATGCTAACAATTCTAGTCGTAAACTACTACTTTTATGACACCCTATCAATTTTGGAGGACGCTGCAGTAAGATCGCGCTGTTTTTAGGCAATCTTACTAATATTGCGGGCAATGGCACTTTGTGTATGACTTTCGTTAGAAAAGTAAATGTCGTTTACACTGAGTAGCTGCAGTATAATTTTTACATATAATAATAGGTTGAGATTCCATTTTAAAGACTACCAGTTATATAATAAGATCACAATTGATATTGGCTCAGTAAAAGTGAGTTATCCGGGATGTTCCATGTCGTTGTCTTCATTTTTGATTCTATAGCAATGCTTGAGAAGACGACAGTTACATCCAAAACCATGATATCTATGTTATCTGCAGTTGGCCAGTTTAACATTTATGATGCGATAGATTATTAATTAAATGTTAGGAATGGATCTCTTTAAGTATGAAGAATATTAAAAAAAAAACTAAAAACTTTTCCCAAAGTTCTGAGTCCTTATTGGAAATAAAAAGTTATGTACGTGCACGTCCAGTACGTTCAGTGGTAAATAATGCTGCTGTGACTGAAAGTGTGTTCAAGCAGCCATCAACATTAACTTGCCACCGTTCGCAGCAATTGAAAATTTTCGCTCTTCTTTGCCTAGAATTTTGCATAAAAACCTCAGTAGAAGCCTCCTGACAGTCCGATGCGTTTTCACTTCGCTGACTGGGCTCAAGTTATCTTGGCTGAAGATGAGCTTTTCTTACCAACTATTTTACTTTTGCGTAAAACGCCAACACAAAAAAAAAGTCGTAGCGTTTGGGAAGAATTCGATGCATCGACAACGAGTGAGTGACTGTTGCCATGCTTAAGTTGTTTGGTCCCAAAAGTTAAATAGGATGACATGGATTACGTAGGATAGCAATAGAACGGGACAACTTGCCCCACAGCCAATGCTACAATCGATATTTCGAGCACTGTGTTCGAAAACTAAATAAAAAAAAAAAACTTAATTTCCCTTTGCACCCCATGAATGAGGTATGGGATAGCTTCTCGCGTTGTTGTGAATTAACACGATTTCTATTTCAGATTCACAACTAACGGCACCTACTTGTTTATCGACGAATGCGAACGTCACTGTTTGAGAAGCTCTTACTAGACACGCCGATTGACTCGACACTTATACTGCGAAGTTGCTGTCGACAACATTCCCGCATGGTAGTCGCGTGTTTTAACCACTATGCCACGGCCGGTCCCGTTCGAAAACTAAATAATCAGTCTAAAGTCGGATTTCTATATTTCTTATTATTTCAGTGGATTTTCGGTATTCGAAGAAATTTCAACATTAACACTCCGACTCGTCTCCTTACGTGTCCTTTTCGTCCTTTTTTCGAAAAAAAAACTCAGAAAATGTCCTTTAAATAGGATTTTATAACATTTAAATGTTTGACAAACAAGTTGATTAAAAAATTTAACTTGAAATGCCCTAAGACCAAAAATCTATATCTTCAACTTTTACTAATCTTATTGTCTCTTTTCAAAGCACTGTGTGAACAGCGAAAATAGTCTAGAGTATCAATGTTTCTTATTGTTTTAGTGCATTTAGTACATTTTCAATCTCTCATTTAAAATCTATTTCTCGACTCTTTAAGTGTCCTTTATCGTCCATATTTCGAGATATGTCAGAAAAGGTCCTTTAAATGGGATTTAACGACATTCAAATGTTCAACAAACAAGTTGATTAGAAAATTTAACTTAGGGTGCTCTAAGACCAAAAATCGTACTAATAATTTTCTCCCTTTTCAAAGCACTCTGTGAACACCGACCTATAATAGGCGGAGTATCTATGTTTCTTATGGTTTTAGTGCTTTTTCGATATCAGATGCCTTTAAATGAAATTTAACAAGGACTTTTTTTGTGGATAACTTTAACTTTCTCTCTGAACTCCTTGCATGTCCATTTCGTCCTTATTTGGAGAATCGTCAGAAAAGGTCCTTTAAATGGGACTTAACGACATTCAAATGTTCAACAAACAAGTTGATTAGAAAATTTTAATTGGGGTAATATAAGACCAAAAATCGAAATCTCCGACTTTTACTAGTCGTATTGTATCTTCTCCAAGCGCTATGTGAACAGCGACCTTCAGTCAGTATAAGTATGTTTCTTATTGTTTAAGTGCATTTATGATATCAAATGTCATCAATGAAATTTAAGGAGGATTTTTTTGTGGAATGTTTTAAATCTCTCTCTCTCGACACCTCACGTGTCCCTTTCGTCATTATTTCGGGAGAAAAGTACGAAAAGTGCCTTACAATATGACATTAGAACATTGAAATTATCTACAAATTTTACTCAGGATGTTCTCAGACCAAAAATCAATATCTTTAACTTAGACTGTTTACACAGTGCTTTGAAAAGAGACATTACCCTTTTCACTATGAACTTTGAGCATGCGCAATGTTCCTAAGTAATTAAAATTTCTAATAATATTTGTATACAAACCATTTATGGAATGTCTTTTATTGAAAAGTGTTTGTAACGGGATAGCTTAGCAACTAACTAACCAATTTAATGCATTTCAGTTTCTAAACATCACAATTTGCCTCCAGAACAGATTAGGATATATATTTTTTTTTTTTGTATTCATTACCATCAAACATACTCCATTGCTATTTAATTTCTATCAGTAATATTTTAATTTATGTCAGTTATATATAATTTACAGCAATAATATTTTGCATATTAACTTTAAAAATTTTATAGAAATTAATAACAACAGCTTTTTATTTATACTACTACCTTGACAATTATTTCCATCTCATTTATAAGTCATTCTCTGTTGTCTTCCACATTAGAATATTACCTATACAACATATCCACAACTATACTGCTTATATCTTCTTTCATTCTACATTTATGCCATTGTAAATAGTTTACGACATCATTTGATATTTATGCAATTATCCTTAAAATCCAAAATTAATAACAAACATTAGATCATCAACAACAACGTATAATCATATGTGAATATTACATTAACTCAAGTTTATTGCAATTAGTTGCCCAATGCTCTCTCTCTTCATATTTTTGGCATCAGATGCTTTAGCTACATAAGCTAGTGGCATTTACAAGGATATTAAAAGGATATATGTGAAGCATTGTGACAATTAAACGCTGGATAAATATCTCTCAATGGGATTTGAGCTGTGCATGTGCACAAAGCATGTACTTAATTAATAAGTAATACCAGAATAGTAAATAGTCATTATGACGAGTATGATGGAGGGAATATCTTAAGTTAGAGTGGTATTGCTTAACATATGCAAACAAACACACACAAACATACCTTTACAATAGCTTAGCTAGGGAAGTACATAGTGTAAAACATTGCCATGTTTGAAGATTTATAAGCGAGAGTATAAGTTCACTTATAGGTGACTGTTTAAATTTACATCAGATGAAAATTTGAGCATAGCGAGCTCTAATAATCAGCGGCGTTTTATCGTATTTAATATCCTTAACCTCATCACCTTACAAACAGTTTTGGTTACGAAAACATATCTCACGCCTCCTAATTAAAACCGGTTATCCTTTTTTTTTTGTCGCTCTCCAACATAAACGCTCACATTGATTCTGCGAAAAAAATACCCCCACACTAACACAAGATACCATAATCTCACATTTTCTCTTGCAATACAATTTGTTACCTGCTATTTACTTTAACAAAAAAAAGGGACAAACAAACTCAATAAAAATCTTACACAAAAGTCTATTGGAATTTCACATTGTTCTCCTGTACTCTGAACCAAACACCAAAAGGATACTCAATCTTGATTCGCATAGAATAATAGGTCTTAACCGAAGATTATGTTGAGCAATTAAAGCATAAACACGTTTAGCTTAAAAATATTCAGGATACAGAAAAAAAACGAATTTCAAGGTTTCTGTGTAAAAGAACAAACAAATAGTAAGAATTCAAAGTAATTATAGAAAGAACAACAAAGTTGAATATCCTGCAGCCAAACTATACCTTTGGCTGGTAGTACATAGAAAGATGACCTATATGCTAGACATACTACAAAAAAATTCGTAATTTCCCTTTACATCCCATGAATGAGGTATAGAATATACCTTTCATGAACTAGTGAAAAGTAATTTCTATGTTGCTCAAAAGCATTGTTATAAGCCTGTGTTCACACACCCCTACACACCCAACTGTTATCGTTTAATATGGGGGGATGTGGTGACACATTGAACAAGAGGTAAATGTGGGTGATTGTTGTGGCCGTACTTTTTTTCTTTTTGTTCCAAAGTATTCAATATTGATGCGCTTTTTTTTTTAGCAACGACCTCATATAGTTATAAATTTTTATTTACCGGACATATGGTTTTAATCTTAAACATTCACATATCCCCCGACACGTAAAAAATAACCAACGTTCGTGTGGATCTTTGGCTATGCAAACAAATACACTAGCACACTGGCTAAGAGTCCGTGCCAGATAATACCGCCTGAATGTGTATAGGTAATGGTCGTTGTAGTGGTAGCGCGCGTATTACTTTTTATTATGTGTTCTATAGTGTTTTATACAACAACACAAAAAAAGAACTTATATACAAAACTGAAAACCAAAATCGTTACTTTTACCCCTTCCGGTAGAGAAAGAGAGAGAGTGAGAGTGAGGGACCAAAACCATAAACCTGTGCTGCTGGTACATAAATTTCATCCGGCGGAAGTGTTTTATAGAGTTCACAGCATAAACGCCCACCGCATTTGTTGGAAAGCTGTACTATTGTATGGACAGATTTTAGCAGGGGGAGAATGGGGACAACCTATAGATGGAATGACTAAAAAAATAGTATTTAAACTATTAAGATTAAATATCATAAACTGATGGGTTTGCATGTAAAATATATGAGCAGTGATGGAAAATTGAATAGAATGGAGTGGTTACTTAAAACATAAAACCAGTAAGAAAGTTTTAGTCGGGCAATCGGTCTTACATATACCCTCACCCTCAGTGAAACATAAAATTTTCTATCATATTGATATTATTACTCGATTTCTAAAGTGGGCGGAGTGGTACATTTGTATGGGAGGTACCAGAAAGGGCGCGGCTAAACTTCCAGTTTTTATTCTCCAAAACTTTACCCTGTTATAGCTTTACTAAATACAGAATTTGAGCACGGTCGCATTGGGTGTGTTGACATGTTTACTCTATATCTAAAGTGGGCGGAATGGTACAATTGTATGGGAGGTACCAGTAGTGGCGTGTCTAGACTTGCTGATTTTTTTCCAAAATGTTATCCTGTTATAGCTTAACAAAATTCAGAATTTGGGCACGATCGCGTCGAGTGTATTGATATTTTTACTTTATCTGTAAAGGGGGCGGAGTGGTACATTTGTATGGGAGGTACCAGAAGGGGCGTGTCTAGACTTGCAGATTTGTCTCCGAAACTGTATCCTGTTATAGCTTTACTAAATACAGAATTTGGGCACGATCGCGTTATATCTATTAATAATATTAATCGGTTTCTAAAGTGGGCGGTACCAGATGGGGCGTGGCTATAAAAAAAAACTTAATTTCCCTTTGCACCCCATGATTGAGGTATGGGATAGATTCTCGCGTTGTTGTGAATTAACACGCTTTCTATTTTAGATTCATAACTAACGGCACCTACTTGTTTATCGGCGAATGCGAACGTCACTGTTTGAGAAGCTCTGACTAGACACGCCGATGGACTCGACACTTATACTACAAAGTTGCTGTCAACAACATTCGAAGGGAGCCGACAATGAAAGAACAATTTTTTTTTAAGATGACTGGAGCCAGGTTTGCTATCTCCCGCAAGGTAGTCGCGTGTTCTCACCACTATACCACGGCCGGTCCCGGGGCAAGGCTATACTTCCAGTTTTCCCCCCAAAACTGTATCCTGCTATAGCTTTACTAAATAAATGATTTGGTTACGATCGCGTTGTATTTATTGATATTATTACTTAATCTCTAAAGTGGGCGTAGTGGTACTTTTGTATGGGAGATACCAGAAGGGGCGGGGCTATGTAGCCCATTTGAAATACCGTAAGTAGTTTTGGGGAAATATAAAGTCGTATAAACAAAACATTGGCTGCGTCTTTCGAAAGTTATCGTGCGTACCAGCTAGACAGACGGACATGGCTCAAACGACTTAAAAAGTCATGAATCGAATTTGGTTCAAAGAAACCTAGGGTCTAAAGTGACTCCTTTTATGTGTTACACTTCTACCCGTAGGGTGAGGGTATAAACATATTAACCATGTGCAACCTATACAAAACAAACTAAAAGTCCTCACTGAACCTTCAGAGAAAGAGAGAGTGGCATTGGAGTCATTGGCCAGTTTTCGGTAATAAATTTGACTACTCTAGTTGTAATTCAATGTTTATTTTACATCACTGAAAAGCAATCGATCCCATAACGAAAGTCAAATATTTTCAGCTCCTCCAAAATATTGCCAATTCCCTATTTTGTTCTACCACAATTTATTTTAAATTTTCGCCTTTCATTCAAAACTATTATTAAACATCTCATTTCAGTTAAGAAACCTTAACTCATATTGATTAAATTAATCAAACCAATATTTGTCCATTTCTCATTGTTAATGAGTTGTATTATGCGTTGCATATGTATGTTTTTGTATAATATCTTTTTTTGTATAATATTGTGTATTTAAAAAATATTTAAATATTTATCATTTTGTGGTGGTTATTTCCCACTGGTTTTCCAAGCGTACTCTGCGTTTTTTTTTTTGCATTATTGCATATTTTTGCGCCAAACTATTATCTCATGTACACACACACACACATACATACATACTTACTCGTATATTAAACTTTTTATGTGGCTTCAAGAGTATGAGCGCATTATCATTACGTTGTGTGTTGTGATAGTGTAATTGGTCCCATAATGGTAACCACAAAATGAAAACCTCGATATGCACAATCATTGAATTCCCACTTTGTGCACAAAGTTTTCAGCACCAGCACCACCACCAGCAGCAGCAATAGCAGCAGCAACATAAACGATATCACAATCATCATCGTCGTCGTCGTCGTTAGTAACTATTTTCATCATTGCCACTAGTTACACTAATGGGATACCCCATCACTTTGCTCCAACCCATTTCATTTAGCTGCTCCCGCAGCCAACATACACACACACTCAGTATGATACACATTGAGCGGCAAAAATTGTTACGAATTGTTTTAAATATATCGTATATCTAAATATTTTTCAATTACGTAGATGACGCTTTGCTAAAAATTATTTTCATAGCAATTTGCCGAAAGCCCAAAACGTTTGAATGAATGACGGCAGAAAAAATTTGCACAGCAGTACAATCTGTCTGCCATTATCATTTACCTTCAGACACGTAAATATTACAGATGGTCATATATATTATACTCGTATAGTGATAGAGAGCAGCAGTGGGTGCATCACTACTGACTCATAGTAGCAAATGGTGTATGAGTTAGGTGAAATGTCAGACTGGGGTGGGGTGGAGGGATAGGACCCAAAAGATGATATTCATAGAATACCCACGCTTGTATCGCTACTAGCGGTGTGAGCGTAGTCTAAATGTTAGTGTTTGATTTTGGCACCCATTCAATTTATTGTTTGAATAAAAATAATAGATAGAACAAATAGAAAAGGTAATGTTTTGAAGATACATATATATGAGGTTGGAAAATGATGCAGAGAGCGGTTTTAATCAACCCAATATGGTTACAAAATTCACAGCAGTCAGAAAATATCTTGAGACCTTCAAAATAAGCATTTGCAAATAAAAATTCAGAAAATTTTAAAACTGATATGAACAGAATTTTGTAAAATATTATTGTGCTTATTAGAATGTAACCAGAGTGTTGTTTCAGATGGTGGAGAGAGGGACAGTCATTTTTGAGAATACCCTATTTACAAAAAACAACTGACTAAATCACAAAAATTATTGTGGGTGTTAATATTAAATATTTAAAAGTTGCAAGAGCGAAAGGCTTACAAGACGAGAGACATTCAAACACCTTACCTTAATTTCCCTTTACTAACAGTAAATGGATAGTGAACTAACCCATTGAAACCATGCAACCGATCTAAGTAAAAACGGGCGCATTAGGAAGATAGTTTTAGATTACTAATACAAGGCATAAGGCACATTTGGTCTAGTCATGAAGTTGATTTTCAATTAATATTTTTATGTCTGAAAGAAACAAATAGACTACATGCAATTTTGTCAAGTGGGCGTGGCCACACCCATAGGGCCCTATATGAAACGTAAACCATTTGGTATGATTTCGTTGGAGATCAGTATAAATATTCTAATGAAAAATCGGCCCGATTGAACGAAGGGCGTGGCCCCACCTATACGACCCGTTTAAGAAACATGTATGAAAAGGATAAGACAAGTATTCATGGCCCCGCCCATAGAACTCTATCTTTTAAATCGAAATATATGGAGGACTGTGGCGTCGTCCGTAAATTTGGTATTTCTTAATTTAAAATGTGCATATTGTGATCGTGAGGGTGGGTTGCAGATCTACAACAGAATACACATGAAACCCGTTGAACTGTCCCCTCTATGCATTACCATAGGACTAGTGAAGTAGATAGGTGTTAATGAGCTAGTGCAATCGACAGCCCTGTAGTGGAAATTGTCACATCAAAAACTAGAGGGTATGTCTGCTAGGTGTTCATTTTGGTTGAGGGCTGGTCTCGCTCTTAGTTGGAAGAGCTGGTCTTGGTCGTGTTGGGATTTGTCGGTCAAAGGTCTTTGGTCTTTGTTGACGACTTTGTCGAAAACATGAATGTGATATTTATGCGTGGCAAATTATCGTTGAATGTGTCTGTACTCCGATGTGTCGCCACGGGCAAACAGATGAAGTTATTGCCGCATTTGGTTAGGTTGAAAGGTCGACATCGCCAGCTGAACGAATGCTTAGGAACGACAGGAGTCTTAGTGGATGAACCGTGCGCAGGGACTCTTTGTCAGGGCCTCTTTGTTGCTATGGTAGCATATGGGTCATATATGGACACTGTTAGGCCTTCTGGGGGGTTACTATGTAACTCGATTCGAAAGTTAAATATTACGAATTCGGATTTTTCCTACCAACTAACTCGAATTCGCAAATACATTTCCTACTTTCGAGTTGCCATATCCGATTGTCGGATACTCATACTCTACTTTCGGATATGCATCACTATGTATTTCGAATTTATATGTCAGAATCGGTCGAAAGTTGACATTTGTACTCGTTTGATGTTTAGTTAACGGATGATACATAAAAAGATCTTTAAAAAATCGAAACAACGATAGCAGACGCTGAAAAATATAAGTATTTCTTAAATATATATATTGGTTGATAAATGTTAATTCAAGTCTTTTTCAATAGGGAAAATACTACGAAAAATTTAAATACCAAGCAAAGCCAATTTGAGATCATGCTCAACTTTATGACGGAGCATCCACAGTTGGCTAAGGGGTACATAAAAGCTGCGGACGCCAAACAAGCCACCAATGATTTATGGGCACGATTGGTAGAAGACCTAAATGCAGCCGGTCCACCAATGCGGCAAGTGGTCGGTTGGAAAAAGGTAAGTAATACAAAGCTTGTCCATAAATGGAAATTAATTTTTTCTCCTTAGGTTTGGGCAGACCACAAGACCCACCTTAAGGCCAAATTGCGGAAGAACCGCATTAATTTTTCGGGCACAGGCGGTGGGCCGGCAAAAATGTGTTCATTCACCGCACTTGAAGAAAGTGTAATAAATTTACTTCAAATGAAAGAGGCGGTTGACGGTATGAGTGGGGTGAGAAAATTTGGAGCAAACAGTACCTACACAACTGGCGCCCACACTGCTACGGGAACCAGTAACAACGCCGAGCAAGATGTTAACACTGTGCATGACACACTGTCCCATCCCCACCTCGTTGTTCATCAACTGCTCGCACACCCATCACACCACGAGCACCATTCAACCGTCTTCACTTTCTAACCAAAGGGCAACCGAATCCATTTTAATAAGAAACAAATATTTCTTGTTAACTTTTATTTTTATTGTTTTGTTATTTTTTGAATAATACATTCGAAAGTACTGCCAAAAATAGTTGCAATTAGTGGCAGCACTTTTCACTCGATCCGAAAGTGTTACATGGTAAGAGCTCAAATTCGGATCGAATACAACTTTCGAGCTGTTCGAACTTTCGAATCGAGTTACATAGTAACCCCCCTGATGTCAGGAAGTGATGTTATTGGCTTGTTTGCAAGTTGATGGAGGTCCTGCAATTTTTGATGGAAGCTGCCACGCTGGATATTGTCACTACGCTTGGAGCCTCGGATTTCATGTCTAGTGCTTGGACTGCCTTGTTAAGGGAGTAGAAAGTTGTTTGAATATGGTTCAGCAAAGAGTCATCTATGGAAACCGTAAGGCCCTATTTTCTCAGAAAGTAGAGTCAATTGAGGTCCTGCAAGTTAAAATGAGTGCTGCCCCTCTAGATCTTGTTATTTTAAGTCGTGAGGCGGATTTCAAGTCTAGAAAAGATATCCACCAGTGGTTTGGACTGACTTGTTGAGTGGGTAGGGAGTAGCTTGCATAGGGCTCAGCTTAGGGTGTTTTTGATTAGCGCGTCTTGTCGTGAAGGCAAATACGTATGGGAAGTTTTACTTATATGTAGGTTTTTGTCTGGTGTTAGGTATATTGAGGACAATAGAGTAGTAGAGTTGGTAACATATGCCTTATCTTGACCAAAAGGTATCAGATTTGAAGACAGCACGAAGTCTAATTATTTATACAAATAATATTGAACGCTTTGTGAGGTTACTGCAGCCTTCTCAAGATTTGGATAGTCTTTCATAAGCACAGTCAAAGGCCAAGCACAGTCATTTAGCCAAATCGTGATATGATAAAACTCTCGTGGACTCTCTACTAATATGTATAAATGGTCGAAGAATGATCGAGATTGAAATGGTAGGCATGACAAAATGTTTCTTATCTAATATCAGAGAATTATAACAGTGATAATCTAAGAACTATTTATAAGTGCCTTTCTTATTTACTAATATGCTGCTTTCGTGAACGAGCAGGGTATCAAAAGATGTTCTCTCTATATTTTCAATATACTCTGAGTGTCCGTGATGAGATTTCCATCACTTTCCTTAGAGTTGGGGATCCAAATCCTTTGCTTGTTAGTCATTGGTAAAACTTTTGGTTTTCACCTCTATCCCTGTATTTTATGATAACACTTACGTTAACAATTTATGACATAATATTATGTCCTCCAATTGTTCAATTATTTTCAACACTTATGAATATTTAAAAAAGTATTTACAAAAAAAAAAACAGCCCACGAGTAAAACGGCACTACAAAAAACACTTTAGGTGCAATTGTGGCATTGTGGTTTCTAAGTTTTTTTTTTCATACATCTATGTGAATAATTTATTTTCGACAATTGTACAAAATTGACCAAAGAACACTTTGAGTAATGGAGGGACTACTGCCGACCTATAAAATTCACAAAGCCACCAACCAAACACACACATGATATGTAAATTATAAAGAGGATCATATGTCACCGCATAAGTCCGCATGACAAGCGGCAACGCGACCAACAACAAAAACCATAGAACTAAAGTGACAATATTAAAAAAAACAAAGAAAGAAAACAAAAAATTCAATTTTTGTTTTTTATTTTTTTGAAATTTTTATATGTACATATATTAAATGAATGAAATGTAAATCCCGTCATAGACAACGTCAAAGTGAGACCAGAACAACAACAGCAACAACAAAAAATGCTAAATAAACTAAAATTATACTACGAACAAAATACAAAACCCAAAAAGAAAGATGTACAAAGTTGGACAACAACAGCAACAGAAAAAAAACATAGCTTTGAATAACAAACAAATGGAAAATAAAACTTAAAAGTTTATCTGAGTTTTTCTGTGTATGCGTGCGAGTGTGTGTGTGACAATATTGCAATAGGATAAGTTGCGAGTTGTAAATTCCTCGTCGTCGTTGCTGTTGTTTTTTTCCTTCTTTTTACTGAGTATTCCATGAAACATAGCAACGACACGACGACAACAACAATTTACATTTAAGCGAAACACAAGAATATATTAACATTTCAATTGAATGTGACATATTTTAATTTTTACTGTGTGTGTGTTTTTTTTTCGCCCGAGCTGGCAACAAAAAAGAAACGCTGTTGTCTTCTTATATTTCACTCAAAATAAAGAGATCTACATATCTGGCCTGTAATCATTGTGGACTTTAGGCGAGAGCCGCATAAATTTTGTTGTCAGCTCGGCAAACCAATCAACGTCCAATGTTAATGCTGCTGCTGCCAAAGTTTTTTCGCTCTCTCAATCTCTTTTTACGTTTTTATTGGTTCAGAATGGCAGCGTTACCTAGGTGTTCGTGTCGTTGCCATCGGAGATGACTATATTACACTGGATATTTTACAGATGACCCCCAATGATTGATTGGCAGTTTTAAAGTCACCATTCACTCATACTCACACTCGCACTAGGCCTTGCAGCAGTCATTCACTCACGAACACACACACACACACACACACACTTACCCTACAGCCTCACCGCTTTGTGACACAAAGCGGAAGTGGCGGTGACGTTGGCTGCGGTAGCCAAAACGGATATCCCGACAAGCATAACTTATGTAGTAGCAACATCAGCCATTGCTATGCTGTGTTGGGGCTGTTGCTTGCCATACACATCATAGGTTTGTGTTGCTGCTGTTGCTCTTGCTATTGTTGTTGTTTAATCCCGTTGTGTTGTTGATTAAATAAAAATAATTATTTGGTGAAACTGAAACAAATGAACAAACACACAACAACATCCATGAAGCAACAACAGAAAACAACAACAACTGCAAATATCCGTGTAACCGGAAATGTAAAGCAAGCTCGTTTATTTACACACCCACACACTCACACACACTAACACACATCTACACTTTAGTACAACATCACCCTTTAGCGTAAAAACACTCATATAATTGTATTAAATCTATTGGGTCAATTTGCAGCTCTTAATCGGATGCTTTAACTATTTTTTTTGCAATTTTTTCATTACAGCTTTTTCCCCCTTCCCAGCGGCGGAGTTTTGGGACAGCGGTGCATGCAGTATGGCAGCAGTTACGTTAACAGTTTATTATAGGTAACAATGTATTCATATATAAAAACCAATGTGTGAGTTTTTTTCAGACTTAGTGTCATGCTGTTAGTCACTTTGGTGTCATTATGACGTATGACACCGGTGTATTCGTACCCTTATCATTCTCTCGCCCCGTGTGATTTTCCTATACAACTGGACGGAGAACTGATAAGGGCTCGTATCACCAATGCAACATAACAAAATAAAAAACAAAAACGATAACGAAAACAAATATCCTTTCGAATGTACCCAGGGTCATATGTACTGCAAGTTACAGGGCTCCTGGGGGTATAAATTGTTTACTAAATGTGTGTGTTTTTTTGTGCAATATTAACAATAGTGTCAAAAAGTGTTTGGTGATATTTTATGTTTTACTAAAAAATAGATAATAATTACTTTTGTAAAAAACAAATAAGAATGTGCTTGACTCTGAGCAATACTATTCCCATTTTATCTTTTATTTCAAATTGAGAAACAGATATGTGTTGAGTGAATCATTTAAGTGGAGTTAATTTTTCGAATTCAAAATAAACAGAAAAAACCAAACTCAATTCAAACCCCGATATAATGTAAGAAATCGATCGAGAGAACATAAAATATATTAAATATTCTTTCATTCTCTTTATGGGGCAAGAACAACAGGTAACTATCAATTGGCGCATGCAAAAACGAATTTCAACTGCTCAGTTCAGATAAAAAAAGTGTGGTCACCCCTCCACTGCCACCAGTCGTGTTTGTTGCCGAAGATTTTTCGATCCATTCGTACAAAGCCAGCACATTCGCTCTAGCCGTTATATACATCATGATTCATACGACGACGGTAACATCCGGAAGCAATCCTTGAATTTATTGATCCACTTGTGCCAATACTTAAGATTCTGCGTAGTGAAGCGAAATAGGTAGGACTAGTGTCTTGTACTATGTAATTTTTGTTGGTCAAGAGAGTAACCTTTGTCATTAAAAGATTGCTTAGCGCATAACAACAAAGGTTGTATGGGTTGTACATTGGTCAAAAATGAATTCCTAGTCTGCGCAAATCAACCTCAAATTTTGTGTGTCACATTTTATCAAAAAACCGTCTCTGTATTAAAAATATGCCCAAACAGCTGTGGTTTGAACTTTTTTTAATTGATGACATTTAAGTTAAAACTTATAAAATTATCGAAGTCAAGCATACTTACTTACTTACATAGCTGGTACTTCTATGCAATCCCAGTGGATTATATACCGCACGTAGGAAAATATTATAAGCGCCTCGATCTTCTGCGCTTCTTATCCAGTTAGTCACACCGAGTTCTGAAGAGATCGCACGATAGGCCGTCGCCTTGTTTTAGGCCTCGTCTGGTATAGACTGGCTCCGTAAGGTCCTTGCCAATCTTCACTGAAGTCAGCGTCATTCCGCAAAGACGTATCAGCTTCGCTGGAATACCAAACTCAGCCATGGCTTCAAGTAATTTTTGCCGTATCGGGCTGTCGAAGGCAGCTTTATAGTCGACAAAAAGATGGTACGTGTCGATCTGTTTCTCTTTGGTCTTTTCCAGGATTTGCAGAAGTGTGAAAATCTGGTCAGTTGTTGATTTTCCAGGTCTAAAGCCACACTGATAAGGCCCGATCAGGTTGGATAACACTGGCTTTAGTCATACCACACATACCACACTCGACAGGACCTTATATGCGATGGGTAAAAGGCTGATCCCACGGTAGTTGGAGCACACACTTGGATCACCTTTTTTCAGCACAGGACATAATACGCTTACATTCCAATCGTCGGGCATGCACTCTTTAAGCCAAACCGTGCGCAGGAGCTGGTGCATGCTCGTTATCAGCTCCTCGCCACCGGACTTGAAGAGCTCTGCGGGCAGACCGTCGGCACCGGTTGCTTTGTTGTTTTTCAGCCGCGATATTGCTCTTCTTACCTCGGCTTGACTTGGTGGTGGACAATCTAAGCCGTCGTCGACAATTGGCGTGATAACTTCACGTGCGCTGCTTTCTGAAACTAGCAGTTGCTGGAAGTGTTCTCTCCATATGTGCAGCACACTTTGCGTATCCGTGACCAGATTTCCATCACAGTCCTTACAGGTGGGGAGGCCATTACCGTCTCCATTTGCTCTTACTTTCTGGTAAAATTTTCGGGCCTCACCTCTATTCCTGTATCGCTCAATATCCTCGTTCTCCCGTTCCTTCTTCAGACGTTTTTTTTCACCTAAATAGCTGTCTCGCCCGTTTTGCTTTCTCCTTATGCCGTTCCCTAACAGCGCGGGTTGCAATTGGCTGTAGCGTTGCCCTATAAGCAGCATCCTGTTCCTCAGACGCTATGCGGCGGTTGCCATGGAATGCGCAATATGCTGCCACTGTGTATCGGGAACGTCAGAAGTAGAGGCGTTGTGTCGTAAAAGTTGGGAGAGCTGGTTGGAGTAGGCAGTAGCTATCTCTGGGGTTTGCAGCTTCGCGATGTCCAGCTTTCTTTGTGTTTGGTTACGTGCGTTTTTCGCTCTGCTCAATCTTGTGCGCACCTTGGCTGCAACCAGGTAATGATCCGAGCCAATATTAGCACCACGGATCACACGCACGTCCATGACACTAGATGCATGCCTGCCATCAATTACAACATGATCAATTTGATTTTTGGTGTTTTGATCGGGGGATAGCCAAGTTGCCTTGTGGATATCTTTGTGCTGGAATCTGGTTCCACTCACTACCATGTTCCTTCCCGCTGCGAAGCTAACCAGCCTAAACCCGTTGTCTGACGTGTCGGTATGCAGGCTGCATTTACCGATCGATGGACCAAGAACATCTTCCCTTCCTATTTTGCATTAAAGTCTCCCAGAACAATTTTAATGTCGTGGCCAGGGCAGCGGTCGTATGTTTCCTCTAGGCGCTCGTAAAATGCATCTTTAATCTCATCGTCTTTATCTTCCGTCGGGACGTGTACACAAATCAGCGTGGTGTAAAAATATTTCGCCCGGATGCGAATGGTGGCTATTCGGTCACTTACAGGGTTAAACCGCGAGACCAGGTGTCGCAGTCTCTTGCCGACTATGAAACCACATCCAAATTCGTGTCTTTCTGCATGGCAGCTGTAAAAGATGTTACAGTTGTTTCGTCGTGTGCATCCCAGTCCCGTCCATCTCATTTCCTGTATGGCGGTGATGTCAGCCTTGTATTTGTCGAGGACATCCGCCAGTTGGATAGAGGCACCATCTCTGTAAAGAGTTCGGACATTCCAGGTGCATATCCTTAAATCATGGTCCTTATATCGTTTGCGGGGGTCGTCAACATTTGGGGGGTTCTTGTTTTATTTATTCTCCGTGTTTTCATAATAAATTTTGTTTAAGGAGAGTGGCTTATTAGGCCACCGCTCCCGTCAAGTCAAGCATAGCAATGCAAAATTCCGCAATGATAACGAAATCAAATATCATAAGTAATACACTTAAGTTTCAGTTGTTTTATCAAATTCAGTTTTATGATTTTTTGGAAAAAACATACTGATCGGTCGTGGCATAGTGGTTAGAATGCTTGACTACCAAGCGGGAGATCCGTGGTTCGATTCCCGGCTCCAGCCATCTAAATTTTTCTTTCACTGCCGGCCACCTCGATGTTGTCGACAGCAACTTCGCAGTATAAATGTCGAGATAATCGGCATGTCTAGTAAAATTGACGTTCGCATTCGTTGATACGACAATTAGGTGCTGATTGGTGTGAATCTAAAATACCTCATTCTTGGGGTGTAAAGGGAAATTGAGTTTTTTAAGTATACTGATCAAAAAAAAAAATCAAACGATTCAGAACCAAGTTCAAGTCGAATGCTGCAATATATCTCCAGAAATTGCATTTTCGTAAATGTGATTAAACGGACAGGGCCACGCCTTCTAATCTAATGTCGCCCATGAACACGAATATTGCTGTCGAATGCATCTACACCTAATGTCAAGTCGCTCAAGGTAGTAGTTCGTCATAAATTGCATTTTTGTTAATGGGGTCGTATGGGCGAAACCACATCCGCCCATTATTCTTTGAAATACGTATACTGACTTTAGATGTATTAACACAAAATGTAATGACTATTGCCACAATACTCTTTAAGATATCGCATTTTCAATAATATGGTCCTAAGGGCGGGGCCACGCTCATTTGATACATCTTAATACATCTTAACTTCCAGACATACAGCTAATAACATATAGAATGCTGTCCCTCGAGAGATGCAAAAGATACAAGTGTTTGTGAACTAATGTCTCCGAAGAATTTTGCTAATATTCTGACCAAGGGTCATTTCAAACGTAAGACTTTGGGAACAATCGAACCAGCAACGTATAACCATATAAATTAAAAAACGAAAATGACGTTTCATTGGGCACACTCTCAAAAGACCGCGGGATGACATCACGAGAAACGTTATATGTGGAATCCACAAGGCAACCAAAGAAGAGGACGCACAGAGTCTAAAATTGCATCAATTGGCAAATCCTGGGGCGAAGTGAAGGTGTTAGCACAATATAGGATATTTTACACGAGATTTGTTGAAGTCCTATGCCCCTTATAGGATCGACGGGAATATATATATATGTAGGATTGTGTTAGGAGCGACAATGTGAAGTGCCACATTGTTCAACGAGAAACCCTTAGTTCGAAAACAAACACATTGCATCGTCCAAGAACAGCACGCAGGCGTAAAAGATCAGCAGAACGCACAAGTTTGTAAACAACTCAACAGTTCGTAAACATATCCGATGCAGTTCGTAAACAAGCAGCTTACAGTTCGTAAACATGCAACACACGCAACATGCAGCACACACAACATGAAACACACGCAACATGCATTACACACAGCATGCAACACACATGACGGACGTTGACAGAACAGAGGTTACTTGAGGAATGAAATAATTTAAGAAGATCAGTCTCGTTATAGACATGCGTTTGAAAAGACACCAATCTTTCCTCACATGCCGAAAACTGTGTAAATAATGTAAATAAATATTTCCCTTACTATTAATAAACTTTTTAAAAACTTATCTATCAGGTGTTTTATTTTCGTTAAAGAATAGAACTCCACATATATATATATATATATATATATATATATATGCAGCTATATGCCACCAAAAATTGAACAAGAATGGTGTAGCTTCTTATAAGCTTCACAGAAAATACAATTTCATAGACGACCTAAAGTTTTTAAGTCGAATTGAGCGGGCGGACTAGGAATTTATTTTAGATCTAAGGTTTCTTGGCAAAACTTCCTGAAACTTTTCTGTAGTTTACGATTTAGCTATACTTTTAACCAAAAAATATTCGACAGTACATAGTTTAGCAATATTTAACGTATTATTTAAATTAATTACGTTAGCAAACTTAATCTTAATTAGAAAACTTTTCATTTATTATTAACAAATAGAAAAAGTATGCTTATCAACTATCAAAATTGACTTCGGAGTTAAAAGTGGAAAAGAAAAGAGAAAAATTGAGCCATTGACACAACATTAATAACGATCAGATTTTGTTTCGCTAGGACACAAAATAACACACATGGCAAAAAAAGAAGAGCCGCATGTAGAGAAAATAATTTTTTTAGTGTTCTGAAACCTATAATATACTACCCGTGCGTTGAATGCAATACAAACAACAACGTATAATATTATATAAAAACCCCATAAAAATGCTTCGTTTTTATTAGAATGGTGTGGTGCGTTGCACTATTAAAAGCCCATATTTTCTGAATCCATGGAGAACCCATCTTCGCAATATTTAAAATTAAAATGAAGAAATTCAAAAGATGCTTTTCCAGGATATCAGGCGATACTACGATCGTCTTAATCCAATTGTCTTAATAAACAAAAATGCTTCAGATGACCAAACTTAGTCAGCTATAAAATATGAACCGTAAGGAGTTTAGATCGGCATTATAACGGCAGCAACAAGGAGAATGCAAGTGCAAAATTTCATAAAAATCGAAAGTTATCAAAATCCAGACTGGGACGAAAAAATTTCGAATTACACATATAGACAAAATTCTACCCATGCTGAGTGCTTTTACAAAAACAAATGTGCAGCAAGTGCACAGGCATCCCTGCTTTAGTTAATAATAGCAAGTTTCATTTCAACGCAATTGTCTACATCGATGTCACAGTTCATACAGCTCGTGGTTTATTCGAAGACGATTTATGGTTCCTTCACGATGATAGGACCAAATATTTTGTGAAATATTTTTCTCTCGAAGACTCCCATTCGTTTTAATGTCATTACCCAGGATTCTGCGCTATAGAGTTGGATCTTTGTTCTTTGAGAGAGCGTTCTGTCATTAAATCGCTTGCATAGCGTATAGTACCAGCCGTTTCGCGATCAATACTCGTCCCTTGATTTCCAGGCTGACATTATTATTTTTGTTTATGGCAGAGCAAAGGTAGACAAAATCATCTACAATTTTAAAGTTATAGTTGTCAACATCGTTGAAACAAATAATTTGATTTTGTCCTCATTTATCACCAGACCCACTTCCGCGACTGCTTTTCAATGCTCGAAAAAGCCGCAGTAACATCCCGCAATCCACGGCCAATAATATTAATATCATCGGCATACGCGAACAGCATGTAACTTTTGTTTAAGATAATACCATTCCTGATTACTGCAGCCTTACACATTATCATCTCCATTACGATGTTACAGATATCGCAAGTCAGACTATTGCCTTGTCTAAAGCCTCGCTTGGTAGAAAATGGCTGCGTCAGATTTTTGCCAATTTTAACTGAAGACTTCGTGTCCGTCAGAGTCATCATAACAATCATCATAGTCGATCTGCATTTCTTGGGTCCTCTCCAAAATTTGTCGGAGTGTGAATATCTGGTCGGTCGTGGATTCATCAGGTCTAAAGCCACACTGATAAGGTCCAATCGGGTTCGCCAGGATGGGTTTTAGTCTTTCACATAACACACTAGGCAGGGCTTTGTATGCGATGGGTAAAAGGCTGATCCCGCGATAGTTGGTACACACATTTGGATCGCCTTTCTTAAGCACAGGTCATATAACACCTTGATTCCAATCATCGGGCATTCATTTCTTGACAATAACTTAAAAATATTAAATTACTATTAACATACTCAGACATGAATGAGACATGGAAGAGCTTTTCGTATTATTGTGCTCTAATATACTTATTTACTTACTTAATTTTCCTTTACACCCCATGAATGAGGTATGGGATAGCTTCTCGCGTTGTTGTGAATTAACACGCTTTCTATTTTTAGATTCACAACTGACGGCACCTACTTGTTTATCGACGAATGCGAACGTCACTGTTAGAGAAGCTCTTACTAGACATGCCGATTGACTCGACACTTATACTGCGAAGTTGCTGTCAACAACATTCGAGGGGAGCCGACAATGAAAGAAAATTGTTCTTTAAAGATGACTGGAGCCAGGAGTTGAACCTGTGATCTCCCGCATGGTAGTCGCGTGTTCTAACCACTATGCCGCGGGTGGTCCCTTGTGCTCTAACATGCTTACGGAAATTTTACCAGATAGTTAAACTGACCATGAGGGAGATACCAGAACGGGATAAGGATCTGGTTTACTCGAGTTATCCTGCCATTAGTCATCAAGCCTGCCAGCCAGACAAGCAGATATGGCTCAATCGTCTTAAAATGTCCTGAAGGTCTAACACGGCTCCTTAAATGCGTTACACATTTTTTTCACACCATCATCCCTAAGGTGAGGGTATACAAATATGAACTGGATTTGTCTTTAAGAGAGAATGGGAATAGAAAAATGAACAGATGCTAACAAAATTATGATAAATAACATGTCTTTGGTGGTAAAAATCATCGAGAAAGACAGCAAAACAGCAGACAATTGAAAATGGATGAAAAAACTTGAAAATTAAGCGTCGATTAAGCGTGGTCTTTGTCTTAATATGTCAAAAATAGTTATGCAGTATTCTATGATAGTACAAAGCGAATAAGTAAATGAATTTTTATTTTCCTATATGTTTAGCCCCCCAATGAAATAAACCCCAAAAAATTCGAAATAACACCCAAAAACATTGAATGAATAACATCGAAAAATAAATGAAATAAAGACCAAAGCGAAAACGAAACAACCTCCAATATTTGGAAGTTGTTTCATATGAAATAACACCCAATGATGAAAATTAAATAACCCCCAATGAAATAAACCCCATCAGCAACAAAAATGAAATTATGCCCAAAATTCGTAAAAGAGTCAGTTTCACCAAGGATTTCATGAAGTCAATATGGACCAACAGCAAAGTCACAAAATTATTGAAATGAATCGTGTGGCTCGTAGATCGTTGTAGCCTTGCTCTATTTTTGCACTTCGGAAGACAATTTGCCTTTTACGTTTAGCCTTTACACAACCTTCTCCATTGTTCACAAGCAAATCAAACTCTCTGCTTTTATTGAATTCTACCTCTTGAATAACTCTTACAAATTTAAAAAAAATTTCCATTCTTAGATATCATTCTCAAAATGAAAAAAGGCTCGGTGCATTTTTTTTTTGATTTTCTATCCGTCAATATGAACACTAATATCTGTAAACATTCAAAAGATATTGTAACATATTCACAGGCTAAAAGTTTTCTTGTAAAAGGCCAGTTTTTATATAATTATAACCCCTAAAATCAACAGATTTAAAAATGAAATAACCCCCGAATAAAAAATGAAATAACACCCAAATTATAGACGATATGAAACAAGCCCCGAATTTAAAAAATTGGTTGGGTGTTATTTCATTGGAGATTGGAGATTCCCAAAGAAAAATGAAAAACGGCCCAAAAAATTGGGAGTTATTTCATACGAAATAACACCCAAAAATGTATAAAAAAGAAATTTGGAAATATTTAATTTCTCGTTTGGGCGTTATTTTATTGGGGGGCTTTTCGTGGAGCCTTATTTTGTTTATATAATTGAAGTCAAAATAAAGTAAAATTTCTTTAAATTATTTTATTTTTCGTACTAGGTCACACCCGTCACATTTTCTAAAAGTATTTTTATTAAGTAGAAATTGTTTTTTGCAAGCAGTAAATATGAAAGTACGCAAAAAACGCTATAAACCTTTAACTACATCAAAATTTAACATGAAAGTCATAATTATTATAACCCTCAAATTTGTAAGGTCATACCCGTCACAGTCTTCTAAGGGCAATTTTGAGCAGAAATAATGTCATTTTTCTTTCTACCAGTAATACACCGCTTATATGATTAACATCATAGGAAACCGTAGGCTTTTATTTAATAATACATTGTATATGTTTGAATTATAACCAAAAATGTGTGTATCATGGTCGCATTGGTCACAATGGAATTCCCCATATGCATTCAGTTCGTTAAAGTTTCGCTCTTGCTACTGAGAATCAAAATGTATGGCAGGATATGTATTGTATGTACGAGTATGTATGATTGTTTTTAATATCCTAAGCAAATGCCAATGGCTAATATATAGTTAAGCGGTAATCTTTTATAAAGCATAATTTTAAAAAGTTCCACATAAATATGTAGTTATATTAGTAGAGCATCTGACAATCTGACAAATTATATGCACTGACACTTATACTTGAGCATTAATGGTATTGTTATTTTAAAGCTGTATATAAAAACACAATGTACTCAAACTCACCTCAACGTACAACAAAAAGGTTCCACATTTGCGATCAATTAAATGGTGTAAAAGCGGCCAATCTGAAAAAAAAGATTTCTTAATTAGTTCAAAATTATTTTTATAAAATAAATGGGGGACAATGATTCTTATAATTAATAATGATCAAAAGAACGCTTCGCATTTAGTTATGTGTGTTTAAAACCTGTCTGTAGTCGTCTTTTGCTTGTACAACGGTTCGTAAAGCTAAACGATATAAAGTTAGAAATAGGATTTAATTAAGATATTCCTCCAAAAGTAATAATCTGCTAGTAAGTGATTAGTTACTTTCATTGACTCCTTTCAATTTGCAATATTACTCATAATAATTAAGCGAGTTTGGCAGAAATAATTTTTTTAAAATATATAAAACAAATTTTTTTATAAATCTTTTGGAATGATATATTCTCTATTCCAAAAAAGGGAGACCTACAGCGAAAATTGATAAATATTTAGAAATTTCTAAGGTCAAGGAAATATGCTATAAAATTAAAATATGGCTCCCATAACGTGACACCATTTAAATCTTAAAAAAATACAAGTTTGAATTATGATTTTAAAAGAGCGAAACAAAAAAAATACAAACTAAGCAATTCTGAATTTGTTTCTGTCAAAATAATAACTATAAAAGTTTCACACAGATTAATTAAATATTAAATATGTATACTTGTCTTTTCAATAACAACAACCATAAACATTTGGTGGGGAAGTATAAAAAAGTAACACATAAATATCTACAAAGAGCCATAATGTCATTTAAAAACATCTTAACATGGCTATCATGACATTGCGCACGATTTAATTGGACAAAAAAAAACACAAGTGGATAATGTCTTATTAAGTCCTTTTAAAATGTCATAACATAAGGATAAGAAATCAGGAAATTAATAGCTATTGGCAGGTTTTTTCAGTTGTTTCCCTACTAAAGCAAACATAGAATGAAAAAAAAAGCATAACAATAATTTGAAAAGTTATACAAAACCAAACATGAATCATGGCAGTAAAACGTAAAAGGATGAAAGAAGTTCACACACTTACACACACACGAACATACGACTCCAGATACCACATGTACCTACGCAGTACCTACGAAAACATAAATAATAACCCACCAAATGTAACGAACACAAGAGTGGGGGAGGGAAAAGACGGTGAACTAAACAAAACGAAGAAAGAAAAAAACTAAACCATGAATCATGAAAAATGACAAAACAAGAAAAACTATGAGCTATGTAAGGATTTACACACACACACACACACTCACTTGTAAACTGGAACGAGTTTCTACGGTTATGTATGTATGTGTAGGTGTGTAAATATCCTGCCAAAGAATTTATTTCAGTATCTTGAGACCACAACGCAGCACACATATGACATGATTGTAGTAGATGGGGGGAGCCAAGAATGGTACACTAACACGCAGCAGTGGCACACACAGCCATACATTTACAATATATTTCCAATATATATCTATGACAGTAAAGCGACCACAATACTCGTTGCTCGGTACTCCTTCTGATGCTCGAAGCAGGGCCACCACTTTCAAACTGTGACACCGCACACACACACACACACACACAAATATATACAGGTTTACTAAAACTTTAGCACACAAACACTATCATGGCCACAATTGCAACAATTACATACGATGGACAGTGGGAGATTGGGAGGAAATCAAGGAAAGAACATCTTGGATATAATTTTTGCCTGAAATTTAAGAAGGTTAAACTAACCTAAGGGAATGTTGGTTGGGACGAGCATCTATTATGCCGTTGACCTGGGTTGGAGCTCTATTATAGTCATCTACATTTCTTCAGTCTGTTGTCCTCTCGCTGTTGTCGACAGCAACTTTCGAGTAATATAGTTAATAGACATGTCTAGTAAGAGCTTCTCAAAAAAGTTAACGTTCGGAATAGCTCCCCCGGTGACCTGGGTTGGACCCCTGTCTCAGCCATCTACATTTCTTCATTCTGTTGTCCTCTCGCTGTTGTCAACAGTAACTTTCGAATAATATAGTAAATAGATATGTCTAGTAAGAGGTTTTCAAAAAAGTTTGGAATCATTGTTAAACTGTAGGTTCCGTTGAGTAAGTCTACATATGGCAGCGTTTTAACCCAAAATTAAATGGGAGAAGCTCTCTTCCAAATTTAATTCTTAAGCTACATACTCAGAGCAGAGCGCTAAGCGGTATACTGTTGAACTAGCTACGCAAGGAGCGGAATTTCAGGGGGGTGAGGGGGGATCCAAGGGGCGCCATTTCATATATTTAGCCGCTCACCGCTCTGATGCTCAGTATGTGGCCACGGCCTTAGGAAGCAAAGGGAAAATAAGTTTTTTGCAGACGTGAAACTAACCTGTGGTGAGACTAAGTCTCAATGGTAGTGAGGCCTTTCAACCGGAGACCTTTACAAAGAATGCAGCGGGATTTCATACACATACCTTCGCGCTTCCAAATAACAGGGGTATTGCATGTCTTCCAAATGGAAATGGAATTGTTAATATCTGTGGAAGATGTTCTTGTTTTTTTGTTTGTTTTATTCTTTTTTGCATGTGTATGCAGGCCTTACATAAGGCCTTCTTATATAAAGCTTCCATAAGGCCTTCTTATAGAAAGCGACGATGAAAAGTCTTCCCTCCCAATCTCATGCAATTTAAAAAGGGAAACGGAGAAAGAAAGTCTTGAAATGCATATCGGATCTAAAGGAAGCCTTTTGAACTTATGCAATAAGGCCTTACTACTCATGATTTCCGCCGCTGGGCAAGCCTGCGTGGTGTTATCGACACAACACTCAAGCAAAGCTTTATTGACAGACTACATTGAATCGAAACACATCTTCGCCTATGTGGGAATTTCCGAATGTGTCTGTGTGAAAACTATGATTATTGCCAGCCTCGCGAGGCTATGGAATGCCTAACATTGGTCTAAATAAATATAAGAGTTAAGGAAAATAAACTGTTTTCACTGCGAGATTCACGTCTCAACTAAACTGTTACTATAATCTCAATCACATAGAGCCTCACGAGGCTATGGCCTGCCTGGCACTGGTCTAAACTATAATAAGGGTTAGGGAAAACTGTTCCCAGTACGAGATTCAAGTCTCAACTAATCCGTTACTAAGCAGATATTAAACATAGGCTGACTGTTTCGCGTATGTGTGAATTTCTGATCGTGTTTGTGTGAAAAAGATGATTATTGTCGGCCTCGCAAGGTTGTGAGATGTCTAACACTGGTTAAAAGTAAGATAAGAGTTATGGAAAATTGTTCCCACTACGAGATTCAAATCGCAACTAAACTATGACTATAGTCTTAATCACATAGAGCCTCGCGAGGCTATGGCCTGTCTGGTACTGGTCTATGCTATAATAAGAGTTAGGGAAAGCTGTTCCCATAACGAGATTCAAGTCTAAATTAATCTGTTACTATAGTCTCAATCACATAAAGCCTCGCGAGGCAATGTCTTGTCTGGCACTGGTTTAAACTATAATAAGGGTTAGGGAAACTGTTCCCATTACGAGATTGAAGTCTCAACTAAACAGTTACTATAGTCTCAATCACATAGAGTCTCGCGAGGCTATGGCCTGTCTGGCACTGGTCTAAACTATAATAAGGGTTAGGGAAATTGTTCCTAGTACGAAATTTAAGTCTTAACTAAACTGTTACTATAGTCTCAATCACATAAAGCCTCGCGAGGCTATGGCCTGTCTGGCACTGGTCTAAACTATAAAAAGGGTATATAGGGAAAACTGCACCCATTACGAGATTCAAGTCTGTATTAAACTGTTACTATAGTCTCTAAACTAAACTATAATACGGGTTAGGGAAAACGATTCCCATAGCGAGATTCATATCTAAACATAACTGTGACTAGAGTCATAATCACATAGAGCCTCGCGAGGTTATGATCTGTCTGGCACTGGTCTAAACTATAATAAGGGTTAGGTAAAACTGTGTCCATTGCTAGATTAAAGTCTCAACTAAACTCTAACTATAGTCTCAGTCACATAGAGATTGATTTCCAGCAACATTAAATCTGTAGTAAAAACCCAAAGGATTCCGCATATACCACAGATTGAAATGAGACCAAACCCAACTGTGACATCATTGATTACAATGGCATTAAGAATATACACACTGCCCTTAAAAGATTTTACTTAGAAATAGTCTAACCACTCACTTTTTCCCACCAGCAACTATTCCCACACAGTGCAACCCGTTAGGTATTTTGCCAGCCAGCGTTCGACTCTAGTGTAAAGCGTGTTGAGCCAAACGTTCTGGGAAAACGTATCGTGACATCAGCATCCCAATACAACTAACGCATACAGGCAGCAGCCAGAGCAACAAATAGTGGCAGCTGCAAGGAAACACTAAAGAGAGTGAGGCGAAGAAAAAAGAAACCAAGTAAAACATACTCATATCAGCATCCACAACGACAATCGCTGTAGTAATTTAACGTTAAATGACGTCAGACCACATAACATCTACTCAACCTTGGCCAAATGGCCATCCGCCGCCACCCACCCATTCGCTTACGGTAATATTATCCGACTACCCTTAACCTAACACCTTAAAAGCAGCACAAGCACCGCACCACCACCCAAGGGGCAGTGCGTGCAAATGTTCGATTTTGTGTGGCACAAATTGAAATTTTATTTTCACTAGAAATGTCGGAGGTTTTCGCATGTAAGACAAACTAAGGCAACGAACTTGAAGGTAAAACAGAAACACAGTTTAGTTACCAAATTTAGTTTGGTGTGTTGTGTTTTTTCTGGGAAGCAGGAGAGATTTTTTTTCGCCTCTGCCTCTACTTGCCCAATTTTGTTAGCAGCGTGAAAACATTATGGTCGTTGGTCGCTTGTTTTCTTTCTTACACACACACACACACACACGCAAGTTTCCGTTTCCAGTTTTGTTGTGTTGAGATACGAACTTGTGTATTTTTTGTTTTTTATGTGTGTTGATTCTATTCTGGAGAAAGGCGAGAGTGGGGAATTGAAAATGATTAGATGGGAAAATAATGAAATTAGATTTTATAAATTATTACCAGGTATTACGAATTGTATACACAGTTAGCCGGGTTAGCCAGTCAGTCAGTCGCTGGCTCAGGTGTGCACCCGGGATGTGTGTGTGTGTGTGTGAGGTGAAAAGGAAATTGAAATGTTATTATTTTAATAAGGACCCAGTCAACACTTTGGACGCTGATATGTTAGACGGAGGAAATGCTATGAAGTTAATGTCTCACTCAATTAGCAGGGCGGAAGTTAATATGGCAGTTAGAGAAACTACGAGAAATTAATAGTTGTATAACAAGATTAGCCTGGGTATGTTTAGCGATTGAAAAGCGGTCAATGGTGCTAGAACTTTATAAATATTTCGAATTATATAAAACTAACACAGTACAACAGTTTTCAGCTCATTGATTTGGGACACAATTTTGAGAACTTGATAGTAGCCCTTAAAAGAAGAAGTTCTGCACCATTCCTTTCGTCAACTTACATGCCATAATAATTTAATATCGATTTGAAGTTAGTAAGTTTCATATAGGGAAATTTGTCACGTTTTAGGCTCTTTTAATTAATATAACTCGAGAAGCACTAGTCCGATGTAGCTGAAACAAATTTAAAAAAATTAAGAAGTACAATTCCAGTGCAGGCCATAACCTCGCGAGGCTCTATGTGATTGAGACTTAAGTAACAGTTTAGTTAAGACTTGAATCTAGCAATGGACACAGTTTTCCCCTACCCTTATTATAGTTTAGACCAGTGCTAGAAATGTGATTGAGACTATAGTAACAAGTTAGCTGAGTCCGGAATCTCGCAATGGGAACAGTTTTCCCTAACCCTAATTATAGTTTAGACCAGTGCTAGATAGGCCATAGCCTCGCGAGGCTCTATGTGATTGAGACTTAAGTAACAGTTTAGTTAAGACTTGAATCTAGCAATGGACACAGTTTTCCCTAACCCTTATTATAGTTTACACCAGTGCTAGATAGGCCATAGCCTCGCGAGGCTCTATGTGATTGAGACTTAAGTAACAGTTTAGTTAAGACTTGAATCTAGCAATGGACACAGTTTTCCCTTACCCTTATTATAGTTTAGACCAGTGCAGGCCATTGCCTCGCGAGGCTCTATGTGATTGAGACTTAAGTAACAGTTTAGTTAAGACTAGTAATGGACACAGTTTTCCCTAACTCTTTGCTACTGTTGACCAGCGGAGACTAATCATAGACAGATTGCTTTGAATCAAGCATTGCTTCGCGTATATGTGAATTTCTGATTATGCCTGTGTAAAAAAGATGATTATTGCCGGCCTTGCGAGGCTATCGGGTGCCCGACACTGCTTTTAACCAAGATACTTGGTTATACCGACTTCGGCCGGTGTAACCGATCTTCGGAGTGTTGAATACAATTGTACTTCGGTCTATTGAACCCATCTTCGGTTGGTTTACCCAATTTGTCTTGGTTAAACTCGACTTCGATCGGTGTAATCGGACTTCGGTCTGTTGGATCCAACATTCGTTGGTTGAATCCTTATTCTAATGCTTTTACTCGCTTAAGTACACTTCCACCTCACAATTGTTTCCAAATGTCTGTTACTATTTTCTATGAAGGCTCAATAAATTAATTTGAATTTGGTTTTACACGAATCCGGTCGACTTAATTGACTTTGGTCTGTTAAATATAACTTTGACTGGTTGAGCCCAACTTATTGACTTCAGTATATTAAATCGGATTTAAAATTTTTTAATTCAATTGGATTTGAGTCTTTTGAATCCATCTTCGGTTGGTGTAACCCAATTTCTCTTGGTTTAACTCAACTTCATACGGTTTAATCGGATTTAGGTTTTCCGAATCCAGTTTGACTACTGTCTGTTGGTTCCCACATTTCATAGTTGAACCCTAATTCTATTGGTTTAACCGGACTTCGGTCCAACTTCAGTTGTATTAACCCAATTTCTCTTGGTGTAACTCGACCTCAATTGGTTTAATCGGACTTTGGCCTGCGGAATCCTAGTTCGGTTGGTTTGGGTTGGTTTAACCCGACTTCCGTCTGTTTCTTTGGATACCAGATACTTTCATTAACATTCAATAAAGTATGTGGCATACGAGAGGTCAATATGCTACTACTGTAATTACGATTCTGCAAGGGTTTCATTATTTTTACCCTGGCTCATTTTTAACTCTTAGCGCATAATGTACCCACATTCACAGTGATGCTTAATACTTATGCTCTGGCATTGCATCAGGCCGCCCCCTTCAAATTCTCATCGCTACAATTGTTTATTGGGTGTACCTTCTCTTTAGTAGCTTACTCAAGGTCCTCTGTAGTCGTCACAGTTCTCCAAGGATTTGCTCATTGTTTATTGCCAACAAGATGCGCACCAGCATCAACAGCAGTAACAACAGCAACGACAGCAGCAACACCAACACAAATAATAGTACAACATGACAGGCAAAAGCAACACACCAAAAACACAGCCATTGTAGAAGTCGTAGCAGTGATGACGATGGTGTGCACGTTTCTAGAACTATGGCTCTTACACCCCCACCAGCAACAATAGCAGCAAATGTTTTAATTCCTGCTCACACAAGGTAAGAAATTGAAAAACTACAACTCCCCAGATGCTAAGATAACATCAGACAAAGAGCAGAAACCACTGATGTCCCTTATTATTACCTACAACTCAACTCAGTCCGAACCGGTAGAGCTAGCTAGTTACAGCTAGTACCTAGAAGACACCTCTCCCCACTTCTCATCCCTACGTAGAAGGATAAGCACACACAACGTAGACGTAGCAACGGCAGCAGCGGCAGCATTTCAACATCCTGCTTAAAATGAATTAAACTTCTAAAAACTCACGGCTGCTCATACATTTTTTCGGCTGCTTTCTTGGACTCTTCTTCTTGTGTCGACGCAAACAAGTGAAACGGAAGTGAAAAGTTAGTTGCTAGTTTCTTATTTCATTGCTGCGTTGCTTTGGAGGCATATGACAACAACTGCTACTCCTCCTACTACGTTATGTTGTTGTTATGTCGTTTTCCTATAGTTTTTTTTTCATTTCACACAAAACTAAGTCCTTTACGGTAAAAAGTAACTCTTTCAGCCATGAATTTTATCGAATTTCTAAGATTAAAGGTCCACAAAAACATTCAAACAGACAGTCAAACATTGAGCCGATGGTAAACACCGCTTACTCTCTAGCAATAACAACAACAACTAGAATTGGAGACTTTGTTGCTGAGTGCATAACAAACCTGGCTAAGATGCAACTTGGAGGGCAGGCACAGTGTTTTCGACTTATTGGAATGTTCGCATTTATCTTTGGGGTCCAACATGGAAGGATAGCTAGGTCAGCCGAATATGACCCTGTAAAGTGTGCTGGATAACTGTAAAAGCCATCTAAATATATTATTTCATCGGCAACCTGCTCGACAGCAACTTCTGAGTAAGAAAGTGATAAGATTTGTTGAAACGGTGTAATATTAACATCCATAATCCAAGTAAAATGACCAAAATAGTCCGTTTAGTCCGTACACCAACATTTTTCTTGATAGTAGCTACAGTAACGAAGTTTATGGCCAAGTTTCTTTGTATACAATCCTACTTGTCCTTCTAATAACAAATCATTTATGTTTTTTGGTTTAACCCTTTCGGTTTTATCTGATTTTGATGGATTTACTGGCAATTTGGGCTGTTGGATCCAACTTTACGTTGGTTGAGTCCTATTTCTATAGGGGCTCATTGACTTCGGTCGAATTTAAATGAACTTCGGTATGTTGAACCTAATCAGATTTTTGTTTGTTGAAATCAATTTCGGTAAGTTAAATCTCTATTGGCTTATCTCGACTTCGATCGGTTTAATCAGACTTCGGTCTACAGTATCTAATTTCGGTTGGATCAGATTTTAGTAAGTTGAATCATCTTCGGTTGGATTAACCCAATTTCTCTTGATTTAATTCGAATTCGTTTGGTTTCATCGGACATCAGTCAATCCGACTTCGGCCGGTTAACCCGGAATTCGGTCTGCTGTATTCAATTGGACTTTGGTCAGTTGGTTCCAACATTTGTTGGTTGAACCGTAATTCTATTGGTTTAACTCGACTTCTCTTGGTTCAACTCGATTCCGTTCGGTTGAATCGGAAATCAGTCAACCCGATTTCGGCCGGTTAAAACGCAATTTGGTCTGTTGAATTCAATTGGACTTTAGTCAGTTGGTTTCAACATTTGTTGGTTGAACCCTAATTCTGATTAACCCGACTTCGGCCAGTTTTACCAGACTTCGGTGTGTTGAATCCATCGTCGGTTGTTTTAACCCAATTTCTTTTAAGCTTTGAACTTCGGTTTGTTGAATCCAATTAGAATTCGGTCTGTTGGTATCAACATTTGTTGCTTTAACCGGACTTTGGTCGGTTTAACCAGACTTCGGTCTATTAAATCCAATTGCAATTTGGTCTGTTAAATCCAATTGGACTTCGGTCTGTTATATCAATCTTAGATTGGTTTAACCGGATTTCTTTAAGTTAAAATCGATTTCTATCGGTGTAACTGGACTTTGGCTTGTTAATTCCAATTAGAATTCGGTCTGTTGATCCCAACATTTGTTGCTTGAACCATAACTCTATTGGTTTAACATGACTTGGGTAGGTTTCACTGGATTCGGTCTATTGAATCCAATTGAACTTCGGTATGTAGAGTCCAATTGGACTTCGGTCTGTTGAATCGATCTTTGATAGGTTTAACCTATTTTCTCTTGGGTTAACTTGTCTCGGTCTGTTAAATTCAATTAGACTTCAGTCTGCTGGTTCCAACATTTGTTGATTGAACCCTAATTTTATTCGTTTAACCCAACTTCGGTCGGTTAAACTAGAATTCGGGCTGTTGAATCCAAATGGACTTCGGTCTGTTGATTTCAACATTTGTTGGTTGAACCCTATCTATTTGTTTAACCCGACTTCGTCCGATTTTACCAGACTTCGGTCTGTTGAATCTATCTTCAGTTGGTGTAACCCGATTTCTGTTGATTTAACTCTGCTAAGATCGTTTTAATTGGACGTCGGTTTGTGGAATTCAAATAAATTTCGGTCTGTTGGATCCAAAATTTGTTGGTTGAACCCAAGTTCTATTGGTTTAACCGGACTTCCGTCTGTTGAACCCAATTGGAATTCGGTCAGTTACATCCAATTGGACTTCGGTCTGTTGAACCCATCTTCGGTTGGCTTAACGCAATTACTCTCGGTTTTACTCGAGTTCGATCGGTTTTGTTGGACTTCGGTCTGTTGAATCCAATTAGGCTTCGGTCTATTGGTTCCAACTTTCGTTAGTTTTACCCAATTCTATTGGCTTATCGCGACTTCTGTCGGCTTAACCGGACTGCGGTATGTTGAATTCAATTGTACTTCGGTCTGTAGAATCCATCTGCGGGTCGTTGAACCCAATTTCTCTTGGTTTAACTCGACTTCGATCGATTTTGTCGGACTACGGTCTGTTGAATCCAATTAGGCTTTAGTCTGTTGGTTTAACTCCAATTCTATTAGTTTATCGCGACATCGGAATGTTGAATCAAATTAGGTTGGTTGAAGCCGATTTGGAATTTTTGATGCCAATTCCGATTGGTTTAACTCAACTCCGGTCGGTTTAATTGGACTTTGGTTTGCTAAATATAACTTCGGTTGGTTGAAACCAACTTCGATTGATTTAACACTACTTCAGTCGGTTTTATCGGATTTCAGTCTGTTGAATCCAATTGGATTTCGGTCTGCTGAATGCATCTTCGGTTGATTTAACCTTGGTTTAACTTCGATCGGTTTAATTGGACCTCGGTTTGTTAAATCCAATTAGACTTTGGTATGTTAGTTACAACATTTGTTGGTTGAACCATAACTACATCGGTTTAACCCGACTTCGGTCTTTTGAATCCATCTATAGTTAGTTAGTCCTAATTTCTCCTGGGTTAATTCGACTCCGATCGGTTTAATCGCACATCGGTATATTGAATCCAATTAGACTTCGGTCTGTTGGTTCCAACATTTTTTGGTTGAACAATAACTCTATTGGTTTAACCCCCGACTTCGGTCGGTTTAATCGGACTTCGGTTTGCTGAATCCTATTAAACTTCGGTCTGCTGGTTCCAACTTCGGATTAACTCGATCGATTTAATCAAATCCATGTTCGGTGCAATCCATGTTCGGTTGGTTTACCACAATTTCTCTTAATCTAACCCGACTTCGGCCGGTTTAACAGGACAGGAATCCATCATCGGTTGGTTTAACATAATTTATATTGTATGTACGCTTCATTCCAGTAGCATAGTAGCATATTCTGACTTGCCGAAGAACGCCAGTTACCAACACGGTCCCAAGTTGCAGATACGAGCCTGGATTGCCGAGCCGCCAATACGATCCGAATTGCTGATATGGGATTTAACTGTCGACAACCCTGAATCATCAATACATACCCAAATTGCTGATGTTAAACAGAAACGCCGACAAATCCCCATCACCAAGACGATACTGTCTTGCTCATATAAAACTGAAATACGGAAAATCACACCACTGTGCCAGTTGCCTGCATTTCTATTATGCTGTGGAAATTTTACAAATAATATTCGCTTTCCGCCTTGGAAAAGGTGTTTGTGCCACTTGGCTGCTTAAGACTAGAGTTTGATTTTAGTTTATGAACTTAACTGCAACTGTTATCTCTACGGTTGCTGTTGCTGTTGCCGCTGCTATGTCTTGCTGTCTTTGTAGTTTGTAGTGCTTTCACTACCAGACATTTGCAGAAGATCTACCATGAAACTGCCACGGTAACAGGATTCAACGAGACAACTACTAAATATGGGCCACGAATAAAGGATTTCATTCCCACTTCCTACTATATCTCCCATCTCGTTCGCATAGACTTTTCTTTTCCACTGCTGAACCCACAATTGTCTTTAGGACTATTAATTGTTCTTCACTCAGAGGACAACGAGTATTTGCTTAAGCATCCTTGCACTCAGTCATTGTGTTGTCACCACTACCGCCGTCTTTTGCTCTACTTGAAATGGAATAAATAAACAAAAGTTTCATTTCCACCCAAAAGTTTTCGTTCGACTTTTATCAATTTGACCTGAATTGCATTTAGCGGGTAACAACATAGCTGTTGTTGTGCCGCCGCTGCCAAGCGTCCGTGTCCGCGTCCTTGTCACTGCACTTGTCGTCGTTGTCGTTGTTGTCTTATTTATTCTGTCAGTAGTACTTGTCGTCGTTAAGGACCTTCCCCCCACTTCATTTGCTTGTGTCTGTAAGGATCATGCTAATATTATGCACGTATGGGCAGCATTTACTCTGTGGTGCGATTTATGGTGGCACCGCGAATAGCCCAGCTCTAAAGCTGTTATGTAATGTTTGTCACGACAACACAAAGTAAATGCAACAGTGTGAGTTTAAGCAATGACATTGGCTGAATTGTGTGAGAGGCAATACAACAGCGTAGAAAGACAAGTGATTTAGCGGAGTTCTTTATAAATGTACAAAATTTGAAGTTGTGGTTGTTTATTTAAATATACGAAGGGAAATTATGAATCAGGGACGTAAGCGAAAGTTTTGTTTAGGTAAGGTTTAGAATTTGCGAATTATTATTATTTAATTTTTGGAACAATTGTGCACTCTGAAATGTTTTTTCCCACATGACTGAAGTAATGAAACTGGAAGTTTAGTCCCCGAAAAAAAGGATTTACTAAAAAAAATATAAGAACATCATCCTGGAATCCTAAGTTACTTCACAATGGGATCAGATGCAATGAATGCCAAATTTACTAAAAATTCACAAAAAGCATATTGAATCAAGGAACAAAACTGAAAGCGTATTCCCAGAATAAATAGGATTTAGTTAAAAAAAATACATAAAAATAGTATCGATGAATCCTGGCTGTCAGATTTACTAACAACGAATTACAAAGAGCATTCTGGATTCCTGAGATACTTCATAATGGGATAAGAAGCATTGAATGCCAGATGGTCTTGGAGGAAAGTTATTATTAAGTATGACTTTTCAGATCATACTTTCTTTCTTACGATTAGCGACGTAAAGGTTAGGTATAATACAATGGCCCAACGGACTAGGCAGTATTTTATCTGACACTATTCTCTGAGGCGAATTACCTAGATGTCCTCATTGTAAGTAAACTAAACGGGAGAGAAGCTCTGGGGAATATAACTGAACTGGCTGCGCTTTCCAATTCTATCAACAGCTATGGGAATTGTCGTCACCCCAGGAGGACAAAGTTATGACTTTTAAGAAGTAGGTATAATATAGTGGACCAAGGCTGGGCGTCTATAAAGTTCCATCATCTATCGACGATGAGGCCCTATGCCTTATGACAGGAAATCAGAAGATCCTCTAAGATGAAATATCTGGAATGGAATCCGGATATTTCACCTCAGAGTAATTCGATTAATAGCTTTAGGAAATTGTCAGAACAATGTTCTGAATCTTCCGAAGTAGGTAAAAATAACGGACCAAGGCTAGACAGTATTTTAGTTAGAACTGCTTTCTAAGGTTTCATCGTCCATCGACGATGAGGTCCTATGCTCCCTTGGGACTGACAGGAATTAAGAAGATCCTCTGAGTTGAAATACCTAGATGTAATTCTTGATGGTAAACTTAACTGGAGAGGAACACTAAGGTTAGACTGCAAATGAGACTGATCGCTATCGTTTAAGACCATTTATTGTCTATATAGAGCAATATAGCGCCCTATTAGCACCTATGGTTGCCTAGGTTGGGAGGAAGTACACGACTTAAACTTTTTGGTCAGACTTTATACTAAATACTGCGGTAAAGCTGGCGAAAATTAACGTTGTTGGAATATTTTGAGTAAATATATATCTTTGCCGTCATGCCTGCCGCCATTAGAACACAGGACTTCCATGCGAGCGATTCAGGGTTCGATTCCTGTTTCAATCATCTAAATTTATTTCGACGTCCTGCAGTATCTCATTAGAACACACGACTACCATGCGGAAGATCTAGGTTTCGATTCCTGTTTCAGTGAGCTGAAAGGAAATCCTGTGCACTGTTCACCCTGGACGTTAAACGTCCGATAGAAGAGGTTCAAAGTATAAATTGAGAATTCTGCGCGTTTCATTTAACATATTTAAGAAGATCGAACTGATGAATCATCAGACCTATTGGTCAGAGGAGGCTGTACTATGACTGATGATGACGCTCTCTGGAAGATAAGATAACAATTGGAGTTGCCACCATTATCTCTTCCTTCTCTATTACTCTCCTCTATCCTGCTTTTCCCTCCCCTTCCCTTTCATCTTTTTCTAAAAGACAATCAGAATGGATCAGCAGATCTCGGTGTGTAGTGTGATCTTGATATTATCAGATTACACTTGTCTACAAACTAACCTAACCTAAAACTAGTAAGAAAGTTTCAGTCGATATCTAAAGTGGGCGGATTGATATATTTGTATAAGAGGTACCAGAAGGAGCGTGGACATTTTTAAAACCGTAAGTAGTTTTGGGAAAATATTAACTCGTGCTAAATTACAAAACATTTGGTTGCGTCTTTCGAAAGTTAATGAGCGTACCAGCCGGACAGCCAGACGGACGGACGGCTCAAACGACTTAAAAAGTCAAATTTGGTTCAAAGAAACCTAGGGTCTAAAGTGACTCTTTCTATGTGTTACAGTTTTGGGTCATACTAAATGATATATACCCCTTCTACCCGTAGGGTAAGGGTATAATAACTGATGTAGAAGTAGGTGTCGTTAATCAGTTAATGCCGACCAATCAGCTAATGCCGACCATGTCTGCGACTCATTACCATGAAACTCGACCAAATAATATGGCTCAGCAGCGTCCTTGTGCAGTTGTTAACATATAAAAAGTTTTTCATTAAGGACTTCCGTTTTTAATTTTAAATACAGCACTTAAAAATAATTGAATGTCAATGTATGAATGTATGAACCAGAAGAACAATCTATGACATTGATTTCTTAATGTTGTAATTCATTCAAAGGCCGGCCGCGACTACGACTTATTGTCCCATTCGAAAAGTATACCTTTCAATCACTCTTTCCAACATAATCAGCGATGTCTCGCAAATTCCCAGTTACCCAGTGCAACAGGCAATGTGGGGTGGGGAGGGGGGGGGGGATAAGAAATTCCAAGTCAGGGTAAAGGTACTTGGGTCAGTATAGTAAAACCCCCAAAAGGTGTGACATTCTTAGGCCAAACTCTTTTTCTTTTGTATTTTATACATTTTGCTCATCTTCAAGTTTGTTTTCATAGTTTTTCTGCCATAACTAAAGAATCATTGATGATTTCTCATTTCATTTTTCAGCGGAATTGTAGCTAAGGTTTAAATAAATATTTTTTTGTTGTAAAATATTCCTGTAAAAAACTCAAGTTGCATTAATTTTATAGAATGAAATCTTTAAAATGATCATCTATCGGCTTTTTTCAAAAAAATTTTCCAATAACTGCAAATTTCTGCCCCTGTAACGGCTGTCTCATCTGTGATAATTAGAAAACTGATCATTCCTGATGATATTAAATGACGATTCTGACCCAAATACTGTACTGTACATATGTAGCGAGTTTGCATATTGCACTGGCTACATAAGTATGTAAAACGTATGAGTAATATTATTTTATGCGGATTTTATATTCATCATACGCACATCTAGTCAATATTGTGGCTTTAAATTACGACTCTGTACCAACTAGTGTACTGTACAAATGTAGCGAGTTTGCATATGGTACTCGCTACATAAGCATGTACAACGCATGTGTTATAATTTTTTTAAGCGGATTTTATATTAATCATACACACATCTTGTCAACATTGGGGATTCAAATGACAACGCTGTCTCAAATACGGTACTGAATATATGTAGCGAGTTTGCATATGGTACTCGCTACATAAGTATGTACAACGCATGTGTTATATTATTTTTATGCGGATTTTATATTAATCATACGCACATCTTGTCAATATTGTGGCTTTAAATTACGACTCTGACCCAACTAGTGTACTGTACAAATGTAGCGAGTTTGCATATGGTACTAGCTACATAAGTATGTACAACGCATGAGTTATATTATTTTTATGCGGATTTTATATTAATCATACGCACATCTTGCCAACTGTGGATTCAAATGACAACGCTGACTCAAATACTGTACTGAATATATGTAGCGAGTTTGCATATGGTACTGGCTACATGCGAATAATACAGAGCATCAGCCAGTTTAATGGGTACGAAATTCCAAGTCAGGGTTTGGCGTTTCCTTATATCACAACAACTTATATCTCAACATTGTTGACCTTTTGAAATGTATATAACATCTACAGTACTGCGCTCCTTCGAAGGTACAGAATTCCTGCCCTCAAAAACTTGCTACTTGAATTTATTATCACTGGAGGTTTTATTTGTTAGACATCGTATTCTAAAGAGTCAACGGAACTTATATTTATAAATTTTTAAGATTTTTCCTAATACGTGAAACATTTTTTCTCTTTCTCCTTCTTTTTTTGGCAAGCGGTGGCATCACCGCCCCCCATAAAGATCATCACTCTATGTAAAATATTTGGTAAAACTTTTCCTTTACAAAGCATTACAAACTTTTATGATAATCATATTTTGGATACACCAACAAAAATATAAACGAATATCAACAGTTGTAAATATTTTGTTTAATTTTACAACGACCACACAACGACCTCTTGTGTTGTTGTTGTGGGGAATGTCATAGAATTTAAAATGAAATTCAGATGCTCATACACCTACACCTCGACAAACATTTACAACACTCCTACTAACTTACACACTCACCCGCTCCTTAACTCGTCTCACTCACTCACTGGTTCACTCACTGGTCTCATTCACTCACAGATAGAAAACATTGTCAGGTTTAATTTATTATCAATAAATTTTCATTAGCATCGTATAACCCCTTTTTACGACACCTGCAGGACAAATGTGAATAGGAATATTTCGACCCAACATCACTGGAACATCGAACAAGGTACACAGACTTTCGTCCTGCAGTCAAACATTGAGGAAATGGTCACAAAACGAAAGTCGCCACCCCCACAATATTCCTGCGGCATCATAGAACAAGTTAATGTGCGGGCCAGGGTGCTCTCTGGCGCTAGGTGGGAACAGGAATGTTTGATATGGATGTCAGTAGTAAATGTTAGGGTATAATTCACAATTTCTGCTGGCGTTCGTTATCGACATCACCATCATCAGCATCGTAATCATCATCATCTTTAACATCTACACACTTGCAACGCCCCTCAGCCCCGCAAACCGAACACAACTGAGCAGCAGGACACAAAAGCAACCAGGGAGGAACATAAACTAAAGCATAAGCTCAAAACTTTGCAGTTAGTCATCTGGCGAAGAGAAACAAACAGTTTTTCATTTGTGGCATATTTGAAGAAGCAGGGAAGCTGTATCTCTTGTACAAAGTTGGATTTTATGGTGATGAATTCGAAACAAAAAGTAAGACATCAACGGAAAGCGAACACCAACCAACCAAGCGACCAACAATTATACACAAAGCTCGATACATTTGTATGAGAGCAAGAGTAGTTATCATCTTTGTAGTTTAACTTGTAGTCATCGTCCACCTTTCCCTATCGCAGAGGGGGCGGGGGGACATACACGCAGATCAAAATCCATTACACCGTTTGATAGTTTTGGGTCGAATATGACGATAGCGTTGACAGGGTGGGGGTCGCGGTGGCAGCGACGACTGAATTGCTTGTTTAGCCAAACTGAGTCACCATTCTGCTCGACTCATAGCTAGAAAAGATAATTGGAATTAGTGTAAAAGTGGTTTGACACTAAACTTTTGGCCCCATAACTATACAGTGGTTTCAAATGGGCGGTATATTGAGAGTAAACAAAACAAATTAAAAGGATTGAAGGACCTTGGACGGCTACAAGTGTTAAGGTAATTAAGTGAGCAAAGGATAATTCTAGGCAATAACTTAAAACTGCTTTGCACTCAAATTAGGGCAAGTGACAATTGCAAAGCATAGAGGATGACACAAATTTGCAATGTTGTTGCAATATATTGCGAAGTAACTAATACACATGTATATCAAGTACCAAAATGGGTCAGCAAATTTGCAACTGATATGGATTAATGCAATGTAGGAACTTATATTTGAAGATGATTACTAAACTCGTTGACACTTTGTTAATTAACAGAGACAGAGCAGCTGATGGAAGAGGGTAAAACTACAAATGATTCCACATGGCCCCCCTACCTAGGTCTAAAAACTGCAACCACTTTTATTGTCTCGTAGTTCTAGAGATACCACTGGCAATACTGTAAAGGACGATCGAATGTCCTGTACAAACGGACCTTGAGTCTGTACAATCGGACACTAAGTCTGTACAACCGGGCTCAAAGCCTGTACAATCGGACCTTGAGTCTGTACAATCGGACAACAAGTCTGTACAACCAGGCTACGACCCTGTACAACCGGGCTACCAGCATGTATAATCGAGCTATAAGCCTGTAGAATCGAACCTACGAGTCTGTACAATAGGACAATAAGTCTGTACAACCAGGCTAAAGGCCTGTACAATGGACAACAAGTCTGTACGATAGGACCTTGAGTCTGAACAACCGGACTATATGCCTGTACAATCGGGCTAAAAGCCTGTACAATCAGACCATAAGTCTGTACAACCGGGATATAAGCCTGTCGGACCTTGAGTTTGTACAATCGGACAATAAGTCTGTAAAACGGACTATAGGCCTTTACAATCGGACAATAAGTCTGTACAAACGGATTATAGACCCGTGAAATCGGACCATGAGTCTGTACAATCGAACAATAAGTCTGTACAACCGAGCCTTAACAATCTGGCTTAAGTCCTGTAGTCTGTACAACCGGACTACGAGCCTGTACAATCGGGCTATAAACCTGTACAGTCGGACAACAAGTCTGTACGAGCCTGTACAATCGGGCTATAGGACTGTACAATTGGACCTTGAGTCTGTACAATCGCACAATAAGTCAGTACAATCGGACCTACGAGTCTATACTACGGACGCTAAGTCTGTTCAACGAGTCCTCGTACTTGTAAAGCCAGGGCCTTGAAAGACAAGAGCCTATTAATCGTTGTTCTTATTCTTCTGTTCCAGGACCTTAGCAAATTTTACCAGAAGGTCCTACTGAATTTACATGTGAGTCCTTGATGTCCGATGCCGCCCGAATTACCGAATTAACCCGTCCTGTTTCCAATCACCGAATTACCGACGCTCGTCTAAGGACCTCTTCTCCGTACAAAGGACAACAGCCCCAGGCTTCGCAATACATAACACTAGACACCATCAACGATACGAGGCCACCGACCAGGCATAATCCCCAGTCATCATTACCCGTCATCAAGCATCTTAAGGATATCAGACTAGTGATTGCACTTTATCTTAAGGATCCGGAGTGTTTCGTTCTATTTACATTTTGTGAGTTGTAAAATAAGGAAATAAATATATAATATCTTGACCTAGTCAGGGAAAATCCACTCTTTTATTTCGTAAGGTTTTTGACGGTCCTTGTGAAGACCCTAGAGGCGGCTGAGACTACCTCAGCCCAAGATAAGACTCCCGTTATAAAATGTTAGATATTGTTCCTTCGGATCATAGCAATTTTTTCGACATCCAAATCTATTTTACAAGTTTTATTTAAAATTAAAAACACAAGATCTAAATGAATCACTCTTTTCCATATCATAAGTTTAAGACTCCAAATTCAAACAAGATTAGTTTGAACTAATAGTAAACGAATGTCCAAAAATTACTGCTACTACTCTAGTTAACAGTCATTTGGTCCAAAAGCTGTCAACAATTCATTTTTATGTATTTTGGTGTTGGTAACAGGAAAAAATTAGAAAAATACCTTTCATCTGGTGTGATTTAATGATTTTGGTTTATTTCAAGATAACATGATACAACTAAGCCCAAATTGATATTAATGTTATGAAAACTGAGTAGACTACTATGTCCTGGTCGTAGTTTTTAAGTCGGCACAGTATTTTTAGTATAGATGGCACAAAATATATAAAAAAATATTTTTTTTCTCAAGAAAATATTTTTGCGAAAAAGAAACAAAGCAAACTGTAAAATTGTCATCAGTCCGAGCAAAATAAATCATATTTGAATAAAATCCACTCTTAAAGATTGGAATTAATGTTTTTTTTTATGAAATCACCGCATTCTATTTTTTTCAATATTTTTTGGGGCAAAATATGTGAAAACTATTGTAATAACCGTCTGCAAATACAAAAACATAGTACTCTATTCTCTTCGTCAAACAAATTTTGATGTTTCAAGAAAAGATGTTTTTATAATCGGTTCGGTACTTTCTGAGTTTACCCGTTACAAACGTTACTCTGTTGTTTACCATCCATATAATCAATTTTATATATATGTTAATGTGTTACAAAAGATTGCTTAATTATTTTAGTAAGTCTTTGCGAATCGATTTATATGTATTTGCGGCTACGGTAACCACACTCAATTTGAAAGCGGCAATTTTAAAGCGCCACAATTCCCAAGAGACACTCACTTCTTCCGTCCGATTTTTATCCTACCACCAAACTACTGTGTTGCCCCAATCGTTGCTTATGCTGTTATTTTCTCCTGTAACCAAATGAGGTTAAGCATTTTTATTGAGTAAAATTGTAAAATGAAACTTGAGCCCCCAGTGACTGACTCATTGCTATCGTATATCATCATCACGACCACCACCTCCACCCCCGCCGTCATAATCCACATTATATCCATCTCATTTGAAATAGTCTAGTACCCTTTTTATCAGAGGGGGTAACTTTACTGCTCGAACACTATCTAGATATAGCTGGGAATTGATAGTTTTATGCGGTGTTGGGCAGACCTTTGTTTCGATGCGCATAGAAAGAGTTAGAGCACGGCAGCCTCATGTCCTTATGATAGCCAGGCGCTGTATAGTGTAGCGGTGGTGTCGCGTGTATGGCAAAGAATGTGGCACGGAAGTGACCTGCTTTTATGCTAAACATTACTGACATAACCGGCAGCAGTAACGTCATCACGGCAGCTCGAGCATCAACAGCATCCGCAGTTTGGTTTATGTACGAGTGAGTATAGTCCCAGTCGCAGTACCCCACTAGCATTCACGTGATGAATGTAAGTTTAATACACGATGACATCAGATATCATGCCATGATAAAAAACCATTAGAAAAGACACAAAACGTTGCAGCAGTGAAAGAGCAACACGAAGGAATTGTGAACAGAAAAAACAAAACTGCTAAATAAAATGCTTTCACTTTAGGTTATGACTATCACCATCACCATCATCGTCATCATTATCATCATAGCCAGCATCACCATCGTCGTTGTCGTCGCTAGAGTCATAGCCATAAGCGCCCATCAACGCCATCTCAGCTAGATTCAAGTTATGACTGGCGCCCCTTTTTCTTTTTAGGTTTTCTTTTATTGCTCTTCATGTTTTTCTTGTTCCTTCTCTTGGCACATTAATTGTATTAATGAAATTTTAATTGAATAAAAAAAAATATTCCAGTTGCTCACTTTTTCTCTATTAAACGCGATTAAATAAACTCTAACGTCATTTAAAGGGCTTTAAAGGCTTCCTGTTACGTTAAGAGATATCCAATCTCCTCAGCCCTTTCGCCCCTCTCGCGTAACAGTCATTTAAACAAAGTTTGCATAGCAATGCCTTAAGGGCTAGCGCGCACAGTTTCAGTTATGATTAAGATATGAAATACATAGGTACATTGTAAGACAAAGAGGGGCAAGTTAACAGAGAGGGATAAGGAGTAAAGGGTAGGAACGGAGAAGAAGAAACTCGAAATATCCTGCATCCAAGTCATTATGATATAAATAGTGGGAGGCAACAAAAAAAAAACGGTGCAATAACAGATGTGATGCTATATATGAGAGACGTTGAGACTATAGCAACAAATTTCGATATGGAAAGTAAATAGGATTCTGGTAGGTACAGCAGTAAAGTGTGATTCATTTAGAGGTTGTTTTTAAATTTTGTTTTTGCACACATCACTTCTGACGGTTATCAAACTTTCAGAATAATTTTATTCAGTATTGCTGGACAATTCTGTATGGAAAGACTCACACAGCCACAGCATCTGCAAATTGTTCTGTTGTATTACGAAAATCAGCGTTCTGTAAAATGTGTTTTTTAAGCATATGGCACAACATATCCTCTGCATTATCGTCCTTTCGGCACACTATTGCCAATACCAACCGCAAATTTGTGTCTCAGCCTAGGAGAGAATTGCGGCTGCAGTGGTGATTGCGGCTGAAGGCCGCTCTTTACAGCATCTTGGCCTCTATTATACAACAACTTGACGGATTTTTTGAATCTTTTCGCTCTGAATTTTGTGCAATCATATGGCTTAATTTGGCTCACTCTCAAATTTCCTGCTTGTAATAAGGAGAATATTGCGGAATGTGCGGCTGAAGACCGTGACCAATCGATACGACGCATTGCACAGTATCTTACTCTCTCCTACCCAAAAAGAACTTCCTGAATTTTGATACACGACCCAAAAACCTACGGCTAAAGAACGTGATTAATCGATTCAACGTTTTGTACAGCACCTTTGCCTCTCGTATACATCATCTTAACGAAATTGTATGAGCGACCGTTAAGACCTCATCCAGCTAGAAATGAGCGAATTATTGCGACTGTAGCGGGTAGTGCGGCCGTAGATCATGACCAATCGACGCCACGCAGTATCTTGGCCTCTCGTAGCAACAACCTGCAGAATATTACTGAAGAATTTAGGTTGAAGGCTTACAAGATCCCGCTCGTCCAAGGATTCAAACCGTAAAACCTGAGTTCAGACTTTAACTGTATTCAGTGATTGAAAAGCATTTAAATATCAACTCTTTTCCTACGGCTAAAGAACGTGATTAATCGATTCAACGTTTTGTACAGCACCTTTGCCTCTCGTATACATCATCTTAACGAAATTGTATGAGCGACCGTTAAGACCTCATCCAGCTAGAAATGAGCGAATTATTGCGACTGTAGCGGGTAGTGCGGCCGTAGATCATGACCAATCGACGCCACGCAGTATCTTGGCCTCTCGTAGCAACAACCTGCAGAATATTACTGAAGAATTTAGGTTGAAGGCTTACAAGATCCCGCTCGTCCAAGGATTCAAACCGTAAAACCTGAGTTCAGACTTTAACTGTATTCAGTGATTGAAAAGCATTTAAATATCAACTCTTTTCGCCCTGGATTTTGATCAATCACATGACACTATTTTGGCTCATTCGCAAATTTGAGTCTCAGTCCGGCTTGTAATTGCGGCTGTAGCAGAAAATGCTGATATAGCATGTGAAAGATCGATTCGAAGCTTTGCACAAATTTTTTAACTCTCTTATAGAATAAAATGACAAGTTTTAATACGCGATTGAAAATACCACATCCAGCTCGTAAAGGGGAAAAATTGCGGCTGTAGCGGAAAATGCGGATGAAGAATGTGACCAACCGATTTGACGCTTTGCTCTCTTCTACCCTAAAACAACTTTCTCAGTTTTGATCCAGCTGTTAATTAGCAAATTTTAGCCGCTGTTGCGGATATTGCGGATATTGTGGCTGTAGACTGTGACCAACAATATCCAGCTCGGCTGTATGCCTTGACCACTCGATTCCACGCCTCTCGCAGTATCTTGGCCTCTCGTAGCAACAACCTGCAGAATATTACTGAAGGATTTGGATTGAAGGCTTACAAGATTCCGCTCTCCAAGGATTCAAACCGCAAAACATGAATTCACACTTTAAATTGAAGATCGTATGATTATCCGCTCTTTTTTGGCTAATTCGCAAATTTGAGTCTCAGTCCGGCTTGTTATGAAAATAATATTGCGGCTTTGGCGGAAAGTGCTGATGAAGCATGTGCAAGATCGATTCGAAGCTTTGCACAATATTTTGAACTCTCTTATAGAATAACATGACAAGTTTTAATACGCGATTGAAAATACCACATCCAGCTCGTAAAGGGGAAAAATTGCGGCTGTAGCGGAAAATGTGTGACCAACCGTTTCGACGCTTTGCTCTCTTCTACCCTAAAACGAATTTCTCAATTTTGATCCAGCTGGTAATTCGCAAATTTATGCGGCTGTTGCGGATATTGTGGCTGTAGACTGTGACCAACAAAATCCAGCTCGTATAAGGATTTAAGCCGAGAGACTTGAATTCATACTTAAATTTTAGTCCGGGGTTGATGATCTATGAGATGCAGTGTTGTCCCGCTGAATTTCGTTCAATCACATGGAACCTTTAGGGCTCATTCGCAAATTTTAGTCCCATTCAAGCTTGTAATGATGATAATATTGCGGCTGTAGCGGAAAGTGCGGCTGTATGCCGTGAACACTCGATTCAACGCCTTCCGCAGTGTCTTGGCCTCTCGTATGCAACAACTTGTGGGATTTTAATTGGCTTAAAAGCGAACAGGATCTTGCTCTCCTAAGGATGCAAGCCGCCAGACTTGAATTCACACTTTAGTTTTAGTCAGGGATTGAAAATCATCCGCTATTGTCGCGCTGAATTTTGTTTGATCACATGGCTCGGTCGCAAATTTGAGTCTCAGTTTGGGTTGTAATGATGAGAACATTGCGGATTCGAAGCTCTGCACAGCATCCTGCTCTCTCCTACACAACTAAAATTCACACTTTAGTTTTAGTCAGGGGTTGAAAATCATCCTCTGTTGTCGCGCTGAATTTTGTTCGATCACATGGCTCGTTCGCAAATTTGAGTCTCAATTTGATGATAATATTGCGGCTGTAGCGGAAAGTGCGGCTGTATGCGGTGAACACTCCATTCAACGCCTCCCGCAGTGTCTTGACCTCTCGTTTGCAACAACTTGTGGGATTCTTGGATCTAGCTCGCCTAAGGATGCAACCCGCCAGACTTAAATTCACACTTAAGTTTTAGTCAGGGGTTGAAAATCATCCGCTATTGTCGCGCTGAATTTTGTTTGATCACATGGCACATTCGCAAAGAGAATATTGCGGCTGTAGCGAAAAGTGCGGATAAAGAATGAGACATCTCGATTCGAAGCTTTGCACAGCATTTTGGTCTCTCCTACCCAAAAACAACATGCTGACTTTTGGTACGCGAACATTGCGGCTGAAGCGGATAGTGGGGCTATAGGCCGTGACCACTCGATTCAACGCCTTGACCTCTCGTATGCAACAACTTGTGGGATTCTTGGATCTAGCTCGCCTAAGGATGCAACCCGCCAGACTTAAATTCACACTTAAGTTTTAGTCAGGGGTTGAAAATCATCCGCTATTGTCGCGCTGAATTTTGTTCGATCACATGGCTCGGTCGCAAATTTGAGTCTCAGTTTGGGTTGTAATGATGAGAACATTGCGGATTCGAAGCTCTGCACAGCATCCTGCTCTCTCCTACACAAAAATGAGCTTAGGAGAACATTGCGGCTGTAGTGGAGTTAGCGGCTGAAGACCGTGATCAATCGATTTCACGCTTCTCGCAGCAGCTTGGCCTCTCGTATACAACAACTTGGCGGATTTTACGCATTTATTTTGTTTGACTTAAAGGATTACAAGATCAAGCTCGTTCAAGGATTCAAGCCTCCAGACTTGAATTCACTCTCTAATTGCATGAAGTGGTTGATAATCATATGAAGATTCGTTGTTTTCGATCCGTATTTTCTTCAGTAAATGGATACATTTCTCAACAGATAAGTCAGTGAGGCTGACGCGAAAAGATTTTAGCACTATTGTTATATCTACATTGGTGTGGTTGATGAGCTGCGTAATCATCCGTCCGTATTTCATTTCAAAACAAGTCTAAACGATACCTCACCTTTAACGGCAAAGGTAACATATCTTGACTTTTTTGGGAGATGTTGAAAAAGTGATCGAAAGATGCAACTTCCGAATAAACTACCAACAGTGCAGTGGTGACCGACATTTGAATCTTCAAAAATCTTAAACAAGCAAATGCCACAGATTGTTCTTTCGGGTCATAATAACGATTCCAATATCCAATTCTACTTTAAGAGTTTTATTTCAAATTTAAAACAAACGTTCTAAGTGAATCACCCTTTACAATATCTCAAGTCACAGAGGCCAAATTCTAACCTGATCAGAATTGAACTAAAGCTAATAAATAGAATACCCAAAAATTGCTTTTAATACACTAGTTTACATCCAAAAGCTGTGACCATTGTTTTTTGCTCTTCAATCTAGAGTTATTGGTGGAAAAGCTGGAAAGAGTGATTGAAAGCATAAACCATCTGCAGCATAGTCATAGTCGCGGCCAACATTTAAATATAAGTATATAATTATATAATTATATTTTATCTTTAAAAGTCAGAGATTGTCCTTTTGGGTCATGGTAAAGATTCCAACATCAAATTATATTTAAAGAGATTTATTTAAAATTACAAACAAAAGTTCTAAATGAATCATCCCTTACCGTATCTCAAGTCTGATACGCCAAATTCGACCATGATTACAATTGAACTGAGGCTTATCGAATAATTGCTGCTTTACACTAGTTTACAGTCATTTTGTCCAAAGTTAAACCATTGTTTTTGCCTAGAGTTATTGGTGGAAAAGCTGGAAAGAGTGAAAGTTGGACTATCCGCAAAAACCATCTGCTACAAAGTCATATCCGCGGCCAACATTTAAATCTAATTATCTTTAAAAAATAAATGTCAGTGATAGTTCCTTCGAGTCATAATAAAATTTCGTCAACCAATTCTGTTTTTAGTGTTTGATTTACAATTAAAAACCCAACTTCTAAATGAATCAACCTGTGCATCATAGCTACACACAACAAAATACTCACATATAATCTTCCTGCTAAAACTTTGCCTTAACACTGGGTTACTAGGCAAATAACTTCAACCGGTACTATATAAAGTACATATAATGCCAATTATACCTTTCGAATAAATGAACATTCACCATTCATCGTTTCACACAAAGCATGGCAAGGATATCTCTTTAAGGGCTTTTATGTGATTTTCTTACAAAACACGCAACAACATTTCAGAGCTTATCAAAATTGTCAACATACTGAGCGTTTTCATGATGTTGTTGATACTTTCCTCTGCTATGCTCTGCACTGGCTGATGCTGTTGGTGACATGAATAAACAATATGTAAAGAAAGACTGAATGAACGTACGTGGGAATGAATGAAGAAAATTCGCACAAGGACCAACCAACCAACTACCAGTGTAAATGAATTGGGTTGGTTGCTTGGTAAAACGAAAAACAAACTACAACAAAGAAAGGTAAACACGAAAAGAATAGGTTTTGTGGTCGGTGGTTTCAATGCGGAGGACGGAAATGAGAAAAAAATATTCATATCATTTGATATTATATAACAAACACTTAAATTCTTAGGTTCAGAGGAGTACAGGAATTTATGAATTTTTATGTTACTGTTGCTAACTAACCAAATTTGTTGTAAATTTAGTAGTCATTTATCAAATCTTGCAGGGTTCTAGCTTCTAAAACCTGCAGTAAATACGACAAGCACTAACATGTCGCTTTAGAACGTCGAGCACTGCTAGATGTTACAGCAGCCTTCTCGCATACCAAGAAAAAGTTTGTAGAGTTGGTCTAGGAGTTTACTCTATTCAGACCGTACAAAAGAATCGGCAACTTTAACATTGAAGTAATGGATAATTGAATTGTGATGGAAACTGTGTGCGTAACGAAGTGTGTGGCTAAATTCTGATACCAGTCGATTCGACGCTATACACAGCATCTTTAATTTAGCTTCGATAGATTTCACCATTTGGGCCCCTTTTGGGCTCCTCAAACAGCTCTTGAGTCGATCAATACCAATATAGGCCACATCACTTAGGCATCTAAAGAGCCCGCCTGTTTTCCGGGGCAGGCAAAGTGCAGATAAGATATTCTATGGACTCCTATACCTACTGATTGCTCCTAAAGAAATAACAATTCGCAACTATCGGTCTTATTGCATGTCTTCTTCTTAGATTGTGTCTCGTCATGGCGGGCACCAGTAGTGACACGTCGTTACTTGATAACAACAGAATTGTATAAGAATACTTCAAATGTAATCCAGGCCTACCTAACATATTCTGCTTTGAGAAGCTTCCAAGTGGATAGAGGCATGCCAACTAATATCAGTTCGGCCGGAATCTTTAAGGTATTTCCGAGTCTTAAAAGGTCTTCTGCTCTGCAGTTCCTTGATATGTCCCTGTAATCCAGAATTCACATAATGTGTTAGGCCATTTCGTTTTTCAGCATACCAGGGCTGATATTCAGTTCTGAAAGACAGAATCCAAAGATTTGATGGCAACTTGATTGTATGGGAATAAGTTAATCCCCACTGTGGTGAGCTTTTCTGCCAATTCGTTAAAGGCTATAATTTCAGCTAGGTAAACACAACAGTGATCAGTTACACGTCGTGTTATATTAAGCCCTGAGATATTGGAGTAGACCCCAAAACCTACTTAACTTGATGTGTGAGCGGTCCGTGAGGATGTCGACATATGGTGTTGTACCAGCGGTTTTACCTTTTTAGACATCTCCATATGGAATATCTTTATGGTACTTGTTGTCTAATAGTGGTTCAGTCATATAGTAGTCACATTACATTGTGACCATAACCATTGTTCGACCATTGCTTTCAGTCTTACTGTCGTAGTTGTGGCAGTCTGAATATTTACCATCGGTCTTAGGTTAGGTTACGAGATCTGTTGATCCATTGTGATTGTCCGTTAAAGAAGGAGAAAGGGAAGGGATACATAAAGAAGAGAAAATCGTGGAAAATCCCAAATCTACGTCCTTTATAAACCATTTTCCTTAATATCCGGACTCTGTAGGTGTCCCTAGCGAGAAGATGTTCCATCGTCTCGAACTCCTTCTCGTCCTTACATACACGACAGTAGCCCGGTGTGGATCTATCCCATTTGCCTGTCAGGTGCCTGATATTGCAGTGGCCAGTTAAAATTCAACAGGACAGTCTAAAATTATCCCTTCACAGCTTAGCCATGTACCCCAATCGGAATCTGCATTATTAAGGCCTCAGCATTCTAGCAGTGATGGAGTCGGTTCTGGAGATCCAACTTCTGTTTTCCACATCCAATCCTCCACTAAGCCAAAAACGTAACAAATGACTCTCCCAGAGAATCATTATCAAGAATAATACAACCCCCCTCGGGCCAATAAGTCTGCTGATTCATTACCAGTGATCTTGCAATGTCCTGGAAACCAACAAAAAGCTGACATCCAGAGGCTTTATTCAATCCAACTTATCCTTACAGTTTCTCACCAAATTTGATTTACTCCATGCAGAATTAATAGCATTTTTGCAGCCTAGTTATCCCCATAGATGGTCTGCTAACATCAACTCCACATCCCATAATAGCCTCCACGGCTCTCTGAATGGACAGTACCTCAGCCTAAAAACACTATATTCATTAAGTAGTCTTAAATAGAGTCGTAGCTGCAGGTCATTGCTGTAAATACCAGCTCCTGTGCCCTGTTGCATCTACGAACCTCAGTAAAGACTGGATTAGAGTTCTGGTCTTATCGGAATTTCAATGTTATACGGAAATCCACACATTTTGTCAAAAAAAAATCCGTAAGAGGTGATAGCTGTAAAGAAACGCCATTGCACAAAAGCCGGAGAATAATCGACGACCATGTGTGGATAGATGCCAATCGCCAGCTTCCCTCAGTCTGATAGCTCATCGATCCGCAATAGCCTTGACGAACAATTCCAGGGGTGGCAGGCGCAGGAACACATCAAAAGCCTTTTGCAGTGTGCCTTCACTAACCCTAGTTGTTGTTGTTGTTGTTGTAACAGCTGGAGGAGGTAGCTGGGATGATAATTCTTTATACTGAATTTCAATTATCGTCACTCGACCGGGCATGTATTCATCCGATTATCATACGATCATTGTTGGCAACTCTGTTTCGTTCCTTTGTAGATAACAAGGTTTGTGTGAAGGGTTTGTGTTAGGTGTTGTTGTGAGTTGTAACCGCCAAATTCCTCCAAAAATGGCGCCAGCTGGTCCTTAATCTGGGTTTTTGTAGTGGAAGCTTCTAGGATGAGTTTTGTTGGCTGGAGAACTCAAGAGTATTTTCTTACTAACTTAATTTCCCTTTAGACCCCATGAATGAGGTATGGGATAGCTTCTAGCGTTGTTGTGAATTAATACGCTTTCTATTTTTAGATTCACAACTAACGGCACCTACTTGTTTATCGACGAATGCGAACGTCACTGTTTGAGAAGCTTTTACTTGATATGCCGATTGACTCGACACTTTTACTGTGAAGTTGCTGACAACAACATTTTTTTTTGGTCGTATTGATTATATATCAATTTATGTTACTGTATCAAATTATACATCAAATTTGGCTAGACGATCAGAAAAGTGTTTTATTGTTTGGTATTTTAGATGACTGGAGCCAGGAGTTAAACCTGGGATCTCCCGCATGGTAGTCGCGTGTTCCAACCATCTGAGAAGTAATTCTTCATCACTTGTTGATTTGGCCAGAGCCCCGGCCGGGAGTCAAACCCGGCACCTTAGCATTCTAATCTACATCGCTACCAATGAGCTATCTAGCCCTAGTTATCCCCATTGCAGCCATCCTTTGGACCTTGCGGAGCATTTTTAGTAAATTACTCTTTTTTACGCCCTTCCACCAAACCAGACTTCCATATGTAATAATTGGCCGAACTACTGCAGCATACAGCCATATTGTCACTTTTGGACTGAGTCCCTAGATTTTACCTATGAGTTCCGGCATAAAAAATATGTATTCCTTAATATGTATTCCTCGACCATATTCCTTATCGGTTTTATTACAGCAAGTGAACAATTTAAGCCCAATTACTTCCGTATTGCCCTCTTGCAAAGCATATAGTGCCAATGTGGCCTTCTTGGTCCTGGAATGTTGAGTTTGAATTTCAGTTTGTTGTCCACTATAACGCCAAGGTATTTAACACAGTCCGCCTTCGATACCTCAGTGAAAGCAACGTAGACTAGCAATCCGAAGGTGCCAGGTTCGATTACCGACCGGGGCACTGGCAAAATCAACATCGATGAAAAACTATTTTCAGATACTTTCTATTTCTCCAGCCAAAAAAAACTCGTCCTAGATGCTTCCACTACAAAAATCCAGATGGCGCAAGGAAAAAGGAAAATGATTTATCAACATCGCATTCATCTATGGTAGAATTCTGTGGTTAAAACTCACAACAACAACAACAGCCAGCTACTTCCACCAGCTGTTCCAACAACAACAATAACACAGTCCGCGAAGTGAACTTTAGAGCCTCCCCAAAAAAATAGCTTCCACGGATGGAATCTTATACTTTCTGGTGAACAGAGCAGTTCGGTCTTTCGTCCGCCCACTTTACCATAGTGAGAACAGCTCTGATTGTACTCAGAAACTTTTCCGTACTGCTATTACCACATCCTCTAGGGAGAACAAAATAACGTTCACAAAAAGACTTCCTTACTCGCTCTACGTTTTTGGGATCCCCTGAAGTTGTATGTAGGCCGATTGTAGATGGTTAACTGCTAAACCTGTCTCCTCGAATTTTTCACTTAATTTCTAATTCATTTAAAAAAACTAGTACGCCAACTTGTGAAGGAGATTTGTTTAAATCTTGCCTGCCAGACATAAGCGAGATCGGCCGTGGCATGGATCCATGGTTCGATTCCCGTCTCCACTCATCTATATTTCCCTTCATCGGTTACCCCCTCTATGTTGTCTACATGAATTCCGCACTAAGGTGTCAAGTCAATCGGCATGTCAAGAAGAAGCTTCTCAAACTTTTGACGTTTGCATTCATCAATTAATAACACTATGCAACAAATGACGACTTTTTGTAAAATACAAAAACGGGATAGTATAGGTTCGATTGTACTATCGGAGGGTAATAACACCCTATATTCAGTTTGGCGAGATTGGTGACCAATTTTTTTTTATGGACCCCTAAAGATTCTCAAAATCAGTGAGCCCCTCGAAAAAAGGTGTCATCAGTTTTTGCCAAACAACTTACTCCCACTTCGTGATAGCGCTAAACTATATTCGCCAATAATGTAGCTGAGAGTTTTGCGCATTAACTTTATTAACAAATTATGTCAAAAAGGTTGGTTATTCCTGCCCTTTTTCAAAAAAAATTGAAGAAGAAATTATTATTTTTTTACTTTTTTGGGCATTACTTTGGGGGAGTCCAAATTTTTCACTAACAATGTTCGCCAAAATTGTAGCCATGGTAAAGTTGAACAACTTTCGTGAACATATCAATACAATCTGAACGTGTCTAGGCAACCTAAATAGCTCATAAAGTCCACTATGATACCGGTTTTTCGTAGCTTTACGCACATATAAGCCAGTAACGTGGTTGAGTATCAACCGATTTTAATTTGCTCAAAGGATTTAGAAAGAAGAGACTACGGCCTTTCCAATGATATATATAGTTATATTGATAACTTGTCATATCTGTCTGATTTTTGGCTCGAAATTTCAAACATTTGTAACTTTTTCCCTATTTTTTAAGTTTGAGGAAGTTTGTAGGCACTATTTTATAAGGTCACCCTAATGTTTACTATTTTATTCAAAAAGTGCACGCTATCACCAGTTAAATGCATATTTGTTTGTAAAAATCGGTTAACAAATAGTTTAGTTATTCATGTTTTCCGATGGGCGCAACTTTCGTACCCTATGATAAAATCAAAGTTGAAGTAATTAACAACAACACAAAAACAATGCTTCTTCTTCAACTCTTTGATTTTTGATTTTGATTTGCGTCCCTCGGAAAACATGAATAACATAACTATTTGTTAACAGATTTTTACAAACAAATATGCGTTTAATTCGTAAAAGCGTGCACTTTCTGAATAAAATAGTAAACATTAGGGTGACCTTATAAAATAGTGGCTACAAACTTCATCAATCTAAAAAAATAGTGAAAAAGTTACAAATGTTTGAAATTTCGAGGCAAAAATCAGACAGATGTGACAAGTTATCAATATAACTATATATATCATTGGAAAGGCCGTAGTCTCTTCTTTCTAAATCCTTTGAGCAAATTAAAATCGGTTGATACTCAACCACGTTACTGGCTTATATGTGCGTAAAGCTACGAAAAACCGGTATCATAGTGGACTTTATGAGCTATTTAGGTTGCCTAGACACGTTCAGATTGTATTGATATGTTCACGAAAGTTGTTCAACTTTACCATGGCTACAATTTTGGCGAACATTGTTAGTGAAAAATTTGGACTCCCCCAAAGTAATGCTCAAAAAAGTAAAAAAAATAAAAATTTCTTCTTCAATTTTTTTTGAAAAAGGGCAGGAATAACCAACCTTTTTGACATAATTTGTTAATAAAGTTAGTGCGCAAAACTCCCAGCTACATTACTGGCGAATATAGTTTAGCGCTATCACGAAGTGGGAGTAAGTTGTTTGGCAAAAACTGATGACACCTTTTTTCGAGGGGCTCACTGATTTTGATAGTCTTTAGGGGTCCATAAAAAAAATTGGTCACCAATCTCGCCAAACTGAGTATAGGGTTTTATTACCCTTCGATAGTAGAATCGAACTTATACTGTCACGTTCTTGTATTTTTTTCACTGTTGCACTGTGTAATTGGGCGCCGTTTGTTGAGATTCTAAAAATACAAATAACATGCGTCTCCAATTGGGTGTAAATGTGTCAAGTTATCCTTGGGGTTTTTTGAAGTTTCAATTTTATAAATTATAACTATTTTTATACACCAAAAAAATGTTGCAATGTAAATCGTGCAGCTTTAAAATCAAAACAACTTAAATATTAAAATAATTTTTCATAAATTTTTCGAAACCATGTCTGCGAAAAACCTCAACTTATACCATGCAAGCACCTTCCAACATGCTTTGGACCACACAACAGTACAATACATCTCACTACTCAGCTTCTGCAGTTTAACACAAAATTTCCGGAAACTGTTTTCAATCAAGGATTTATGCATAACTACTTTCAAGTGTGTGTGATAAACTGGAAACCTTGCGATTAATCTATAGCTAACAAATGAGTATATAGGATCAAAATTGTACATGTACACACACACATACACCCATCCAAACATACAGACATACACTTACGCTTATGGCATTCAGTTATGTTGTTGGTGTTCAACATTGAAATCTATTGCAAGTTGCTTAAATTAAGTTTTTCTCACTCATTTCTGGTGAAGAGCAGAGTAAGTCAGAGCTTTCGATGGGTTCGTCGTCGTCGTCGTTGTGTTGAATTTGTGTTTTTGATGTTAAATTGTTTCTGTATGTTAATTTATGTGCTAAGTTTTGTGTCTTGTTGTCGTCGTCTATTTTGCCTGCAAAACTGCTCTACGCAAAAGTGTATGTATGTTTTTGTGTATGAGTGCAAAGTTGTACAGTCACACGCATACTTCTGGATGGAAACAATAGTATTAACGCATTTATACGCAAATGTTGTATGTAGAATAAAAATGCATCGAAAAAAAAAACAGTGGAAATCAAAAGTGTACACAGATAGTTTAGAAGATTTTAGTTGTATGGCGGAATGCACTGGTTAGGTATTTAAAAGAAATCGTCCCAGACTAATAACCTTAAAGTAATTCGTGTTTTCATCGAGATGGGGCATTTTGTCTCATTCCCACCATCATGGGCTCATGGGGCAAAAAGTGATAACCCCAAAAAACTGGTGCGTGACGAACTGGTTGTAAAACGTGACGATTTCCCCTATACGATACTTAGTAACTTCAAATCGTTATAAAATTATTATGGCATGTAACTTGACAAAACGAATAATGTGGAACTTCGTTTTTTTGGGGCTTTCGGAAATATTTCATAGGTCATTTACTTTGATCTTTAACAGAAATTAAACAAATAATACAAAAAGAAAGATTTACATAAACTTGTAATTGTATTTACAGCTCAATCTGTTATTATGTTGCCCAGCTATCATGAACCTGACTTTACCAACCCCTCCCCAACACCTTCTAATAGGTAACGCCTATTCCCTTATCCAATCCTACGAACAATTTCAAAACATACTCTTAAATTTCAACACATACATATGATGTCGTTTGTACTTCAACCTCTATATCGCATAGCAGTAGTCTTCTTTTTTTGATTTTCACTGTGATGCACAACACTTGCACATTCGCACACAAACACACACACACACAAACACCCTTGCAAACACAATCTTTGGCTGTCAACAGAATTGTCAAGTTGCGAATACCAATAAGTTTATGCAACAAACATTTAAACTCATCCACACTCGCATAAACACACACACAAACACATGATTAAACGCATACACACACACACACTCGCATGCCTACAAGGATAACGCAGCACAGTGTATGTACATTCAAACATAGACGTTTATTTGCATTTAATCCTCTAAATACATTCATTGTCGGGTAAAAACGCACACAAACACCACTAATACAAATAAACAAAATTTCCATGCACAACTACCAAAATCTCCATACACACACACGCACGAGTTTTCACTACGATACGATACATATCGACATTTCGTTTAAGGACTAAAACTGAACACACGACGATCATATATCTGTGAAAATGTATGGTTGAATTGGACGTATGTATAATGTGTATGTATGAGAGTGTGTGTGTGTGTTAGTACGTGGTGGTGGCGTTTGCAGCAGTCGTAGTTGAACATGGCATATTGTTCACTGTCAATTACAGTTGAGCTGGTAATTAAGAGCTATTAAATAAAGTAGTAGTCCTAGTCCTAGTCACAGTTGTTGTTGTTGTTGTCGTACTTGTAATAGTAGTAGTAGTAGAGACTAGAGAGTAGTTGTGGCAGTGGTAGTAGTAGTAGAACTACGACATTACCGGCAGTAATACGAGCAGCAGCACAAGTCATTCTCTTGCCGCCTCTTAGCCTCAATTCTATGCTGTCGTCGTCCTTGTCGTCCGTCCCGCTACTGCTGCCATAGTAAAGCTTCTAAAGTATTTAGCAATTGTTATCAACTTACATAATAATAGCTCATAGAGCAGTGTGCGGTTGCGGGCGTTTGAAGGGACCAAAGCAATCGTCAAACTTAAACGATTCATTTTACATTTCAAACAAAAGTGGGATATTCTAATCTTTAACTCTCGGTTAGAGTTAATCGAACGTTTACAAACATCAAAACATAGAAATTAAACGGTTTAATCGTTCGTATTGAAATTGCTATAATTGGCGAAATGTTGTCTATTCAGTTGAATTTAAGGCAAATAGTCGCGTGTAATGGATGTCAAGAGAGATTTAATGTTAGCGGAGGGGGATGAGGAAGAGAAGGGAATGAAAGAGTGAGAGGTACAAGGACCTTTAATAGTGGTATTGATTTAGATTAATTGCGGCGGAATAAATGTCAATTTGAAAAGTGGGGTTTTAACAAATCCTATTCATTTGCTTCGAATGGAGACGCTTGATTTGAATCTTTTATATTTTGTTGTAAGAGCGAATATATTTTAATAAATAATAAGTTAGAAATATAAATGTGTTCAATAATTATTTTTTTGCATATTATAAGGGCATTCTTATTACACAGTGCAACAGGTTATCTAGGGGGGTGAGAAATTTCAAGTCTGAGTGAAGGTATTAGGCGAGTATAGCTAAATCCCCAAAAGGGTTTGGCGTTCTCAGGACAAACTTTTCATTATCTTGTTCTTACATGTGAAGCTAGACCATATGCAAACTCGCTGCATTTGTACAGTAGAATATGTATTAGGCTCAGGATCGTCATTTAATATCATCAGCAATGACCATTTTTCTGCTTATAACCGAAATTTTGAGATATTGGTGGAAATGTATGACAAAAGGTGATACATGACAAAATACATAATAAAAAGGAATGGTGTTGATAGTCAATAAAGGATTCAACGACAATTTTAAAGAAATCAATTATTTTCCATAATCCAGTTTAACATGGGTGCTGAAGAAAATTAACACCATCTTAGGAAGAACCTAATCCTAATCGTCTGGGTGAGAAGGTGTCATCATTGTAGGTGAGCCTTTGTCTGATGGCGAAGTTCTTCTGGAATCCTTAGGGACGGGACTCCATGAGGCTCCTCGTCAATACCCATTGGAAGTTCCGACCAGGAGTCGGCCAAAAGAAGATTTGAGTGTCCCTCCTCTCTGTAGTCAGGTTGCTATAGAAACCTTACTAACCAAAGAGCGAAGCCGGTGATCTTCTACTGGAACATGTAGGAACACCTCGGTGGTCTGCATGGAGGCGGTATCCAAAAAAAAGAAACCGGTGGTTCCTCCACTTGGTTAGGAGCGCAAACAACATTAGTGGTTGAGACAGAGGAGGGGTACCAAAAGAAGGAGCAGAAGGCCAAGGTGAGCTATAGACGATCCTGCAGTCTCCTTAGGAGATTTGTAAAAGATGATATTGTCCTGCTTCCCGTTAGGCAAAAGGGACTGGTCAAAAAGCATTTGGGGTAAGTGGCTTAGTTCGATAAATCGTATCCCCACGTACCCAAAAAGAGCTAGGCCTTCGTCTCTCTTTCCTTCCCGGAGCGCCTTACCTCTCAGACAACAACGAAGATTCCTGCAAAACCATCTGCCAAGGAGGCTTTTGTCAGTGCTCCTGAACCCTCTAAACCACCGAAATCCTCTGCCAAGTTGGCGTCCACTAATGGGAAGTCAACGAACCGTGCCCGTTCTGATGAGAAATCCATCAAAAATGTCAGGAGGAAGAAACAGGGCAGTCTATGTACTGATCCCACTCTTCAAGTGGTGGTTATTGGTAAGGATGTTCAAGATGGTAGGATCACTCCGGATCATTGGCTGCTGATTGAAGACAAGCTTATGGATGCAATGGTGGACAAGAAGTGGAGTAGAAAAGAGATTCACTTCAGTGGAGCCGATTGGTCCAAAGGCGTCAAGATTGTGGAATGTGGAAATAAGGAATTCTTGGTTTTCCTTATCCGCGTTATTGCTAATATAATCTCTACTACCACTCCGTTAGATAGTTTCAAGGAGGATTCCCTTACGAGAGGTGGAACGAACGCTGTAACGCTGCAACTTCTGGACAAGCTGCTCGACCAACTCCACACTGGGTTATGGGAAATCATCCACACACCCAAGCAAGGATAAGAATCACTCGTTTACCTAAAAAGTTGCGGAGATAGGGTGAAGTTTGGCCTGGGCAATATTTACTTCCATGGTAAAGGCATAAATGAAGCATAGAAAGCTAAGGGTAGTGCAAATTAATTTGCATCACTGTCTGGCTGGAGACGGAGAAAAGGACGAAGAAAGGATTAAATGCCATATACTCCCGCCGGAACTCTGTAGGAAAAGCTGAGGACTACAACCTGCAATCATATATTGGATATACACAGTGGTAGTGCGTCCCATAGTAACTTACGGCTGCCTTGTTTTGTGGGGGGCTTTGGGTACGGAAAGTAAGCTAATGGTGATAAGTAGTGTACAGCGAATGGCATCACTGTGTATAACAGGTGCTAGACAAGGCACACCACAGCGGCACTGGACGTAATATTGAACCTAAAGAATCTGCGGTACCATGCACTAGCTGTAGTGCAATAAGGTTACGAGGGCGGTCCATTTTCACTGATGGTTCTCAAATTGAAATTGGAACAGTATCAGGTATCTTTAGTGAGGAACTCAATTACAAGCAACACATCCGATGACGATTGCAGTATGCTCAAGACAAAGATCTTCGCTATTATGAAATCTGTGGAGGAAATACTGCCAAGGAATTTGAAGGATATCTTCACGATGTATGTGGACTGTCAAGCGGCCTTAAAAGCTTTGATATCTAAGGTCATAAAGTCGAGATTAGTGCTCAGATGTAGAAATGCCGGAAAATAGTGTCCGACTCTACTGTGTTCCCGGACATTGTGACATTTTAGAAAACGAAATAGCGGATGAAGTGGCGCGGAAAGGCTTCGCATTGGGACCCGCCCAATCAGATAGATCGTTATATTTCTACTTTCTTAAATCAGGACAATCCCAATAAACCATAATGGTCTCCGAGTGTTGTAATGATATGGTATTGCGCTGTGTCACTACATGTCCTCGTCCTAAACCTAAACCTAACGAAGGAACAGTAGAAACTAGCTCGTCTTTAATATTGGTAAAATTAAGACTTTTCATTTAAAAATAAAGAAACATGTTCTTAAGGAATCACCCTCAACATAAAAATTCTTCTATTTTAAATCGATTTTGCCTTGAATTTAAACACAAACTTTCATGTGAGAACTTCCAAATATATTCTTTAGCTTTTCGCAGAATCAAATATGTTACCTAATTAATAGGATACTAATGCATTCCTCTTTAATGAAAACCTTTTACAAAAACCAAAAAAATTTCATCCAACTTCTTAAATTTTCATATATGACATCCAACATCAATTTCATAAGAATTTTATCGACATAACACATCTCCACACATTACACGTATTATATACTATGTATTTTCATTTTCATCTCGTCAACATCATAATTACATCGACATAATAATCATCATCAACATAATTATCAACAATTAACATCTTACAGCATGGATGAGGCAAAGAAGCTGGGCCGGCCGACCGGCTGCAGAAGAAGCAGATAAAACTGAATGGGAAAACTTGCAAGTATGAATTCTTTTTGTTTTGCAACATATAAAAGTAACATCAACAACAACAACTACAACATCTTTGCCACTTACAACACTACATGAGCCTTTTTCTGGATTCATGTTAAAAGGATATTAAGTGGAAAACATCATCATCATCACCGAAGGAGCAAGCCACCAAGCAATCCTACTTATCTTTGCTATGGCTGCTGCTGCTGCTAACGCCAGCTCTTAACAAACCAACACACTTAAAGTATTTTGTAAGAAGTAACAGAGAGGGGGGAGAGAAAAAAGGGGTTATTAATGTATAAACAAGAACTTATAAAAGATGCGCACATTTGCACACACATGAGCATAAAAATCATCGTCACCTACACAGTGCGGGGCAAATGTGAAACGTAAAGAGCAACTTGATCTTTCTGATACTATTAACTGAAACCTGTGATACTAGCTGATACTATCACAACACACTCGCAGTCTTAAATCATTAGACTGTCAATTGTTCGTGAAAAATTGTATGGGCATTTTTTTTTTTATTTTGTGAGTTGTGAATAAAGTCATCAGTAGCTGAAGTTGGGGCGAAATATTAGTCCCGATAACTTTCGCTGAGCCAATAGTAGATAATATATTTTTATTTTTCCTGTCATCCACCTTTTAATTTCACTTATATTCCCCACTGTATATCATCTTAAATTACCTCTCCCATATATGCGTATATAGGCATATATATGTATATATTTCTAAGTGTGGACCAAATATGATATGTTTACTATTAAATAAAGTGCACACAAAAACTATTAAGTGTTTAGCTCATATTGTTTATACGCCTGAGTGGGAGTGATAAAATGTATACACATTTTACACACACACACCGCAGCAGCAGCCATGGTAGCATCAGCTGGATACGCAGCTACGACATCTTGTAGTCATTTAATATAAAAATTTGGGCCAAATACTGCTTAAAGTTTTTAATAATTATTGTCAGTTTCTTTGTTAAATACAAAAGGATTCGCACACACTTATAACAAGGAAAGGGAGGAAAACAACGGGCAGAAGATGTAGAGTCAACTTATTAAAAAAGAAAAAGTTAAATACTCATCCATGCTTTCACTAGTTTACACCGGCACTTGAGATGTAGCATGTAGTGTAATTTATGTACGATGGTTGTGTGATAACGACATATGTTAGAATAATGGAAGTTAATAAAAAAAACAGTACGAATATTTCAAAATACTGAAAATACAAGCATGTGACTGATTTTAATACGTGCTGATGCTAGACTGCTGAATTTCAATTGTTCTTTCATTTTCGGCTCCCCTCGAATGTATTTGACAGCAACTTCGCAGTATGTGTCGTGTCAATCGGCGTGTCTAGTAAGAGCTTCTCAAACAGTGACGTTCGCATTCGTCGATAAACAAGTAGGTGCCGTTAGTTGTGAATCTATAAATAGAAAGCGTAATAATTCATTTTAAGTATTACGAAAATCAGGGTTCTGCGGAAAATGTCTTTCATTTACTTTGCATAACATGTGTTGTAAATAATTGACCCTCCGATCCACTGCTCCCAATACCATCTGCAAATTTCAGTCTTAGGGTACTTTATTAGATATCACACGACCGCTATGATCACATCCAGCTCGTAGTAAGGAGAAAACCATGACCAATCGTATCGATGTCTTGCGAACATCTTGTAGCATATACAACAGCCTAGTAAATTTTACGAGAGGAATTTAATTTAACGAAGTGACAGGAAAAACGCACACAACAATATGGTGTGCATGTGTGTGGTCGCGCAAGAAGCGTCAGCGTTGAGCATTGTTCCTTTATCAGCAATTGTATCAGAATGCGTGCTGAATGCGAAACAAGCGTTTGTGGCGTTACTTTCATAACACTTAAGCAGAGACTGATTGATTTGAATCAAACAAAGCTTACGAATACGTGTCAATTGTGCGAGAAATAAAGTTATTGTCGCCCTCACGAGGCTATGAGGTACCTGACACTGGTTAAAAAATAAACAAAATATAACCCGTTCAAGAAATAAAGTCGCCACCCTTAAATTTATGCTGTAATTTGGGATAATGGGCACTGCAAAAGCTCAATGAACATCCGGAGTTTTCACGTCAACATTTTGTTGAACGAGGCATAGGGTTACACATGAGCAGATTCTCGAACATACATTACTAGAGCAGCCTGCAATATGAAACTGTATGTTTTTTTTAGAAGGAGATATCAACAAATGTTTAAGGTATTTTTATGTTTCATACTCATACAAATGGTTTGACACGTATTTGTTAGAGCACATTTTTGCATATTTTACTCATAAAGTCACTTTTAAGCATATTTTGGTTTTAAAAGCATATTTTAAAAATAATGTGGCTGCAAAAGCTGTAGTGACATTGTAGCCTAAAGTGATACATGTGACATGTATTGCTTATGGTCTCCATCGATTGTGGGAATGTATTAGAAATTTATATGAAAATGTGAATAAAGCTTTTGCTAATGTCAATAATGTATTTTTGAAAGTTCCATGTAGAGTGAAACTTTACATTACCTCCAGAACCTATTACTACACGTTTGGAAATAGGGCTTGAGTCAGTTATTTATTATGTCAACAATTATGAAGGCAGTTTAAAGGACCTAAGTGGATTAAACAATGAAGAAAATTAGTGTGACTAAAATTTTTTAGAGCATATTTTGATGATTTTAAGAGCATATTTAATGATTTTAAGGGCATTTTTTAAGCGCATAAAACACAATTTTTATTTAAAATTTCCGGTTGCCATGTACGGTACATTCACAATAACATACTGTTTGGTGTGCTTTATTGCTTTTTAAACAAGGCCGCACAAAACATAACCGATAATATTGAGTACTACCCCACCAAAATAATGGACTTAATGTTGCAAAAGCCAGTCATTTATGTACCCGGCACAATGGCACAATGTCAGTACAGAAATTTCAGTCAGGCTTATAGTAAAACTGTAGAAAAGGTTACATCCAACTAATGTTATATTCAATATCTCTGGGCATATGGTAATTTTTTATGGGGGTACCAAAAGGGTCTATTACAGCACCAACTGAGAATCAAAAAAAATTCAAATTCAAATACAGTTATGGAGGAAAACATTAATTTTCCAAAAACAGGAATATTTTGTATAGGAGGCATAAGAAGGTGTCGGCCGATATAGTCCAATTTCATTCCTGAGTCAAATTTCAATAAGCCTATTTCTTGCTCAAATTTTTCAAGGTATTTACAAGAAAAATGTATGTAAAACTATTATGGTGAATTCGATATGGGAGAAGAGATGTGGCAAAGGTTTTGGTTATCCAAGGGTTTGTCCACTATTACAATGTTCATAAGCTCACCAAATTTAAATCTCCTACAGTTGTCCATTTAAAAGTTATTCGAGAAATATTATTTTTACAAAAATAAATCATTTTGTATCGGAGGTATTCGAAGGGGTGGGGCTTTTCTGCTCATTTACGACCCCATTACTTTATTTTAATAAATATTAATACTGATAAATTTTTAGTTACCCTGCCAACCAGCCAGAGAGACGGACATGGCTCTTAAACTTAATTTCCCTTTTACACCACATGAATGCGGCATGGGATAGCTTCTCGCGTTGTTGTGAAATTAACACGCTTTCTATTTTTAGATTCACAACTAGCAGCACCTACTTGTTTATCGACGAATGCGAACGTCACTGTTTGAGAAGCTTTTTACTAGACATGCCAATTGAATTATACTGCGAAGTTGCTGATGACAATGGGCCGGCAATGAAAGACTGAATTGTTGATCCCAACCTAATTCTTGAAGAGAAATGGTCCATTGATGCCTTTACTCCACAATCCGCACCAAAAAAGTCATTCTCAGTGGATGCATTGGCATCGACAATAACGTGCTAGTTTTCCGAGACCCAGATGCGGCAATTTTATTTGCTAACGTAGCCGCCGAGAAAAAAATGCGCCTCTTTGAAAGATGGTTAATATCCCAAAATCGTTACCCAATTCTACTTCCCTAAGCCCCATTCGTGAAGTGATAACGAAGCGGATAATCTCCTCAGGCTAGTGGTTGAAATGTGGAGACATTGTGATCGATGGCAAAATGTTGTTTGTGAATTGAGGCTCACACTCTCGGCTACAGCAGCCACATTCTCGTCTGTGCGCACGGTACACCAATTAGAGCCATGAGCGTAGTTCACTAGCATGCCAATCTCTAGAACTTTTGCCACAAAACTTGCACACAGCAGGCGCGGTGAGTGTTTCATTTCTTTTCAAATAAACGTACTACACAGCACTCAATTTGGAAATAAGTTTTCAATATTTTTCAACGTTGTTCAAGCGGAAAGTAACTCATTTCGTTTTTTAGAGGTATGATACTGAACTTCTGTTAAGATTTCCAGCGGAAAACGGTTGTAAGTGTCAAAATGACCTATGATTTAAAAAGGAACTTGTATTTGACTCAACGTGTTTTCTAACAAATGCTAATGTTCGTCATGTTTGTGGCGGAGTGGATTTTAACGACAAAAATCCATAAAAATGTGTTTATAATCATAACAAGTTGATTGACAAAAATCCATAAAAATGTGTTTATAATCATAACAAGTTGATTATAAACACATTTTTATGGATTTTTGTCGTTAAAATCCACTATAAAAGTTTAAACTTTACCCCGAAACATTTACGTAAAGTTTTCAAATAATGACTTACGACGTATTCGAATTCTTCCGATTAGAAGGACCTTGCTGTCCTTTTAATGCAATTGTTATTTTAGATTGCCTGTTTTTTAAACACTTACAAAAAATTTCACACATTGTCCCTGGTATGAGAGTTAGGAAATTACTATTTTAAGGGCCTTGTTCTCTTTAGTACTTGAAATACTTTCCATAATTTTATAGCGAAGTTGCTGTTGACAAAATCGAGGTCCTTCTAAAGGACTATATTTTGGTATATTTGGTCGTAGAAAGCATCACAAGTACGAAACAAGCCTTTAGAGAACAACTTTTGACATAGTAAAATGGTAATAAACCAGATATTCAAGCTGTCTTAATGACGAGAGCAAAATAATGGGAATTTTTTTTAAAGATTTTGTCAGTACTACATATAAATTAGTTAAAAAAAGAATTTTACACAGAAAAAACTTTTCATTTTTACTGGTGTTATGACGACTGTGACCATATGGTAACAGCTTTAAAACAGGTAAATCATAAGAACCAACTTCAAAATAAATAATACGTTTTTTTTGATATTTAATATTCTTCTCAAATAACAAAAACGAAAAGTCTTTTATATATCAGTCATTAAACAACCAAAAAATATTCTTAATATGGAGTGACTTTTTATATCCCTCCATATCGCTGTTTTGCGCACGTGTGAAAAACACTTATTTCAAATAATCCCCCACTCTCACCACAATGAAAAATCAAAGCATGCTTTGATGAAATTAAAAAAGAAAATTCTTGACATTTATTCTTATATTTACTTTATTGCGTACAATATCTAACGCTGTCAACGTTACCTTATGGTAACAGTCGTCACTAATGGGTTAACTCATAGAAAATGCAAAAATTACGGTCTATTCGTGAGTTACAACAATACTACTAATGCCTCCGTGTAAAACCTAAGAGATACGAAGTCTTCGACAAAAATAGGAATGTATCGTACGGACACATTTTAACTCAAAAGAGGACTGATTTAAATAATATAGAGTAGAGAATTTTAAATTAAAAATTGTACCAAATTTCTAATACTTTGTCCATTTAGCATACTTCTTCTGTCATATTATTAGCTATTACCAGGTGTTTATCACAAGACCCTTATAGTTCCATTATGTCGCCATACTCAGCTTACTTTGTTGTTGTTTGGCATCAATTTCACTTCAAGCTGGTTTCCTATATTCTCTTGTAGTTGCAGTTGTTGTTGTTGTTTCAAGTTAATAATATTGTCTGTGAATTTCATCATAAGCTACTTTGTGTGACTGTGTGTAGGGCGAGAGAAGAAAGAATGTGAAGTAAGCACGACAACAAAAAAAAAACTTTTTCCGAGTTTTTCACACAATTGCCACTTGATTTTTCTCATCATTGATCTGATGATGAGTACTAGACACAAACTCACTCTTACTTGCACCCAGGACGCACCCTCGCACCCGACCACAATAGACACGACAATTCGTTGAAAACTCTTTCAAGTTAAACTGAATTGGTTAGAAAACTTTGTCGCTAAAAACTTAAGCGATTGAGGTTTACAAGAAATGAAAACAAAGCAAAAGTTTCGATGAAAAACAATGGCAGCATTTCTAATAAAGGAATAGTGTCAATTAGAAGATATTTCCGCTGGAAATGAACGAGAGTGGATTTAGTTAGCTAAGCATAGTAAATCATTACATCCAAAAAATGTCCTTATAATAGAAGTCTTAAAGGGAGATCAGACTTTTTGCCCAAGGGAAGAAGTCTGTGATTGCATAATAGTAAGGAAATATTAGAGTATTATAACAATATGTACGACAAATTAATATTGCATTACTGTTGTCTTCCTTTACTTATAACTCCTGATCGCCTATACCATACAGCAATATAAAATTTTACTACTTTGGGTCATTCTTTGTTAACTAGCCTCACTTACTGTTGTGACCTGTAAAGCCCAACAGGCAAACAAATAGCTCTCATATCTTCCTGCCATAGAACAAAGTAAAATAAGTAAATATTACCCTTTTTATCTTTGCTAAGAGGGAGTACTTAGTAAATTATAATTCACGCCCCTAACTTTCACACACAAAAATAGTCCTTCCAATGCAAGTTTGCGGAACAGACCTTTAAATAACCAGTTAACTTCCTAGTTCTCTAGTTGGATAGAAAACAAATAAGCAGCGCGCAACAAATTGTAAAGTAATCCAAAACGAAATTGAAAATATCAAAATCATAATAATAACATTTGTCCTTTGCCTGTGTGTGTTTGAAAGGTCCTCTGTTTTTGGTTGAGGGACAGCAAAAGGACCTCCAACTAAATGATTGAGTGAATTGTTATTCTCTTTCTCCCTCTCTCTCTGTGGCCTCGTATTTCATGATCTTTGAAACAAAAGCAAAGTTGACTTGTTACAATTTCCGTTTCCGTGGTATGAACTGGTCAAATGTACTGGCTTTTGCTACATTGACCGAACATTCAAGGCCCATTTCGTGTGCTAAGAGCAGTTGTGTTGGTTTTGGGTAAAACAAATTCTGTTACTTATAAATGCCACTTAAGTGCAGTTGCCACTAAATTTTCCTCTGTTTGATTTCCATAATGCCGCCGTTGTTGGTTTTCATTTCCCTTTATTTTTTATTTTCTCAGGTTGTAAGGGACGCTCGCTGGTTTAGTTCATCGTCAGCATCATCACCGTCTCCTCTTCAACCATGCGACACAATCTTTTAGTCGAGCAGTTTTCTCTTGTTTTCACCCAGAAAAAAAAAACAAAAGTTCTTCTTCAAGTGTTTGAGCCTTAATTTGATGTTGGTAACTTTTCTGCATTTGTGTTCGTGAATTGGAAACTACAGCTTCCATAGGTTTCTTTGGTGTCCTCTTCTATAATGTTGAACTGGTTTTTTGGGCGGTCCGTTTTCTCACGTTTTGCTGGATTAAATATATGTACAATCACAGCTTTATTTGTTTAAACGGTGGTGGTCTCTATTGCAGAAAATTGTACAAGTGCGAGTGTAAGAAACACACATTTTTCCATATTTGTCATTTGTTTTTGGTTTATTTAAGTTCGAGCAGGCATAAGTGAATAGCAGCAGGGCTGTTTATGAGACAATTGTCGGCCAACTTTTGGCACGGCTTTTTTAAAACCGTGGAACTCTTTACATTGGGATTTAATAGCAGATTTAATTTATTCGGTCATTTGGCAAAGGTTTCGTTTTTTTGAGGTATTTTTGATATACAAGGTAATTTAACCGAACAAAATAAAAAATGATCACCAGCAGTCCGTTTGTAAGTTGTTAGAGAAATATTAATTTTATAAAAATAGATAATTTTTTATTGGAGATACCAGAAGGGGTCGGCCGATATAGTCCATATCCATTCCTGAGTCAAACTTTCATAAAATTTTACTGAATCCAGATATGTACGTAAAACTATGAGGATCAATTCGATCATTTGTACACGATGTACCAGAAAGACTGTGGCAAATTTTTAGGTTTTCTAAGGTTTTGCCCACTATTACACGATAATCCAACTGACCAAGTCCAAATATCCTCTTATTGGCCGTTTGGAAGTTATTGAAAAAATATTAATTAACTTAAAGAAGTTTATTTGCATAGGAGGAACCGGAAGGTATCGGGCGATTCTGCCCATATACGATCCCATTAAATAATTTTTAAAAAGATTGATACTGATAAATTTTCATAGAGATAAATTAAGGTTTACTCGTGTTATCCTGCCCACCAGCCAGCCAGATGGACGTAGCTCAATCATCTTAAAAAGTCATGAAACTAATATGGTCTTAAGGTACATGAGGATTAACTCGTCTCCTTTAATGTAACACATTTTCTAGTATTAAACGTTTAAACGTTTCTTCGAATAATCCATTAATTTCAACTTCTTGTTAGAACAAATTGATTAAAATAGTAACATCAGTTTGAACTGTCAACAATATCGAAATATTTTATGTATTCCTTACATTATTAATAGTAGCTTAAAGCAATTGTTTACTCTTAACAGCGTTGCTTTATTCAAAGGTAATGAAAAAGTGAACCACTTTCATTCGTATGAAGACAAATTTAAGACTCTAATAAAAATTACACTCTAATAAAAATAACACTTATACTAGAAAAAATACTTAATTTCCCTTTGCAACACATAAATGATATATGGCATAGCTTCCCGCGTTCTGTTTTAATTTTTTAGACTAACATAACGGCTGTATGAACTTTACCACGACATCGACGTGGCTAAAAGAGTCAGAATCCAACGACTACGATGGCTGGGACATGTTGCCAGAATGGGTGTAAATGCTTCAGCGAGAAAGTTGTTTGAAGGCGAATCTGAAGGACGCCGCAGAGCAGGGTGACCCAAACTCCGTTGGAAGGACCAAGTGGTAGGCCAACTGGAGATCACACGCAGAAGACCGAAGGGTGTGGAATTCTTTAGTACTTCCGGTCTCAAATTTATGAACTACGTTCGTAAGTTGTAATGGGCCACTTAACCCATTAGTGACGACTCTTACCATATGGTAACGTCGACAGCATTAGATATTGCACGCAATAAAATAAACGTAAGAATAAATGTCAATAATTTTCTTTTTTAATTTCATCAAAGCATGCTTTGATCTTTCATTCTTGATTTACCGCATCATTTAAAATAGGTGTTTTTCACATGTGCGCGAAAAAGCAATATAGAGGGATATAAAAAGTCACTCCATATTAAGAATATTTTTTGGTTGTTTAAAGACTTGGGACCGGCCGTGGCATAGTGGTTAGAACACGCTACTACCATGCGGGAGATCGCAGGTTCAAACCTGGCTCCAGTCATCTTAAAAAAATTGTTCTTTCATTGTCGGCTCCCCTCGAATGTTGTTGACAGCACCTTCGCAGTATTAAGTGTCGAGTCAATCGGCGTAAAAGCTTCTCAAACAGTGACGTTCGCATTCGTCGATAAACAAGTAGGTGCCGTTAGTTGTAAATCTAAAAATAGAAAGCGTGTTAATTCACAACAACGCAAGAAGCTATCCCATACCTCATTCATGAGTTGCAAAAGGAAATTAAGTAAGTAAAGACTGATATAATAAAGACTTTTAATATTTGTTTTACGAGAAGAATATGAAATATCATAAAAACGTATTGCATGAATTATTTTGTACTTGGTTCTTTTTATTTACTTGTTTTAAAGCTGTTACCATATGGTCACAGTCGTCATAACGCTAGTAAAAATGGGTATTTTTATGAAATTTTTCAACTTACTTTTTTTATGTAAAATTCGTTTTTTAATAATTTATATGTAGTACTGACAAAATCTTACAAAAAATACCCATTATTTCGCTCTCGTCATTAAAGGGTTAAGTAAGTAAGTAAGTAACATAACGGCACCTAATTGTTTATAGACAAATGCAGGGCCGGCCTCAAAAATTTTTAAAATCCAATCCAATTTTAGATTTGCCTAGTTTAATATAATTTTTCGATTTTTTCGTTCGAAATTAAGATAGGTATTGTATAAATATACTTAATGTTTTTCTCTTAGTACAGCATTTCTGAATGGATAGTTGTAACAATTCCATTGCCAAGAGCCAAATGAAATTTTGCTTTATTTTATATTTATATTTTTATTTTTTTATTTTTTATCCATATATATAAAAAATTGTTGCAAGTGTGTTGTGACTTCATAACTCACGAACGGCTGGACCGATTTGCATAAATTTGTATGCGTTTGGGTGGCACCCCTGTTGGTTTATATTTACAATTCGGTCCAATTGGACAAAGGGGCGTGGCACCGCTGATACAACTTGAAAATCAAAATGGCTATATCTCATAAACTATCAGAGGTATGAAGATGAGATTTGGTATATATGTTGTTGGAGCAGTATTAATTACAGCCAGCGTGGAAGTGGGGGGTGCCACGCCCCCTTTTCAAAACCGCTCTGCAGGCTTTCCCAATAGACAGATTGATATGAAAATTTTCCCAAGTGCTACTGATGACCTGTAGATAGTCCCTGGCTATATTTGGTTGTGATTGGATAAAGGGTCGTGGCACCGCCCATACAACATGAAAATAAAAAGGGCTATATCTAATGAACTATAAGAGGTATGAAGATGAGATTTGTTACATATGTTGTTGTTGCAGTATAAATTACAGTGAGAGTGGAAGTGGGCTGTACCACACCCCTTTTAAAATAAACAGTTATAACTGTCAAATTTCCACAGTATATTGCAGTTCGCCTAGAGATATGAACAGTAAGTTGGGCCAGTTTTTTTATTCGCAAAAATTTTTACCAAATCTACGATGAATTGTTAAAAAATGTCACCAATAAACTTTGTGCCTAATATCAATTCCTAGCTCGCGCTGGGAAAGCTTAATATAGTGCAGAAAACTTCTATTTTGATAGAAGTGTCTTAAAGCTGAAGTCTGTAAGCTTTCAATAATCATGAGGCAACGAACGTCACTTCTAAAAGAAGCGCAAAACGGAGTAAATTAACGAAAAATCCTTTTATCTTAAAAAAAGTATCAGGTAGGATTTTGATTCATGTGGATTTTTAATGTACAATTGACTCCCAACAAAACCCCATTTACCGTTTTTGTTGCCATTTTAGGTCAACAAATTCGTCATTCAGGCGAGTTGTGTGAAGTGTGATAGACTTTCATTGAGACTTTGTTTGAAAAATCACCATGTAAAGACTACACAAGAACAACGTTTACAAATCTTGCAAATTTGTTTTTAAAATGCGCGTTCTGTTTGCCCTTTGTAAAGTTTATGGTGCATATACCCATCCATCTGAGCAGCAGAGACCGTTCTCAGCAACTCGGTCTCTGCAGATGCTGAGGAAAGATCTTGGCCTATATTCATATATCCAACTGGTAGAAGAACTAAAACCAGTGGACGATCATTTGATTTTTTTATTTATCATGTCATTGCACATTATTTGAAGGAGAAATGGTTCCAACACGACGGCGTAAAATGCCATACAGCGCGTGAGATCATCACTTTGTAAAGCCAAACGTTGGTGACCGAATTATCTCATAGAATGGTAATACGAGTTCAATATAAAGATAGTATTCGGAAATATTCTTGATCCATGTGAGAAGAAGACATGGCAAAAGAAGTTTTAATGGCTAAAGGCATGAAGCTTCAAACGAAATTTTCATTTTCGGTCAATAGGCGGAGAAGGCATGTCAAAAGTGTTTTTTACGCCCAAAGAGATAGTTAGTATACAGACTGTTACCGCTACTACATTGAATTTTGATCTTTAACGGAATGTCTGTTTCCGATTTGTAAAAGATATGACTTTGCTGATGAACTCTTAACTATCGTCATAGAGCCTATGATATTTAGAATTTAAAACAACAACACTTAATTAGTTAACTTTCATGTTAAGGAGTTGCTTGAAATTAGTTACATAAGTTAATAAACTCAACATATCATTATCAAGCTTAAGTACCGTTTTCAAAGTACTTTGTAGACCTACATGTGAAATATATTACAAGTTAAAATGCAATAGCGAAGCATTGCCGGGCTCACTAGTATTTTCATATTTTTATATTTATATATTTTTATATTTTTATATTTTTATATTTTTATATTTTTATATTTTTATATTTTTATATTTTTATATTTTTATATTTTTATATTTTTATATTTTTATATTTTTATATTTTTATATTTTTATATTTTTATATTTGTATATTTTTATATTTTTATATTTTTATATTTTTTTATTTCTATATTTTTATATTTTTATATTTGTATATTTTTATATTTTTATATTTTTATATTTTTATATTTTTATATTTTTATATTTTTATATTTTTATATTTTTATATTTTTATATTAATATATTTTTATATTTTTATATTTTTATATTTTTATATTTTATATTTTATATTTTTATATTTTTATATTTTTATATTTTTATATTTTTATATTTTTATATTTTTATATGTTTATATTTTTATATTTTTATATTTTTATATTTTTATATTTTCATATTTTTATATTTTTATATTTTTTTATTTCTATATTTTTATATTTTTATATTTGTATATTTGTATATTTTTATATTTTTATATTTTTATATTTTTATATTTTTATATGTTTATATTTTTATATTTTTATATTTTTATATTTTTATATTTTTATATTTATATATTTTTATATTTTTATATTTTTATATTTTTATATTTTTATATTTTTATATTTTAATATTTTTATAATTTTATATTTTTATATTTTTTTGTTCTTATAATTTTATATTTTTTGTTTTTATAATTTTATATTTTTTTGTTCTTATAATTTTATATTTTTATGTACATAAAAAAGTACTTAGTGTCTTTTCGATGGAAGTGATAAATGTCGATTAAAATGGACGAATTTTAAAGTTATTAAAAGTAAACTAAGTACAACACGCGCACAACACAACGAACACGACCCTGATAAACACTTGACCCGAAGAAGAAGCGGCAAATGAAAATTGTTAATTACTATTACTATGATAACAAAAATTGCAATGAAAATCGCTATTCTAACAAAAGAAAACGAAATGCACCAACTGTAATTTAACTACAGACTATTTAAAACTTTTTACCCACAAAAGCACACACACTTCATTACTCCCAAGTAATGTCTGTGCAAACTGCAGAGACAGCCGCTGGAGCAGTTAACGAAAATAATGAGTTTCACAAGAAAAACACTTTGCATTTCTTATTAAAAGCACTTATAAACGATTTAAATGTTATTTGTTATGTTTAATTGCAAATTGGTCGTAATTTTTGGCGAGATCAATAAATTTGCGACCGGCGCGAACCGAAAAGTAAACAAAACTAGCTAGAAATGTAAACAAAGCCAGAGATGCGCTGTAATTAGGGATGGCAAAATGGTGTTTGGTGATAGCGGTACATGTGTGGGGGGTATCGATGAAGAACTTTATGTTAATTATTTTTATAATATGAAAAATATAAATATATAAGAATATAGAAATATAAAAATATAAAAATATAAAAATATAAAAATATAAACATATAAAAATATAAAAATATAAAAATATAAAAATATAAAATATAAAATATAAAATATAAAAATATAAAAATATAAAAATATAAAAATATATTAATATAAAAATATAAAAATATAAAAATATAAAAATATAAAAATATAAAAATATAAAAACATAAAAATATAAAAATATAAAAATATAAAAATATAAAAATATAAAAATATAAAAATATACAAATATACAAATATAAAAATATAAAAATATAGAAATAAAAAAATATAAAAATATAAAAATATAAAAATATGAAAATATAAAAATATAAAAATATAAAAATATAAAAATATAAAAATATAAAAATATAAAAATATAAAAATATAAAAATATAAAAATATAAACATATAAAAATATAAAAATATAAAAATATAAAAATATAAAAATATAAAATATAAAATATAAAAATATAAAAATATAAAAATATAAAAATATAAAAATATAAAAATATAAAAATATAAAATATAAAAATATAAAAATATAAAAATATATTAATATAAAAATATAAAAATATAAAAATATAAAAATATAAAAATATAAAAATATAAAAATATAGAAATAAAAAAATATAAAAATATAAAAATATGAAAATATAAAAATATAAAAATATAAAAATATAAAAATATAAAAAGATTAAAATATAAAAATATAAAAATATAAAAATATAAAAATATAAAAATATAAAAATATAAAAATATAAAAATATAAAAATATAAAAATATAAAAATATAAAAATATAAAAATATAAAAATATAAAAATATAAAAATATAAAAATATAAAAATATAAAAATATAAAAATATAAAAATATAAAAATATAAAAATATAAAAATATAAAAATATAAAAATTTCAAAATATAAAAATAAACAAACACACGGGGTGTCCGTGGGTCTGTCTCTGTGATTTCAGCCGTAGGTTAAGAGCTTTCACGCTGAAATTTGGTATGCAAAGTTCTATTATCTAAGTAAAAGTTTTCTAAGACAGGACCTGATAAAAACTACTCCCATGTCCCGTTCAAAACTCTTTTTTTTCTGGGTTCAGTATTTGTCATTTCAGTAAAAGATTATTGGCATACAATGGATGTGAAAGGCTAAAAATATCGTCCACATCTGATACAATTCCCCTTTTTCGCGGTACAAAGTTCAAAAATATAAAGTTATAGTGCAAAATACATAACAAATTACAATACTTTTTTTGGTTTAACTTTTATATAGGTTTACAAAACAACATTTAAAGAAAATTATTAGAGCCAATTTGGCATAAGGCCACCGTCGCTTGGTTACTATTCAAATCCAGTTGCTTACAACACTGTGAAAACTGTATTTATGTATTTACAAACAATCAATTTAAAACTAATTCCTTGCAAAATATTTCATGGAAATCATTGTTAAGTGAGATCGTAACCTTTTATATGTGCATGACTACATATGCTGTGTTGCTGCTTAATCCAATCCAATTTTACACAAAAATTCATGTTCAAAAAATCGCCCCAAAGGTTGGTGACAACAACATCAGCCTCAAATTTGGTACACCGTGACTTGATGTCAAGAGGTTTGTTTGTTGGCGATGACCTTTTCAACAGTTATAGAAAGTTAATTTTACGCTAAATTTGTTTTTGGTATTTTTCAACCATAATTTTCCATTACCTTTTGTTTACATCATGTCCTGCAGCAGCCGCAAAAGTAACAGCAGCAATAACTATGGTTACTACAATAGTTATAACTGATGAGGTTGGCTTATGCGGCCAGATATTGAAACCAAAGTTAAGCTATATTAACACACATACAAAGACACAACCAAACAATATTGTATAGTTATGTACATTCATACACATATATATAGGTATATCCTTTTCTACAATTGATTGTGTGCGCTCGTCGATGTCGTTGTACAATTGCTGCTGCAGTAAATTTGCTCTCGCTAGCAGTTCATGAAGCTCTGGACAATTATTGATTTCTAGCAAAATGGCGATTAAGTCCATAAATCATCAGTTCGTTGACAATGTTCATAAAAGTGACAAGAACACACAAGAACGACGATGACGACGACGGACGACAACAATGTCCACAACAACTTTAAGATGACCTGTGTAAATATGTACAATATGGTGGTAGATTTACACTCAAGTGTAGCCGTTTAAAATATGTTCTCAGCTTACGGCATAAACTCAATGTAACAAAATAACAAATAGAGAACGAAAAAACACTGAATTCACACACTAGTGAAAATTTGTTATTTGGTGTGTACACTCAGGACTTTTCATATCCTTTGCTTTTGTAGTTGTTGCTGCTGTTGTTGTTGAAATAAGCCCACTTTGGTAGTTCATAACACACTCATGCAAATATAAACACTAACGCGCACACACACACACGCGAGCAAGGACTTGTAATGTGTATTTAGTTGTGGCAAAATATAGGGCAATTCCCACACAATAAAATCGAACGATAAAAAAGAACTGTCTTGAGCTAAAGATACATTTGACATGCGGTGGGAATTGTTTGTGTCGAACATTCGAAATATAACAAAAAATTACTGTGACACTCATATATATGAAATTCCTTTTTATTTGAATCGGTTAAGATTTACTTGAGTTGTCGTGTTGTTCTTCCAGACAGAGGGAGGGCCGGACATCGTCCTAAAGAGTCCTGAAACAAAATTCTTCTTGAGATACACAAAGATTTACTCGCCTTTAATGATTTCCACTTTTTTGTATCAATTGATACACTATATACCTCCATTCAACCAGCGGTAAATGGAACTATGTACCTTTTTCGTAATCCAAGACATCAGTATGACGTTGTAAGCGAACAAACTAAGTATTATGAATGTCATGCGTGTGTAACGTAAAAAAAATTGGTCTACTTATTATAAATACGATTGAAATGAGACCTACTGACATCGTCACTTACTTCGTAATCAAGTGTGTTATCAAGTTCGCTTAAAACCCTTCATATAACATATCACTTACTGGCATCAGCGCATTGTTCATACGACGAAAGTACTCGCTGTTAACGATGATGGGTCCAAATATTTTGCGTAATATTTTTTCTCGAAGATTCCCAGAATAGATTTATCCGACTGTGTCATTTTCCAGGATTCTGCGCTGTAGAATAAGACATGTATGATCGGGGTCTGGTTTAGTTAAATCTTTGTTCTTTTAGAGAGGTCTTTGTCATTAAATCACTTTCTCAGCGCATAGTAGCAGCGTTTTGCGATGAATGCTCGCCTTTTGATTTACCAGGCTGACATTTATTATTTTTGTTTATGGCGGAGCTAAGGTAGACATAATCGTCTACCACTTCATAGTTGTAGTTCAACGTTCACGCAGCGTCCCAAACGTTGCAATTGGCTGCAGTTTTTTTTTTGTTAGTTGAAACAAATAACATGCTTTTGTCCTCATACATATCATCCGCATACGGGAGCAGCATGCATGATCGCATGACAGGCTATCGCCTTGTCTATAGCGCTTGGAAGGAAAGGATTCTGTCCTATTTTCTCTGAAGACTTCGTGTCGGTCAGTGATGTTCTAATTTTTCACCATATCCACTTCTGTCGACTGCTTCTCAATGCCTGAATAGGCTGCAGTAACATCCAGCAGTCCTCAGCATATGATATCTATATCATCGTCATAAGCAAGCAGCATGTGACTTTTGTTAAAGATAACACCAGTCGTTTTACTGCAGCCTTTCGCATGACCATCTCCATTATGGTGTTAAGGAGCTCGCATGACAAACTCGCTTGGTAGAAAATGGTCAGATTTTTGTCTTATTTCACTGAAGACTTTATTTCAGTCAGTGTTAAAATCGTATCAGCTTCGCGGGGATGCTATACTCAGCCATAGCATCTACTTATTTCGGACTGTCGAATACAGCTTTGTAATTGATATACGGATGGTAGGTGACGATCTGCACTTCTTGGGTCTTCTCTAGGAGTTGTCGTATTATGATTTACAATGTCTAAAGCCACACTGATAAAGTCCAATAAGGTTTGATAGGACGGGCTTTAGTCTGTCACATAGCTCACTAGAAAGGACCTTGTAAGCGATGGGTAAAAGGCTGAGTTGGCTGAGTTGGTACACACACTTGGGTCGCCTTTCTTAAGCACAGGATATACATTAATTTAGCCATATCACGTTTATGAGCTGAGCATTGCCATATCAGCGCTGCCGATTTTAAAAAGGTCTGCCGGCAGTCCATCGGCTATCACATCTTTATAATTTTTATGCCGTGCAATTGCCGTACTGATCTCGTTTTGGCTCGGTGATGCATAATCAAATCCAACATCGGTGATTGCCATAAAAATCTTTGTCCGCACAGATGTGGATCCCTGTTTTAAAACCTTTGCTTTTTACCTTTTAATAGAACTTTCGGGCTTCACCTCTTCACCTCTACCCATGTACCTTTCAACATCCTCCCTTTTCTTTCATAGCCTTTTTTCGCCTGAAGATACGTTTCATTTCCATCATCTTTGCCCTGTATGTAGCATCCTTTTCTTCTGACATTTCGCGATATTCTTTATCGTACCACGGATTTTCTGAGCGTGGTTTTTCCTAATCCAGTACGGTCGTTGTGGCAGTGGTCAAAGAATTCGCAATATGCTGCCATTGGTTGTCGGGAACATCAGAATTAAGGGCGTTTGTAAGCAGTTCATCAGATAGTTGGTTGCAGTTGGCATTGGCTACCTCGGTGGTATGTATCGTTGTGATGGTAGCTTCATGTGAGCACGGGAATGAACTCGGTCGAGGTTTATGGTCTCATTGGGATCCCACTCACAAGGGGGAAACAGCTTATTTCGAGGAAACTGAACCTCATTGCTAAGGAGAGATGGGTGAGAGAACCCATTTGCATGGCCACCAAAATAATTTGGCCTACAATGGACACCATTTGTGCCGGATCTGTCCAGAGTCCACCTGAGGAACGTCATAGCTGTAATAACCGGTCACTGGCCGGTTGTTAAACACGTCAAGGAAACTACCCTACAACGATTTTTGTAGAAGCTGCAATGATGAGGAAGAAGAGATGACCACGGAGCTATGACACTGCCCTGATGTTGGTGACCTGAGATATGAATGCTTAGTCATCGGACACTTCTAGACAATACCTGTCTATCAGTTGGCGATTTGCGGAACATCTATGAGTTCACCAGAGCAACGAAATCGCTTAATAGCGACTTTGACCGAACAGAATAGGAATATTTGGTGCGAAAATTTTAAAAGGTATCGCAACGGGACTCATGCTAGGACCCAAGTGAGCTGTATTGAACGTGGTTGCCGACTTAACCTAACCTAACCTTCATTTGAGTTTGGTAACGAGCGGTTTTAAGCACTACTTAATCGCGTGGGAACCTCGGCTGCAATTAGGTGGTGATACGAATCTATGGTTGCACCGCCATTACACGCACGCCCATATCGCTTGAGACATGCCTTCCATCGATTACCCCGAGATCAATCTGATTTCTTGTCTTTTGATCAGGAAATATCCATGTTGCCTTGTGTCATTTTTAGTGTCATGGGCAGGTCAGCGGTCATATATTTTCTCCAGGCGCTCATAGAATGCATCTTTAATGTCCTCGTCATTGTCTGCAGTCGGGACGTAGACACAAATCAACGTGTTGTAAATATATTGTGCCTTGATTCGAATAGGGGCTATTGGGTCACTTAAAGGGTTAAACCGAAAGACCAGATGTCGAAGTCTCTTGCCGAATATGATTCCACATCCAAATTCGTGTCTTTCTGTTGTGTGCATCCCAGTCTCATCCATCACATTTCCTGTATGGCAGCAATGTCATAGTTAAATTTTCCGTAGACCTCCGCCAATTTCATAGAGGCACCATCTCTGAATACATCTTTAATATTCTCGTCTTTGTCTGCCGTCGGGGCGTAGACACAACTCAATGTGATGTAAATATATTGTACCTTGATTTGAATAGGGGCTATTGGGTCACTTAAAGGGTTAAACCGAAAGACCAGATGTCGAGATCTCTTGCCGACTATGCATTCACATCCAAATTCGTGTCTTTCTGCAGGACAGCTATAAAATATGTCACAGTTCTTTCGTCATGTGTTTAGGGCGCATATCTTTAAATCATGGACCTTCTAACGTTTGCGAGTCAAATTTTAGGTGGGTACTTGTTTTTCCTTTTCTTCGTGATGGGGATATTGGCTATTCCGTCACTTGCAGGGTTAAACCTCGATTCTCGGCGACTATCGCATCCATCACAGTTCCACTATTACGGTAATATGTTTAATGAGGATATCCTCCAGTTGGATCGAGGCACTATTTTTGAAGATAATTCAGACGTTCCAGGTCTATATTCTTTAGTCAAGGGCCTTAAAAGTTTGCTCAAGTTGTTAACATATGGACGTAGTTGGTCTTTACTTAGCTTTCTTTCCTCTAGGCCTTCATAGAATGCGGCTTTAATGTCCTCGTCATTGTCTTCCTTCGGAAGGTCCACACAAATCAACGTGATGTAAAAATATTTCGCCTTGATTCGAATAGTGGCTATTCGGTCACATACAGGGTTAAACCGTGAGACCGTGAGATGTCGAAGTCTCTTGCTGACTATGAAACCACATCCAAATTCGTGTCTTTCTGCATGGCAGCTGTAAAATATTTCACAGTTCTTTTGTCCGGTGTATACTAGTCCCATCCATCACAGTTCCTGTATGGCTGTGATGCCAGCATTGTATTTGGCAAGGACATCCGCCACTTGGATAGAGGCACCATCTCGGTATAGAGTTCGGACATTCAAGGTGCTTATCCTTAAATCTTGGTTCATATAATGTTTGCGGGGGTCGTCAACATTTTGGGGTTCTTGTTTTTCTTTTCCTCGTGCTTTTGGCTTAAAAGGCCACCGCGCCCGATCCTGGTTTCTTGAGGCTACCAAAACCACTAAGATTGTGTTGAGCTTCTGTAACTTCTGTTAACAACTTCCTAAATGCATCGGTGGTAGCATTTCACCGCATTGTCTTATCACATGATCTATCGGACATTGTGAGCTGCTTAAGGACCTCCAAACAGAGGTCCAGAAAACCCAGGAAATCCCCCACCTCCCAGAGAAATAAATAACACTTGATTAGATCCTTTCATCCTTAATTGTATGGAATTACCCAGTGCCCGTCACATACAAGCACACACATATGAATAGAACGCTATATAGCGATCCTAGTAGTTTTTTTCTTTCTTTTTTTTTCATAATAATCATAAGGACCTTTCCTCAAAACACTACCCCGCGCTCTCTCTTGCATGATAGCAGGCTGGCGTCATCATCAACGCGAAAAACATTGTAATATGAAAAATACGTTTGTTGAATTTTTCCACAGTTTTTTTTTGTTGTAGCGCTTTTCCCCTTTGTTTGTTGCAAACTATATACATACAAAACTTTATTAATAAAAGGCCGAGTGTTGCAAGTAAACAAACATACAAACAGACAGACAACAACAATCAGAGATGCTCATGTCTCTGCAGCAAACAATGACACACTTGAAAAGCCGCCAAACAAACTTTCATAACCGCGAAGCGAATGAATGAACTATCGTCGTTGAAAGCATTGATTTTTTTCGTGTGCATGTGCGTGTGTGTGCACCACAAAAATCATTAAGGATGCGCAGTAGCAATTCACAAGGAAATCGATTGAATTAGTTGAATAATTTAAAACGGGTGTGGCAAAATTGTTACACTTTAAAGCATTAATAATTTTGTTGTGTGTAAATATTAAAGTCAACGCTAAGTTGAATCGATTGCAGTTCCAGTTTACGACACACACACACACACCAAACACACACAATAGCCACCGCCGCCGGTGTATACCTTTCAACCACTCACGGAGATTTTTCGGAGATATCTCTGCCATCGAAAAGACCAAAGACAAAGAAATCCCCGTAAGAGAAAAACCAACAACGTGATGATTGAAATAAACGCTTATGGGTAGAAAGCGTCAAATGGCGTTGATGTGGTTGTTGGTGCTGCTGTTGTTGCTGCCTGAGTCCTGGTGAAAAGTGCGTTATGCTTTGGCAAAGCGTCAGGCCGCCTGGCCATTCCCCCTGGCGAGCGCGAGGAGGGGGAAGGAAAGCAAGATGAAGTCCTCGTCGCAATTTTATGATACGATGACGATGAAATTGTTTTCTTGTTGGTTTTTTCTGTTCATGAAACAAATCTGTTTTTTATTGTGACGAAAGGAAAAAACAACATTGCAAATGGCAAACGGAGATTAATAAAGCTGCTGAGGGGGGAAGGGGAGCACTGGCAGGACAGTAAACATAGCAGCTACCTTTGTAAGACGTAGCCTTGCAACATTTTCCAAAAAACAATTGAATGTTGTGTTGGAATTATTTTACTTTACTATGGGGTACAATAATTGTAGAATGTAAAAATCGCACAATGAAAAAAAATCCCCCACCATCCGGCGAACAATATTACAGGTACACCAGTAGTAACACTTAAACAAAATCTTAAAGCCTCAAGATATTCTTTTAATAAATTTTTGGCAATTTTTACATGCCTTGCTTGCATAACAAAACAGTTATGTCTCTCGATTGCCCATTGTCCCTTCCGTTCGTCAAAACTGACACTTTAATTGCAGTGTCCATTAAAAGTCCTTGCCACATATCCTGAGGTAGTTTTCAAAGAGAGTGGTCGGTCGTTACATATCAATTCTGGTCATTGATATCCATCTATAATGTTTAGCTGCAGCATTTCTTATACTGGATTTGTTCGTTACAGGGACAAACTAATTGAAATACCGAAGTAAAATTAATTATCACTCAATTTGTTGATATTAGAAATAGAACTCCGCCATGGTACATATACATATGTAGATGTACGAGTAAGTGTTTGAATGATGATGGTCTTCCTTATGGGAAAGGTACGTCATAACTGACAATGTAAAGGGATGTCGCAAAATCACAACGTTTCAGTGTGTAGGTCTCTCTCTGTTGCCACAACGACCAGGCAACTGTAGTGTAGAAGACTTGAAATTGAGGGATTTGAAAATTAACTTGAGAGGTCATAAGATTGTCCTGTGTTAAACGGCGATAAACTACTGTGTATGACTTGGGCAGAAATTGTCATACAATCACTCTGCTTTGGCATAAAAGCACTGATACGAAGATGCGAGGGTTCAGTAATGATGACATCATTATAAAGACATCAGTATTCAAATATTTACACATAGAAATGTATAAGAGGAGGTGCAACCAGTCACCACACCAAATCTTTAGATAACAGAGAAAACGTAATATTCGAGAATATCAGCACGAAAGAAAAAACATAGTAAGAACATAATCTTAAAAACTTAATTTCCCTTTACACCCCATGAATGAGGTATGGGATAGCTTCTCGCATTGTTGTGAATTAACACGCTTTCTATTTTTAGATTCACAACTAACGGCATCTACTTGTTTATCGACGAATGCAAACGTCACTGTTTGAGAAGCTCTTACTAGACACGCCGATTGACTCGACACTATTACTGCGAAGTTGCTGTCGACAACATTCGAGGGGAGCCGACAATGAAAGAAAAAAAATTTTTTTTTTCTTTTTAAGATGACTGGAGCCAGGAGTTGAACCTGTGATCCCCGCACGGTAGTCGCGTGTTCTAACCACTATGCCACGGCCGGTCCTAATGAGATTTAAAATTGAGCAGGCTTAAAGTTCCTGAAGTTCAACACAAAGGCTCTCCTAGTGTCTTTGGCAGCCCCAAGAAACCGGAATCGGTCGCGATGGCCTAATAAGCCACTCTCCTTAAATAAAAATCTAGTAAAGTAGTTAACTTCGGCTATGTCAAAGCTCAGATACTCTTCTCCATAAGATAAACTACGATAAAACTTATTATTTACACAGCAAATATATTTGTTTATCCTTTGTATCGTTTTAACATCTCACACCCATTTGTTGCCAATAATATATCAAATACTGGGCTTGAAGTGCTAACAAGCGCGGAGAATATTGCTATAAATTGTTTAACCCCAAAATGGAGGTGTTTGTGTGGGAGGTGGGAGTATTTTTTGACTGATCTTGCTAATCTTAGTACTTAATCTCCGTTTGAGGAACATAAGCTTGCATGCCACATTTCAGATCGATGGCTCTTAAACTATGGTTTGATATCTAGTGGGGGTGGGAGGAGTCCGATTTAGCTTATCTTAGAACTAAACCTTTGCTTAGAAGACATAAGCTTGCATATAAAATTTCAGGTCGAAATTTTCTTAAGTCCGGCTGTAATTGCGGGGACAGATAGATGGACACAGCCCAAAGAGGGGGATTTTATGTGGGACGTGAGAGTAGTTTTTGTCCGATCTAGCTAACCTTAGAACTAAACCTACGTTTTGAGGATTGAAGCTTGCATTCCAAATTTCAGTTCAATAGATCTTAAATTACTCAAAAATCGCGGGAACAAACAAACAGACAGACAGACATCTTTAAATTGACTCAGAATTCGACGCTGATTATTTATTTATATATATTGCCTACCTACCACGCCTGCTTATGGGCGTTACGAATGGAGGAAGAAAATGAATATACCCTTCACTCAGTTCGTGTAACAAGAGCCTCCCAAATGTTGATGACCCTAGTAAACCTTATAATAAACATTATTAAAGGATATGCAACTGGAATGTGCGAACTCTCTACAGAGATGGTGCCGCTATCCAACTGGCATCTATCACAATACAGCACATGATTTTGGGACTCAATTCTGAGAGCTTAAAACGTAACAAATTCCCCTATAAGATAATTACTAACTTCAAATCGATATTAAATTATTATGGCATGTAACTTGACAAAACGAATGATGCAGAACTTCTTCTATTTGGAGCTCCTTTCACGTGCAGTTCCCAGAATTGTGTCCCAATTCAATGAGCTGAAAAATGTTGTACTGTGTATTCCATTGAAATCCGTCCGCGTCAAATACAAGGCTGACATCACCGCCAAACATGAATTGCGATGACAGGAGACAGGGATTAACAAAACGAATGAACTGTTTTATCTTTTACAGCTTATATGCATATATGCACTGTAAGAGACTTCTGATCTCGCGGTTTAACCCTGAAAGTGACCGAATAGCCGCTGTCCGCACCAAGGCGAAATATTTTTACATCACCTTATCTGTGTTCAGCCCCTATAAAAGACAATGACGAAGACATGAATGAAATATATGACCGATGCCGTGGCCATGACTTTTAATTTATCTAAGAGATTTCAATGCTAATATAGGAAGGAAAGATGTTCTTGCTTTAACACAGTCGGAAAATTCAGTCTACACAACTAAACCTCCTCTCGTCGGCAAGAAACATGGTAGTGAGTGAAACAAGATTCCAGCATAAATATAATCACAAAGCAACCTGAATTTCCCCTGATCAAAAGACAAGAAACCACATTTACAATGTGGTAATCATTGGAAGGTAAGTCTCAACCCTCTAGTTCTGGGCAACTAATTTGGTCAAGTAAGTACCTATATAGGGAGTAATGGGTTAGGTAGTTCAAGCATGGCCAATCGATACCTCCAGAATTGCAGGAAAGCGTTATGGATGTGCGTGGTGCAAATATTGACTAGGAGCACCACTTAGTTGCAGCCAAGGTACGCACGCGATTAAGTAGGCTTAATACGCACGTTACCAAAACCAGAAGAAGCTAGACATCCCAAAGCTGCATACAACCGCGATAGCCAATGCCAACTCCAACCATCTCTCTCAGTTACTGCAAACCAACCCCCGCCTATTCTGGCACCCAGTGGCAGCACATTGTGAAAAACCATGCTTATACAAGTTCTGGTACGATGGGGAACGTCGCGTATTGTATAAGTAATTGGATACTACATTTAAGCCAAAACTGCAGCCATTGGTGTGGCATGCACTGACGAAACGATATAATATCAAGAAGAGAGGCATGAAACGTCTCTTCTGGCGAAAAAGCCTTTATGGACGAAACGAGAGATCCAGGATATTGAAGCGTACAGGGATTTACCTCTATCTTAAGTTCTGCCAAAAGGTAAAAAGTTAATGCTTTGGAACAGGATACCCCACTTGTAAGGACAGAGAAGGAAATCTGGTCACGGACACGAAGGTTGTGCTGCATATATGGAAGGAACATTTTCGTACTCTGTCCATTCACAAAGGCAGCTTAAGTGACGAAATCAAGCTAATCATTGAAGAAGGAGTAGAAGGGAATTAGAGCGAAAGGAGCTAAATTTATAAAAATTTGATTTTAGAATGGGACCACCCTTAGGGTTTGGAGATGGTGGTAGGTATGGTTGGAAAAAAAGTTTCGGTGAGAAAAATGACTAAGGGTCGGTCATACATATTACCCCTCTTGAGGTGACTCAAAGGCTGTTGTGGCGCTTGATGTGGATTTTTTCCATTTCCCCTCAACTTTGACCGCGATGCTCTGTCAATAAACCTACCCCACCTCTCCAAATGTTGGCTCATACATTTTCTTTCCCTTATCAGTTTGGCTTTACATGTGGTACATCCACGACTGTCCATGTATGCCGATGATTAAGATATCGTTGTCCGAGGACCGTGGGATATTACTACGGCCTTTTCGAGCATTGATAAGCTGTTGGCAGAAGTGTCTTAAGGCAAAGCGGAAGTTAGTCATGTCATATCTTTAACTTCCTAATGGGGATGATCATGCCGAAGGCTGCAATAAACACGACTGATCCATCTTTATTCAAAGTCACATGCTGCTCGCGTATGCCGATGATAAAGATATTGTTGTCCGAGGGATGCGGGATGTTACTGCTGCCTAATCAAGCATTAAAAATAAGTCGACAGAAGAGATTCTGGTGATAAATGAGGACAAACCTAAATTATTTGTTTCAACGAACAAAGAGTCAAGTCGTTTAGAAAGCTGCCTTAACGTTAACAACCATAACTTGTAGATGATTTGTCTACCTTAGCTCCGCCGTTAACAAAAATAATAATATCAGCCTGGAAACCAGCAGATGGAAACAAATAGAAAATCGCTGTTACTATGCGCTAAGCATGCGATTTAATGACAAAGCCCTATATCGACAAACAAAGATCCAGCTCGGCCAGATCCTGATCCAAGGTGTCTTGCTCTAAAGCGCAGAATACTGGGTAAGAATGCGGAATGCGGTCAATCTATGAGAGGAACCTTCGAGAGGCGAATACTTCCCAAAATATTTGGATACATCACGGTAAGTATCGTCGTCGAATGAACAATAAGCTATATAACGACATCGAGTAAGTCAAACGCGTTCAAATAGACTGAGAGCTCTGGCTTCAACACGTTTTACAAATGGATGAAAATGCTCCAGCTCGAAAAGTCTTCGGCTATAAACTCGATGGGCGGGGCAGAAGGGGCGACCTAAACTTTGTTGTATAGACTAGAAGTGCTGTTATCTGAACTTGGTGTGACGAACTATCTACGAAGCGCTTGGAACTCTTACGTACTATTTTACACGCTTCATTATGATGAATATGCAGTCAATTTATGATCTCGGTTACATCGAAATATGACCATTACATAATAATAAATTGATCATCCCTGAGTCATTTTTTGGTCTTCACCTAATTATAGCGTAATTTCCATTCAGCAAAATTATGGTCACTCAGGGCGAAGGTAGATGAATGTCCTCTGCATCATACTGTAGTCTTATGGGAGCAGTTCACTCCCACATATAGGATATATTTCGCTTCTGTTTCAGATCAGAGATATATTACAAATTATATGCGGTAAAAATGATATTAAGTATAAGCATATTCGGGGCCCTAGATTGGACACTACTGGCAAAGGGGAATGAATGTTCTCTGCATCTCGGCATAGCCTCATGGCAGCAGTTGACCCCCATATATAGAATCTATCACGATTCTGTTTAAGATTAGAGATATATCACAAATTATATTTGGTATAAGCATATTCGGGAGCCTAGATTGGCCTTTACGGGTACTAAGGAATAAATGCCATGTGCTTTACGCCATAGCCCCAAGGAAGCAGACCACCAACATATATATAAGATACATCGCGATTTTGTTTCAAATCAGAGATATTTATTTATATAAGGCCTAGATTGGCCTTTACGGACATTGAGGAATGAATGTCCTTTGCATTATGCCCTAGCTCCATGGGAGCAGTTCTCTCCCATACATATGATATTTTCCAGATTCAAATCAGAGATATATCACAGAGATATATCGGGGCCTAGATTAGCCTTTAGGGATTTTGACGAATAGATGTCCTTGCCATCCAGCTATAGCCCCATGGGAGCAGATTACTCTCATTTAAGAATATCACCCGATTCTTTTTCAGATCAGAAATAGTATTGCGGTATATATAACATTTAGTATTAGCATATTCGGGGGCTTAGATTGACCTTTACAGTTATTGATGTCATCTGTACCACGTCACAATCTCTTTACCACACTCTCGCACATGTTAACTGATTGATTTTTCATTTTGTACCGAAAGTAAATGAACATTAAGCAACATTTCTAGCATCCGTTGTGGAGGCAACTGCAACTTCCGTTTCCGTTTACATGTGCAACAGAAGCCGACTACAACACAGCAACAACATCCTGCAGCAGATATTTCAAAATTCTCCACCCTGCACACACAGCAACAACATCGAAGCATCGTCAACATAAGCATTTGCATTTGGACAAACAAACTCCAAATGCCAGTGGTTTCGACAATTGTCCAAATTTTCGGATTTTGTTGTTGTTCATAGGTATGGACGGCGGCGGCGGACGACCGTTGTAAGACATTTCCGTCATACATAACCCACATAGAGCTGTCCAAAATAGACGTATAGAGAAGGACGAGTTCATGTGGTGTCGTTTGGCATCGTATCGCACCGCAAAGTTGATAGACAAGTATGTTTGTTTTTGTAAACATATTTACGCACTTTAGCCAATGTCGTCCTCTGAGTCCCTACAGTGTTGTCAATTGTGTCGGGGTAAATCTGATGCTGTCCGTCTCTCCTGGCGTGTGTAGGCTAGGGTGAAAAGGCTCTATAATGTCCCTATGTTGATATAGCTGCCCGGTAAGTTAAGGACGGCTAAAGCACTGCCACTTGAAAGTAGCAGTGAGTGTGTGTGCGTGTGTGTACATGACGTATTTTACTGATATGATCGTCATGTCCTAGGCCAGTTAAGTACGTGCAACAAAGGCCGAGGCGCTAGTGTTTCAGTTGCAGTTTCAGTTACAGTTGCACTGACTGTGTTTGTGACAGTGTGTGGCAGCAACAACAACAACTCAACTGTTTGCTACATATGAAACAGATCAACTACTTTTGAGCCTAATTCGTTGTTGTTTTTACTGAATGTCAATCCATTTCTTTATCGGACCAAAAGCGACGGGGTGAAATGTGTGTGTAATTGTATTTATGTTAGTGGTATGTGTTGTCGTTTTACTTGTGAAATTGTTTAATATCCGGTCCAAAGCAGAACAGTCGATTTGAGAAGCAAGGACTTGATAGTACGTAGAACAAAAAAAGGATTGTGTAAAATTGTGTATATATCGGGGTGGTTTGGAGATGGAATCTGAAAGGTTGTACTAGTTCAAAACTGTCAAATATGGATATCTTAAAACATAACCTCAGCATAGAGAATAGAAGCGCGTATACAAAATTCAGCTCTATAGTTCCTAAACTACGGCTGTAATCGGGGGACAGATAGACGGACAACCCCAAAAAGGGGAGTTTGTATAAGAGGTGGGAGTAGTTTTTGTTCGATTTTGCTTATCAAAGGTCTTATCCTGCGCTTAGATGGTAGAAGCTTGCATACTGAAGATTAGCTCAATAGCAATTAAACTACGGCTGTATTCGCGGGGGTATACATTGTAAAACCCCTACAAATGGGGAGTTTGTATGGGAGGCGAAAGTAGTTTTTGTCTGATCTTACTCATCTTAAAACATTACCTCTATATTGAAGATAAAAGCTCGCATAACAAATTTCAGCATATGGCTTAAACTACGACTGTAATTGCGGGGTCAGACTGGCGGCACCCTCCAAAAAGGGGGAGTATGGGTGTTCCAAGTAGTTTTTGTCCGATTTTGCTAATACTAAAACCAAACTTTTGCCTATAGGATAGACACTTGTGTACCAAAATTCAGCTCGCTAGCTGATAAACTATGGCTGTAATCAGGGGGACAGACGGACAGACACCCCAATAAAGAAGGAGTTCGTATGGCAGGTGTGAGTATATTTTTCCAATCTTGCTCCTATTAGAACCAAACCTCCGCGTAGAGAATAGATTTTCAGCATGATAGCTCTTAAACAACGGCTGTTACCGCGGGGACAGGCGGACGGACGGGCATTTTTAAATCGACTCAGAATTCGACGTTAAATATCTATATGTGTATTTTGTCATACCTCCAACGCCTCCTTATGGGCGTAACAAATAGAAGAACAAACTGAATATACCCGTCAGACAGTGCGTGCATGTTGTGAAGGGTATAGAAATCCACATTAGTGATTCATTTAGAGGTTATTTTATATCTGCTTCGGCTAGGTTGCCGTCAAGCTGTTACCTTATTTTTATTCAGCGTTCATTGGCAATTTGTTGTGAATAGACATACATCGCAACAACTTCTTCAAGCCATTCAACTGTATTACGAAAATCAGCCATCAGTGCATTTTGTATTTAGGGTTCTTTGGTGTCGAAACTTAGGAGATTTCACTGGTTTCGAAGTTGTAAATTTTTTTCATTGCCAGAGTGACAATAGTGTGTTGTAAAAGTTTGAACATCTTCTATTCCATTATGTTTGCAAAATTATGTTCAAACTTTTTTCCAAAAAATACATTTTAACACCAAATACATTTTAGGTAGCATTCTTTTCAAGAGAGTGATTCGTTTTGTATTTTTCTTTATAATAGCTTAAAACCACCGTTATGAACTTTTTTAAAAAGACATTAGTTTTTTACTAAAAAAACATATTTTCTATTTACTGTAGTGTGATTCATTTAGAGGTTTTTCATTTGAATTTTTTTGTACAGATTTTGTACTTGACTAGTCTTAAACTGATATCTCACTTGTATTCAGTATTCTTTGACAATTTGTTGTAGAAAGACTCACACCGCACAAAAGTCTACAAAATATTCAATTGCACGACGAAAATTAGCGTTCCATCAAAAATTTTATACGTGCATATAAACTTTGTCTACATCTATATTCTGAGCCCAGTATTACCAGAACCCCCCACAAACATGAGCAGCTCCTGCTTAAGACTTGGAAACTCACATAACTCGCGGACTTTACGAGATTCCGGTGACAATATTTAAACAGGGACCTTCTGTATTAACCTTCTACGGCATAGTTGTAGCCATCATTTTTAATGGAATTATCTTTAAAAAGTGGGACCGGCCGTGGCATAGTGGTTAGAACACGCGAGTACCATGCGGGAGATCGCAGGTTCAAACCTGGCTCCAGTCATCTTCAAAAAAAAAAAAAAAATAATTAATTTTTTCTTTCATTGTTGGCTCCCCTCGAATGTTTTTGACAGCAACTTGACAGTATTAAGCGTCGATTCAATCGGCGTGTCTAGTAAAAGCTTCTCAAAACAGTGACGTTCGCATTCGTCGATAAACAAGTAGGTGCCGTTGGTTGTGAATCTAAAAAATAGAAAGCGTGTTAATTCACAACATCGCGAGAAGCTATCCCATACCTCATTCATGGGGTGCCAAGGGAAAATAAATTTTTTTTTTTTGTCTTTAAAAAGTAAATGTAAGAGATTGTTCTTTGGGAAAACAAGTAAAGATTCTGTCTGTCATTTTGATTTTAAGTTTGTTGTACAAAATTAAAAACAACCATGTAAATGAATCACCCTTCATAATCTGAAAATTGTCAATATAATGTTTGGATCTCAATTGTATATCATTGTCGCTCTATATCTATGACAAAAACAAAGTATGATTCCTTGCAAGCATTCAACACTTCGAACCCCAACCCCCAACATCCGTGTAACAAAGTTCACCGCTACAATCTCTCCCAACATACTGTATTGCTTTACATACCCACCAAATTTTCCCGTAGCCCTCTCACAAAGTTCATGACCTTTCAAGTGTTTATTGATTTAATGTAACACAATTTCCAATTAAATAACTGGCAACCCACCCAAAAATGGCAGCGCTTCCAACTCATCTACAAATATTCAAATATCAATTTTTATCTCAACCTCATTAGAAGGGGGCGCGGGGATGATCAAATAAATACGCACCGCCGTCCAAAGGGGACAGACAGTCAACTGTAGCATCGTTGATGGCATTACAAGGTTAAATCACAAAACAAAACATTGTGGTTTTAAAGTTTTTTCGTCTTTTATTCAAATTCTGTAAAAGATTCCTTTGTGGTTGATTTCACAATGTCAATGAGGGGGGGAGTGAATTACATAAGGGTATAAATTACATTCAGTGGTGTAAAAGAGAGACACACAGAGAGTGGTAGGGGAGGGGGGAAATGTGGAAATGTAAATAGCTTTTCTTAATTTTAAGGCTTATTAATAATGCAACAGCATCAATTCAATGAATTTTTGACTTTTCTGCTGACTTTGAATACGTGCTGAAGCATTACCTGATGAGCTTTACGAGTGCGGAACGTTTTGTGTGTGTTCTCTGCTTTTTTACTACTTTGTACAACGCTCCCCTACTACCATTGTAGACCATTTCATTTTGGCCTTTTAGATATGCACAGACACACACACACACCTCAAACGTTTATGGAACAGATGATAGTAAGGGCAGATCTGGTCGGTCGGTCGGTCGGTTGCTCGCTGGTTTGTTGACTGTCAGAGAGGTAGCAACGTTGGCTGCTGCTACAGGATGAAAGACAACCCTTACGTGCGACAAATTTACGACTTTAAATGCGGACAGGAAAAGTGCTTACCGCAATTTGTCTGGGCATTTATGAGCTTCTCATGTGAATTACATTTGTAAAAGTAACAAGAGTACATATAATTTTATATATGTTTGTAAATATAAGACACATACACGTGTAAGTAATATTGATATGTATAGATGTATGAATACATATCTGTCTGCATATGAGTGTATCACAATATGTGCCACAATTTGTTTGGCATTATCAGCTTAAATATGCACAAATACCATTAAAGAGGGGGTCTGGGTAAAAAGTTAGTGAGAGGGGGGGTGGGGATGGTAGAATGTTTATAGTACAAGAAAAGCTAAGAAATCAAGTGGTTAAATATAAAAACGATGGCAGCTTATATTCACTTACAAACTCTCATACACACAAATGCCAAAGAACATCAAGGATCTTGCATGACTGCAATAATGTCTTCTTATATTTTTCGAGTAAATGTAAAGAGAGAGAGAGAGAGAGAGAGAGAGATGTAAAGAAATTGGTCAGTTTGTCTGTGGGCAAAGTAACCATTAAGTATCAGTTTATTCCAGATGTTTAACGCTAGTTCTCGGTATAGCAAAAATTAATTTTCTGGATATTTGTATTTAAGTAGTTATGTATATTTTGGTAAAGTTAAGATAGCAGTTGTGCCAAATATCATGTAACACACATATATTCAGATGGTCTGGCAAATTTATGCTAAGATCATTTGTGAAATATTAGTCAATCCATTTCAAAGCAGTTCGTTAATTACACATGCCCACCTTGAACTTATGAAGGGTGATTCATTTACAACTTGTGTTTTAATTTTCACTTTTAACCCTTAAAATAGAATTTATTATGACCCAATATAAAAATCTCTGACATTTACTTCTTAAAAATAATTTCATTCAAATGTTGGCTGCGGTTACGCCGTCGATGAAGGTTCATCTATCGATCACTGGTTGCATCCAGCATTGTCAACGGTATCTCGCAAATTACGCAAGTAATGTTGTTTTTTCAAGTCCTAAATTGTATCTGGCTTATCGACAAACAATATTGACATCACATAACCTAAAAACACAAAATCTATGGAGGAGGTATGACAGGACCTTGGCGGTCGCGAATACAATCTTCAAATATGGAAAATATTTGAATGTGTTTGAATGAGGCTCTAATTTGAGTTTTCTGATCGTTATTCACTAGTATATTTCTTCGTAACTTAGAACGTCCGATAGATCACGTGTGATCACTCTGAACGACCGTTCAGTGGTAACGAATGTGAGAAGCCGCTATGTTGATCAACATAAATTGCGTGCTACCACAGATTCGTCTTAAGAAGTAACTAACAGAAGTTTCTGAAGCTCAACACAAAGGTCATAGTTCGTAGTGGCTTTGGTAGCCCCAAGAAACTACGATCGGGTGCGGTAGCCTAATAAGCCACTCTCTTGACTCTTATGACAAACCGAAGAAAAGGAAAAACAAGAAAATAACCATCCAAACCCCTCCAAATCAACCATAATGTTGACGACCCCTGCAAACGTTATAGTGATTTAAGGATAACCCTAGAATGTTCGAACTCTGTACAAAGATTTTTCCCGTATCCCATTGGCATTGTTCTGATTCGACTCTGCAGATGTACCTTGGACAACACCAAATCCTCGGTTAAGATTGGTGGAGATCAGTCTAAACCATTCAACACGGAAAGAGGTCTCAGGCAGAGCGATAGCCTGTCCTGCACACTATCGCTATCATTTAATATAGTTATGGAGAAGGTGATGAGAAAGGCTGGTGCCAACATGTCTGGCACCATATTTCACAAGAGCCACATGCCACTAGCCTATGCCGATGATATAGACATAAATGGGTTTAGCGGTCAACGAGAACAAAACAACAATAATGATTTCGACGAACAAAGAGTCCTCTCGATAGGGACGCACCGTGAACGTTGACAATTATTGTTTTGAGGTAGTCGATAACGGATTCCGACTGGTCAGCTTCGCGTCAGCTAGAAACATAGTAGTGGGTGGAACCCGAATCTCGCATAAAGATATCACCAAAGCAATCTGAATATACCATGACCAAAATACAAGAATACCAGATTGGTTATTAAGAAGTGCTAAAAATGCTCGTTATCGTATGCGAAGGAAGCTAGACATCACAAAGCTGCATATCACCGAGAGAGCCAATGCCTATATGTACCAACTCTCTCAATTAGTAACTCCCCCAATTCTGATATTTCAGACTCACTTACTTACTTACTTAATTTCCCTTTGCACCCCATGAATGAGGTATGGGATAGCTTCTCGCGTTGTTGTGAATTAACACGATTTCTATTTTTAGATTCACAACTAACGGCACCTACTTGTTTATCGATGAATGCGAACGTCACTGAGAAGCTCTTACTAGACATGCCGATTGACTCGACACTTATACTGCGAAGTTGCTGACAACCACAATGAAAGAAATTGTTTTTTTTAAGATGACTGAATCCTGTAGTTGAGCCTGTGATCTCCCGGATGTTAGTCCCGTGTTGTAACCACTATGCCACGGCCGGTCCCACAGACAGACACACAATGACAACATAGTGCGCAGACTATGATCACTACAGCAACGACTGTACTGGGATACGAAAAACTACACTCAGACAAGCCCTGGTACGTTGAGGAATGTTGCGCAATGTCTGAGGAAAAAGATGCTGCATGCAAAGCAAAACTAAAACCAATGGCAGCGTGTGTGGTGACGGAACGATTTAATGAGAAGAGAAGGGAGATAAGCTGCCTCTTCAAACAAAAAAGCGCTTATGAATGAAAAGAGAGTGCCAGGATATCGTTAAAGTTCAGGGATAGAGGTGAAAAACGAAAGTTCTACAAAAAGGAAAACATCAAAAGATTTGGAGCAAGGATCTCCACCTTTAAGTACAGAGTTGGAAATATGGTCACGGACACGCAAAATGTGCTGCATACATGAAGGGAACACTTTCGTACTCTGCACGTTCCCGAAGTTGTTGTTGTTGTTGTAACAGCTGGGGTGATAATTCTTTATTCTGATTTTCAATTTATCGGCACTCGATCGGGCATATAATCCGATTATCATATGATTATTGTTGGCAACTCTGTTTAGTTCCTTTGTAGATAACAAGGTTTGTGTCAAGGAATTGTTAGGTGTTGTTGTGAGTTTTAACCACCAAATGCCTCTAAAGATGGCGCCAGCTGCTTTGATTTATTTTGCAATGTTGATAAATCAATTTCTTTTTCCTTGGTCCTTGCGCAATCTGGATTTTTGCAGTGGAACCTTCTAGGATTTGTTGGCTGGAGAACTCGAAAGTATTTGAAAAGTAATTTTGCATCGATGTTGATTTGCCCAGTGCCCCGGTTGGGAATCGTACCCGGCACCTTCGGATTGCTAATCTACGTCGCTACCACTGAGATATCGAAGTCAGCCTAAGTAAAGAAATCACGCCAATCATAGACGAAGGGGACAGATGGCCCACCACCGAGTCAAAACGAGGTCAGCATAGATATTGTTCGGCTTAAAAGCAACAAGCTGGGGGTGCCGTACATGCCCTAGCTCTTAAACAGGATTTGGCTAAGGGAATGCATGCCCGATGAATCTGGAATCTGAATCTGAGTGTTTTGTGTCGTATTCTTAAGAAAGGCGATCCAAGTGTGCGTACCAACTATCGCTGGATCAGCCTTTTTAGCCATCGCATACAATGTCTAGTGTGTTATGTGAAAACCTATCGTAGTGAACCTGATTGGATCTTATCATTGAAGCTTTACTACTTACTTACTTAATTTCCCATTAAACCCCATGAATGAGGTATGGGATAGCTTTTCGCTACTGACCTCGTATCACTGCGGCTTTAGATCTGATAAATTCATGACCGACCAGATAACCACACTACGACTAATCCTGAATAAGACCGAAAAAAGGTCCAGATCGACACCTACCATTTGTTTATCGATTACAAAAGTGCATTCGAAAGCCCAATACGACAGAAATTATCAGATACAATGGTTGTGTTTGGTATCCCCGCCAAGCTGATATGACTTTGCAAGATGACACTGGCTGACACAAAGACTTCAGTAAAAATATGCAAAAATATGCAAAATTTTACAGAGACATTTTCTACTAAGCTAGGTTTTAGACAAGGCGGTAGTCTGTCATGCGCCATCTCTTTAACATCACAATGGAGATGATCATGCCGAAGGCTGCAGTAAACACGGTTGGTGCCATGTTTTATAAAAGTCACATATGGAATGTTACTGCGACCTTTACAAGGAATGAGAAGCAGTCGGCAGAAGTAGATGTGGTGATAAATGAGGTCAAAATCCTTTTTCGCCCACTTATCGGAAATAAAAATTCCACTTCCGTATTTACATCTATAGTGCCGAGTGACAACTGTGTATCGACTTTCATCTCCCAAGGACTGAAATTCAATTTTGTCACGCCTTCTTGACATCCGGGACTAAAACACAATTTAGGAACGCCCTCTTTAGTGCTTATCGAGTACTATATGTGTATCAAATTGTATTTCTCTTGGACTTAAATATCTTAGCCACGCCCTACACAGACACGGACATAATACAGTAACTTAGCTTAACACTAAACCACAAATAAATTAAAACCACAAAATTCTGAAGATCTTTTAATGTCATCAAACCGCCCTTTTTGTTTATACTTGTATTTATACTTTCACCACTACCCTCGCATCATCTGATCAAAATTCATATACAAGCAAACATATGTTCTAGGATTTTGTCTCTGGTCCCTCACTATTTCTCTCCATTGCTGGGCATGAGAATTTTTCCATATGTGAGTAGCGTAAAGTCGTAAATGCAAATGTAAACATGTGTTCACACGTGAGTAACTACTCCAGTAGTTGTTGGCATCGACGAACGCTTTCACAACGTTAACCAAAAAAAATATGGAAAACCCGAAAAAAAATACCAACAGCCTACAACTACTACGGTTACAATCTGCTCGTACACTTCCATGCAAACACACTTTGATACAACAGTCTAACCAATGGCTAAAAATACTGACACACACGCGTGTGTAGCGTACATGTATTTGCATATTTGCCTGTATAGGTGTGCAAGGATATACAATTGTAGCATCGTTGCCGTCGTAGTTGTCGTCGTCTTCTTCCTCGTCGTTTGGTCATTAAATTAATATTTTATTTCAATAAAACGTGAGCTGAGTTTATGAATATCTTATTTGCACACCCACACCCATACTCCATCCCCCCCAAAAAAATATGGACTCTATCCTCTTGCTGCTGTTACACAACCATTGAATGAAACCTACACACACACACACACACACACTCACAGAGACACTTATATCTTGAAATTTGCATTTTTTTTCGTTCCTTCTCAAACTGAAGTGAATTGAATTGTATAGACTGGGATGTGGGTCGCACTACTTTGAATCGGCAACTGTAAACGAAAGGAAATCAAAGAGATAGCCCCCGCACAAAATGAGTGGAATATTCAAAGTTAAGTGTTGTCGTATCGTTCGTTCGGGTATCCATAGGTAAGGATCGACATGAATAACTTAAATGGAACATGATACTTTTTTTATTACTACATTCACATTCGCACACTTGCCGGGCATAAAGTTGTACCTGGAGCGTACGGACACACACGCACACGTACCCACGCTCACCTACTCATATTCACATTAAATTGTATTGTAATAAATTACATTATTGATTGCTACTAAACATATTGAATGTTATTAGAGTAATAACCACTTACGGCTATAATCGTGTGTGTGTGTGTAAGTTATATATATGTAGTACAAACACCGGGCTCAGTTAAGGCTAACATATTTTATTGCATACTTTCGACCATGTATATGTAAAAGTCTGAGTGTGTGTGTGTGTGTGCTTGTAACTCTGTGTGTGTTTGTTTGTAGTTTTGTATATTTATATTCATCTTTGTGGATATTACATGTATTATATAATATATATAAAATAGTTCATGCATATCTATGTTGCTCTATTCAATCGATTGAATCATTGGCATCGCAACGCATCGCTTTACATGGCCAAGTCAAGTTATGCCTACCTGTCATGTCATTTTTGTTCAGTTGTATGAAAATATGACGATTATTGACCGTCCCCCCCTTTGCCTTGTGTGATATTTTCAAATCCATCATTGTATAGGTTTAAGGGATAAAAACTCTGTATGTGTTAGCCTACAGTGGGGGAAGGTGTCGAATAACACAGTACAACATTCAGCTCATTGATTTGGGACTCAATTTTGAGAACTTCACGTGAAAGTATCCCCAAAAAGAAAAAGTTCTGCATCATTCGTTTTATGAAGTTACATGTCATAATAACTTAATATCGATTTAAAGTTAGTAAGTATGGCATATGAGAATTTGTCTCATTTTAGGCTCATTTGTTTGACATAACTCGAGAACCACTAGTCTGATTTAGCTGAAACAAATTTAAAAATTTAAGAATTCCAATTCCTTTAATCTGTTCATATAACTTTTCCCCACATACGCAACAGTTTCACTTTTCCATTCATCAAATGATTTTGAACTGGGTTCATTTTGTAGCAGTTACAATAAAACTGTTGTACTCCGTGGCTTATGATTTATGTGGAATATTACTTATGATAATCATACGCCACCATATAACAATATAACAAAAGAGCCTAAAACGTGACAAATTCCCCTATACTATACTTACTTACTTCAAAACAATATCAAATTATTATGGCATGTAACTTGACAAAACGAATGATGCAAAACTTCTTCTTTTTGGGGCTACCTTCACGAGCAGTTCTTAGAGTTGAGTCTCAAAATCATGTGTTGTACTGTGTAAGACATGATTGTAAAATAATTCAAAGCCCTTTTTGTTGCAAAGAACTATTTAGTACACAAAAAAAGTTTTTGACAAAATAAAAGTATTCTGTAATACAGTAAAAGTAAAATTTTGTACAATAAAATTATTTTTTTGCCAAAAGTACGTTTTGGTATAACAAAGGTACCTTTTGATACAATAAGAAGAGTACATTTGATACAAATAAATACATTTGGTACTACAAAATTAAATTTGATGAAATAAAAGTACTTTTTCGATACAATAAATGTAAATTTTGTTTACAAAAAAGTGTTTTTAATACAACTTAAGAATTATTTGGTACAATTAAAGGTAAATTAAAGTACAATTTCGTTAAAAAAAAAATATGTTTGATGCAATAAAATTAGAATTTTGTATAACAAAAGTACTATGTTTTTGGAAGGATAGAAGTAGATTTTGAAAAAAAAAATACTTTAGTCTCTTATAGTACTATGAGAGTACTTTTGTCACAAAAATTACTTTTTCTAAAAAAAGTAAATACTATAAAATAATTTTTGATGCAATAAAAGTACTTTTGCTACAGTGAAAGTACTTACTGATACAATAAAAGTTATATTTTGTACCTTAAAAGTACTTTTTGGTACAATAAAATTGATTTTTCGTTTCACAAGTACTCTCGAAATGATAAATGTTCTATTTAATAGAAACAAAGTATTTCATTGTAAAGTAAAAGTACTATTTGCTATATTCAAAGTACTTTTTCGTTACAGTAATTGTACTTTTTTGTTTAAAAAAAGTACTTTTGATACAAACAATTTATTATTTGGTACAAAAAAAGTACCTTTGCTACAATAAAAGTACTTTTTGGTACACCAAATGTACTTTTTGGTACAATAAAAGTATTTTGTTGTACGGTTAAAGTACTATTTTGTACATTCAAAGTACTTTTTCGGCACAATATATGTACTAATTAAAATTATATTGATACAAACAATTTATTATCTGGTACAAAAAATTTACAATAATTGTACTTGTTGGTAAAAGTACTATTTGGTACATTCAAAGTACTTTTTCGGAACAATAATTGTACTTTTTTCTTTATTATTTGGTAAAAAAGAACTTTTGATACAAAAAAATGTTTCTTTGGTACACAAAAAGTATCTTTGCTACAATAAGGGAGTACTTTCTGGTACAGTAAATGTACTTTTTCGTTCAGTAAAAGTACTTTATCGGTACAATAATTGTACTTTTGTGTTTAAAAAAGTACTTTTGATAGAAACATTTTATTATTTGGTACAAAAAATGTACAATAAATGCACGTTTAGGTACAATATAAGTATTTTGTACTTTTGATACAAACAACTTATAATTTGGTATTCATTTTTTTGTACAGTAAAAGTACTATTTGGTACATTCAAAGTATTTTTTCGGTACAATAATTGTACTTTTTTGTTTTCAAAAAGTACTTTTGATACAAACAATTTATTATTTGGTATTAATTTTTTTGTACTGTAAAAGTACTATTTGGTACATTCAACGTACTTTTTCGGTACAATAATTGTACTTTTTTGTTTCCAACAAGTACTTTTGATACAAACAATTTATTATTTGGTATTATTTTTTTGTACAGTAAAAGCACTATTTGGTACATTCAAAGTACTTTTTCGGTACAATAATTGTACTTTTTTGTTTCCAAAAAGTACTTTTGATACAAACAATTTATTATTTAGTGTTATTTTTTTGTACAGTAAAAGTACTATTTGGTACATTCAAAGTACTTTTTCGATACAATAACTGTACTTTTTTGTTTCAAAAAAGTACTTTTGATACAAACAATTTATAATTTGGTATTAATTTTTTTTGTACTGTAAAAGTACTATTTGGTACATTCAAAGTACTTTTTCGGTACAATAATTGTACTTTTTTTGTTTCCAAAAAGTACTTTTGATACAAACAATGTATTATTTGGTATTATTTTTTTGTACAGTAAAAGTACTACTTGGTACATTCAAAGTACTTTTTCTGTACAATAATTGTACTTTTTTGTTTCAAAAAATTATTTTGATACAAACAATATGTTATTTGGTACAAAATTTGTACAATAAATGTACTTTTTGATAAAAGTACTATTTAGTACATTCAAAGTACTTTTTGTACTTTTTTGTTTATTATTTGGTAAAAAAGAACTTTTGAACTTTTGATACAAAAAAATGTTTATTTGGTACACAAAAAGTATCTTTGCTACAATAAGAGAGTACTTTTTTGTACAGTAAATGTACTTTTTCGTTCAGAAAAGTGCTTTTCCGGTACAATAATTGTACTTTTGTGTTTAAAAAAATATTTTTGATATTTTTGTACTTTTTCGGTACAATAATTGTACTTTTTTGTTTCCACAAAGTACTTTTGATACAAACAATTTATTATTTGGTATTAATTTTTTTTGTACTGTAAAAGTACTATTTGGTACATTCAAAGTACTTTATCGATACAATAACTGTACTTTTTTGTTTTAAAAAAGTACTTTTCATATAAACAATTTATTATTTGGTATTATTTTTTTGTACAGTAAAAGTACTATTTGGTACATTCAAAGTACTTTTTCGATACAATAACTCGTTTCAAATACAAACAATTTATTATCTGGTACAACTTATTATTTTGTACTTTCAGTTACAATAAAAGTACTATTTGGTACATTGAGAGAACATTTTGGTACAATAGAAGTAGTTTTTTGTTACAAAATATGGCTGAAGTGCAGAATATGGGGCGGGAGCCCGATTAAAAAAAAATATGCCAATACCAAAAAAAAAAAATTATTTTTAAAAAAATCGCGCGATTTTTACATTTTCTATTTTTTTTAAGAATTTTTCAATTTATTTCCTTAATTCCAATAAAAGTACTGTTTGGTACAATAAAAGTAGTTTGTGGTTCAGTAAAAGTACTATTTGGTACATTAAGAAAACATTTTGTTACAAAAAAGTAAATTTGCTACAATAAAAGTAGCAAAAAATGTATTATTTGGTACAATTTATTATTTTGTACTTTCTGTTAAAATAAAAGTACTTATTGGTACAATAAGAGGATTTTGCAAAAGTACTTTTTGGTACACACAGAAAACATTTTGGTACAAAAAAGTAAATTTGCTACAATAAATGTACTATTTAGGACTATGAAAGAACTTTTTCCGTAAAAAAAAGTATTCTGTGGTACGGTAAAAATAACACAGTGCAACACATAAATTGGTGCCACCTTCGTACCCAGCTAGTTTTGAAGTATATACCGAAACTAAAAAAATCCCCAAAGGATTTGACCCCCTTACATCGAAAAATTTTTTTATGGATGCTCCAAGATTTTCTCCCCAACACAATTTTTTGACCATTTTTACGGAGTCCATATTTCATAAACTGTCCGGATTTTTTTCTTTTGGTCTTCGGCAAAGTTGTAGTTCTAAACCAGAGCAAAAAAAGTCTCAAATAGACCGGCCCAAATAAATTGCATCTAGTGCATGAAAATTGTAAAAATATGGGAAAAAAGGCTATTTTTTCATGATATTTTCACCATAAAATTATGATTATAAACAGTAATATTCCACATAAATCATACCCCACGGATTACAACGAAATAAATTTTATGGTAAAAACATCATGAAAAAATATCATCTTTTCCCATATTTATGCAATTTTCATGCACTGGATGCAATTTTTTGGGTCGGTCTATTTGACACAACTTTGCCGAAGACAAAAAGAAACATTTCATCCCATTAGGACAATTTTTTTATAAAATTTGATTCCACCGCTCGTATTGCCCTAAAATTGCTCCTAGTTGTCAAAGGTATTTTGCTCTAGTATTTTACTTCTAACATTTTTCCCGAACATACCTAAGCCCTACCCCCCAAAATTTTTTATTTACATGCTTAGGGCCTCCTATGAAGTAAAAACATCCAAGTTGTTTACAACAATTTTTCTTATTGTCTTTTAAAGTTTCACTATCATAGCTATATTTTGAGATACCATCTTAAGATTTTAAAATTTCGAGAATTCATCGAATTCAATCGAGAAATTAGATCCACTTAAAGCACATTTGCTCCCACAGTGCAGTTTAAGCTATTGCAATTTCATTTGTCGTGTACACACACAGACATACATCTACGTATGTCCAGCAAATTTTCACAGATTTAGTATATCCCTCGAAGCTTTTTCTTAATTTATGCAATATTGTACAAGTGAGTACTTGTTTTAAACAACACCCCTTTAAATGCTGCTCATATCATTCAATTATGATGTACAACGATTAGTTGCAAACACACATACAAAGGAACTATCACCATAATTCATGATATAGTACACACGTGTGTGCAAATGCAGCATTTTAATGTATTGGTATACCACACACAAACATTCGGGTAAATCTATCATTAAATTGAGTAAACGCAGGTACTACCCAGTAGACCTAAATGGCGGTCAATACCTGACATGAGAAAATGATGAACAGTAATGGCAGAACTTCTTTCAAAAAGTTTCAATAACCTGCTGTTTCTGAAATTGTTATTATTCTGCCTATTTGCAATCGCATTACTTCATTTTGAAAAATATTAATACTAGAAAAATTTTCATAAGGATCATTAAATTAATCATAAGGATAATCGTCTTCAAATGTTCTGAAACGAATTTGGTTTTAAAATACTTAGGTTTCTTGGTGAAGTTATACAAAAATATATACTGGCAATAGTATTGTATTTTTGGTGTTGCATAGTGTGATTGAGTTTCATTTTCGACTCTTGATTCCTTACATTTTGTTCGCTGGGTTTACTCTCTGCATACAGCCAACCAGCACCCACAAACATATCACATCGACATTTTGAATTGAATTAAATGACTGTTATTCTTTTGGTTGTCATTTTATCAAACACCATTGAAAATTTGAATAATTTTAAATTTTTGATATCTAGTTCTCTAACACGAGTGATAAATACTCGCCCACACACACATATATACTATTATTCCCACTCGTTCTCCCCCACTTGTGACCATATAAAAAAACACACACACGCACCCACAATTTTAACAGATATGTATGTCGTACGATAATACATAGCAACTGATTCGTATAAATACTCTTAACAATAAAATTTAAATTTTATACTCTCTAATAGCATTAAGGACTTTGAATATTTGAGCTTGTTGTAATAGCGTTAATGAGATAAACTCTGTGTGTGTGTGTGTGTGTACGATATTGAAAGGTTTGGCTAACTGAAAGCAGCACAATGATACTGTTCGATGGTATTGAAAACAAAACAAAAAAGTAATGATAATAATAACAATTTGATAATTTAATGTTAGTATAAATGGGGATTTTATAATCTGGGATGGCAGATCTTAATGTTTTTGGGGTGTGAATTGTTATCCACATGGATGTGGGGAAGTTCATGTAATTTATATGGACATCATTAGAAAAAGTTGTAAAAAGTTTAAAGTTGGGCTAATAATTTAATGGGGCTAATAATTTAATGTATAATCAATTGTTGACATCATCACACAGTACAACATATGATTTTGGGACTTAATTCTGAGAATTGCACATGAAAGTAGCCCCAAGAATAAGAATTTCTGCATCATTCAATTTGTCAAGTTGGCTGCATTAACAGTTTAATGGCCATACGATTTTTTTTTTGCTCAAGTTGGCTGCATTAATAACACAGTACAACCATTTATTTGGGACTCAATTCTGATAACTTTTCGTCAAAGAGGCCCCAAAATGAAGTAGTTCTGCATCATTCGTTTTGTCAAGTTACATGCAATAATAATTTAAAATCGATTTGAAGTTAGTAAGTATCGTATAGGTTAATTTGTCACGTTTTTATTTTCTTTGACATAATTCGAGAGCCACAAGTCTGATTTAGCTAAAACAAATTGAAAAAAATTAAGAAATACAATTCCTTTAATCTGTTCATATAACGATTCCCTACATAAGCAACAGTTTCACTTTTTTATTCATCAAATGATTTTGAACTGGGTTTATGTTGTAGCAGTTATAATAAAATTGTTCTACTCCGTGGCGTATGATTAACAAGGAATATTATTTAAGATAATCATACGCCACCATATAACAATATAACAAAAGAGCCTAAAACGTTACAAATTCCCCTATACGGTACTTACTAACTTCAAATCGATATTAAATTATTATGGCATGTAACTTAACAAAACGAATGATGCAGAACATCTTCTTTTTGGGGCTACTTTCATGTGCAGTTCTCAGAATTGTTACTTTTTGGTAACATAAATTGTACTTAGATAAATTGTAAATTGTAAATTGTACTTTTTGGTACAATGAATAGTACCTTAAATTTGGTACATTTTGGAACAACAAATTGTACTTTTTGGTAATAAATACATACCACTTTTTGTACAATAAATTGCATATTTTGTTACAAATGTACCTCTGGGTATCATAACTTGTAGTTTTTGGTACCATAAATTGTACTTTTTGTTACCATAAACTGTACCTTTTGGTACCATAAACTGTAGCTTTTGGTACAATCAATAGTACTGTTATAGTGCAAGTTGTACATCATGTTACAATAAATTGTAATTTTTGATACCATAAATTGTTCTTTTTGGTACAATAAATCGTACTTTTCGGTACAATAAATCGTACTTTTTGGTACAATAAATCGTACTTTTTGGTACAATTAATTGTATTAGTTAGCACATAACTTTTTGTTGTAATAAATTAAGCTTTTTGGATATGGTATCCAGTTATTAAGTAAAAAAGATGAACACTCAGTAAAAAATGGGCATTTTTGCGATTTTTAAAGCATTAGGCGCACTTTTTATACCCTCACGGGTAGGAGGGTATACATCATTTGATACGACCCAAAAGTGTAATATATACATACATAGACCCTAGGTTTCTTTTAACCAAATTAGATTCATGACATTTTAAGTCACTTGAGCCATGTTCGTCTGTCTGTCTGTCTGTCCGTCTGTCATGCACGATAACTTGCGAAAGACGCCACCAATTGTTTTGATACTTTGCATGGGTTAATATTTCCCCAAAACTACTTATGGTAATGGAAATGGGTTACATGGCCACGCTCCTTCTGGTACCTCCCATACAAGTAAACCATTCCGCCCACTTAAGGAATCAAGTAATAATAATAATACACTCAACTCGATCGTGCCCGAATTCTGTATTTGGTAAAGCTATACAATATTATTAGTGCACCTAACGCTATAATGCACAAATTCTCTATTTAGTAAAGCTAAAGCAGTATAAAGATTTGGAGAAAATCTGCAAGTCTTGCCACGCCCCTTCTGGTACCTCCCATGCAAATGTACCATAACGGCCAAACTCGATACGATCGTTCCATAATTCTGTATTTTGTTAAGCTATAACAGGATAAAGTTTTGGAGAACAAATTGGAAGTCTAGCCACTCCCCTTCTGGTACCTCCCATACAAATGTACCACTCCGCCCTCTTTAGAAATCGGAGTAATAATATCAATATATTAGAAAATTGTATGTATTACTGAGGGTGACGGTATATGTAAGTCAGTTTTCCCGAATGAAACTTTCTAAATGGTTGGTACAAAAAATTTTATTTTGAGGTATCCAGAATAGTACTTTTTATTACAATAAATAGTACTTTTATGTACCATAAATTTTACTTGTTGGTACTGTAAATTGTACTTTTTCTACAATTAATTGTACTAGTTAGTACAATACTTGTTGTTGCAATAAATTAAATATGTAATCCAGTTATTGCACAAAAAAATGTGAAAATGGGGGGAAATGAGAATTTTTGCGATTTTAAAGGCACTTGGTGCACTTTCCTTGGGTAGGTTTTTTTCTCCTATTCAATGTCTACAACATTGCTTCAGACACAAAAGAGATATTCCGTACGTTATATCGAGATATAACCTCTAGAAAAAGTGCTAAAAAATTACCTTGAAAAAAAAACTCATATGGCCATTACAGCCTTTTACCCATCGCATATAAGGTCCTGTCGAGTGTGCTATGTAAAAGACTAAAGCCAGTGTTATCCAACCTGATCGGGCCTTATCAGTGTGGCTATAGACCTGGAAAATCAACAACTGACCAGATTTTCACACTTCGGCAAATCCTGGAAAAGACCCAAGAGAAACAGATCGACACGTACCATCTTTTTGTCGACTATAAATTTTATAGTTATTACATTATTATTGCGTCCAATTTGACAAAACGAATGATGCAGAAGTGCTTATTTTTGGGGCTACTTTCAATTGCAATTCTCAAAATTGAGTCCCAAATCAATGAAATGAAAAATGTTGTACTATGTAATTAAATTCCTGTAAAAAAATATAATAGGTTCCTATAGATTAGAGTTAGACTGATTTCAATATATCTGCAATTTTGTCCATCGTCTAATAATGTTCAAATACATTCCAAAGTTATTTCAGTAATTCCCAAGAGTGAAATGTTCTCTTAGACTCTATCAAAATTTCTATAGTTTTAATGTCCCTAGCATTGTTTGTTCCCCATGCTACCAATTTCACATGACTTCTCCAAATTTCAATTTCTCACTCTCCCTCTCTCTCTCTTTCTCATACAACAACCAACCAACTTAATCTCGCTCAACTGAAATTTAATTGTGTCCATTTCATTGAAGTCAATTTAAAACTGAAATTGCTTATTTAATTTGGCGTAATAAGGCGAGCGCGAGAAAATATGGAAAAACCCCTGCAAAAACTTACAAAACTTAAAAAAAAAAACAAACAACATATTATTAAAATTATAAATGTGATATCTGGGGCTGTGACAGGGACAACGACGTCAACCAACATTGACAACGGGAAAAAGTGCGACCAGGACTCAACGCTCACATTTGTGGCAATGACATCTCATGGTGTGGAATGTGGAATTAGTATGCGTCGGCCGTTAAAATGGACCCAAAATGCAAATAATGATAATGATGATATTTAAACTGTTGTGGGACTCAGAAACCAAATTACTTGTGAAAATGTCGGTTGCTCGATGGCTTGATGATTGTGGAGAGTGAGAGCGAGTGAGTGCTGCCCATTCGTAAATGAAAGTTTGTTTCTTTTTTTTTTGTTGTTGTTGCCAGTCATTTGGTGTGAAATAATACTTGTGCCAGGGAGATTGAAAATGAGCACTACGACGACGACGACGAAAAAAATTGTAATTTAAATTTGTCCACACATCTACTAGTACAATACTTGTGATGACGACTCCTACAACGATTGCGACTGCGAACACATGCAACAGAAATGAAACAAAATTACTTTTACTACTACTGAACTGATAGCATTTGATGATGGTTCGTTCAGTTTGTTTTCAAGAGCTGCTGCTTTAATGAAATGGAATGGTCTGAGGTTGGGGTTGGTGTTGGCGGCATGTACTTGTACATACATAGCTAGAGATAGGTTGGTTTTGCTTGGTGTTGGTGTTTCAAGTGCTTCAAGCGAGAGTAATAAACACTTTTAAAAAGCCGAAAAGTATGCAATATGCTTACAATCATTATCAAGAGCTATGTACAGAGCAGAATGTAGTTGCCACAGTGTTAAGAATTTGAAACGTAAGTGGGAAATGGAATTTTATAACTAATGGTCTATAACAAACTAATGAACATAACTCAAACATCCACTTTTCAATAAAATGAGGAATACTAAAAAATAATTTGCAATTTAAATACATAATTTAAAATTAAGTCTGAGTCGGGTCTGGTTTATACATTAAACTCACCTTTACAGTGCATCCAAGTTCCATTACGGGAAGAGTCCACATATAAATATCTGAAACAAAAAGATTGAAAATACATGTAATATTCAAATTTATATAATACATTAGCAAAAATTTTAAAAACTATAACATTTGTCCAATATAACATTTGGTTGTTATGTAGAACAAAACATAAGCTGCTAGTGCAACAATTGTAAAAATGTATGAAGCAATTGACTTTTCAACTTCTGCATCCTTCGTTTTGTCAAGTTGGCAGCATTAATAACTTTAAGGCCATATGCATTTTTTTAGCTTAAAGTGGATTTTTAGCAACATTTTCTATATTCTAAGACGGTTAGATCTCGGTATACCTTGCGGATTATCTCTCCACAAATTTAGGTTGTAATCGCAGGGATAGACGGACGGACACCCCCAAAAAGGGGGGGGGTTTGTATGCGAGGTTGGAATATGTAATGTGCGATTTTAACTGTAGAAACATACAATATACACGATAATATTCGGATACATTGTTGTTCGATACTAGCGTTTTTGGAACGGTACGCGCGTGCTCGGCAAGCTAACTCTGTAACGGAGAAGTGGGCTGGGTTCTTGTCCCGCAAAACGTACTAAACAATTACAAAAATAAAAAAAATTATCACGCGCGCTTTATGGCCCATTACCCGAAATATTTAACAAATTCCCCTTTAAACAGACTAACACACATATTCATACAAAAAAAAAATCGTTTAGAGCAAAGATGTGAAAGCTCTAGGCCTCAAAACCCACCCATCCATTGGATTTTTCATTGGCAACATTTTTTTTTACAAAAAACCCCCTTCAGCAAAACCTTTAACCGCCGGCCCTGTGTTTTACATACCAAAGAAATTTATTCCATATTCATTTTTACCATTTTCTTTTCTCTGGTTTATTTTCTAGTAAGAACATAATCAAAATAAAACATAAAAGTAATGAGCAAAGAAGAAATTTTAACACTAACAACTTCTTAGTATAGCAAAAATATCAAAAAAAAACAAACAACAACAACAAAACCTGATCACAACGGTTTAGGAAAGAAACGAAAGAGACATTCGCAAATATCTCTCTCTTACTCATTTTAGTTTGTCAAACTTATATCAAGTTATAAATTAATTGTTTTTAGAGTACATTGGTTTCTCACTTACAGTTTTTTTTTCTTTTCGGTGGTGGTTCATCCAACGATGCGAGAAGGCCTTCCAGCGTAGTTTGAAGATGAATTCCCGGAAAATGTTGAGATGTTTAAAAAAAATGTTTCGAATCTTATAGATAAGGTTTTGGTGTTGCTAGACTGTTAAAAGTAAAATTTAATTCAACTAACTTTAAATTTAAGTATTTTTTTCAATTCAAATTCAAAAACATAGTATAAATTTTCAAAAAAAAAAAAAAAATCAAAATCATAATTAAATTTTAAATATAACTAGTATTATTTTTTTTTTTTTTTTTGTAGTTCAACTGTAAGAACTTGACAAAGAAAATAATTTTTAGTTTTAATAATCTAGGCCTTAGTGAATTAAGTTATGTATATATATTTTTTTTTAACTTTTTGAAGAAATTTAGAGATTTAGTTAAATTTAAGAATAATTCTAAATTTGTGGTTCAATTTGAACTAATAAAAGAAAACTCTTTGTTGAAGCTGAGCAATGGTTACGTTACGTAACGTGATGCGGGAATTTTACAAAGCTCCTTTAAAGGTTATGTCTCTCGGTCCAATTTAGCAACACACGCTGTCGCGTAGGCCCTTGTGGCCGATGTAAGACTCGAGAGACGGTAAAATTGAGGAAAACTAAGAAAAAAAAAACGGACACAGTCACCAAATTGCGTGGTAGCAGGTTTGATAAGAAATATTTACCCTTTTCTTTTTTCCAGATTTACTTTTCTTCTGCTTTGGGTAGAAACTTAGCACAATTTTATTGATCGGGACAAATAAAATAAATCGTGCGTACTCCTTCCAGGTTAATCGTTTAAAAAAACACTAAAAATAACATTTTTTTTTAATAAAAAAATTTTATATTTTACCTTTAGAAAATATCCTTACCCACTAACACCGCTTTAAAAGGATTTTACTTTTAAGATCTCCACTTATGACAAGAGAACTATATATGAAAACTTCTTTTCTGACACTTTTCACTTTTTTTTTTCCAATATTTTAATTCTTGTGAACTTAACTCACTGCTGCCAATTTTGAAAAGAATTTGCCTTGCACTTGATCACCACGAATCAAGCTGCAGCTAGGCAAAAATGTCATTATCGGATTTGAGTGACAAATTTATGTAGTGTAAGTGCGTGTACTAAACTACGCTTGTGCGTGTGATCCCTACGCATAAGTTAACGCCCACGCATTTCTTCTGTACTGCATTTTACCGTTAACGGTTTGAAACATACATGGGATACATGGTATCTTTCAATTCTGAGTGAAATGGTAAGATTGAACAGCGACAATAGAAATGTCAGGGATGGAAAATTAAAACCATAAGTACTTTAACTGGGAGTTGGGGTCATGGTTCTTTTCATATTTTCTTATATACATGAATTTTAGGATAGTATAATTTCTGCCATTACAACACAGACAGTGGGGAGTTGTTATCAACAAGGAGGCACAGGCTGAAGTCAAGGTTTAATATCCTTTGCATGGAATTTTCCAATATTTTTACCAGACATATCTTCTAACTCGTAATAGGATGATCCGTGTTTGGCTACGACTTTAGCCTTTTCGTACTGATTTGCGAGTTTGCTGTTAAAATGATCTATGGCTTTAGACTGAGCAAAATTTCTACGAAAAACGATTTGGCCTACTTCAAAATTAACTGGTCGAGACCGTAAATTGTATGTTTTAGCATTTTTCTCATAAGATTTTCTTATGTTTTCTTGTGCCTTCTGACGAATTAATTCTAATTGTTCATCTGATTTAACTCTCGAGGAGGGCTCACTTAACAGATTTAATTTTCTTAACAATGAGTATGATTGACCATTCATTAACATGTTTTGACCAAATAGAATATAGTATGGTGAAAAACCTGTAGAGGCATGGACTGAACTCCTGAGAGCAGCACTAATTGATGAAAGCTTTTCATCCCAGTCTCTTTGCGAAGGTTTAACATACGACCGAATAGCTGCTAAAACTGAGCGATTTACTCGCTCACTTGCGTTCGCCTGTGGTGAATATATGGCTGTTAAATTATGAAACACTCCGTATGATTTTAAAAATGATTTAAACAAGTTTGATTTAAATTGCACCCCGTTATCAGTAGTGATAGATTCAGGTACACCAAAAATATGAAATATTCGTTTTTCAATAAATTCGACAATATGATTTGAAGTGAAACTTTTAATAGGCTCTAAAAAATGAAATTTAGATAGATGATCTAAAACTATTATTATACCAATATTCCTAGAGGATGACCTTGGATATGGCCCGAGCAAATCCAAATATAATTTCTGGAAAGGTCTTATAGATATTTGCTGCTGACCCATTGGAGGACGTAAAATTTTATTTGTATGCTTTGTTTGTTTACAAGTTTCACAGGAGAGAACGTAATCAGTGATTTGTTTGACCATTTTCGGCCAAAAGAAAAACGTTTTAATACGGCTTATGGTTTTACCAACACCACCATGAGCACATAAGGGGTGATCATGAGCCCTCCTTATGATATCAGGGGCCATGGATGATGGAACCCACAGTTTCCATGAGTTTTGTTCCTGAACCTCGTTTCCTGTGGCGTATTCTACTCGTTTATAAATAAAGCCGTCTTCTATTTTTATATCGGGAAGATATTTTAGTTTTGTTCGAAGTTTTTCAATTAGTGACAAATAGTCACCAGATTTAAATGCAGCTGCTTCTAAATCTATTTCTAGTGAATTTTCAATTTCTTCAATTATGAGGTTATTTGGGTAAACATATCCAATAGATTCATTGTTTTCGGCATACATTCGCGATAGTGTATCTGGAACGACATTTTGACTACCTTTTCTATGAACAATTGTAAATCGGAAGCCCTGCAACTTAAGTGCCCACCGTGCAAGTCGGCCATGTAGATCCGATTGGTTCATTAACCATTTTAGCGACGCATGGTCGGTGATTATTTCAAATTCGTGTCCTTCCACGTATGCACGAAATTTTTTCACTGCCATGATTGCAGCTAAGCATTCTTGCTCAGAAACGGTATAGTTTCTCTGCGGAGACGTCAATTTATGACTCATGTACGCAACTGGTACCTCTTCTCCATTTTCATTTCTCTGAGCCAGAACAGCGCCAATACCATACTTGCTGGCATCGCACTGAATCGAAAAGGGACGCGTGAAATCAGGGTTGTGAAGAACTGGAGCAGACGACAGAGAGTCTTTCATTGCTTCGAAAGCAGATTTTGCTTCATCAAACCATACAAATTTTCTAGATTTTTGAAGCATATCTGTGAGAGGAGCGCTAAGTGATGCAAAATTGCGAACAAACCTCCTATACCACCCACAAATCCCTAAAAATCTTCTAAGCTGTCTAACTGAAGACGGTAAAGGGTAATCGCTTATAGCCTGTACTTTTTCTGGATCCGTTTTAATAGTTCCGTAACCTATTATATGTCCGAGATATTTCACCTCTTTAATAACGAACTTACTTTTTTCTATATTTATAGTTAATCCAGCCTTTCTTATACACAAAGCTATTTCATGCAATAAATCAAGATGGTCTTCGAACGTTTCCGTAATAAGAAGCAAATCGTCCAAGTATACGAACACTTTAGTTCGAAGATGCGGGGGAATGACTTTATCCATAAGACGGGTCATCGTCTGTGGCGCGTTACACAAGCCAAACGGCATTGTGACAAATTGGTACAGCGGTCGTCCAGGTACAGTGAAAGCCGTCTTCTCCTTTGAACTTTCATCTAACGGAATTTGCCAGAATGCATCCTTAAGGTCCAGACTGGTAATAAATCTAGCCTTCGGGAGTCGACTTAAAATTCCGTCGATTAGAGGCAAAGGGTAGGCGTCTTTCACTGTGACACTGTTGACCTTCCTGGCGTCCAGGCACAGCCGAACCTTACCAGGTTTAACAACTAAAGCCACAGGCGACGACCATGGACTCTGAGATTCCTCAATAACACCTAATTTCAGCATTCTGTCTATTTCCTCATATAAAAGCTTTTCTACCGCTGGGGAAACTGCAAAGTGACGCTGCTTGATAGGTCGGTTTTCCCCAGTTTCAATAACATGAGTCACTAGTGACGTTCGCCCTAACCCTTCTTTGGAGTAGGAAGGAAAAGAATTAATTGCAATCACCAACTTATTTTTCTGCTCCTCAGACAAATTGTGCATATCATTATCAATTTGTATCTCATGAACTTGCAGATTGTTTGGGTTGTTAAAATCAGTGAATAAATCTTTAGCTAAACCAAAGGTTCGGACAAAATCAATTCCTAAATAAAGGTTTTGTGACAATTTTGGTATTATAATAAAATTTAGACATTTAGTTTGCCCTCTAAAAATGATTTCAGCATTGACTCTACCAACTGCACTGTGATTACTACCATCTGCTGTTTTCAATAAAATGTTAAATTTATCCCATTTATATTTATTTTCATTCAAAAATCGTTTGGCATAATCTGAACCAAAACATGATATAGTTGCGCCAGTATCTATCATACCTACTACATCTTCATTAAAAATGTTCACAGTGGCAAAAGGCCTTAAATCAAAGCTGTTGACATTGGATATAATGGCTGCGCAGAAACATTTTCTGTTTTTAATCACTTTTCGCCAAAACTCTCTCAATCGTCTGGTAGATCGTTTAACATTTTTTTCTTTTATTTCTTCACATAATTCTTCGTTGAAAATTCGACTCCTAACGGCATGGTATTCTCTAAGTCTTATATGGTAGGGTTTCCAATGACGTGGAATGACTTTGTTCTCTGACTCTGTACTGGTATTTTCGCATTCGAAATCATGTACAATTGGATCTGTTTGGCTTTGATTTGATTTTAAAATTATATTAGTTTGGATAAATTTGGTTTGCCCTTCGGCTGGTTCTGAGAGTTTTTTGGAAATTTTTGGCATTTTGTGCATGTTGGTTTATAAGTGTTTGGTGCACCGCAACCATAACAAAACACTTTCCTCTCCGCCATACATTCATCAAATCTATGACCTGGCTCTGTGCAGTTCCAACAAACAATTTCTTTAATTTCATCTATTTCAACGTTTTCCTCTTCTGATAAAACGTTATTATCTAATTCGGAAACTATACGCCTTGGTACCATATTTCTATTTGATCTTGTACTACTATTTAACTCCTCGTCTAAAATTTCGTGTTTTATTACAAATTCTCTTAACTTTGAAACGGAACTGATATAGAAATGTAAAAGTCCTTTTCGAACTTCTGGCCGCAGATTTCGTTTTATAATCTCCACTAACTCTGTTTCATGTAATGGTGATTGAAGACGATCAGTTATTTTTAGAATCGCGTCATAAAATACGTCGAATCTTTCCCCTACTTTTTGTTTTCGACCCCGCAATTGATCCAAATAATCATAATCGGTGCGCCGATCACGAAACTGATTGCTTAATTCGCGACATAGGGTATTCCAGTCTAACCTTGGAGTAGTCCTGTGATAACGCCAGTACCAGTGAAGTGCTTTGTCCCTAAAAATCAAATGGACATGTCGGCATAATGTTTCAAAGTCGCCACGCAAACTTTGTAACGTCAGAGCATTGACTCTGTAAATGAAGTCTTCAACTGAAAGCGAATCATCGTTTTCTCCGCTGAACAAAATGTGCCAACCCGAAATTATATTTGATATTTTATCGGTGGTCAATTCAAAAGGCCTAGCATTACGACTGAATGGTTGTCTGTTTGGTGGATTCCTATTCGGTATGTTATCTACATTGCGCATTCCAAAACTATCTCGGTTTGAGTGTTGTGTTATGTTAACACACGCCAATTGCCTGCTAACCGCCTCGTTAATCAGATGTTGTAATGACTCTTGACTTATATTGTGCAGATTCTGTGATCTGGAAGTATTCAAATTATAAGCATCCCGCTGAGACAGGTTAACCAAATTCTCAGTTGAAAGCTGTGCCTGATGTGGGTTATTTCTGTTAAGTCCCGGGGACTGTGACATATTGAGGTCCAGATTACGTTTCTTTTGATAATTTTTTTTCTTTTGAGGGGCTTTAGGTATTGTACCCGTTCGAGTATTATTAGTGTTATTGGTCGGTGACTGTGGGATGCCCCCAGAAGCTTCAACTTCTGTCGCAAAATTATAGGGTTTCAGTGTAGCTTGGCGACACGACTTAAAGCAAATTGCGCAAGCATATGTTTCTTCCAAAACTTTAACAATGCATTCCTTATGGAAAACATGCCCACAATGGGTTATTACTAAATTTTCATCAATTTCATATTCTTTTTTACAAATTGAACAATGCTTCAAAGCTTCAAGCCTAACCAAGTTAGGAATATTCTCGTTACTATGCATAAGAGACATAATTTAATTTAAAAAGAGAATCAAAAAAAAATCAAATATTTGGAGTAAAACAACAGGTTTTTGGTTAAAAGGTTTGCAGTAATAGTATGATTTTTCCCTATGAATAGTGTGTTTTATTTTTGAGTATAGGAAATGTAAAACAAACCAACAGCTTGGTTATTGAGCAAATCAAAGTGGACGCTTGCGAAAATTTTAACATTTTACAACAATCGTAATTCCAATACTTTTCTTGGCTAACACCAAAATTATCACTTTGAAATACAACTATCTCTCAGCAGTTTAACTGTATTAAATCACTTAACACAAAGGAACGAATATCAAATAAAAACTTAATGGATTGACAGAAGACAATTGTAAATATCTACGTACAATATTTCCATCTTCGTGATCAAGATATTTCGTTCTAGGCACTAAGACCTACTAAACAGACATACACAACCATGATTTAATACTTGATTTACAAAAGAAAACTTTATTTCAAGTAACAAAATTTTTTAAAAAAAAAGATGGTAAATGGGGTTACCCAATCAATCAGAAAGTCTACGTTATTTTGTTCTCATCAATATAGATGTATCAGATAGTTTGAACTTTCTGACGTTTCGGGCCCCACGTTGGGCGCCATTTATTTGTAATGTGCGATTTTAACTGTAGAAACATACAATATACACGATAATATTCGGATACATTGTTGTTCGATACTAGCGTTTTTGGAACGGTACGCGCGTGCTCGGCAAGCTAACTCTGTAACGGAGAAGTGGGCTGGGTTCTTGTCCCGCAAAACGTACTAAACAATTACAAAAATAAAAAAAATTATCACGCGCGCTTTATGGCCCATTACCCGAAATATTTAACAAATTCCCCTTTAAACAGACTAACACACATATTCATACAAAAAAAAAAATCGTTTAGAGCAAAGATGTGAAAGCTCTAGGCCTCAAAACCCACCCATCCATTGGATTTTTCATTGGCAACATTTTTTTTTACAAAAAACCCCCTTCAGCAAAACCTTTAACCGCCGGCCCTGTGTTTTACATACCAAAGAAATTTATTCCATATTCATTTTTACCATTTTCTTTTCTCTGGTTTATTTTCTAGTAAGAACATAATCAAAATAAAACATAAAAGTAATGAGCAAAGAAGAAATTTTAACACTAACAACTTCTTAGTATAGCAAAAATATCAAAAAAAAACAAACAACAACAACAAAACCTGATCACAACGGTTTAGGAAAGAAACGAAAGAGACATTCGCAAATATCTCTCTCTTACTCATTTTAGTTTGTCAAACTTATATCAAGTTATAAATTAATTGTTTTTAGAGTACATTGGTTTCTCACTTACAGTTTTTTTTTCTTTTCGGTGGTGGTTCATCCAACGATGCGAGAAGGCCTTCCAGCGTAGTTTGAAGATGAATTCCCGGAAAATGTTGAGATGTTTAAAAAAAATGTTTCGAATCTTATAGATAAGGTTTTGGTGTTGCTAGACTGTTAAAAGTAAAATTTAATTCAACTAACTTTAAATTTAAGTATTTTTTTCAATTCAAATTCAAAAACATAGTATAAATTTTCAAAAAAAAAAAAAAAATCAAAATCATAATTAAATTTTAAATATAACTAGTATTATTTTTTTTTTTTTTTTTGTAGTTCAACTGTAAGAACTTGACAAAGAAAATAATTTTTAGTTTTAATAATCTAGGCCTTAGTGAATTAAGTTATGTATATATATTTTTTTTTAACTTTTTGAAGAAATTTAGAGATTTAGTTAAATTTAAGAATAATTCTAAATTTGTGGTTCAATTTGAACTAATAAAAGAAAACTCTTTGTTGAAGCTGAGCAATGGTTACGTTACGTAACGTGATGCGGGAATTTTACAAAGCTCCTTTAAAGGTTATGTCTCTCGGTCCAATTTAGCAACACACGCTGTCGCGTAGGCCCTTGTGGCCGATGTAAGACTCGAGAGACGGTAAAATTGAGGAAAACTAAGAAAAAAAAAACGGACACAGTCACCAAATTGCGTGGTAGCAGGTTTGATAAGAAATATTTACCCTTTTCTTTTTTCCAGATTTACTTTTCTTCTGCTTTGGGTAGAAACTTAGCACAATTTTATTGATCGGGACAAATAAAATAAATCGTGCGTACTCCTTCCAGGTTAATCGTTTAAAAAAACACTAAAAATAACATTTTTTTTTAATAAAAAAATTTTATATTTTACCTTTAGAAAATATCCTTACCCACTAACACCGCTTTAAAAGGATTTTACTTTTAAGATCTCCACTTATGACAAGAGAACTATATATGAAAACTTCTTTTCTGACACTTTTCACTTTTTTTTTTCCAATATTTTAATTCTTGTGAACTTAACTCACTGCTGCCAATTTTGAAAAGAATTTGCCTTGCACTTGATCACCACGAATCAAGCTGCAGCTAGGCAAAAATGTCATTATCGGATTTGAGTGACAAATTTATGTAGTGTAAGTGCGTGTACTAAACTACGCATGTGCGTGTGATCCCTACGCATAAGTTAACGCCCACGCATTTCTTCTGTACTGCATTTTACCGTTAACGGTTTGAAACATACATGGGATACATGGTATCTTTCAATTCTGAGTGAAATGGTAAGATTGAACAGCGACAATAGAAATGTCAGGGATGGAAAATTAAAACCATAAGTACTTTAACTGGGAGTTGGGGTCATGGTTCTTTTCATATTTTCTTATATACATGAATTTTAGGATAGTATAATTTCTGCCATTACAAATACTTTACTCAAATTAGACCATAACCTCCGCATATTGAATAGAAGATTGCATATAAAATTTCAGTTCGAAATTTCATAAACTAGATCTCATAAACAGACACACGGGCACCCCAAAAAAGGGGCAATTTGTATGGGAGGTGGGAGTGTTTTTTGACCGACGTTGCTCATCTTAAAATTCAAACTCCGTTTAGAAAATAGAAGCTTGCATACAACATTCAGCTTAATGCCCCTTAAACGACAGCTGTAATCGCAGGGCTGTCCCCAAAAAGAGGGAGTTTGTATGGGAAATGGAAGTAGTTTTTGACCAATCTTGCCCATATTGGAACTTAAGCTTTGCTTTGGGAATATAAGCTTTCAATCAGCGTAATATCTTTTATATAACGGTTGTATTCGCAGGAACAGACAGAAGGACATTTTTCAAACGACTCAGGTTTCGAGCCTGACCTCATATTTATATCATCACCTATAGGGATGAGGATATACATATATTATTTGATACGACCCAAAAGTGTAACACATAGAAGGTGCCTCTTAAGACCCTAGGTATCTTTGAACCAAATTCGATTCAAGACTTTTTGAGTCGTTTGAGCCATGTCCGTCTGTCTGTCTGGCTGTCCGGCTGGTGCGCACGATAACTTTCGAAAAACGCAATCAAATGTTTTGAAATTTTGCAGGAGTTAATATTTTCCCAAAACTACTTACGGTATTGTAAATGGGTTACATGGCCCCGCCCCTTCTGGTATCTCCCATACAAATGCATCATTCCGCCCACTTTAGAAATCGAGTAATAATATCAATACAACCAACGGTATCGTACCCAAATTCTGTATTTAGTAAAACTAAAACAGGATAATGTTTTAGAAAAAACATTGAAAGTCTAGCCGCGCCCCTTCTGGTACCTCCCATACAAATGTACCTTTCCGCTCACTATAGAGAAGGGGTAATTATATCAATAAATCCAACGTGAGAGTACCCAAATTCCTTATTTATTAAAACTTTAACATGATAACTTTTTGAGAAAAAAATCTAGCCACGCCCCATCTAGTACCTCCCATACTCATCTGGTACCGCCCACTTAAATACTTATGTTATGTTATTAATAGGCCTAACGCGATCGTACCCAAACTCTGTATTTAGTAAAGTTCAAGTGGGAAAAAGTTTTAGAGAAGAAACGTGGAAGTTTAGACACGCCCCTTCTGGTACCTCCCATACAAATGTACCACTTCGCCTACTTTAGAGATGGAGTAAATATATCAATACACCCAAAGCAATCGTGCCCAAATTTTGTATTTAGTAAAGGTATAACATGATAAAGTTTTGGAGAAATAATCAGGAAGTCTAGACACGCCCCTTCTAGTACCTCCCATACAAATGTACCAATTCGCCCACTTTAGAAATCGAGTAATAATATTAGTATAATAGAAAATTTTTTTTGTACTGAGGGTGATGGTATATTTTAGTCGGGTTTCACGTGTTTTAAGCCTACATTTTGGTATATTTGTGTAAAATAAACTTTTTTTCGATAACTAGTATATGTTTCAGAATAAACTATGGACGGAATATGAAACAATATCCGCAAATCAACTAGCCACTAAAAATTTATTTCAAACGTAATAAATTTTTTATATCGTTAGAGAACAAAAATTTTCCTATAAAAGTAATGCATAACTTGTTATACTGTACAACATCCAACCTGGGGAGGGTGAGAAATTCCAAGTCTGGGTGCAGGTACTAGTTCAGTGTAGTAAAACCCCCAAAGGGGTTTGGCATTCTCAGGCCAAACTATTTATTATGACCTGTTATATTTTTTCCAGATCTTGATGTTTGTTCGCTTAGTTTTTTAGATATAGCTGAAGAACCATTGATGGTTTCTGATTTCATTCTTCAGCAGAACTATAGCTAAGGCTTAAATATTTCCTATTAATATAACTATATAAAAAATCAAGTTGGGATAAATTTTATCGAATGATATCTTCAAAAAATTTTATTTATCGCCCTTTTTTTCATAAATTTTTTCAGTAACTCCAAATTTCTAGTCATATATAGGCTGTCTCATTTGCAATAAGTGGGAACTGGTCACTGCTGATAATATTTAATGATGACAACGACCAAAGCACTGTACTTTACACATGTAGCGAGTTTGCATATTTGGTCACTGCCGATGATATTGAATGGCGACATAGACGAGTTTATGACAATGTAGCGAGTTTGCTATATTGTTATTTGTCGGTTTTTCATTAATTTTTCCCAATAACTCAGAATTTTGGCCATTTATGGACTGTCTCATTTGCGAAAAGTGTAAATTGGTCATTGCTGATGATATTGCATGACGACAATAACTAAAGTACTGTACTGTAGTACATATGTAGCGAGTTTGCATATGGTATTCGCTAGCAATTTTTTTTTTTTTGCTGAAATTTTTCGATGATGTTGAATGACGACATAGACCAAAGTACTGTATTTTACATATGTAGCGCGTTTGCTTTATTGATATTTATCGGTTTTTTCATTAATTTATCCCAATAACTCAGAATTTTGGCTATTTATGGACTGTCTCAGTAACTCCAAATTTCTAGTCATATATAGGCTGTCTCATTTGCAATAAGGGGGAACTGGTCACTGCTGATGATATTTAATGATGACAATGACCAAAGTACTGTACTTTACACATGTAGCGAGTTTGCATATTTGGTCACTGCCGATGATATTGAATGGTGACATAGATGAGTTTATAACAATGTAGCGAGTTTGCTATATTGTTATTTGTCGGTTTTTCATTAATTTTTCCCAATAACTCAGAATTTTGGCCATTTATGGACTGTCTCATTTGCGATAAGTGTAAACTGGTCATTGCTGATGATATTGAATGACGACAATGACTAAAGTACTGTACTGTAGTATATATGTAGCGAGTTTGAATATGGTATTCGCTAGCAATTTTTTTTTGCTGAAATTTTTCGATGATATTGAATGACGACATAGACCAAAGTACTGTATTTTACATATGTAGCGAGTTTGCTATATTGTTATTTATCGGTTTTTTTTATTAATTTTTCCAAATAACTCAGAATTTTGGCCATTTATGGACTGTCTTTTTTGCGATAAGTGTAAACTGGTCATTGCTAATGATATTGAATGACGACAAAGACGTAGTACATATGTAGCGAGTTTGCATATGGTATTCGCTGAAATTTTTTGCTGAAATTTTAATATTGTGTCACTTGATGTAGAAAATTACATGACGGGAATTTGAGTAAGATCGGACAACGCTGTAGAGCAAGACAGGTTGGATCAGTGTCTGGTAAAATTAGATCTTTGTTTGCCGAGAGAGGGCTTTATCATTAATCGCTTACTTAATCATTAGTTAGAGTAGACTCTTTGTTCGTTGAAACAAATAACTTGGTTTAGTCCTCATTCATCACCCACTTCTGCCGACTGTTTCTCAATGTTTGAAAAGGCTGCAGTAACATATTGAATATTAAATATTACAAACTTTTTTTTGATTAATAACTTAATAAACGTAATTTCCCTTAACACCACATAAATGAGGTATGGGATAGCTTCTAGCGGTGTTGTGAATTTACACACTTTCTAATTTTAGATTCACAACTAACGGCACCTATTTTTTTATCGACGAATGCGAACGTCACTGTTTGAGAAGCTTTTACTAGACATGCCGATTGACTCGCCACTTATGTATACTGCGACGTTGCGGTCGACAACATCGAGAGGGCCTGCAATGAAAGAACAATGTAGATGACTAAAGGCGGGAATTGAACCCGGGATCTTCGCCTAGTAGTCACGTGTGGTAACCATCATGCCACGGCCGGACCCATTTTGATTAATAAGTATAATAACTGCTTCTGTTCCTTCAAGCAATTAAATTTTTTCTAAAATTTCAGCATTCCTTAGCTGTAACCACTTTATGGCAACCTCGGCTTTATGTAAAGTACAATTTGCTGTTCATTTTGCAACATTAACGCCATCGTCCTGCGTCGTCCTTCGCCGCTCGGGATGTTTGTTATTATGGTCTGCCGCCCAAAGCGGGTGCATACAACACAACACACGACGACACCAACAATCAACATTACACACATACACACTGTACGATGATGCACACAAGTAGGCTGGGGCAAAGAGACGATGAACGAAATTGGAACAAAACTCATTTCATTACACAAAAAGCTTACAAGTCTATAGGAATGCCAGCAGTTTGACTCAAAATATGATGATGCCTGCCGCGTGTACTACACAAGAGAGGTGGCTAGCTGGACGTACCACTTTTACCTCTCACCAAGTGAATGGGCTAGTGGGGGATATTGTGCCATTTGCGGCAAAAACCAGTACAGATTGTGCTACAATGTTAAGAGTAGTTATACGTTTGTTTTTTTTTTTTAGATGAGGTTGTATACTTATGCCATTCTAGAGAGGCACACAAAAAATGGCTGGCGAAAAAAAATTCGCGTACATTTAATTGCGGCATTGTGCAATGACACGATAGCACACAACGAGGATCATTAAAATGAACCCTACAACATTCGAAGCAAAAACATAGGAACAGATACCTCATACCCCCCCTTAGGCACTAGTAGAGGAGGGGGTGTACGAATAAAAGTAGCGCAGAAAAGTTTACAATTTACAAAACATTACGATGTGAAGAGTTTATGTTTTATTTTTTTGTATATGTTTTTCAAATATTTTATATATATCGGCAAGTAGTCCATCATTGCACGACTTTTAAGTTGCCTTTAATGTATTTCGAGGTATAGAAAATTATATACTGGCTTCTTTATTATTACATAACTTAAAAGTATACCTTAAATTGTTATGAATATATGTAAAAAATTAACAAAAACTTTGCCATCAACAAACATTATAACTCGTCGGTTATCAACCAAGACTCTTCTCACTCACAGCCGTAGCATTGTCCTTAGTCGCATCCTGGTCTGGCTTGTCGGCATTGTTGTTGCTGATGCCGTTGTCATCATCATCATAATGGTTGACACACATTTCATGTCATTATAAAATTTTGTGAATAATTAACACGCTTTGTTTTGCTGAGCATCATCATAAAGTGCTCATCAGCTTCAGCATAAAACGCACATCATCCTATCCTGTACCATCTCCATAGCGTTATGCAAACGCTATCCTTTCTTCTCACCTTCCCGAGAAAGTTGTAATGATATTCGCTCGAAATCATGTGGAAAATATAAACAAACAAACCTGGGAATAACAATGGAACACTTTAAGTTGGAGAGAGTTTGTCTGTTATTTATTTATATTTCTAGTTATTTGAGTGCATATTTTCTAAACTACAAGATTTTTCACACTTTAACACCAGAGCTGCACACAACTAAAAATGCACACGTAATTGCACGCATTTACACGAGCTACTCCTTAAATACTCACGCACGCAAAACTCACACGCTCACACTTAACTAGGGCGATGGCACACAAATGCTCTTATATCTACACTGGGTTGTTGGTGTTGGTAGTAGTGTGCGAATACGTTAAGCTAACATAAAGATGGAATATGTGGCACTACGACTACCACCTTTTCCAATAGATTGGATTCTTTTTCATTGATGTGAAGAGTTTATGAAAGAGGTGCATCATTACACAATGCAATTGCCAATCTCAGGGGTGAGAGATTCCAAGTCAGGGTGAAGGTACTAGGTCAGTATAGCAAAACTCCCAAAGAGTTTGGCGTTCTCAGGACAAACTTTTCTTTTATGACCTTAATATTGGTTTGCTTAGTTTTTCAGCTATTACTCAAGAACCGTTGATGGTTTCTTATTTCATTCTTCAGCACAATTCCATATATATAATCTATATACATAATCTATATCTATATCTATATCTATATCTATATCTATATCTATATCTATATCTATATCTATATCTATATCTATATCTATATCTATATCTATATCTATATCTATATCTATATCTATATCTATATCTATATCTATATCTATATCTATATCTATATCTATATCTATATCTATATCTATATCTATATCTATATCTATATCTATATCTATATCTATATCTATATCTATATCTATATCTATATCTATATCTATATCTATATCTATATCTATATCTATATCTATATCTATATCTATATCTATATCTATATCTATATCTATATCTATATCTATATCTATATCTATATCTATATCTATATCTATATCTATATCTATATCTATATCTATATCTATATCTATATCTATATCTATATCTATATCTATATCTATATCTATATCTATATCTATATCTATATCTATATCTATATCTATATCTATATCTATATCTATATCTATATCTATATCTATATCTATATCTATATCTATATCTATATCTATATCTATATCTATATCTATATCTATATCTATATCTATATCTATATCTATATCTATATCTATATCTATATCTATATCTATATCTATATCTATATCTATATCTATATCTATATCTATATCTATATCTATATCTATATCTATATCTATATCTATATCTATATCTATATCTATATCTATATCTATATCTATATCTATATCTATATCTATATCTATATCTATATCTATATCTATATCTATATCTATATCTATATCTATATCTATATCTATATCTATATCTATATCTATATCTATATCTATATCTATATCTATATCTATATCTATATCTATATCTATATCTATATCTATATCTATATCTATATCTATATCTATATCTATATCTATATCTATATCTATATCTATATCTATATCTATATCTATATCTATATATATATCTATATCTATATCTATATCTATATCTATATCTATATCTATATCTATATCTATATCTATATCTATATCTATATCTATATCTATATCTATATCTATATCTATATCTATATCTATATCTATATCTATATCTATATCTATATCTATATCTATATCTATATCTATATCTATATCTATATCTATATCTATATCTATATCTATATCTATATCTATATATATATCTATATCTATATCTATATCTATATCTATATCTATATCTATATCTATATCTATATCTATATCTATATCTATATCTATATCTATATCTATATCTATATCTATATCTATATCTATATCTATATCTATATCTATATCTATATCTATATCTATATCTATATCTATATCTATATCTATATCTATATCTATATCTATATATATATCTATATCTATATCTATATATATATATATAAAAGGCTTGACTGACTGATCATGCCCCAGGTCAAACGGCTAAAGCTAGAATCTTGAAATTTGAAATATAGGATCCTTTTATGAATAGACGCGCAGTAAGAAGGGCTTTTTGGAAATTCAGACTGCAAGGGGGTAAAATAGGCGTGGCATTGTCCCACACAACTCAATATTTTAAATGGCTGTATTTCATAAACCATTATAGTTACGAAGACTAGAGTTGATAGATATGCTGGCCGTACGGGAAAAATACTTTTTTATGGAAAGTGGGAGGTGACACGCCCTTTTTTAAAAAAATCATTATTTCGGCCAAATAAAAGGACCTATTGCATTTGCATTATCATTGTTTCATACTGTCCATAGGGCATCTATTATAGGCTACATTAAAACATAGTTAGGAAATGGGGCGTGGCATCGCCCACACAAACTGAAATTTCAATCGGTCATATCTAGCGAGCCATTAAAGGTTTGAAGATGAGAGTTGCTACACATGTTACTGGGACAAGGAGGATTGCGTCTCGCTGGGAAATGGGCGGTGCCACGCCCCTTTGGAAAAAATCGTTATCGTGGCGAAATAAATAGACCTATTGCAATGAAATTTTCACTGCGTAGTACTATCCGTAGGGCCTCTATCATAGGCTCGCAAAACATAATTAGACTAAGTCCACACAAATCAAAATTTCAATCGGTCATATGTAAATAGTATATGGGGGATTACGTCTCGCTGGAAAAGTTCAGTACCACGACCCTTTTGAAAAAATTGTTGGCTTAACGGATGTAGATAGGATGATGAAATTTGGGTTGGGTGTTGCCTTTTTCAAGAAAACGTCAGCTAAGAATGGATTTTTGGAAATTTGTACTTTTAAGTGTAAAAATTAAAAATAAGGGATGGTAGCATTATATTATATTTTTTTATGTAATAATTTCCAAAGGGCCTCGATCATAGGCTACATGAAAATATAGACAATAGGGCGTGACACCGCCCTCACAAACCGAAATTCCAATCGGTCACATCTCAGGATTCATTAGAGGTATGACGATGAGATTCGCTACATATGTATGTCACAGGTACTAGGGAAATGGGCGATGACACGCCCCTTTTGAAAAATTGTCATCTCTTCGGACAAATGGACCGATTTCAGTGAAATTGTCACTGTGTAGTACTATCCGTAGGGTCTCTATCATAAGCTACACAAAACATAATTAGACAAAGGAGAGTGACACGCCCACACAAACCAAATGTCAATCGGTTATAATAGTACATGGGGGATTATGTCTCGCTGGGAAATAAGCAGTGCCACGCCCCTTTTGAAAAATTTTTTGGGTGAAATGAATGTAGATAGGATGATGAAATTTTGATTGGGGGTTCACCTTTTCGAAAAAACGACATCAAAAAATGTATTTTTGAAAATTTGTACTTTTAGGGGAAAAAATTACCAATAAGGAATAAAAATTGTACTATCACCCATACCAATCGGCGTAAACTATAATCGCGAAAATTCATATGGACATGGGCATGTTCAAATTGTATTGAAGGTTTTGACGAAATCCGATATCTCTGGGTAAAAAAAATCGAAAAAGGAATAAAAATTTTATTGTCCCCAGACCAAACGGCTAATGATATGATGCTTGCTTCCTATAGAATAAGAATGAGGCAAAAAAAAATCGAAATTTGAAATAATTCTTCGAAATTTGTTCTTCAGAAGTGAAAATACTGAAAAAGAAATAAAACTGACCAGACCAAATACCTTAATTTCAATCAATTAAAAAAGGCCGAAAAGGGATAAAACTTTTAACTTCACTCAGTCCAAACGTATATGGGCAAGCTCCCTATAGAACAAGATGTGGTACCAGTCAATTTTATATGTGCGATACGAATGTAACTTTCAAATTCATACTTTTAGGAATAAAAAGGATCACATAAATGGGTTGTTCGTACGTCGTATGAATTATACCTGTATTGCTTAAATTCTTCAGATAATTCATTATCAGTACGGGTGAAGCAACGCGAGCCGGGAAAGCTAGTTGTATATAAAAAATCAAGTTGGACTAAGTTTGTCAAATGAAGTCTTAATAGTTTGCATTCGGTATGTATGTATGTATGTACAACGTTTGAGCAACATAAATTTTATGCTGATTTTATACTAATCATACGCACATCGTTCCAATATGGGTGATATACAGTTAAATAACACAGTGCAACAGTCACAGGCGAGGAGCAGAAATTCCAAGTCAGTATACAGGTACTAGGTCAGTATAATAAAATCCCAAAGGGTTTTGAGTTCTATACAATTCTGCTGAAGAATGAAATGAGGAATCATACAAACATTAAGATAAGAAAAAATATAAAAGGCCACAAAAACAGTCAAAGTTTGATCTGAGATCACCACACCCTTTGGGAATTTAACTATACTGGCCTAGTACCTTCACCTTACCTTGTAATTTCTCAATCCCCAGATAATGAATCCTACACAGTGACAACTACCATCAGCTTACGTCGCCAAGACTTATAGAGGACTGTGGAAGGGTCATCCAATAACAGGTGTTTTTTCAATAATTTTACATGTCTTACAAAATATTATATATACCTTCATTGATCCTAATCTTCCTCTCTTTCTTCGTGCATCTAAATGAGTTCCCCCATTAATTTTTATATTTATCAACATATATAAGAAATTTGCAAAAAAAAAACTCATGCAACAAAATATCGTAACAATAACAATTTCTTCCATTCTATGTTAGTTAACATTACAACATCACCATCGTAATAACAACAACAATAAACATATTTGTATTGCTGTTTTTTTTTTTTATTTCCGTTTAACACGAAGAACCCAAAAGTTATTTAAGTTAGTTACTCTGCCATAGTGTTGTTGAGTTTGTTGAAATGTTAATGCGTTTGTGTGGGAGTGTGTGTGTAAGTGTTACATGCATACGTAAGTTTGGGGTACGCTGTTTTTTTTGCATGTTTCGTTTACACAACGCCTCCTAAAACACACGCACACACACAGCCAAACATGTGCAAATAATCATGCAACCTCTTAACACCAAAACACAAATACAAACAAACAAACCAAGCTTTGTTCGCAAGCGCGCGTATACAAATAAATGTTTATATTCACACACACACCCACACGTACTGACATATAACTAAACAACATATACATACAGACGTTTATCAACGTCAAGAGTGTTGTTATTGAAACTTTTCTGCAACTTACTACAAAACCTATTTAGTCAATATCAAATTGCTATTTTCATAGTTTTCTGTGTTGCTTTTTTGTGACTATTAATGAGAAAAGAATTATTTTACTAAATGTCTTTGTGGGGATATGAAAAGTTACATATTCGCTTTAATTAGTTAAGTATTTTGAATTTGAATTATCTAAGGCACAGGATCTTAAACAGTGGTTTGAATTGTATTTTCTTAAAAAAAAGTTTTGGTTTTATTTAAAAATCATGTTTAACCATCATAAGTGGTCTTGTGTAATATAACAGTACAACACATGATTTTAGGACTCAATTCTGAGAACTGCACATGGAAGTAGCCCCAAAAAGAAGAAGTTTTGCATCATTTGTTTTGTCAAGTAACATGCCATAATAATTTAATATCGATTTGAAGTTAGTAAGTATCGTATAGGGGAATTTGTCACGTTTAAGGCGCATTTGTTTGACATAACATATGAATAACATATGGCGAATGATTATCATAAGTAATATTCCACGTAAATCATACGCCACGGAGTACAACAGTTTTATTGTAACTGCTACAAAATAAACCCAGTTCAAAATCATTTGATGAATGGAAAAGTGAATTTGTTGCTCGGGAAACGTTATATGAACAGATTAAAGGAATTGTAATTCTTAATTTTTTTTAAATTTGTTTCAGCTAAATCGGACTAGTGGTTCTCGAGTAATGTCAAACAAAAGAGCCTAAATCGTGACAAATTCCCCTATACGGTACTTACTAACTTTAAATCGATATTAAATGATTATGGTATGTAACTTAACAAAACGAATGATGCAGAACTTCTTCTTTTTGGAGCTACTTGCATGTGCATTTTTCAGAATTGTGTCCCACATCAATGAGCTGCAAAATGGTGTACTGTGTTATTAAACCATAAATCCACAATATTGGATCTATGTGCGTATGATTAATATTAAATCCCCATAAAATTAATATTATTCATACGTTGGACATATAGCGAGTACCATATGCAAACTCGCTGCATTCAATATCATCAGCAATGTTCAGTTTTCTACCTATCACAGATTAGACAGCCTATACATATACAAAATAAAACTTAATTTCCCTTTACACCCCATGAATGAGGTATGGGAGAATAGCTTCTCGCGTTGTTGTGAATTAACACGCTTTCTATTTTTAGATTCACAACTAACGGCACCTACTTGTTTATAGACAAATGCGAACGTCACTGTTTGAGAAGCTCTTACTTGACATGCCGATTGATTCGACACTGATACTGCGAAGTTTCTTTCGACAACATTCGAGGGGAGCCGAAAATGAAAGAAAATGTTTTATTTTTCTTTAGATGACCGGAGCCAGGAGTTGAACCTGTGATCTCCCGCATGGAAGTCGCGTGTTGTAACCATCATGCCACGGCCGGTCATATATGACCAGAAATTTGGAGTTATTGGGGGAAATTTATGATAAAGGCGATAAATGAAATTTTTCTGAAGATTTCAATCGCCAGAATTAGTCAAACTTAATTTTTTACATAGATATATTAATAAAAATTATTAATTTAACCTTAGCTTGAATTCTGCTTATGAATGAAATGAGAAACCATCAATAGTTCTTGAGTCATAGCTGAAAAAACTAAGCCAACAAACACCAATGTTAGGAAAAAATATAAAGTCTTAAAAAAAAGTTTGGCGTGAGAAAGCCAAAACCTTTGGGATTTTACTATACTGACCTAGTATCTTCACCATGACATTGAATTTCTCACCCCCCAGATAATGACCCCGAAAATAGTAAACAGAGTTATTCATTATAACCTCATCCTTATGGGTCAGAGTATGTATCATTTGATACGAGAAAAGGTGTCACTTATTAAAGGAGATGTGTTAGAACCCAAGTATCTTAAGGCCAAATTTGTTTCAGGACTTTTGAAGACGATTGAGCTATGTCCGTCTGCCTGTCTGGGCACGATAGCTCGAGTAAACCTTTCTTATGAAAATTTACCTGTATTAATATTTTCCGAAACAACTTTATGGGATTTTATACATATATGCTGAATAGCTCCTTCCGGTACCTAACAATGACCTCTATTTAGGATATTAATATATCTTCCATAACTTTTAACGGACAACTGGAGAATGGCCGGTTTCGGTTTACCTTGTAATAGTAGTGGTGGTTCTCGAGTTATGTCAAACAAAAGAGCATTAAAATGACAAATTTCCCTATACGATACTTAATAACTTCAAATCGATATTAAATTATTATGGCATGTAATTTGACAAAACGAATGATGCAGAACTTCTTTCTTTTTGGGCTACTTCCACGTGCAGTTCTCAGAATTGAGTTCCAACATCATGTGTTGTACTGTGTTATTGAACGCTGGCTTTTACATAAAAATCCGTAAAAAAAATTGGTCAATTTCCCCAAAATTGATATTTTCCGGGGGCGGAATAATTACTGAACGCCTCAGGTGAGTATATTTCGGAAGGACAAATCCCTCTAAGTTGAATTTTTTATGGTCCGGTGAAAATTTCGGTTTAACCTAAAATAAAATTTAAAATAGTTCTTAAAGAACTATGTTTCTTATTGTTTCAGTACATATTCAATATCAGATGTCTTCAATAAATTTTAACGAGGAATTTTACTGTTGAAAATTTTGCTTCTTTATCTCTTCTCCTTACGTGTCCTTTTCGTCCTTATTTCGAGAGAAGTCAGAATAGGACCTTAAAATTGAATTTTAAAACATTCCAATGTTCTACAAAAAAGTTGTTCAGAAAATTCTTTTTTGGGTGCTCTAAGACTAAAAATCGATATCTCCAACTTTTACAAATCATTTAGTCTCTTTTCAAAGCACTGTGTAAACAGCGATCCAAAATAGTCAGAGTATCTTATTGGTATAGTGCATTTTCGATATCAGATGTCTTTGTCAAAATTTAATGAAGATTTTTTTGTGGAACAGTTTAACTCTCTATCTCGACTCCTGACGTGTCCTTTTCGTCCTTGTTTCGAATAACGTCAGAAAAGGGTCTCTAAATGGCACTTTACAACATTTAAATGTTGTACTTCCGGTAATCTAAGACCACAAATTTGAAAAAACATCCCTTATTAAAAAAATGTGCAATGATTTTGAAAGAGACCTATTGTTATACCATCCTAGAGCAATTTTTTAATAAAGTCTCATCCAAATTTTGGGTTTTTTTTCTCTACAATTTTACAACAGACATTCTTCTTACTAAATGTTACATGTAAACATAACCCAGTTAAATAGTCACCACAGACCTTGTCAATACAATGACATTTAATAAACACCTACACACCGGCAAAACACTTTGTTTATACTTTACCCATATCTATGTAAACCAGTACCTCAGTTTGTCCTATTTTTAACTGCACACAAAAATCCAGCTAACTTTATTGTTTCCTTAAACAAACACTCGCTTACACACACACACACGCACACCCACCACACTCTTTTAGCAAACAATGACATTTTGTACTTAGTCATTTTATGCATTATGACCACAGATCTCATCAAAATTTTATGCTGAAATTAACAAATCTGTTTACAAATTTATTAAAACGTTGCCTTTTTTGCGGTTGTTACATTATCATTATCACAGCATCGCATCGAAATTGCCATAGCCATAGCCATCATCATCATCATCTGCTTTGTAGTCGTGCCCATCATTAAACATAGCAGCTCTCTTTCTTTTACAGTAGGTAAAGACAAAGTTTTACTCCTTTTTTTCTGTGTGTAAGTATGTGTGTATATGTTTCACTATTATACATGTGTGTGTGTGCATAAGACTCAGAGGGTGTATGTTGTAAGTTATTACATATTTCATTAAATATCCTTACAAACTCTCCATTACACACACACACACCCTGTAAAGGATAATATTTGCCTGGGCCTATCTATTATTGTTCCCTGTTTCTTGTAGTGGAGCGTAGCAGTAATAATAAAAAAAAGAAAAACAACCAAACTGTAGCAGCCACCAACGACCAAGTCAAGGAGTGAATGAAATCACCAGCGCGTGTAAGAGTGTGAGTGCATCCTGCCTATGTAAATGATATAGAAGCCGATTTCGAAGTCGTTTCTGCCGATGTCGCTGCTACCGATACGACTACTACTACTGTGTTACCCTGTGTTTTTATAGACTCTTTCGTGTTTCCTTGTTGTTGGCGTTGCTCTTTGTGTTGTTACCGAAAGGAGGAAAGGATAAATGTTGTGGCTGGATGTCATCAGTGTTGTTAAACAACAAAAGTACCGACACACTAACAAACACGCACACACATATTTTTATTTCAAGAGAGATGATATCGTTTTTCCCCCCCTATCCACTCTATCGACACATGTACACACTTATTAACACAAAACATGCTTGAGTGACTTGATGAAGCTTTAATACTTTCATGCAGTTTTTATGTTCCCTACCTCACACCTCAGTGTGTGTGAATGTGTGTAGCACAATAGAGGTAATGGAAATTAGTGATTGTGAGGGAGGCGTTGGGGGTGAGCGTAAAATAAAAAAGGCAGTGTCCCCTATGCAGGGCTACTATATTAAATACTAGAAAGTGATTTCATTTTCTATACGATGCAAACAATTATAATTTAAAGAAGCTAAAAGTAAAAATCTTGTAAAGCAAATGTTGCAGCAATTTTTTATTTAGTAGAAGAATTATATATTTGGAAATTATATTCGATTCGATATTCAAGACATGTTAAGAACCACAGTTTGTTTTTTTTTTTTTTGGTTTTAAGATCGCTTTTTGCTTTGTTGTTGTATGAGTAATAAAAATTCAGTATAGAATAAGCGTTTAGAGAGCAAGTCCACTCCCGGGAGACATTAATGGCAGTGTAAACAGTAAAGACCAGAATCAAGCCGTGTTGAATCAGATTCAAATATCTTGCATGTTTTTCAACCACTGCATAACATGGAAAGGGTGACTGCAGAGGAACGATTTTAGAGTAGCACAAATAACTCCAACTAGAAGAGAAAACAAAACTACATAACAAACGACGCGCAAACCAAACCGCACACGACCATGAGGACAACAGCAATTGAATGTTGGAATGCTTGTGTGTGTAAATTTGAGTTATGCATGTTGCATGACATTAAAATTGTTCTGGGAGACTTTAATGCAAAAAATAGGAAGGGAAGATGTTCTTGGTCCATCGATCGGTAAATTCAGCCTGCATACCGACACGTCAGACAACGGGTTTAGGCTGGTTAGCTTCGCAGCGGGAAGGAACATGGTAGTGAGTGGAACCAGATTCCAGCACAAAGATATCCACAAGGCAACTTGGCTATCCCCCGATCAAAACACCAAAAATCAAATTGATCATGTGGTAATTGATGGCAGGCATGCATCTAGTGTCATGGACGTGCGTGTGATCCGTGGTGCTAATATTGACTCGGATCATTACCTGGTTGCAGCCAAGGTGCGCACAAGATTGAGCAGACCGAAAAACGCACGTAACCAAACACAAAGAAAGCTGGACATCGCGAAGCTGCAAACCCCAGAGATAGCTACTGCCTACTCCAACCAGCTCTCCCATATTGCGCATTCCATGGCAACCGCCGCAACAACCGTGCTAGGATATGAAAAGCGGCGTCTGAGGAACAGGATGCTGCTTATAGGGCAACGCTACAGCCAATTGTAACCCGTGCTGTTAGGGAACGGTATAAGGAGAAAGTAAAACGGGCGAGACAGCTATTTAGGCGAAAAAAACGTCAGATGAAGGAACGGGAGAGCGAGGATATAGAGCGGTACAGGGATAGAGGTGAGGCCCGAAAATTTTACCAGAAAGTAAGAGCAAATGGATACGGTAATGGCCTCCCCACCTGTAAGGACAGTGATGGAAATCTGATCACGGATACGCAGAGTGTGCTGCACATATGGAGAGAACACTTCCAGCAACTGCTGGACCCAGAAGGCAGCGCACGTGAAGTTATCACGCCAATTGTCGACGACGGCTTAGATTGCCCACCACCAAGTCAAGCCGAGGTAAGAAGAGCAATATCGCGGCTGAAAAACAACAAAGCAGCCGGTGCCGACGGTCTGCCCGCAGAGCTCTTCAAGTCCGGTGGCGAGGAGTTGATAACGAGCATGCACCAGCTCTTGCGCACGGTTTGGCTTAAAGAGTGCATGCCCGACGATTGGAATGTAAGCGTATTATGTCCTGTGCTGAAAAAAGGTGATCCAAGTGTGTGTTCCAACTACCGCGGGATCAGCCTTTTACCCATAGAAACAGATCGACACGTACCATCTTTTTGTCGACTATAAAGCTGCCTTCGACAGCCCGATACGGCAGAAATTACTTGAAGCCATGGCTGAGTTTGGTATTCCAGCGAAGCTGATACGTCTTTGCGGAATGACGCTGACTGACACGAAGTCTTCAGTGAAGATTGGCAAGGACCTTACGGAGCCATTCTATACCAGACGAGGCCTAAAACAAGGCGACGGCCTATCGTGTGATCTCTTCAACATTGTGATGGAGATGATAATGAGAAAAGCTGCAGTATACACGAGTGGCACTATATTCAACAAAAGCCACATGCTACTCGCGTACGCTGATGACGTAGACATCATCGGTCGAAAACTGCGGGATGTGACTGCAGCATTCTCGGGTATACAGAAGGAATCAGCGAAATGGGCCTAACGGTGAACGAGGACAAAACGAAGTTATTAGTTTCAACGAACAAAGAATCTACTCGTTTGGGAAACTGCGTGAACGTTGACAACTATAATTTTGAGGTGGTAGATAATTTTGTCTACCTAGGCTCCGCCATCAACAAAGAAAATAATGTCAGCCTAGAAATCCGGAGAAGAATCCTGCGTTTCAATGACAGAGCCCTCTCTCAACGAACAAAACTCCAGCTATACCAGATACTGGTTCTACCTGTCCTAATGTATGGCTCAGAATCCTGGGTTATGACAGCAAGCGTTTCAATGACAGAGCCCTCTCTCGACGAACAAAACTCCAGCTATACCAGATACTGGTTCTACCTGTCCTAATGTATGGCTCAGAATCCTGGGTTATGACACAAGCAGATGAATCGGTTCTGGCGGTATTCGAGAGAAAAATACTCCGTAAAATATATGGGCCCATCATCGTTAACGGAGAGTATCGGCGTCGTATGAATCATGAGCTGTACGAGCTGTACACTGACATTGACGTGGTCAAACGCATTAAGGTGCAACGGTTGCGTTGGCTAGGTCATGTTGTACGCATGGACGAAAATGCTCCAGCTCGAAAAGTCTTCGACAATGAACTCGATGGACGGCGCAGAAGAGGGCGACCAAAACTCCGTTGGAAAGACCAGGTTACTGAGAACCTTACAGAACTCGGTGTGACTAACTGGAGAAGAAGCGCAGAAGATCGAGGCGCTTATAATATTTTTCTACGTGCGGTATATAATCCACTGGGATTGCATAGAAGTACCAGTTAAGTAAGTAAGTAAGTATGTTGCATGACTGCCGCGAAGTTGCCCCCAGAGGGTCTAAGATCTTAGGTCATTTTGTATGGGAGTTACTAGTAGGGGTGAGTCTATTCTGAATTTTTGAAATCACATAAGTTCAATTTGAAAAATATTAAGTCAGTTTAATTTTCATAAGGATCAGTACTCGAGATATTATGCGAACCAGCCAACAAGCCAGACAGACGGATGCATGTCCATCTTAAAAGTCCTGAAACGAATTTGGTCTTAAGATACTTGGGGTCCAATACAGCTCCTTGATATATACCCTTGTCCTTAAAGGTAAGTGTATAAAAACCCAACTAAATGTGGCAGTTTCGATTTTGTGCCCTAGTATTAATGTTATGGACCGGCCGTGGCATAGTGGTTAGAACACGCGACTACCATGCGGGAGATCGCAGGTTCAAACCTGGCTCCAGTCATCTTAAAAATTGTTTGTTTCATTGTCGGCTCCCCTCGAATGTTGTTGACAGCAACTTCGCAGTATTAAGTGTCGAGTCAATCGGCGTGTCAAGTAAGAGCTTCTCAAACAGTGACGTTCGCATTCATCGATAAACAAGTAGGTGCCGTTAGTTGTGAATCTAAAAATAGAAAGCGTGTTAATTCACAACAACGCGAGAAGCTATCCCATACCTCATTCATGGGGTGCAAAGGGAAATCAAGTTTTTTTTAAGTATTAATGTTATGGCATTTGCATCAGTCTACTTGTTGTTTTTTTTTTAATCTGTATTCTTCTTATGATGAGTTTTCCTTTTTTCGCCGGTTGCTACCATAGCTAAGTTGCTCTGTACGCGATCTCCCTGCCCTTCTCAGGGCAATAATTTATCAAAGGAAATATTCTTTTATTTAATTGGACTTCAGTTTGTTAAACCAACTGTCGGATTCAGTTTGTTGAATCGGAATTTGGTCTGTTGAATCGGACTTTGGTCCGTTGAATCGCACTTCGGTCTGTTGAATCGGACTTCGGTCTGTTGAATCGGACTTTGGCCTGTTGAATCGAACTTCGCTCTGTTAATTTGGACTTCAGTTTGTTGAATCGGGCTTCGGTCTGTTGAATACGACTTCGGTTTGTTTAATCGGACTTCGGTCAATTAAATCGGACTTCGCTCTGTTAATTTGAACTTCAGTTTGTTGAATCGGGCTTCGGTCTGTTGAATCGGACATCGGTCCGTTTAATCGGACTTCAGGCTGTTGAATCGGAGTTTTGGTCTGTTAAATCCCACTTCGATCTGTTGAATCGGACTGTTAAATCGGACTTCGCTCTGTTAAATTGAACTTCAGTTTGTGGAATCGGGACTCGGTCTGTTAAATCGGACTTCGTTCTGTTGAATTTGACTTCGGTCTATTAAATCGGACTTTGGGCTATTGAATCGGACTTCAGTTTGTTGAATCAGACTTTGGCCTGTTGAATCGGACTTCGTTCTGTTGAATCTGACTTCGATCTGTTGAATCGGAGTTCGGTCTGTTGAATCGCGCTTTTGTCTGTTGAATCGGACTTTGGTCTGTTGACTCGCACTTCGATCTGTTGAATCAGACTTCGGTCTATTAAATCGGACTTCGGTCTATTGAATCGGACTTCGGTTTGTTGAATCGGACTTTGGCCTGTTGAATCGGACTTCGTTCTGTTGAATCTGACTTCGGTCTGTTGAATCGGAGTTCGGTCTATTAAATCGGACTTCGGTCTGTTAAATCGTACTTCGGTCTGTTAAATCGGACTTCGGTCTGTTGAATCGGATTTCGGTCTATTAAATCGGACTTCGGTCTGTTGAATTGGACTTCGGTCTGTTGAATCGGACTTCGGTCTGTTGAATTGGACTTTAGTCTGTTAAATCTGACTTCGGTCTGTTGAATGGGACTTTGGTCTGTTAAATCGGACTTCGGTATGTTGAATCGGACTTCAATCTGTTAAATCGGACTTCGATCTGTTGAATCCAACTGCGGTTGATTATACCGACTTGTCGGTTGCACAGACTTCGGTCTGCTACACGAAGATACTCTCCTTTGCTGTAGCATTGTATTAGAAATTGGCACCGTAACATCATGATACTAACACTCCGTCGAGTACGATAATGAGTCCTGACGCTAATTCGGAATCGATACAACTACGAGTTGCCAAAGTCGATCTACTGTAGAACACGAGTCATCAACATGATCCTGAGGTGCGGATACTAAACTGATTAACGACAAAAGCCGAATCATTTATACAACCACGAGTTGCCAAAGTCGATTTTCTAAAGAACACGAGTCATCAACACGATCTTGAGTTGCGAGTTCCAAACTGATTAACGACGAAAGCCGAATCATCTCTACAACCACGAGTTGCCAAAGTCTTTTTGCTGAAGAACACGAATCATTTATACAACCACGAGTTGCCAAAGTCGATTTGCTAAAGAACACGAGTCATCAACTCGATCCTGAGTTGCGGGTAGCAAACTAATTTTCGATGAAAGCCGAATCATCAATACAACCACGAGTTGCCAAAGTCGATATGCTAAAAAACGCGAGCCACCCCCACGATCCTGAGTTGCGAATTTGAAGCTAAATTACCAACAATCCGAGTTAACAATATATTCCCGAATTGCTGATATAAACCTGAACCACCATCGACAAACTCGAATCAATAAGATGACCCAGTTTTGCTGATATAAACCCGAATCATCAACAAAACCCGAATCACCAATACCCTTTTGAATTGTTAACATTAACTCAAACTACCGACAATCACGAGTCATCAATCATCACTTGCTGATATTATCCTGAAACACCCGACAAACCCCGAATCACCAAGCTGACCAGATACTGCTGATATGAATCGTAACCAACGACGAACCCGAATCATCAGTACGTTGCCGAGTTGCTGGTACCCGAATAAGTACGTTTCTGAATACTGAAACCTCTACAGTTTTGGGAGTGTAGTATAAAATTCCCGATCAAATCAAATCGACCGATTCGTAAAGTTACTGACTATCTTAAATCGACCCGAGTCCCAAAACAAGTCATTGCAGTCATAGGCCATATCAATACTCGTCGGCCGTATACTAAGAGTTCCCGGTTATCTAAAATCGGCCTGGGTACAAATTACCGGACAAGATAACAATGATATCACTGAATCCGAATCTAAATTGTTTTCATTTCTAAATACTTTTTACAGAGATTATAAGTTTGAATTACACCATCGAAAAATAATACTTTTATTTTGTCCTAGTTAGGGAAAATTTACTCTGTTCTTATTCCGTAAGGTTTTGAGGGTCCTGATGGCAACACTGGCAACGACTGGACCTTAACCAGGTTAACTTGAGCTATCGTGCCCACTAGCCAGACAAAGGGACATGGCTCAATCATCTTGAAAAGTCCTGAAATTAATTTGGTCTAAGGATACATGGGTTATAACACGTATAACACGTAACACACATATAACGTATAAAATGCGTTACATTTTCCCTCATATCAAATGAAGTGACATATCTTTATCCTTAAAGATAAATGTCTAAAAATCTAACTAAATGTGGCGGTTTGATTTTTGGTGCACTAGCATGAAAGTATGGTCTACTTATTGATATTTTAGTCTGTATTCTATTGATGAGTTCCTCTTATTACGAGCAAAATCTGTTTACAGCCAATTATCAGTTGTTATTATTACTAATGTCATTCTCTATATTATTATAAAAAGTTTTGGCCATATTTTGGAAATATTCAATTATGCTTATATTCTTATTTTGTTGCCTTTACTTAGGATATAAAAAATATTTAGAATGAACTCATTCTATCCTTTACGATTATAATATCGCAATAACAACACAACAGGTTAACACTTAAACCAGCAAATAACACAAACTAGCCGTAAGGGCCATGCGGATACATGTCACAACTCATAAAACTAACAGAAATTATAAAACATCAATTTACGTGATCTTTATGAATAATTAAAATCGTTATTAAAGTTTATTTAGTTTAAAAGTAAATTTAAACTTTATTGCCCAGGTGATTTATACACACACTCGCATACCCACTCTCACATCCACTCAAACACACACACCACATATGTGTTTTCTTAACTACCAGCATAGTCCTTTCAAATGGTCTTTAAGGATCATTAAATTAAATAAAGTACACACACGTATGCAAAAATCTCAAAATAAATGAAAGTTTTCAAACATAAAACTTTGACATTTATATGTGTGTAGGCATGCCTATATATGTGTGCAAGTGTGTATGTAGTACAACAATATACATATGTGCATATATACTGAAAGAATCATTTGTTATGCTGTCTCTCGAAAGTTATAAAAAATTAACTTCATTCATTGCTTCAATGCCCTTCCTGTCCTTTAACCACGTTGCAGGATCTTCATACTACCACCACAACCATCACCACCACCAGCCAGCGCACCATGGCACAGCCAAAGGACCGAGTGTCACACCACATCCCACATCTAATTATAACACATCATAACTGATGATATTTTATGGCAGTTGTCAAAACAATTATGTCTGTTTATCTAAACATTTGTGCGTCTGGGTGTGTGTGTCTGCAAGTGACAATGTGTGTGTTGGACTATGAGAGCGTGTATGTGTGTGCATTTTGGGTTAAAAATCCTTTAAATATGTAAACCAGTAAACGAAAAACAAACAACAAACAGAGCTGAGCAGAACAGAACCAACAACAACACCAAAAAAAACGAATCATTTTTGGTAAATTTGTAAATGCTGAGATGACAAGTTTCCTAATGAAACAAGTTTAAAAACATGTTAAACATCAACCACTGTACAAATATGTACATTCCTTCAAAGACCATATTGGGGCGGAGGAGGAGGAATGAATGATGGAGGAGAACACTTAAATGGGGACAGATGTTAAGGTTAGAGGTTAGTTTAAAAGGGAGAGAGCTTTCCTTAAGGAAAGCTAAATATGAAGAAGGAGGCGACAACCGCATCTGTACTATAGGGGTCGGCTTTGACATTAATGTTTTAAAGCAGCGTAGACTTAATAGGCTAGATTGTTGTGGGTCAACCTCAGCTGGTAGTTTTCAACAAAATATACGTTATTGCTATTGTAAGATTACGCTATTAGTTATTATGACCAACTTAAAGTTGTGACCATCGTGGACTTACCCGATTGCAGGTAAAAGCTTATTGTAAACTAACGCAAAAAGCAAGTATTAAATCTGACTCAATTTGAGTTTTTTTGTTGTTAAAGTTATTTAAAATAACTTCTACTTAAAAGGAACCGTTTACAGCAAGAAACCATTATAGAATCAGTTAATGAGAAAGAAATTCCCTAATAAGTATTTGCCTTTACTTGCTAATTTCACAGTACAACATTTTTTAGCTCATTGATTTGGGACTCAATTCTGAGAACTGCACGTGAAATTGGTCCCAAATTGAAAAAGTTCTGCATCATTCGTTTTGTCAAGTTACATGCCATAATAATTTAATATGGATTTGAAGTTATCGTATAGGGGAATTTGTCACGTTTTAGGCTCTTTAGTTTGACATAACTCGAGAACAACCAGTGTTAAAAAATTCCACACGCTTCGGTCTTCTGCGTGTGTTCTCCAGTTAGTCCTACCAAATGGTGGCACGTCGCCTGCCACTTGGTCCTTCCAACGGAGTTTGGGTCTCCCTGCTCTGCGCCGTCCTTCAGGTTCGCCTTCAAACCCCTTTCTCGCTAGGGCATTTACATCCATTCTGGCAACATGTTCCAACCATCGTAGCGCATTCTGACTCTTTTAGCTACGTCGATGTCGTGGTAAAGCTCATACAGCTCATGATTCATCCGATGGCGAAATTCGCCGTCGACACAGATAGGTCCATAAATTTTTCGGAATACTTTTCTCTCGAACACTCCCAGGTTTTGTATGTCCGTTGTCGTAAGCATCCATGAGTCGACAGCATATAAAAGAACGGGTAAGATTAGCACCTGTTAAGCTATTTCTTAGTATTCCGAGATAATGTGGTGTTACTAAAGTGCTACCGAAGTCCGTAAAAACATCTATTGGCTAGCACTATTCTCCGCTTAATTTCTTGGCTGACATTATTTTTCTTATTGACGGAAGATCCGAGGTATGTAAACTCTTCTACTACCTCAAAACAATAATAGTCAACATTCACCGTTCGTCCCCATCGAGAGGACTCTTTGTTCGTCGAAATCATTATTTTTGTTTTGTCCTCGTTGACTCCTTTTCTAGCGATGAGAAAACTGCAGTAACATCCGCCAGATTTCGGCCAAATGATGATGTCTATATTATCGGCATAGGCTAGTAGCATGTGGCTCTTGTCGAATATGGTGCCAGACATGTTGCCACAAGCCTTTCTCATCACCTTCTTCATTACAATATTAAATAGTGTACAGGACAAGCTATCGCCTTACATGAGATCTATTTCTAAGTTGAATGGTTCAGAGTAATCCTTACCAATCTTAACCGAGGATTTAGTGTTTTCCAAGGTACAACTGTAAAGTCGAATCAGCTTGGCAGGAATACCAAACTCAGACATGGCCTCATATAGCCTACTCCTTATCGGAGAGTCGAAGGCAGCTTTGTAGTCGACGAGGATGTGGACGGTGTCGATCTGCTTTTCATGAGTTTTTTTCAGGATTTGTCGTAAGGTGAATGTTTGATCCGTCACACAATATTCTCGAAAGGACCTTGTACGCAATTGGTAATAGGCTTATTACACGGTAGTTCTTACATTCACTACAATCTCCTTTCTTGTATATGGGACATAACAGACTGAGACTCCAATCCCCGGGCATGCTCTCCTATAGTCAGATGTTCTCTATCAGCTCCTCCCCACCTGCCTTAAACAATTCAGCAGGGAGACCATCGGCTCCAGCAGCTTTGTTGTTTTTAAGGCGGGAGAATGCCAAACGTATCTCCCTCTGGTTCGGAGGTAGACAGTAAATACCATCTTCATGGATTGGAGCGCCGTTTTCTGGAGTGGTGTCCTTATCCAGTAAATTTCTGAAATGATATCTCCATATCTTCAGAACGTAACCGTCACTAGCTGGCCATCGCTGTCCTTGCAGGAGGGCAACCCTGTTCCACGCATTCTCGCCTTAACTCTCTGGTAGAACTTTCGGGTTTCCCCTCTACTTCGGAGCAACTCTGTGCTCTTATTCTGCCTCTTCTTCAGCTCTTTCTTTTCCCGTCTAAAAAGACGAGTTGCTTCTCGTCTCTTCTCCCTGTGCCGTTCACGAACAGCTCGCGTTGCCATTGGCTGCAGTTTCGCCCTGTATGCAGCATCCGTCTCTCTCATGGCATTGCGACATTCATCATCGTACCAGGCATCTTCTTGAGACGTCTTTGAGTACCCAAATACGCAGTCCGTTCTATGGAGTCGGCTATGTTTGCTACTTCGATGTTATATCATCAGGAGTTGGAGCATTCCGCAGCAGTTGAGTTAGGTGGTTGGAGTAGGCGTCCGCTATGTCTGTGGTCCGCAATTAACGGAAGTCCAGCTTTCGTTGTGCCTGGTTGCGTATGTTTTTCGCCATGCTAAGCCTTGTGCGTACCTTAACTGCGGTAAGGAAGTAAGCGGAGCCAATATTCGCAACTATATTCAAATCTAGTGCTGCTAACTACCATATTTCTTGCCGCAGAGAAATCAATTTGTCTGATGCCATTGTTCGACGTTTCGGTGTGCATACTAAATTTTCCTTCGAGTTAATTGACGAAGACCTTTCGAGCTAGAACATTTTCACCAATTCGTTCAACGTGTCCAAGGCAATACATTCGGTCTATTTCAACGCGCTTGACTACGTCGATGTCGTTGTAGAGCTTATACAGTTCGTGTTTCATTCGTCAACAATACTCGCCGTTAACGATGATGGGTCCAAATATTTTGCGAAGTATTTTTTTCTCGAAGACTCCCAGAGTATATTGTCATGGCTCGAAAGATTGATATGGTCTAAAAAAGTCCTGAACGACTTAGGTCTTAATACACTAGGGGTCTAATACGTCGCCTTTAATGCGTTACACTTTTCCTTGCATCAGATAACATATACTCTTAGTCCTAAGGGTGAGGGTATAAGTAGTAGACATGTATTCTGGTCGTGGCATAGTGGTTAGAACACGCGACTACCATGCGGGAGATCACGGGTTCGATTCCCGCCTCCAGTCATCTACATTTTTCTTTCATTGCCGGCCTACGCGATGTTGTCGACACCAACTTCGCAGTTAAAGTCTCGAGTCAATCGGCATGTCTAGTAAAAGCTTCTCAAAAACAGTGACGTTTGCATTCGTCGATAAACAAGTAGGTGCCGTTAGATGTGAATCTAAAATTAAAAAGTGTGTTAATTCACAACAACGCGAGACGCTATCCCATACCGCATTTATGGAGTGTAAAGGGAAAATAAGTTTTTTATGTATTCTGGGGTCGGCCGTGGGTGGCATGATAGTTAGAACACACGATTATAATACGGAAGACCAGGGTTTGAATCCTGTGTCATTCATCTACATTTCTTTCATTGGCAACCCCCCTCGATGTTGTCGACAGCAACTTTGCAGTGTATTGTCGTGTCAATAGGCATGTCCATAAAAAACCAGCCGATTTCGGATTCATCGTATAACTGTTGGCCCAATTATTTGAGTCTTAAAATTTAAGAGTATTAATCTCTTCAATGTGAGAAGCTCTCCCATAACTCTTGCATGAGATGTAAAAGGAAAATACGTAACCATTCATTTTAGTTTTCGAACAATCTTAACTGGTAACATCTATTAATCCACCAATTTAACGAAAATCACCTTACCAAAAGTCTTCAGCTACGGCATGATAAAAGAAAAGAACACTTCGATCTTCAATTACATTAACAAATTTGTAATGAAGAAATTTCTCAAAAATTTCAGCCTAAAGCTCTTAGCACATTCACGTTACACCACGTGGATAACTTTCATTATATGTGCATCTCCTACTCACGAGCGTGTTTCGTGTAGCATTAAATTAATTAACATTTTTGTCAAAATCTTAACGGCATTTTCAATTTTGTGATGTACCAGCCAACATAGACTAAGATGATATGTTATGCCCGACTTATCTTTAGCGTAGAAAGAAACATCATAAGATTTTTACATTTCACTGAATTTTAATATTGATTTAGTAAAGAAGCTTTTAAAGATCATAGCCAATTGTGTTGTTGAAGTCTTATATTTTCTTTATGTTTATTTACTTTACCACAAATGCTGGCACAGTGGGAGATATGGAGAAGTGAAATCAATCACTATGGTAATAAAAAGAAATTCGATGAAGTCATATTCATTTATATACAGCTGATTGACGTCCGATAATTTTGAGGAAATTTATTGTTCTGATTTTGTACGAACATACGAATGGATTTTTCTTCTGATTTACACAGTGGTCTAAGGAAATTTTAGGTAATAAGGAAAATTTTTAGAAACTGACATAATTAATATCTGTTTCTCTTAAAAAAAAACTTAAATTCCCTTTACACCCCATGCCTAAGGTATGGGATAGCTTCTCTCGTTGTTGTGAATTAACATGCTTTCTATTTTTAGATTCACAACAAACGGCACCTACTTGTTTATTGACAAAAGCGAACGTCATTGTGTGAGAAGCTTATACTAGACATGCCGATTGAATCGACACTATACTGCGACGTTGCTGTCGACAACATTCGAGGGGCAAGGCAATGAAAGAAAAATGTATATGGCTGGAGGCGGGAATCGAACCCGGGATCTCCCGCATGGTAGTCGCGTGTTCTAACCATCATGCCAAGGCCGGTTCCTCTGTTTCTCTTAACAAACAAACTACTAACTATATCCTATTCTGCGAGTATTGCAAATTACTTTCTTATGTATTTATCTCCTTCGCACCCATTGTGCGCTGACATGTTATTCGTGCATTGTACTCAATTAATTCATTGAAAGCCAGCGCCATAATATTTACAGTTCTTTTCTCTTTTGTTTCAGTCAAGCAAAACTACTACCCAAGAACTAAATGCTTCAACACTTTGATTGGTAACAAAATCATCAAACCATAACAAATTAAGAAATGGCATATTTCAATACCGCCGGACACCGTTCGATATTTCAATATTTGAAATGTAAATATTTGTGCGTATTAACACAACAATTATTAAGATTTGTAGACCTTTTACTGAAAAGAACAAACAAAACGCTCATACATAGAGAGTGGGAGCACTCACCAAAAGCACTCGCTCTATGGTCAGCCGGTCGGTCGGCCCCGTTCCTATGGCAATGCTTAGATGCTCAAGAGTAACCATTACACATTAACGGTTTCCATTCAACCATCTCATAGCAAATTCCCGCCTTTCTAGTTGGCTGGCGATGAATGTACTGGATATTAGCTAGTTTATGCCTCACTGCGGCTGTGATGACGAGTTGGTGTATGGATTATGGACATAGTCCAGACCCTTGGATATGTTAAATGTCCAAAATTAACACAGTGCGATGACATATTTACTTAAGCTTATCCCAATGCGAGTTGTAGTTTTTGTTGTAGTTGTTGTTATATTTGCATGTTTTATTGTTAGGGTACGAAGAGAGGGTGGCCGAGTTAACCGCGGGTGATTTGATGCTACTGTAGAGTCACTTCTAGTCATATACACAGAGATTTCACACGCATGATTAGACATTGTCATCATTGTTTAACATGATGGTTTTATGTTTTTTTGTTAATTTATGTAAGGAGGCTTTCAAGAATTGTAGGTAGTTAGCACTTTGTGACAAAAATGACAAGCAAATATCGAAAAGCGTTTGTATAAATGTAATCATAGCGTTATATTTAAATGCTCTAGTAGAGAAAGTAATGCATGTCACTCATCCGTAACGTCAAATCCCAGTTTGAAGAAATAAGGCATAATTTAATGCTCTTAAGCTAAATTTAGACAAATACAAGGATGACATCACGGCCATACAGGAAATGCGATGGACGAGACGGGGATTCAAACGACGAAAGAACTGTGACATCTTTTACAGCTGCCATCCAGAAAGACTCGAATTTGGATGTGGATTAATAGTCGGAAGAGACTTCTACATCAGGTCTCGCGATTTAATCCTGTAAGTGACCGAATAGCCACTATCCGTATCAAGGTGAAATATTTTTACATCACGTTGTTTTGAGTCCACGCCCCGACGGAAGACAAAGAGGATATTAAAGATGCATTCTATGAGCGCCTGGAAGAAATATATAACCACTGCCCAGGCCATGACATTAAAATTGTTCTGGATGATTCTAATGCTAAAATCCAACATTTGTAAAATTTAGTCTACACAACAACACCTCCGATAACGGATTCAACAGATTCCCGTATAAATATAGTCAAAAGTTAACCTGGATATCTCCTGATCACAGATTCCCGCATTAAGATATCCACAAGGCAACCTGGATATCTCCTAATCAATAGTCAAGAAACGAAATTGATCACGCGATAATCGATGGAACGCGTGTCTGAAGCGTTTTGGATGTGCATATGATGCGTGATTCAAAAATAGACTGGGATAACCTAGTTGCAACCAAGGTACACATGCGTTTTATGTAGTGCGAAAAACTTTCGTTACCAAACGTAAAGAATAGCTAGACACTGCGAAGCTACATACCACCGACATAGCGAATGCCTATTAAAACCAATGCTCTCAATTACTGCAAACAAACCTCCAAATTCTGTTGTTCCCGAGACACAGTGGCAGCATATTGCGAATTCGTTGACCACTGCCCCAAAGACCATTCTGGGATATGAAAAACTAGGCTCTGTAACGTGGCAGAAGTCCCTACATTATTATGACCCGAAATATTCGCGTTATTATCTGGTTTATTCGGATTATTCCGGCCAGAAGTATTGGCGTTATTACCAGTTGTATTCAAACAATTTTGTCCAGTACGACTAACAACATTATTAGTTATAGCATCAAAAGAGTTTCGGTTAGAGTTTTCTATGGTAGTTTCCTGCATGCTAGAATCAAAACCAGTTATTGATTTTAGTGAATCTTGAAATAAATTACGAGCAGCACTTCGAGTACTGTAATGTTTGGATATAGCACCTCTTCCTCGAATATTTTTCGACTTGTTCTTTTGAATAGATTTTGGTAGAATTGCCAATGATCGTAGCTCGGATAATTGACACGCATGCCGACAAACTGGACATTCTGATGAAGTGGACAAGTGGGTTTCTATGCATTCACGATGAAATACATGAGAACATTCACTGAGAATTAAGCACTCTTGACCTTCAGTCATGGTGCCATTGCATTTATGACAAACAGATGCCTGAATTTGCACAGCTGCTTGTGACTGTACAGGATCAGGTGGAGAGTTAGACATTTTATGTTCAAATCGAAACCAAACACAATTTATAGTAATTATCTCTTAAAAAAAAATATCTGCACGACACTTTTTAACAATATCAACTGCGATAGATAAATTTAATAATATGCAATAATATTTGAAAAATATGGGTATTTATTCGGACTTCCAAACAAATATCTTAAAAAAAAGGATATATAAAAAATTTCAAGATGTAAGAATATTTTCTTCTTCTGAACTTCGACGGTGACTAGAGATAACCAGACTATCTTTACATTTATTTAATTGCAAAATTGGGCTATGGTACTATAAATATTCTCAGAAAATTATCTTAAAGAAGAAATGTTGATATGCAACTTTCCTTGGATTATATTTCTTCTGATCACAATCGGTCATTATATTGCAAGCAGCAAATATATGAAAAAAAAATTGCGGAGAGAATACACTTTTTTTTAAAATAAGGAAGACAATTAATCAACCAAGTTTATATATAGCAGGTACAGTGGAAATGTGTTTCGAAAATAATCAAACTTATTCACGAAAATGTCATCAAATGTTCATCGGTTAGCTAATTCGAATTCATCAAATTGCTAAAATACTCCAGAAAAAATTAGGTGACTATTCGAGAAAAAAAAGTCGTTTATCTTCCCAACATTTTAGGGTTATTGCGATGATATTTACAATATGGAGGGTTAAAAGAGCCCATAAGACAACGTCTTCTATCGGGCCCCACGTTGCTTTATGGAGAATAGAGTAAATTTTGCGTGGATTTACATGTTGGTTAAATCCATATAAATTTATCGAACCTAATGTTAAAATAAACCTTATTATAATTTAAATATCTATATATATAAAAATGAAATGGTCCACGTATGTCATACCATCACTTGAGAACGGCAGGAGCGATTTGGCTGATTTTTTTTTTATTCGATTCGAAATTTTCCGTAGATTGTTTGTGTTGAAAAAAATCAAATCCAGGTGGCACTAGGGTGGATTTATATCGAAAATTTGAATGCATGTACCAATTCAACTGAAATTTAAAATGGATATTCATTTGATCATGAGAAAACATTTTATGTACAAATGGTCCCGGTAGGTGGCGCTGGGGTCGGTTTACAATCAAAATTTTAACGAATGGGCCAATTTAACTGAAATTCAGAATCTATGTTTGTTTGATCATCAGAAAAAATCGTATGTACAAATGGACCCGGTAGATGACGCTAGGGTGGATTTATATCGAAAATTTGAATGCATATATCAATTTAACGAAAATTTATATCGATTGTCCGATTTTACTTAATCTTAAAATATATGATTTTTTTGGCATGAGAAAATGTGAATATGGATTGTCTGATTTTACTTAAAATTAAAATATATGATTTTTTTGGCATGAGAAAATTTTGAATGTATGTTTGGAACCAGTTGCCGGTGTTTAGCTTATGATACACTTAATTTTTGGAATGTCATTTTGTCACTTTTTTTAACATCATAGTTATTCAGAAGTCTATATAAAAAAGATGTACATTTTGATGTCACCACTAATTGTGAAAACGGTTGACCCCATTTGTCCCAAAATTTCAGTGAAAGTTAAGGATTGGCTGTAGATGGTCACCCAGACCGCAAAAAGGCTTAAAGAAGAATGACTAACTTTTATAATGGCGCACTTCCTACTGAATAAGAGAGCTTCACAAAGTGGTTTTTCCCATTTCAAAATTTTAGGGGACAACAACGAAAATAGGAATAACTGTTGATATCACCCAGACCATGCGGTTAATGGGATTTCTGAGCCTAATGAATGCATTTTTGGAAATTTGTACTCCTTAGGATAAAAATGTACAATCACCCAGTACACTAACGCAGAAAGCTATATGTCAGTCAATCGGCTTAAAAATTTGGTTTTAGAATATATGCCTATCAATAAGTAAGTTTCCATCACATCATAGACGACACTGCTGATCCGTTTTAGCAATTCTTATAATATTATATAATAATCTTTAAGATATATGAATAACAGAATTTGTCCGGGAAAACCTCGCCCTTAAAATTGAAATATTTTAGAGGTCAAAAAAATAAACCAATCGTTTTTAGATTACAACTACACTCAACATGTTTTACAAAAATTTGGAGGCAGGATGAAGTCTGCCGGGCCAGCTAGTAATTAAATATTTTAGATACTTATGTTTCGATGCATTATGAAATTGTATTTAATGGGATGTATGATGAATTATCCACGAGGGTTATCTAATAAAAATTCACTTATTTTAACACTAATCACTGTAATTTGTTTTAAAAATTCACCCATACCTTTCGCAGAATAACCTTTAAAACCAAAAGACAGTTTTTGGTTGTACAATAATCGGGTTGTTTCCACAATTATAATTTGTATGATGTTAGAAATTTTTTTAGATTACGGATTGAAATTTTTTGATGTTCAGAGATCAATGGTTTACACAGGAAAGGAAGTTTTAATACCTTTTTATTTTCCAAGAAGCTTATGGATGTTGAAGCGTGAAAGACAAAACGTCAAAACTGCAATACCACTGATTGTTGCCAATATCGGCTGATCATCATACCATGGCTTAATTTAAGTACTTTCTTTAGTACTTAAGACAGAAATAAGACGTTAGTCTTTTTTAATTCTTCTCCGTTCAATAAAATTTTAACTTGTATGTACGAAATGTATAATTGTGTTGAATTTTATCTGTTTTATCCCTAAATTAGGATTAATATAAAAAAATCAAATTAATTGTGAGATGCACAAGAAATAATTAAATGTACAAATACTGATTTAATGTCGCTGTAATTAACTATTGTACTTTCGGAAATAAAGGTACTTGTTACACTTTGGTATATATGTACAATTTCAGCACATATGTGAATGATCATATAGTGAGAGACAATAGGAGAAAGTCTCCACTTATGTAAATGAGTTGATCAAAATAAATAAGCTAAAGCAGCTGGTGTGACTGAAGATATGCACATATTTTGATTATTTTGTTAATAGTTTAATATTTCAAACATAAACTAATACGATACAGCCGATTAAACAAATGTGTAATAATAAGCAATACCTTGTCATATCTCAAATAAAACAGATGGGTATTCAAATTGTGTTCCTGCTAAGAAAATTCATTAAAAAGCCCATTACAGCTCAGACAAGCCCTGGCACGATGAGGAATGTAGCGAAATGTCTGAAGAAAAGGACGCTGCATACAGGGCAAACTGCAGCCAAAGGCAACGCATGCAGTGACGCAGCGTTATAATGAGAAGAGGAGGGAAATGAAACGGTGGAAAAAGCCTCTACGGAAGATAAGAGAGAGCCAGAACATCGAAAATTACAGGGATAGAAGTGAAGCCCGATAGTTCTACCAAAAGGTAGAAAGCAAAAGTTTGGGATCAGGAATCCCCACCTGCAAGGACGGAGACGGAAATCTGGTCACTGACATTCAGAGTGCGCTGCAAATATGGAGGGTATACTTTCGTTCTCTGCTCGTTCCCGAAGGCTGCATAAATAACGAAATCTTGCCAATCGTCGACAACAGAGTAAATTGACCACCTCCGAGCTTTTTAAAGTCGGCGGTGATGAGTTGGCAACTTGCATGCACCAGCTCATAAACACGGATCTGACTGAAGGAATTCATGCTCTATGTTTGAAAACTGAGTGTTCTATGCATGCCCTGTGCTTAAGAAAGACAATCCAAGTGTATATACCAACTATCGTAGGATCAACCTTTTACCCATCGCATACAAAGTCCTATCTAGTGTCTTATGTGAAAGACTAAAGCCCATACTAGAGAACCTGATTGAACCTTTAGTATTGGTGGCTTTAGTACTGGTAAATCCACGACCGTCCGGTTATTTACACCACGAAAAATCCTGGAGGAGACCCTAGGAATGCCGATCGACACCTACCAACTGTCTATCGATTACAAAGCTGAATTCGACAGTCCACTATGGCAGAAACTATTAGATGCTTTGGGTGAGTTTAGTATCCCGCTAAGCTGTTACGACTTTGCGGGGTGACACTGACCGTCACGAAGATCTCAGTGAAGATAGGCAAAAATCTGACCGAGCAAACCATCGCCTTCTTTCAGACATGGTGATGGTTTGTCAATCGATCTCTGTAACATTTTAATGGAGATGATTTTGCAGAATGCTTCAGTAAATAGGACTGGTAGTATATTTAACAAAAGTTACATGCTGCTCGCGCCAATGACATGGATATCATTGGCCGTGGACTGCGGAATGTTACTGTGGCCTTTTCGAGCAATGAGAAACAGTCGGCAGAACTGGGTCTGGTGATAAATGAGGGCAAAACCAAGTTTTTTGTTTCAACTAACAAAGAGTCCACTCGTCTGCGAAGCTGCGTGAACGTTACTTTTGTCTGTCTTGAAAATCAAGAGTCCAGAATTGATCGGAAATCGCTGCTACAATGACAAAGTCCTCTCTCGAAAAACAAAGCTCCAACTGTAGCAGACACTATCTTGCTCTACAGCGCAGAATACTGTATAACGACGGATCAATCTATTCGGGGAGTCTTCAAGAAAAAAATACTTCGCAAAATATTTGGTCCCATCGTCGTTTACGGCGAGTACCGTCGTCGAATGAATCATGAGCTGTATGAGCTGTACAACGACATCAACGTAGTCAAGTGCGTCCAAATAGAGCGAATATGCTGGCATGGACACGTTATACGTATGGATGAAAATGCTCCGGCTCGAAAAGTTTTCGTCAATAAACTGGATGGGCGGTGCAGGATTGGGCGACCAAAATTTCGTTGGATGGACCAGGTGAAAGAGCTATTATCTAAACTTGGAGTGACGAACTATCTACGGAGCGCAAAAGACCGAAGCGCTTGGAATACTTTTCTATGTGCGGCTACTGATAGATAAATTTCTGTTGTTGCTACCGTTAAAGAAGAAGATTAAGATTTCTAAGACAGGAATGTAATCCTGGTCTCCTGCATGAGAGTCGCGTGGCGGCGCAGGAGGGGGCTACCAAAACTTCGTTGAATGGACCAGTTGAAAGAGCTATTATCTAAACTTGTAGTGACGAACTATCTACGGAGCGCAAAAGACCGAAGCGCTTGGAATACTTTTATATGTGCGGCTACTGATAGATAAATTTCTGTTGTTGCTACCGTTAAAGAAGAAGATTAAGATTTCTGAGACAGGAATCTAACTCTGGTCTCCCCCATGACTGTCGCGTGCTCAAACCTTCATGCCACGGTTGATCTCTAGAGCGACACACTATCATTTTGTCGTCTATAGTGCTGCAGTTGACAGTCCGAAACTACAGAAATTATTAGATGCCATGGCTAAGTTTGTTATCCCTGCGAAGCTGACACCAATTTCGTGGGATGACACTGACAGCCACGAAAGCCTCATGGCAGGTAGGATATTTTAAACCAAGCGAACCTTCAGACAACGTTCAGCTGGTCATACGATTTTTATAAGTTATGGTCATGGATATGATCATGGGGAAAGCTGCTTTTAACACAACTAGTACCATGTTTAATAAAAGTAACACTGATGATACAAATTATCGGTGCTTTCACTTTCGTATAAGAACGAAGTGAAGGGAATATAATTTTGTTCTGCCATTTGTAAGGAGGCGTGGTAGGTATGACAATATATATATAACAATGATCAGCATCGAAATTTGAGTCGATTTAAAGATGACCATCTGTCTGTCAGTCCCGCGATAGGTAAAATTTGGTATGCCTGCTTGTATCTCTCAAGCGGAGATTAAGTTTAAGGATGAGCAGGATCGGACAAAAACTAATTTCACTTCCCATACAAATTGCCTCTTTTTGGGGTCTGTTCCCGTGTTTACAGCCGAAGTTAAGGAGTTATTTAGCAGAAATTTGGTTTGCAAACTTCTTTCCTCTAAGCGGAGGTTACTTTCTAAGGTGAGCAAGATCGGACAAAAACTACTTCTACCTCCCATACCGCGCGACTAAAACCGTAAGTTAGGAAATATTGAGCTGAAATTTGATATGCAAGCTTCTATCCTCATCTAGAGGTTAAGTTCCAATATCGGATATAAACTACTTACACCTCCCATTAAAACTCCCCCTTTTTATCTCAGTAAGATGATGGTTTGGACGGCCTCCCCGATGACATCCCGGAAGGAACTGTTTCGCCAGCATGTGACTCTGTTCCTTGACTGTCAGGATCTTCGTCAGAATCTTCTTAATATCGTGGATATATGCATTCAACCTTCCGCATAGCTCGTCAATATTGTGGCCCCTCACCATAATCGTGCAGTCGTCGGTATATGATATTATCTCCACTCCTTGGGGCGGGGCCGAGATGTTAGAGAGGTAAAAGTTAAATATGGTCGGGCAGAAAATTCCACCCTGTGGTACATCCTGTGACTTGCTCTCCCTAAACTCCACAAACGACTGACGACCACACATATAATGTACTAACCTCCTCTTAATGGAGTTTGGGAGACTTGAAGTGAGAATGTCTCCGAATAAAATGGTGTGATTGACCGTGTCAAGCGCTACCATAATAGTGCGCTCACATGGTCTGTTTTAATTAAGACCATGGCTTATATGCGTGGTTATGGCGGTTAACGCTGTGGTTGTACTGTGTTGTTAAGGAATCCGAGTTGATGTACTGCTGTTGGTAAATGCGGTGTTAAACTAGGAAGGAGAAGTGCCTCAAGTGACTTTGCTACCGGTGACAACAGGGAAATCGGTCTATACGATTCCCCCTGGCTTGCGTTCTTCATAGGTTTTAAAACCGGGACCACTGTGGCCACTTTCCAGACTTCTGGTATGATGTGAGTGGACATAGACAATTTGAGGACTATGGACAAATACTCGACTCCCGGCACATCGAGATGCTTAAGCATCAACATCGAGATTCCCTTAGGGCTAAACGCTTTCGAAGATTTTGCTTTTCTGGCGGCATATTAATGATTGGAAGCTTGTGAACCGTCCTCACAATGCTTCGTTTCGCCTTATCTTTTTCATTTGCAATTCATGTATTTTGGCCTGATCTCGCATATTGCTGTTAAATGCATTCACACCTAATTTCCAGTTGCCTTCAACTAAAATTACTACGGTTCCTTTAGACGAAGTACTATACCAATTCAGATTGCACAAAAAAAATTTCTTCGCACATTTAATTGCCACCCTAATGTCCACCATAAATCATAAAATCTCTTTAGTACAAATATTATTAATATTGATGAATCAAATCAAATACAAAAGACCACTTTATCATGCCTGGCCCAGTGACAAAACTGTTCAACTGTTGCTCCAACATCCAACTTTAATATTTATATAAAAAATTATCACACAATTTGTTATCAGTGTTATCATTAAACATTAATTGGGCGATAAATGATATATTGACACATATGCAGGCGTCGGAGACAAACGGTCACATTTGGCCACAATGGCAATCTTAATGTTAAACATTTTCACATTAACATCATTATAAATCAACACTTTTACCAATACAAATGGAATACATATAATGCTACCATTACTAAGACCACCACCCCAACCCCTGCTCCAACTACTGAGCTTAGCAAATCTCAATGAGAACTTTGCATGAGAAAACTTGACAAAAAAGTTTAGAAATGAAAAACATCAAAAGAAGTAAAAATTCACTTTTTATTGACTATTCGAGGAATTTCTTTCTTTACGACAGAGTGTGCGTGTGTGTGTGTCTGCGTGCACCATCGCTGCGAAAAAATAAACATAGAATCTTTAAATAAATATTTACCAAATTTTAGAATCGAACATGAAAAGGCCATTTTCTACTATAAATGCCAACAAAAGGGGGAGAGGGAGGGGGCGTGTTAGTAAATCGGTGTGAGAAAATATTTGGCTGTTATCCACAGTTAAAGAAAGTAAGGTAGAGAGAGAGATAGGCTAAGCGAGTGCGATAGAGAAAGTGGCAGCTCTATATGTATTCTTAGACATGATCTGTAGTTGGAAAAAGATTTAAGCCACACTTCAAATTCGAATTTATTTTCTAACGCTTATCGTTTTGGGGTATAAAAGCCAAAGCTGGCAACAAACAAGAAGTCAGTTCATAGCTAAAATCGTCGTCAATACAAAGACGCACACGCACGCGTAGCGGTAGACAACAACGAAAGTGATTATCGCAAGATATAATAAACGTGAAAACTCTTAAACAATGATGATAGCATTGGAATTTAAAATAGTGTTGGCATTAGCCATAATCACAAGTGGATATTTAGCTCATTGCCAAGAAACGTTAGCCAATAATGCAGAAGGCATTGTAAAAGTGCGCGAAGCACGAATTATGAATTTTAACGAATTTTTGTTAAACAACAACACTGACGATCAGTATGCATCGTTTCGCGAAGGACGACGCAGTAACGTGGTCGATAGTTGTATTACCAACGATGATGGCGCTGGTACTTGTATGACCCGTTTCCGCTGCCTAAGCTCGGGTGGCACTCCTAAAGGATACTGTTCCCCCTATGGCGTGTGTTGTGAAAGTAGGTCTCTTATGCTGTTAACTAAGCCAGTGGATGTAATTATTTTTCTTAATTAAATTTCTTAGCCAATCTCCAGTGTAATATGGCCTCCAGATTAAAACGCACCATTATACGAAATCCTGCTGTATTGAACACAGCTTCCTGTGCCTACACCATATCCCCCTACAGTCCCAGTGTCTGCCAGTTGCTGATAGAGTTCCAACGTTTTGAATTGCAACCGCCTATTTTGGACCCCACAGCCAATACATTGGTATGTGGCGATAATCTGGCCATTGGTGATTTTACTTTGTGTGGCGATAATACAGGACAACATCTATATTTACCCTTTAACGTGGCCAATGGCATTAATGAAATTACGCTAACGTTTAATCTGCCTAATCGTTGGTCACTGACCAATTGGCGCATGATAATAACACAACTGGAATGTCCGATGCCTAAACAACGTTCACAGACTTTTATGCCCTTCGTGAATGGCAATAATCTAGATCGCCTGCGCACAATCTTTTCGACCCATAACAGTGATGTGGATCTATTGGCACCTCCCGGCTGTAATCAGTATTTTACGCGACCCATGGGTAACATCAAGAGTTTCAATTATAAATCGGATGGTACAACTTATTACCTGCCCAATATGAATTATGTCATATGTGTGCAGTCGCTGGTGGGAGCATCAATGATTGAGTAAGTACAGAAAGAGTTTATGAGTGAACAATTATCTACCTTAAAAAGGAATGGGTTTACAGTTACGTGACAAAACAATAGAATGGCAAAAAAAAACTGTACAGTTATTTAAAAGTGAAATTTTGAGAGCAATAAAAGTAGTGATGGAAATCGGTAAAGATATGTAAACAAATTTATAGCAAATCGGAAATTTATCCCATTGAGTCATACACTAAGCATATGCCAATTTAGTTGTTATTCTTAGATATTTAGTTCAAAATCTTCCAGTAAAGATTCTGATCTGATGTTTTGTACTGTTGAACTATGAACGTTGGGAGATCATGAAAATATCCTAAAAAGGAATTTGCCTGCGATCTGCTGTAATAACTTTGCTTCATATTTTACAATAGAGAAATCCTCTATTAACTCCTAAGTCAGTAAATTCTTCTGCAAGCGCCTTTAGCTTTGAAGCTGTTGCCGTTTGAGCTTTAGACATTATGTCCAGGATCGAAATTGGTGGTGGTTGAAAACAGTTCTTTTTTATGTTTAGTTTATATATTGAATAAGAATATTAATCGTTTAATATTCCACAGTTGTGTAAAACGAACAAACAGGCAAACATGTAGCAGATTTGGCTGTTACATTTGAAAAAAGTTAAGTTGCAACGACTTCCTTGTTTTTACGAACGAAAACTTAATGTGAAAGATATAAAATATGCTTAAAAAGGGTAATTTTTTAAAAAATACCCATAAAAATATAAAATATGCTTCAAAAAAAGGATATATTTTTAAAAACATGCTCTTAAAACCAAAATATGCCGAAATATGACATTATGGGTAAAATATGCAAAAATAAGCTATAACAAATGGGTGTCAAAACACTTGTTAGAGTATGATACCTTATCTATTTGTAAATACCTTATCTATTTGTTTATATATCGTTCTAAAAAAAACATGTATTTGCATATTTCTGACGAATTTCGGATAAGGAAATTCGTTCAACAAATTCAAAAAAAGGATATATTTTTGAAAACATGCTCTCAAAACCAAAAAATGCCGAAATATGACTTTATGCGTAAAATATGCAAAAAATATGCTCTAACAAATGGGCGTCAAAACACTTGTTAGAGTATGAAACATGTAAATACCTTATATATTTATTAATATCTCGTTCTAAAAAAAACATGTATTTGCATATTTCCGGTTGCCCTGCTTATAAGTTGTAAGCGGCAATATGTGACGAATTTCGGATAAGGCAATTCGTTCAACAAATTCAATAAAAGGATATATTTAAAAAAAAATGCCCATTCTCCGAATATATTACTGATATAATTAATATGTTAATACCATTATCAAAACTTTGCTAGCAAACTTGAACATATTATACTTGTTAAGATAAGAGCCTATTTGGAAATGGTCCAAATGTTAATGAATATATTTTAGGTTTCAAAATCGGCAACAACAATTTAAAATTAAACAGCCTTTTAGTTTCTTATGCGAAGGTTCAACCTATTTTAAATTTATTTCCTTTTTCAATTTTACTTTTGATAAAATATAAAATTTTTGATTTTTTGTTAAAATGTATTTCCAAAAGAAGTGCCTTACGTTAACTTTTTGAAAAAAAAAATACTTTTCTAAACTTTTAAATTATAATATATATTTCTCTCTCAAACCCCTCTCCTTCCAGATATAATGCTCTCAAATTCTCTCTGTCCAATCACATACCAACTACCGAAGGTTACGATACCGATTGCCATAGTACGGTAAAAACCCTTGGCAGACGAGAAGATTACCTGATGATACCTCAATCGTGGGTGGCCAATAGTATGGATTACTTGCCCACATACTATTGTGGCACTTCGTTGCAGACACGTCCCTCTTTGTTGGCATCGGCACCATTTATTATGTATTTTTCTAGTGATGGCATAACCGATGTTACAGAGACAGGATTTAGTATAAACTATCAAGTGAAGTCGATATTTTGAAAACAAAAAAAAAACTGAAAATGATATATTAAGGAATCAGTAAATAAAAAAAATTTTTATATTTTGTAAAAAGAGAGAGATTTTTGTGAACTTATTTTTTTGAAACAAATGATAGATTAACTTAATATGAACTTTAAGTGAATTGGCATTGAACTGAACAACATTATTAGAAGACTTTTTTATATTCATTTCGTCTATGAAAATTGTACCTTAAAATAATTATATGATAGCATTTTTTAAGAGATTGCCCAGATATCACAGTGCCACACACTTTTTCGGGGGTAAACCAAACTAATATAAAACGATTGCATTTCACCTCAGTAACAAAACCGTACACTAAATTTTGTTCCACTACGTCACAAATTTTTTTTACAGTGGTTTGATGTTTGTTTTTTTTTTTGGTCAAAAGTCGATTCAAAGAATATGAAAAATCATTAATAAAAATACAGTTGGGGTATTTCATGTCTTCGGAGACCTATACTAAAACATTCAGGGGAATATTTCCTCGGAACATTTTAACCCTCTAGCTCCCACCCGTATGGGACATTTTTGGCCCAATTTTGAAAAACTGTTTAGATGTCAACTTTGGAGGGAGGCCAAGGCTTAAATTCTTTGATAGGAATAATCTCCGGAAAATTTGGTTCACCTCGAGACAATGACCCTCAAATTGTGTCATAGTGTATTTTGAGAACTATACCAAATCGCCACAATAAAATATTTTTGTGAATTTCATGTATAAAGGATCAGCATCGGTTCAGTATTTAACCTTATTTTATCACCATTTTTACAAATGGTAAAGGATATCTGAGCTTAGGCATAGCCGAAGATAATTATCTTACTAGTTTTGTATCACAGTTAGGAAATAGTCCATACTTTTGTATATTTGTCAGTTTCAAGCTATAAAAACAATACATTTTGTAAATAAAAAAACTTGTAACCACATTAAAAAGACAATAGGTCCTTGAAATAAAGCAAAATATGAAATATAGGACTAGACTGCCATATAAATTACACATATTTATTTGTTATCTTTTCTCCATAATTTAAGAAAAGCTTGTACTTTTAGAGTTGAGCATATTACACGGTATTACAAACTGAAATTATGGAAAATTTCCAAAGGATTTTGGAATGTGCCAAGCATACAAATTAGCAATATAGTCCGCTCTTACAGTGATCCATTTTACTTTAAATAAAGCACTTAAAATGAAATAGGATGTCGAAATGTTTGCTATCACCGCAAACAAAAATCTCTGACATTTACTTTTTACAGATAATTTCATTCAAATGTGTGCCCCAGACAAAGCCGCACAGTGGTATGGTTTCATACATTTTTGTGCAATAACACAAGAAGTTTTTCTAGATCATTGAAATTTGCCACCGAGCATTATTTTGACTAAATGAAGAAAAAAATGGAATTTTGTCAAAATCGGCCACGCCTACCGCCTGCAGCTCATATATTTGTATTGTATATTTAAATTTTTCCTATCCACGCAAAATTTTTCAAATTTGGTACATACACTTTGTAGAATAAACAATAGATGCATGTTAAGTTTCTTAAAAATTGGCCACAAGGTGGGTTCTGCATTAAACCTTTTCTTTTGAACATCCGGCTCGAAGGACCAATAAATGAGGGGGGAGAATAATATAGTTATAAAAACTATTAAATCTTTTATATGTATAAAGGTATTAATTACCTTCGGGTATATTTGGTAAATACAGTTTTTAAGTTTAAGACAAATTTAATGAAAATTCGCCCAACGCAAACCGGCTATATAACCCAAAGTGGCATAAATTTGCATACATTTTTTGCAGGATATTCTTCTTGTAGATTCGAGAAGTATTTTTTTTAATCGAAAGAACAGGAAAATTCCACTGTGCGCGTAGGTTATCTATTCAGAAGTTCCAAACCATAACCACTCATGATGCTTTAAATGCTAAAGACACATGGAAACAACTAAGATCCATAGGAATAGGAAAGGATACATTAGCAATAGATGAGGACATGGATATTGATAAAATCAACAAGACATTTGTTGACATACCTATGCAAGTATCCAACCCCAACTACTATCAACATGTTTCAAATCCAACTCCTGACATTTGCACCTTCGAATTTGCAAGTGTTAATCAAAATGATGTTATTTTTTCAATTAAATCTATTAAATCCAATGCTGTTGGAACTGACGGTATTGACCCACGATTTTTAAAAATTATTTTGCCAAACGTTTTGCCATATATAACATATATATTCAACGCAATACTTCTAAAATCTTATTATCCAAAGGCGTGGAAATATGCGAGGATAATTCCCATTCCAAAGGGCGATGAAACATATAGACCAATATCGATTTTACCATATTTGTCAAAGGTTTTCGAAAAACTCATGAATTGTCAAATTGTAAATTTTATGAACAACAACTCGTTACTAAATTACGCCCAGTCCGGTTTTCGTTCAAGTCACAGTTGTACCACAGCACTTATTAAGGTATCCGAGGACTTAAGATCTGATTTGGACCATAATATGATCTCTTTTCTTGTGTTGCTTGACCATTCTAAAGCATTCGATACAGTGGATCATAATATTTTGTATCTTAAGTTAGAAAAATTGTTTAATTTCTCTGAAAGAGCACTTAACTTAATAAAATCTTACTTGTCAATGAGATCGCAATCAGTGTCTTGTAAAAATCGGTTGTCTGAACCACTCTACAATTTACGTGGAGTTCCACAAGGCTCTATATTGGGACCTCTACTGTACTCAATATACTGCAATGATATTCCTGAGCAGGTACAATATTGCAGAATTCACATGTATGCTGATGATGTTCAGCTTTATTTAAGTACCCATGTCAAAACAATAGCTGAGAGCGTTACACATTTAAACAATGACTTGACAAATATAAGTAATTGGGCTAAAGCAAATGGGCTAACCCTAAACCCTTCAAAGTCAAAATGCATAGTAATTAGCAATAACGCTGCTTTTGCTCCCACCAACTTAAATATTATGCTATCGGGCTCAAACATTGAAATTGTTAAATCGGCTAAGAATCTGGGAGTTACTTTTAATAATAGACTACTATGGAATGATCACGTAGGAACAGCGATTGGTAAAACGTATGGGGTATTGAGAAATGTTTATATTTACAAAAATTTTACGCCTCCGAATTTAAGAATGCTACTAGCCAAAACTTATCTGATTCCTAAACTTCTGTATTCATGTGAACTGTTCTGTAATTGTGGTAGAGAATCTATGTCCAGACTGCGTGTTGCGTTCAATAGTATTGTAAGGTATGTATTTGGTTTGGGAAGAAGAGACCATGTTTCTGTTTTTGCTTATCAAATATTTGGCGTTTCTTTCGAAACCTATCTTCAAATAAGGACTTTAATATTTTTACATAAAATCATTTACACCCGGAAACCTAAATACTTGTTTGATATTCTACGTTTCTCACGATCCAATAGAGGCAACCAATTGATACAAATAAGACACAATAGACGTATATCTGATCATCATTTCTTTGTTAATGCAATTCGTCTTTGGAATAATATCCCTAATAATATACAAACAATAAGTAGCGAAAGGCAATTCAAGACAAATTTGTACAGACATTTTCAGCAATCATAATTAAATAATGGTATTAATACTTATAGATATATATATTTTATTTTAATTTTATTTTAAGTAATTTTTAATGTTAAATTTTTGATTCTTATCTAAAACATATGTTTAATATTTTATATTCTATTTTTTGTTCTCCTCTTTTTATGTTATTAATGTTAGTTTTAAGTTTAATTATGTGTTACGATCTTGTTTATTTTGTTTTTGCAATAACATGTTACTCTCCATTATTCAATGTAAAATTATATATTTACCATAACCAACCATCTGTCCAACATAAATGTCCTGTACTTAATATAAGACTATGTCTTTTGTGCAGGTTATAACAATAAATAAATAAATAAATAAATAAATAAAAATAATTGTCAACTGACACTGACTAAAAATTGGATAACGACTCGACACAAGTTGTGCAGGATCTAAAAAAAAATTGACAAATTAAAAAACAGCCTCTAAATGAATCATACTGCACAAATAAGACAAATTTTTCGAAATGTTTCGAAATTTCCAAATTTTAGTATTTTAACAAATTTTAAAAATTTGTAGAGATATCTTGTCTACAAATGGTATCTTCATTTGTTATACCAATATATGTATAACAATAAATATAGATTACAGTTCCATCATTACAATCAATATCTCTCATCTCTTCCACCTGCCACCCAAAAAAAAAAAATAACAAATACCTATAAACATTGTCAGTTATGAGTCATGAGGCAGAGAAAAATTACAAAATTTCCAAATAATTTATTTATAATCATATTGTTCTTATCAAACGACAAAGATGCAATCGAGATTGAGAAACAGAGCAGTTTGATAAAGGAATCTCCAATTTTAACTTGTTAACCTTATCTCGATATATAAAAGCAAAAGGTAAAAGTTTGAAATAAGTCAGTAGGTAGGTGAAAACACAAGTGTAGAATATTAAAAGAAATCAACACGGAGGAAACAAATTAAATATACAATTCTATACTATCCAACAAAATGAATACCCGTAGTATTCTATTTATAAAACTAGCCCTGATCCTAACCGGATTACTGCCAAATGTTTTCGGTTTGGTAAACGCTGCCAATCTCCAATGTAACTCAGCCTCCAAATTAAAGCAAACGATAATTAAAAATCCTGCTAAAATAAACACCGCCACCTGTACCTACTCCATCAAACCTTATAGCTCGAGAGTCTGCCAGTTACTTGTGGACTTTCACACATTTGAACTGCAATCACCGACATGGGATTCTAACTCCAACACATTGGAATGTGGTGACAATCTACAGATTGGGGATTTTACTTTATGTGGCAGCAATTCGGGACAACATCTCTATGTACCCTTTAATGTGGCCGGAGGCTTAAATGAAATCTCATTGGCATTCCATTTACCCAATCGTTGGCCTCAGTCCATTTGGAGTATAACAGTCACCCAGCTGGAATGTCCTGCATTGCAGAAACGTTCCTCCTCAATACTTTTGCCTTTGTTGGGTAATAATAATCTAGGAAATTGGCGTACCATTTTTCCAATGCCTGCTCCCTCCTACAGTGATTGGGATCTATTGGCGCCACCTGGCTGTAATCAATATTACACCAAGTCAACGGGTAATATAAAAAGTTTTAATTACAAAGATGATGGTTCGACTTATTATCTGCCCAATATGAATTATGTGATTTGCATAAAATCGGCACCAGGAGCTACAATGATAGAGTAAGTAATGGAAATAAAAGGATGTTATATCGAAAATTTCATTAAATTTCCTCTAGATATCACGCTCTGAAATTTTCTATGTCCACTGCCGTCTCTTCGGGAAGCGGTTTCGATGAAGACTGTCGCAGTGCTGTACAGACAACCGGACGTCGAGAGGACTATCTGATGATACCTCAATCAAATGTGGCGAGTAGTCTTAACCTCCAGCCGACCTATTATTGTGGTACTTCGCTGCAAACGCAGTCGACTCTCTTGGCTTCGGCGCCATTCATTATGTATTTCTCCAGTGATGGCACTACGGATAATACGGAAACCGGATTTAATATAAACTATAACATAAGGACACTATTTTGATGGAAATTCGTTACGAAGTAATAAATAAAGGACTTTTTTCTAACATAGCAGAAAAGAAAGAAATTATTGACAAACATGAGTTGTAGTTGAGTAGTTAGGTAGAAATTGTTGTAATTTTTACTTACAAAAATCATAAAGCTTTTCTGCTAAGATTGTGCTGGTTTGTTCGAATCATTTCCATATAATTTTTCTTGTTGCAAATTATTTCAGTCTTTAAATTGCATTCCGTTTCTTTACAAGATAAAATTGTCTAGGAATCTTTCTAATCAAACTCAATGCGTTTTCCGTTTGCAGTTTATAAAATTTCCATTTTTTTTTGAGTCATTGAAAATTTGCTTCTAAATGTTAGCAGCGAAGACAATTTGTTGCCGACATTACTGTTGCTATTGTTGTTGCTGTTGTTATTTGGTTCGGTCATTTGGAATCTTTAGCTGGTCCATTTGCGAGACCATATTGTGGTGATGGTGTTGACTCACATTTCGCATATTTTGCAATATCATTAAACTAAAACGAGGACAAGTGCATCGGAAGAAGTAACAGCAAAAACGACAATAATGTCTGTGCCTCTTGGACAGCCGGTGGCAAGAGATTGTAACGAAAAGTTAAAAATTAATATTTAATTTTGTAATTTTGTAACTTTTGTAGCGGCTGTATTATGTAGTTATAATTATATTATGTAAAGATGATTACTATTTTAAAACTATAATTAAATAACTTAAAGATATCAAATCCTAAACTATGTATTTCTTAAACTCTTTTGTTAAATCGATTACTTATTTTGTTCGTAACACTAATGTCATGTATCAATTCAATTGTTTTAACTATGTTTCAATTCCATACTAGACGAGTTTAAAGATTTTACTTGGTCGCACCTAAGGTCAAACAATTGTTTAAAATTTATCAGTCTTCGCTTAGACAGCGGATAATAAAGTTATTTAAAACTTATCTCCACGTCTTTCAATCAAAAAGGCTTTTCAAATCTAATTGTATTAAGACTCTAACAGACCTTCGCGGACTTTTGAGGCTAATACGACTCTGAGACCGAGTACTGACTTTTAGTCTTATTTCGGTCCAGAGTATAAATAAATAATCAACTCACAAACAAAACCCTTAATAAGTTACCACTTATTACACTTTGTAATTTTTTATTTTTGTAATTTTGTAATTTTGTAATTTTGTAATTTTGTAATTTTGTAATTTTGTAATTTTGTAATTTTGTAATTTTGTAATTTTGTAATTTTGTAATTTTGTAATTTTGTAATTTTGTAATTTTGTAATTTTGTAATTTTGTAATTTTGTGATTTTGTAATTTTGTAATTTTGTAACTTTGTAGTTTTGCAATTTTGTAATTTTGTAATTTTGTAATTTTGTAATTTTGTAATTATGTAATTTTGTAATTTTGTAATTTTGTAATTATGTAATTTTGTAATTTTGTAATTTTGTAATTTTTTAATTTTGCAGTTTTGTAATTTTGTATTCTGGCCAAGTCTTTTTGGCCTTTCTATAGGTTTCTTCATTCTTCCATCTGTCGTTTGCAACTCCAAACTTTAGATTTCCAATGGTACTTTTACAGGTGGATATAGGGCGAAGTGCTACGTGTTCAACGTCGCTTTCCTGCAGGGCTGAGCCCTGTCTGGCCTCTTCGTCCGCTCTGCAGTTGCCCTCGATCCCGCTGTGTCCGGGTATCCACGTAACCAGAACTCTGTTATTTCTGGATATCTCGTTAAGAGATTTCCGACAGGCACTGACCACTTTCGATTTGATGTCACAGGACTTCAATGAATTTACCGCCGCTAGACTATCCGTGAACAGGAGAATATCCTCCTGTGATATCTTCCTCACGTTAATCACGTCCGCGGCTCGTTTAATAGCAAGTATTTCCGCTTGGAAAACGCTGTAGTAGTCTGGAATTCTCGATCTTATACTTAGGCCTAGATCCGCGGAGTAGATACCATAGCCGACCTTGTCATCCAGTTTGGACCCATCCGTAAAGATGTTTATTGGTCCATACATTGCGTTCTCGTTCTCTGCCCACTCCTTTCTGGTCGGCGTTTTGATTTCGTAGAGGATGTTTGATTTCCGTGTATTGAGCACGTAGTCAGTTTCAAGTGAGATGGTTCAGGATCCTTGAATGCCCTATGGAAGGATCCCAATGTTCAATCTCGTTTAGTCGAATAGCTGATTTGAGAGCGGAGCATTTGCAGCTCAGATTAGGTGGTAGTAGATTGGGTATCGTGTAGAGAGCCTTTGAGGGGGTCGATCTCATACATCCGGTTATCAGGAGACAAGAGGATCGTTGAACACGATCTAATTGTCTTAATTTGCTCTTCTTGTCGAGCGCGTACCACCAAACTATAGAGCCATATTGTAATATTGGCTTCACTATAGCATTGTAAATCCAAAGTGTTACCTTGGATTTAAATCCCCAGGTTTTCCCGATAGCTTTACCGCATGTATATAAAGCTATGAGTGCCTTGGTGGATCTGCTTTCAATGTTCTGTCTCCAATTAAGCTTCCTGTCTAATATAAGGCCCAGGTAGTTCGCCGTATCGGAGAAGATAGGTATTGGATGCTGCGGGCGATTTCTGTTTCCGACTGAAAAGGACTAGTTCTGTTTTGTCAGGGTTCGCAATAAGTCTTCTACTGGCACACCAGTTTGCCAGGATGTTGATATAGTCCTGCATCCTTCGTTCGAGACAAGATAAACTTCCCCCAGAGACGCAGAGTGCTATATCATCTGCATACGCTACTACTGTGCATTCTTCCGACTCCAACCGTCGTTGAGAACGTCGTTGACGGCAAAATTCCACAATAGCGGCGATAATGTGCCTCTAGTCACCCTTCTAGTGAGGGTGTGATTTCCCAGCTTTGAGGTGATAGTTCTCTTTATTAGCATGTTGCGAATCAGCTTGCTAATATGTGAGTTGATATGTAGGCTGTTGAGCTCTGTCATGATGCAGAGGGGTTCGATGTTGTTGAAAGCTCCCTCTATGTCCATAAAGGCAACTAGAGAAAATTCTTTCTTATCTTATTCTTTCTTTTTAATTTTTAATTTTTAGTTTTGTTTTTAATTTTTAATTTTTAATTTTTAATTTTTAATTTTTAATTTTTAATTTTTAATTTTTAATTTTTAATTTTTAATTTTTAATTTTTAATTTTTAATTTTTAATTTTTAATTTTTAATTTTTAATTTTTAATTTTTAATTTTTAATTTTTAATTTTTAATTTTTAATTTTTAATTATTAATTTTTAATTTTTAGTATTCAATTTTTAATTTTTATTTTTTAATTTTTAAGTTTTAATTTTTAATTATTAATTTTTAATTTTTAGTTTTTAATTTTAAATTTTAAATTTTAAATTTTAAATTTTAAATTTTAAATTTTAAATTTAAAAATTTTAAATTTTAAATTTTAAATTTTAAATTTTTAATTTATAATAATTTATATTTATAAAATTTAAAATTTTTAATTTTTTATTAATTCATATATAAAAAAAAATTGTTGCTGTTCCATCAACTATCCCGTTGCACCCATTGTTACTTCCGTTATTTCTGTTTTTCTCTTCCTTATATCTACAATTTTCAAAGCTTCGTTGGGACCATTGCTATTTTTGTTGTATAGCTTGAGCAACATTTGGGCACTTATTTTCCGGTTCGCACTAGCAACTATACAACGATGTGCATCCTCTGTACCCGTCCTGCAGTGGACTTCTAATGCAAAAAAAACTAAAATAGTGGGTAACCCATCCCCCCTCCTCTTTACCAAATAAGTGTCCACTTCTCTTTGGCTGCCCGAACCGAGTGACCAAATATACATTTGCGTTTGTTAGCTGGCAGCTGTGTTCTCAGGCTAGAGCAACACTCTCTACCAATTCCAGGATCAACTGTGGGTAGTTGGCGATAAACTAATTGTTGCTGTGTGTATGACAGTATGTGTGTGCGCCAGTGCCTTGGCAAAACATGGTTGAGTCCCCCTATTTTTTTTTTTAGTTTCAAGTGTTAATTTATGGTTACATTTAGTATTTCTACTCCGTTTGCTGATATTTGTACTCCCTTTGGTGGCATTAGGGTTATGTGGGCAACTCTGGGTGTTACTGCACCATGGCGGAGTGAAGGGTTCAAACGGCCGCAATGGGGCGGCTAACGGACATACGTCCGTTGACCCTTATATCATTTGTCCGTCATTACAAAGGTCGTCGGTCCGTATTTTTATTAAATTCAATCAGCGTCTGTTCTAATAGTGAGCGGCTAATGGTCTGCATCTGTCTCCAGTTGAGCGTCAGTTTTTTCGCATATAAAATGCAATCCGAATTCTCGACCAAAGTTTTAGGGTCTCATTTGCATGAAGAGCAATGCGGTTGTAACTGTAGTTATTAGCAACATAGTCTCGAATGCCAGTGAGGCCTGAACTTAGTACGAATAAAGAATTAATCTTTCTCCTGGCGTCTGTTACTTCCCAGTTGCGGCGCCTGTTTCTCCCCCCAAAGTTCCATCCAGTAGGTACAATCCCACATCGAGGAGTTAAAAGGTAGCGTACCTGCTGCGGTGGATTACAAAACTAAACGGAAGTCATCTGATGGAGCGCCTAAACGACAGCGGTCTGAGGACACTACCCTTCAGGGATCCAAAAAATGCAGATTTAAGCTAAAGACTACCTTATCTGGGCGATCATAGACCGTAATAAAAGCGACGGCACTATTTCCTCAAGAAATTGAAAATCATTTGTCGTTTCTCTTACTGTGGCGTTCCTAAAATTCGTTCGGAGATCTAGGCTGGTATCAAGGGCTGGAAATACTGATTTTCGCTGCTTGTGCAGATGAACACTCAGCTCACAAGGCAGCTATAGAATCGCTCGGGAAGGTTTTTTTCTTGTGCGCGACTCGAAGCAATACATCTTGCCGATGTTCCACAGAGGTCACGGTCTATTGCCAAGACTCCCGCTGCACCCTCCGACCTTATGGAAATCCTGGCAATTCTTCAATACTGTAAACCTCAACTACTCACACAGGGTTGGAAAGTAGTTAAGGTTACTGAAGCGGTCGAAGACTCAGACTCCAGGAAGGCCACCATAATACTTAATAATAATAATACATCTGCCACTTAGAAAGACGCAAGGAAGGATTTGACTATGGATTTGACTCTATCTTCCTGCGTTTGTACAAAAGCGACGATAAAAAGAAGTCTTCAGCTCAAGGGAGCTCCAACATCGAAGACGATAAAACGGCGTATCCATCTTTCAACGAAGATGACAAGATGAACGGAGCAGTAGATGAGAACGACCTATTGGAATGTGACGACGACCCAGAGGACGCCAACATAATTGTCGTCCACAGCGATCAACTGTAGTGAAGGTCACACAAATCAACCTTCACCATTTTACTCCTCCGAATAACATCAGCTACTGAGGAGATTATATGCAAGAGCCATGGATAAATAAATACCATGTTTGCGGACTCAACAAAGAAGGCTACTGTCAAGAACACCCTTAAAGCTTTTGTTCTAAGTGATTTCAGCATTAAGGGCAATTGTACGGCAGCACTCAAGAGCAAGTAATTTGGATTATGAGTTGCTACATGGCACACAACCATGCATATGATCCACCTGGCCCCAACGTAACAAAGGTAACGTCATACATAAACAATAGGAACATTCCTCTGATCATATGTGCGGATGCCAATGCGCACCATACTATCTGGGGAAGCTCGGACGTCAACCTAAGGGGTTAGTCGCTTTTCAACTTTATTATTGAGAACAAACTAACAGTAGTTAACAGGGGTAACGAAACCACTTTTATTGTCACTAACAGAAAAGAAGTCGAACATGGTCAGTAATTGGAGAGTACCGACGGATTGTACGTTTTTTGTCCATCTATATATCGACTTTGACCTTTCATTCGAAGTGGATTCCGGAGATAGTTATATTAATAGAAAAATAACAATCTGGATCATATTTAAGAGTATTCTAGAGAGATAGTTACCCAGGTGTCGGGCTTCCATCCATGACAAGTCTTCACTAGACTCCACGGTTGAAATACTAAGTATTAAGTCTTAGCTGAGGTAAGGAAAAAAACTTGCAGCAGAAGTGACAGGAAAGGCAGAGCTAAAAGGCAGAGCTAAGCCACACTGGTGGAATGCAGAGATTGCGGCAAAATGCTGGAAACTTTTCAACAAGGCGAAAAAAGATAGTGACTGGAGCGCATATATGTCTTTAGTTAACAGTTCCATGAACCTGATCAGGAAGGCTAACTGGCAGTAATGTGAAAAGCTCTTCGGAAACTAGTCGGCTACATAAGATTTTATTCTCGAATCCAACAATACCATCGTACAAATACAAAGACCAGATGGTAAATGGACCACCGACAACCTCCAAACTTTGGAGGTACTTGTTGAAACAGCATAATTTCCCAGGTTGTCGGGAAAGTGATTACCAGTTTAAGGGAAACTTGGTCAGTTATAACTTTGATATTTCCGTATATGGATACCCATTTCACTTCACTTTTTGTGGACACTTCATACAAAAAACGAAATAATGAAATGCATTGCTTAGGATTGTTAAAGTAAATAGAGGCGGTTCCCTAGTAAGTAGTGGTTTCACCAGCTATAAACTCATGCCCCGTACTAGAGGGTGTTGTTAATTTTGTAAAATATTGTCGCGAATGAAAATTTTTTACAAAAAATTGCACGATTTTTAAGTTTTCTTAAACTTAATCACTTAAAGTTCAGCTTAGCGGCCCCTTTGGCAACAATGCCTTCTTAACTCCCTTACTCTCTACAGTTTGCTTTTAGTGTATATGTGAGTTTATAGTAAAATAGTATAGAAAAAAAACTACACGGTAAATGAACTTAAGTGTTACCATATTTTTGCATATTGTCCTCTGTTCGCTCAACACACTTAGATGAGCACCCAACCAATGAGAACCCCACCACATGAGCACCTCTACCTCAGAGGGAAAGCAACAATTTCTATATCTTGTAGCTACCACAGCAGTGACTTAACTCTTTTTTCCGTTGCATATATAAACTTTGACCCGTGGGTTTTTAGTCGAGACATGTCAACACATAAATATAGTCTTGCTTTTAAAGTCATTTTAGGCAACATTTTGTAAAATGCAATACATTCATATGAACACCTTGGTCATAGAAGTCATTGATTTGTTTAAAAGTACCAAAGGACAAAAAAAATGTGGGAAAAAATCTAACAATCGACCTTTAACATAGCGATGTACATTTAATGTGCTGGTGTATGTGCAGCAAATATGTACAGTTAAGAGATATCTAGTTGTTTGGTTTGTGGAAGACTTACAGCCCTATTTGCAATAGCATCATAGTTGAAGAGTGAGCAAAAAACTTAAAAATTCTAGAAGTATGTGGCGATACCTACTAATATCAATTTAATTAAGACATACGAAATATATAAAAAAAATAATAAGTGAATTAACACAAAAAAGAAGAATACCTAAAATAAATCCATTACATTTTGTAACAATATTACATAATCTTTATATTTTTGTCTTCCTATAGAGCAACCCATATGTGCAAATATTCAAATTGAGAAAATATGCACAGCCGGAAAATATGCTACAAAATGCAATAAACCACTACATTGCCATGGACACACACACGCACAGCACACATACATCCCCATCCAAATGAAAGATGTATGTACGCGCATATGTACACATTTGTTACCCACCTCTAAGTAGAGAATGGAATGAATATGAAATTCAACAAATATAAACGTATAAATGATAAAATGAATGAATCGCTGGGAAAAAATGAATAAACGAAAAGCAATATCACCAGCAGTAACAACAACAATAACAACAGCAGCAACATCAGCCAAACAAACATCATTGGGTTAAATGTGCGGGAGTTTTTGAGTGCGAGCGTGTGTGTGTATGTGTGTTTACATGCCAGCATAACGGTAGTAATGTGTAAACATATTATGGCGCCTGTCAGTGTATCACGATGGTCCGGTGTAAACGCGAAAGTTTCAGTGTATATACAACGAAACAAAAAACACACAACAGACAAATACAGTGGGAAAACATGAAGAAGGCAAAAACTTTGTGTGCACAATATATAGGTATAAGGGGAGTTGGAGAAAACATTGGCAGTCATGCATTGCACTGAAGGCAGAGCAACAATTTCTCTCGCTCAAATGTTGTGGCATTGAAATTCCCATGAACAAGTTAGCGAGATATTATTGTGTCGGACACAACTGTGCACAGTGGGTTGTGCCTTAATAATCTGCAATTCTTGAACTTTCTCTATAGACATGTAACTCCAGGATATACCGCGTGTTAGAACTCTAGTATATTTAGGCAAAAAATTTTTCAGGACTTTTTAAGAAGATTGTCCATGTCGGTCTTTCTGGCTGACTGTTGTGATAGGATAACTCGACTAAACCTTAAATGATACATTTTCGAAAATAAAGCAATGGGTTTGTAAGTTACAGGGTTTATCCGCGAGAACAGACCATGTCTCTTACCATTCTATATGCAAATTCGTGTCTTCCTGCATGTCAGTTGCAACAGATGTCACAGATCCTTCGTTGCTGTTGTTGTAGCTGTATATGTGTCTAGTTGTCCATTAGGAGTTAATTGGTTCGCCTTGTGTAGTATTTTCTGTTGTACTTGTTTCCAGGCCAAAGAAGGTGGCTACTTCCAATGGGTGGGTCCAAAGAGACCTGGGAACAAGCTGAGTTGGTTTGGCAGGGCAGTGGAACAGGTGTAGTGTGTCGTGTGGTCCCTGGTTGCAAGCGGGACAGGTATTCGGCGTATTGCCATTAATTCTTGCCCAGTACGAATTGAGGCGGTTACACCAGCCGGATCTTAGTTGGACCGTGGTAGAACCTCTTAATCCGAAGCCACTGATGGAGGGTGTTCCCCGAGCACGACATTCACTCTTATGTGAATGTGAATGTCCGCTAAGCCTGCCTGAAATGCTCTTTGATCTAGAGGCTCTCTCTTGTAACGTTGGACCTTGCGGTCTAGCTCATGAAGGTCTTTCCTGACCTGCCTTTGGGTGGTAGGCTATTCACAAGATGTTTCGACAGAAGAAAATTATGTCGGCGCACGGGTATGACCTTCGTCACCTCATGTAGGTGGTCCACAGAAGACATTAGGAGGCACCCTATCGCAGCAGTTCTCAGGGCGGCATTTTGACATGTCTGCAGGTTCTTCCACGGCGTTTCGCTCACATTCGGTAAGCACACTGAAGCTGCATAGTTTACCACAGACCGACCTATCGCTTTGTAAGAGGTCAACAAGGATTCATTGTCGGTTCCCCGTTCAGCATTCCACATATGTCATCAATCGAGGAGCCCTACGCCATAATCGTACAGTTATCGGCATAGGATACGATATCAACGCCGTCAGGTGCTGGTGGAAATGCAGAAAAGTGGCGATTAAACAGTGCCGGAGATATCACCCCACCTTGGGGAACTCCCTGTTTTACTCTACGGGGTTTGGACTTCTTGTTTCTAAATTCCACATTCGACTGACGTCCACATATGTAATTTAGGATCCAATGTTTCCAACGGTTCAAAAGGGATGTATTGGCGATGTCTTCGAAAAGCATGGCGTGGTTGACAGTATAGTAAGCCTTCGATAAGTTAATCGCCACGAGGACCGTCCTGCTACTGGGCTTGTGTGTGGTAATAACGTGGAAAGCAGTAATTGTACTGTGCTGCTTACGAAATTCATGCTGATTAAAGCCTCAAGTGTCTTTGCTACTGGTGAGAGAAGATTCTTCCCTAATCGCATCTTTGCCAGGTTTTAGTAGCGGGACCACTCAGCCAATTTTTCGAGCAACGGGTTATTATTAGAGTGGTCAGGGACAAGTTGAGGACATAGGTCAAGTACTCGACTCCCGGTATGTCCAACTGCTTCAGCATCAACATGGATATTACGTCAGGGCTTAGCGCTTTGGATGACATCTGCAACTTCTCCAACTGTAAATTGTGGTGGTATTTCATCAGTTCAGAGAGCATGAATACGACGCTTTACTCTCCTTTTCGCCCTATCACTCTCGGGGTGCTCAATTAATTAATGGTTAAAATAACACGCGCATCTCTTTAAGTCAGTCACAGTGCAAGCACCAAATGTGATTGCCTTCCAATCTTCACTCCTGCCAGGATTCGAGAGTGACTTAACCGTCGTCCACAATTTACCAATACCGGAACTTAACATAAGTTTTGCTTCAATTGTTTAAGCCATAAATTCCGCTTATATTCGTCGACCAGCTTACTAATTTCTAGATTCACTTCACAGATTCAAGGGTCAGCAGGGTTAGAACTACGAATTTGATCACGCTTGTCTGCGAGTCCCGCTGCCTCTGCTGGGAAGTAAGGTCGTTAGGTCGCAAGCGGCCGCTCCGTGTATAATGTCTCGGAATTTCTTCTCAGCCACCCGAACATCTGAGAGTATGGGTAGTGCATTGAAGCTGCGGTTGGTGAATTCTTTAAACCCGTTCCAGTCTGCTTTCCTCTGGTTCAGGAAAGTACGGCGCTCAGAGATGGTGAAATCGGCTGGTCTATCAAAGGATAGGATTATGGGAAGGTGATCTGATCGAAGTGAAATGACGGGCTGCAAGGTAATGCCATTATTCACATCTGGAGACACGATGGTGTGTCTGGCGAGCTGCTACAGTCACCCATATAATGCGTATGGGGACCTCCTACATTCGCTGTACTAAAAGTAGAGCCATCTATTTGCTCGACCAAAGCTGACCCTCTCTGGTCATTGGGTAGGAGAGAATGCCAAAGCTCGTAATGCGCATTAAAGTCTCTTAAGACCACGCGGTTATTGACCTGAAGTAAAGGACTAATGTCCGGCATATAACGTGGAGAACAGCTACTAATCGGCTCTATCTCGGCAGTCACGAACTCAACGTCTACCCCTATACATTCGTTTATGGGTCTCTAGAGTCAAACTCAGACGAGTTGGGTCTGTACTGCACAGAATGGTGTACACGTAAAGCAAGTCCCCCAACTCCACTTCTAGTGCGATCCTTGCGTAACCCTGTGAACTGTGCAAGCTGCAGGTGTCAGTCAGCTTTGTTTCCGGGATCGCAGCAATCTTGATGTTTCTCCGATTCATGAAGTCTACGATTTCGTTGATCCTGTCACGGAGACCATTGCAATTAAATTGCAAAAAGTATGCACGTTCAAGTGTTGGTACAGCAATATGTGGCATTAGCTGTGGTGTTGGATGCTGTGTTTGTTGGTATTGCTGTGAGGGAGATTGCGGTGGTGTCCCGTATATCGAAGACGTTGACGACGAAGACGGCTGCGACTCTTGTGACATACTACTGGTACGGATGTACAGCAGGCTGCAACATATTACGGGAGATACTTCCTCAAATGGTTGAGACCAGAGCAAACTCCGAATTGCATCCACTCCATACATCAGTTACACTTTACCGATGTTGAACGGTGGTGGTTGAGGTTTCTACAGACGGAACAGAAATATTGTGTTGGTCCGGGTTTTTTTCGTTCCCGGCACGGACCAAAAGAATACGGAGCAGACAGTCCGGGATGTTCCTCCGCCCAAGGCGAAAAAATGAACGAACATCAAAGGACACATAGTACTGAGGTGGCAGGCCCTGGCCGAAGAATTGTTGCTTCGGGTCAATCCGGGCCATATATCAGGCAGCCGTGGTATTGTCACAGATCCTTAGTCGTTGGCATCCCTGTCCAGTTGTTCACCTTCCCAGTATGGCGGTAATCCCAACCTTATATTTCAATTTCTATACCAACAATATTCTTCAACGTGCGGTATATAATCCACTGGGATTGCATAGAAGTACCAGCTAAGTAAGTAAGTAAGTATACCAATAAACCACTGTGCACAAGCAATGTGTGTGTGTTTGTGTTTGCCTGTGCCCGTGTGAGAAAGAGCGATTGTATTGGGTTTGCTTGCCAAGTGTTTGTTTGAATATTGCAGCGATTTATTGCATTATCAATAAAGTGAATAAATTTTGAGGTTATTGTGGCGTGATAACGTTTTAAAAACTTATACACACACTCACATCCGCGCTCACGCACGCAAATACAAAAATGAAAATTATTATCCGTAACTGACCACGGCAACATAAAGGATGACATACTCACAACACACACACACACACACTCACGCACACATTCAAATAAGGACAATGTAACACAACTGCAATCGTAATGTATACAAAAACCCATTGACATTGTATTGCCGGTGAGCAGATGAAGATGAAGGTGACACGGGGGGTACTCAGTGGGAGAGGATATGTGGTTGGTTAAGTTGGCTGGTGGGCAGGAGTGCAGCAGTGCATAAATTGTTGTTGAAAACAGTTGCCATTTTTATTGTGGCGCTTGTACTTATTGATGTAGTCCATGAATTTACTTGCTTGTTATGCCCGAGCGTGTGTGTGTGTGCGCGGGCGAGCGCGTATATGTAAATAAACATTCATCTGTTTTTTGTTCTGTGGGCAGAGCAGAGCAGGGGTATAAATATGAATTGCGCATCGTCGTATATTGTTAACAACACATTTATTGTTATTCATAATGTAAAATTGTTGTGTTAATTATAACACACACACACGCACTTAAAAAATTCCCATGAATTTGTAGCATAACAAACGGCGCAAGCATACATATATACTATATCCTCATGGCCGCCGCCTCTATCGTCGTTTACTTTCATTTGAGTTTCATGTAAATCATTTATTTACCCATTTTTCAGTGTTGATGTTGTTGTCTTTGCCTTGATGATAAATATTGTTGGCAGAGCCGGCAACAACCACAACGACAACGACAACAACAACAACTACCATGCATATGATCATTTCAATTTTAATTTCTTCGTTTTGTTTTGTTATTTTTCTGCAGGAGCATAATATTATCTGTTGCAATTGTGTAGATGTGTGTGTGTGTGTGTGCAAGAGCATCATGTGTAATGTTGAGTTATTAAACTGATAATACGAATATTGTGCTGCCAACACTGCAATTAACTGATTGAAAACTGCAGCAGCACCATCATCAGTAGCACACAACAACAACGAGAACAACAACAATAACACCAGCCAGGCACTATCAACACACACTCAGGTCGACACCACGAACAACAATTATCGCTGGCATCAGAGCAGTATTTTACATTTATTTGACAAAAACAAAAAAAAAAACAAACAACAAATTGTCATTAATACGTTTTACTAAAAACTTAACATATGTTTTGGCGTTAAGATACAAATTTAAAAAATAAAAATATATGTATCAATTTTGCATACATATGTATTTTTAATATATTTTTATGCATATACGCATATTTATATTTAATTCACATATTAAAGGCCATGAACATAAGGTCACTTGGCGGATGGCCTTTACTTTAGTCAATAAATGGTATAAAAATAATAAAAATGTCCTTAGCATGCCATACAAGAGATGTGCGGAGCTTACTTTTAATAAGTTCAGATGCATTATATTTTTAGACTGTCTTTACGGACACACTATTTTCTTATAATCAAGAGGATAATAAAGAGGATTTGAAAATTTTCTGTAGAACTAAGGGAAAATTCTATGCTTTAGTATTAAGGTTTGTTAATGACGCAATGACTATCTGAAATTTCGGCTAATTGTTCAAGGACATTGAAAGAGCCGAAAGACGATAAAAACGCCAATCACAAGACATATCTTAAAATTGTGATAAAACGTAGGAAATATTCTACATTTTTAAATAAAAGTATTTGAAATTGTCTATGTCCATTTTAAAAAAAATTGAAATGAGCCAAGATCCTAGAAATTTTATAAAAGAGCAGTCCGCCGCACAGTGGTCGTCCCCATTGGCAAAAATAAAAAATGAAGTCAAAATTCTATGTAATACTGTGACAACACTATCTCACAATAGATTTTGCCCTTTTCAAATTACTTTTGTTTTTGCTTTATTCCAACTGTCCTCTTTCAGAATAGCTGCCAAAGGCAGACTATGAAAATAATTTTGTTTCGCAGCGTGAGTAACTTTTAAGTGAAGGTCCAAAATAAAACGTAAAAAACTCTTTAAAAAAATTGCTTAAACAATGGAAGAATTTAATATTGTATAGAAAGGTATTAACTATTATTTAAAAGAATTGAAAACTTCTCAGCATGCTGTGTCTATTTTATTAAATTTATTAATTATATGTGCCTATTTCAGTACTAACTCGTGTGTAGACTTAAATTTCACTTAGACTTTTAATTGCGAAGTCGATCGAAGTTGACAACCAAATTTGTTGTAAAGTGTTAACCAATATTTACAGATTATATGATGTAAATTTCAGCTGCGGAAATTTGCGGATTTTTGAGTTATCTTTAATAGAACAAAGCGGCCTCACCGTTTTCGGTATCATTTTTTTAATTTTGTACTATAAGAGAGGTCCTTGAATCCTTTGTCCGACATTGACCAAATTTTAGATTTAGTCACAGATTGATGGAATCAACGGATATGCCAACTTTGGTATGCCTACTATTAAATTTAAATTTTCAGGATCTAAGAGAGGTCCTTGAATCCTTTGTCCGACATTGACCAAATTTTAGATTTAGTCATAGATTGATGAAATCAATAAATATGCCAACTTTGGTATGCCTACTATGAAATTTTAATTTTCAGGATCTTAGAGAGGTCCTTGAATCCTTTGTCCGAAATTGACCAAACTGCATATTTAGTCATAGATTGATGTAATCAATGGATATGCCAACTTTGGTTTGCCTACTATGAAATTTACATTTGAGGATCTAAGAGAGGTCCTTAAATCCTTTGGCCGACATTGACCAAACTGTAGATTTAGTCATAGATTGATGAAATCAATGGATATACCGACTTTGGTATACCTACTATGAAATTTAAGTTTTCAGGATCTAAGAGAGGTCCTTGAATCCTTTTGAAACGTTAGGAAAATGCTGTGTTTTTAAAATAAAAAATTCTTTATCAAGAGAAATTCGTCATAGAGATTTTCGATTGTATACGAAAAGGAGTTTGTCTTTGTTTGCTTCCATTTTTTAGTACCGTAAAGACTCTCTGAAATTTTCACAGGATGTAGCTGTGTAGTCGTTAGTCATAATATGGTACTTGCAGTTTTGATATATCAAGTGGGCGTAGCCCCGCCCATTGGACCCTATTTTTTAAACCGCAATTTCTGGAGAACTTCTCTAATCGACTTGATTATGATTTATATAGATGCATTTTTCAACAAATTTAGTTATCCAACAAAAAATTGGCGGGATCTGATTAGTGGGCGTGGTATAAAACTTGAAACTTTAAACGGCTGTTTGTCATGAACTATAAGAGGTATAAAGATGACATTTGGTAAGTGTTGCTGGTACAGTATGAATTACAGACAGGGTAGAAGTGGGCTGTGTCACGCCTCCATTTAAAGGAAACCATTATAACTGCCCTAATAGTAGTATAATCGTTCTGCATAGTATAGATATAAAAAGGCGATTGGAAAACAAGGACCGAGGCGCCGCTCACACAGGTCAATATTTGACAATTACAGATTTGCGAGAACTTCCTTTTAACTTCCACTTTGGAACCTTTTTATTTTTAGGCATGAGTAATATTAATTTTATGCTGATGTTATATAATCATACGCACATCGTTCCAACATTGTGGATTTATGGTGCAAATAAAATATGGCGACAAATAACAAATTTAAAAAACTTTTTGAAATTTTAGTATCCTTTTTTTCAACATTCTTAAACATAATACATATTAATATTTTAAAACGCAAATTTTCTTCTTACATATTATAGAAAAAAATCAAAATTTTTAATTTTTTGCATTTTGAAAGACTTAAGGTCCTTTAAAAGTTTATGAACGTTTTTTTTTTAAATTCAGGTGGGAAGATTCTGAAATAAAAATATGTTAAAAAAGTTTCCCTTAATTTGAAATATTTAAAAGGCGGAATTTAAGTTTTTGTTATTTTTAGGGAATAAGTTTATTTCAATGTCTTTGCAAATTTCTCTTTTATTTTAATAGAAATTTCAAATTTGTAACTTCCATTTCATGCACTTTTTATCGATTTAAAATACATTGTAACTTTATAAATTTCCCCTAATTTTTATATCTGTGATAAGTAAAAAACTGCTCATTTCTGGTAATATTGAATGATGACCCTGACCCAAATACTGTACTATACATATGTAGCGAGTTTGCATATGGTACTTGCTACACATGTACAATAGAGTGGTCGCAAGTTATATGGAAAAAAATTGCTGAATTTTGTCGGTCTGATCCCGCAAAAATGATGTCTTTGGATATTTTGGGACAGCCAAAATTGGAGCACGATTGGAGTATGTTAATCCGTGTCGCTTTGGGCTTAAAGTTTTTAAGCTCCTACAGCTAAGTTTAGCTAATACTTAAGAATGACTAGTCCAATTTTAATGAAACAAAAATCCGAAATTTAGGAATTCCTTTAATCTGCTCATTTTTTTCTCTTCTCATATGATTTTCTCTACAAAATTAACAGTTTCGCAGTTATAAATAAATTTATGAAAAAAAATTAACAACATTTGCCTTAAAAATTATATTCAAAAAATAATACAAAATATAAATCGGAAAAAGTGTCAAGTCTTACTAGTTTCGCGTAATGTGACATAACCTATGGACAAAATGAGATATAGATCATGAAAATATATTCACGCGTTTCACTTTTATTAGCAATTAAGTGAATGTATCTCAATTTGGAAAATATAAATTTGTTCCATTCAGGATATATTCGAGGTGGGCGTATCCTTCGAGATCATTTGATATAATTCAACACAGTTGTCAGTGATATATCAGACACAAATTGAGGCAAATTAAGTTCAATACGAACAACAATTTTGGAAAATATAAGTTTTGTCCAATTTAGGATATATAGGAGGTAGGCGTATCCTTTGAGATAATTTGATATAACTCAATACAGTTGTCAGAAATATATCAGAGACAAATCGAGGTACCAGGTGGAGCGTGGCTAGACTTCCAGATTATTTTCCAAAGCTTTATCCTGTTATGTCATTACTAAGTACAGAATTTGGGCACGATCTCGTTGGGTGTATTGATATTTTTTTCAATTTCTTAAGTGGAAAATCGCAATTCAGTTGGCTTTGTAAATTGTGAATTAAATCAAAAGTTGTGGACCGATTTTAATGAAATAAAGCTCATTACATTCAAAATATATTTGGCTACATGATTTTAGGCCTTCTAATTTTAAAAGAATAAAGATTTTCTTTTTTAAATTGTTGATTTTTTTGTAAAACTTCTACGATATCTTTAAAACTACTGACCAAATTTTAAACCAAGGTAACCCGGCTTTTAAATAATGTTATTGACGAATTTTGGTTTCCCTTTTTTATTGAATATGGTGAACCGTTTTTAAATTATTCAAATATATATAGTGGAAGTGCCGTAATTTTTGACATAACGGTAAATCGTAAAAAGTCGAGCTATTCAGCTATTCGGATTCAGCGTCTTAAATAACCTTAACCTTCTTAATCAACAAATACCTTGTTCCCTTGTGAAATTCTAGTAAATTGTGGAAACAGAAATAATTTTAATGAACACAGTGCTCGTTGCCAACTTTTAATGATCAAGGACCACTCAGCTACTCTACTATCTCTATTCTAATTATTCGGGAAAAAAAATAATTGTTTCAAATTGTTGTTGTGAACAATATAGTCATGACTATACTGCCCACTTTAGGTGATGATACATATGGTCGTTATCATTCTACCATCGCAAAGCATTGTAAATTTGCAAATATTCATAATCTGCTTATCTATTAATAAATAACTGATATGACTAATAAACAACAACTGTGCAATAACATAAACAAAGCATTAAAATATTAATATTAACTAACGATATCCAAATAGTCAAATTTGTATATTTATATGTTGTGATAATCAAGTTAATTTGATTTGTAATTTTCCACCAGGTATGTGTGTGTGTGTGACTACTTACATTCTATAGAGAGGATCCACAATACTTTGTGTATTCAATGTCAAATATTTGTTAGTGACCGATTTACTGTCTGTAATGAAAAAAAGGCAGTTTATTATAAATTATATCGAGAACTAAAAATTTAGTAAAAAAAAAAAGATTTTTCCCAATAACAAAAATAAAAGCTAATCAATAAATAAAAAAAATTATTATATTTAATGTTTTTTTTAAATAATTTTGATGTGGTTATGTCATGCATTATTTTATATACGCCAATTTTCAAAATTTATTTTTATTAACTATTTTTATTTCGACCCCAAATTTCACTTTCAATACGATGTTTTTTAAATTTCCCTTTAAAATTTTTATTATGAAGGTCAGTATGTTTACAGTTCTTTTTATTTTGAACCTAATGTCCGTCTATAATAATTCTACTATGGTTATCATACGTCTCCTTATTGTCACTCATATCTCCCTCCCTATGGCTATCTTATTCTATATCTCCCTCCCTATGGCTATCTCATTCTATTTTTAATCAAAATAATAATTTCACACTATCACCCATCGCATGGAGATTCTAATTAGATCATAAATTAACGAATTAGCAAAAGTTTGATTTGTTGTCTATATACAAACCAACATGAACTGAAGTGCAATTGACAGATATTGATATCGCCCCCACATGATGGTCACTTAGAAAACCGTAGCGTTTTCCATATCGCTGATAGCGACCGAAACTGAACCACATTATCATCTGCCATATATATAGCAGGACAGGCGTCCGATTCCAACTGTAGTCTTCTTCGGCACTTACAGCATGAAGGTCTTCATAACCATAGCATTGCTTCTAACATTAGCAACATCGTCAACCCTAGCTGGCGTCTTGTCATCCTCTGCGGCTAAACCAGTCTGTGGCGGTAGCAGCTCATCGAAGAACATACAATTGCGAAATCCCAATGTTCCACCACGCGAGTGCACCTATAAAATCGATGCGTACAGCAAATCGGTGTGCCAATTGCGCATTGAAATGACGTACACTTTGGCTCAGCCCTCTGTGCCCGGTCAGGGGAATACACTGAAATATGCCACCTGTGATCAGGACTATTTCGAGGCTGGCGACTTGAGATTGTGTGGTGTTGAAGAGGATCAACATATTTATATGCCATTTAATCGCACTGATGGTGTGACTAGTATTTCTCTCAAGATGGTCCTTGCCAATCGTGCAGGATCTCATGATTTGCCTACGGCCGAATGGGATATTCAGATAACACAATTGGAATGTCCAGCTGGAGCTTCAGTGCGCAGTGCTGCACCCGAGGGTAGAGCTTCAGCGATTAAGGATGGTTTCTTTGTGGCCCCACCGGGTTGTTTGCAATATTTCCCCCAGGAGACGGGCACGGTGACATCGTTTAACTACAACGACGGTCAAGGTGTCTATCCGGGCAACATGAACTATGCCATATGTTTCAGGCGCACCACGGAGACGGTGGCTTTAGTGTGAGTTTGAAGAGTGAAGAGAGGGAGAGATTAAGAGGGAATACTTAATTAACTTGTAAAACTTTAATACTTTGATTTCACTTTGCAGTCTGACCTCCAATTTCTTTGAATTGGGTACTGAAGCTACCCATTACGAGGAAGGAGATGAATCGTGCTATGATGATGGCAATGCAGACTATTTAATGGTACCTCAGGGTATAATTGAAAGGCAAAACAAACGAGCTACCTATTTCTGTGGCGACAGTTTGATGGAGAAAACTGTTAGCAGTAAGTTTAGCAGCACAAAACCTAAAATGAAATTAGATTGCATTCGAAAATTATAACTTATTTTTCTTCTAGGCTCCAATCCTGGTCCTTTGATGATTTTGTTTAATAGTGATGATTCCTATAAACATGAACATGGATTTTCCTTTGACTATACGGTGACTGACTAAGTGTATCTGAAATTTGTATGAATTGTATATATGGATAAATGTGATGTTGTGAATTTAAAAGAATTCAAGGTAAAAATTAATCTAAAGATTTTTTTTAAAATAAATACCTTAACCAAATAAATTACAAAAAATAAAAATTATTAATTGAATAATTTATACATTTCTTACATATAAAAAACTATTTCATAATACATTTCTTCCATATAACAAACTATTTCATAGAATTATATTCTTTTTAAAAAGAGAAGAAATGATTATTCTGATAATTTCTAGGAATATTTGTCAATATGACAAAAGTTGAGAAATTACAATAGATATGTGTGCGATTGAATTATACAGCAACAATGTTCCCTTACAAAAATATCTCTCATATCTCTGTAAAATACAGACATAAACAAACGGCGAATGCAACAACTATAGTTTAACCCACCCCCACCCACATTATTGACACTTTCAAGCAACGGGTTTCTTCTTCTTATTCACTTCTCTCTCCATACTCAGGCAACGGGACCACAATGTTACACTAACAATATGCAAAACAACTCTTTTTCTGGATACATAATCCCGTTATACATATTATTATTAATACTTAAGACTATAAGGCAGAAGCCACGCAATGAGCGGCAGAGCGTTAAGCGGCAACAAATTAAAACAAATGTAATAATGTAGAAGTGGCCACGCAATGGGCGGCATGTGAGCGGCATTTGTTATAGGCTGAGCGGTGCCGCTCAGGAATAAAACTTGTTTTAACAGCTTGTTGTTTTCTGAGCGGCATAATAATAAAGTATCTTAAAATATAAAAATATAAAAATATAAAAATATAAAAATCTAAAAATATAAAAATTTAAATATATAAAAATCTAAAAATATAAAAATATAAAAATTTAAATATATAAAAATATAAAAATATAAAAAAATAATATAAAAATATAAAAATATAAAAATATAAAAATATAAAAATATAAAAATATAAAAATATAAAAATATAAAAATATAAAAATATAAAAATATAAAAATATAAAAATATAAAAATATAAAAATATAAAAATATAAAAATATAAAAATATAAAAATATAAAAATATAAAAATATAAAAATATAAAAATATAAAAATATAAAATATAAAAATATAAAAATATAAAAATATAAAAATATAAAAATATAAAAATATAAAAAAATAAAAATATAAAAATATAAAAATATAAAAATATAAAAATATAAAAATATAAAAATATAAAAATATAAAAATATAAAAATTGTTGTACTTCTATTATTATTATGCTACAAAAGGCTCCCTCAAGCTCTTCTCATTCATTTAATATTATTGATGACCAACTAAGCTTAGGTCTAGCGATAAAACAATTATCATCAAATTTCAATGATAATGAGTACCGGATTTATTATACATTTATAATAGAAAACGGAAACATTACGCATAAGGAATTTCTCCGCTAGATGTCCCAGGTATCAAAGACACAACCCTTTGCATTTACAACACAGAATAATATTAATCAGAATCACCATCTCTCTCTTTGTTCTAAAAATGCGAGAAATTATTTGTAGAGGCGCTGTCTGTCACTGAGAGGTAACAGAGAGAATGAGTGAAAGTGAAATTTGAGTTTTTGGTATATCACCAGTAACGCGCATTGTGTTTTGCATTTCTAACAACAAACACATGTGCATTATACATAGTTACTATCATACCACCATATATGTACAATATATATGAGACCAAAGCCTATAAAATAGATGAAGAGAGAAAACAGATTGAGTGCTCCAAGTGCGCTTTGAGTGTTCCAAGTGCGCGTTTAGTACCATTAGCATACACGAGTCCCCCTGCAGGCAATTTTTATCTACCAAAAAAGGGCTTCTGTTTATAATATTATTCTGTGTTTACAACTCTGTCACACAGAATAATATTAATCAGAATCACCATCTCTCTCTTTGTTCTAAAAATGCGAGAAATTATTTGTAGAGGCGCTGTCTGTCACTGAGAGGTAACAGAGAGAATGAGTGAAAGTGAAATTTGAGTTTTTGGTATATCACCAGTAACGCGCATTGTGTTTTGCATTTCTAACAACAAACACATGTGCATTATACATAGTTACTATCATACCACCATATATGTACAATATATATGAGACCAAAGCCTATAAAATAGATGAAGAGAGAAAACAGATTGAGTGCTCCAAGTGCGCTTTGAGTGTTCCAAGTGCGCGTTTAGTACCATTAGCATACACGAGTCCCCCTGCAGGCAATTTTTATCTACCAAAAAAGGGCTTCTGTTTACAATATTATTCTGTGGATTTTGCTTTACGTTGTGTCGCTGATACCGCTAATCTACTCTCACAAACAGAGTTTGAAGCCGATATTAAATACATGACGGCGGCAACTAGTGCATGTTGCTTATATCTGTGGTTATCACAAGCAAACGCTATCTTTGAAATTCCGTTTTTTCGTGGCAAAACTTGAATAACTTAACCATTTGTTAACCGAATTTTACAAACAAATATGCGTTTTACTCATGAAAGCGTGGATAAAATAATAAAAATAAAGATATTCTAATAAAATATTGGATACAACTTCTTCAACATTAAAAATTGCGATAAAAATTCAAAAAGTTTGAGGTTTTGAGGGAAAAACAAACATGTATGTCCAGTTATTTTAACAAAACTCGATTAAGAATTGACTGAGTTAAATGAGAAAAGTAACGAAGAACTGGTTTTTTAACCGGGTATTGAGGGTATTTGTGAATTTTGGTATACATATTCATGCTGTACTCGACCGGACCTACGACATGCATAAGGTCACCCCCTAAGTTCCTGTAATTTTTTCCATTCTGTTGCAGGGTGTTTTGAAAATATTTTTATAAACACTTGTAAAACCGTAAAAAATAATGCAATTTGCCATCATTAGTACAAAATCAACAAAAAATGACAACCACAGAGTAATCGATAGTTCTCGTGCAGCTAAAAAAAAAACACACGATAGTTTTAATAAAACGATCCTTTTGGATCTATTTTGGTGACCAATGTGCGTGTACTTAAAGGTAATATATCCACGATTCCAACCATTTTTGTATCTGGACCGAGATAGGTCCATTTTTGTAATTTTTTTGATGAAATTTTTGGCAACACTGTTATAAATATAATAAAACAACCAAAAACAACAAATGATAAATTTTTTAATATAAGCTTTAAGAATATATAAATAACTTTTATATGTAAAAAAAGTATAGGCACAAATGTTGTTTGTTTCATTATTATTTTGTGTTTGTAATAAGTATATTTTATTATTTTCGTATTTTTTTTAAAAAAAAACTTGGAGTTTCAAGCTATAGGTCTGCAAAGAACTATCCAAACATACTTGTTGTGCTTAGTTAAATTTTCTTATATCTGCTTGTATCTGTTTCGCTCTCTTTGGATTGAGTGCGTATGGAATATTTCTCTTTTAGATAACGATAGAATAGGTATGAGAGAGTGAAAGTACCAAGTATCAAAAATACTTGTATGATTACATACACAACAAACAGATATATCGGTATTCTTGTTATCTGTGCTTGGAATATGTGGAGAGCGTGAAGCTGCAAGCATAAAGAAAAAAGAGCGAAAAATTTGTTTTCTTTTTTGTTAAAATTTGCCACAGATGAAACTTACACCATTACTTTTTGTAAAAAGAATAAAAAAAAGTAAGAAAACATCATCAACGCAAAGCGTACGATCTATAATATCTATAATAAATGGATATATCCATTTAAAAAAGAGGAATAACAGTTACTTCACTGAGTGGAACAGATAAAGAGAAAAAAAGTTTCCACTACAATGAGAGCCAGAGAAAGAGATGATACGCGATCTACTCAATCCAAAACACATGAGCACATGTTTTGTTCTACTCTTAGTTGTGTTTGTACCGATAATATCAGGTTTTTACTTATTTTATCTGTTTGTACAAGTAGAATGAATGGAACGCTGCAGGCCTTTATTTCAAGCTGGAGAATGCGCGCAGAAGACCAATGCAACAAAGTCTTAAAAAAAAAAGGTGCAGTTTATAGGACGGATCGCCGATTAAAAATAAATTGTTATTATCTTCGTCTAGCTTCCCAAACATCGTAAAGGGCCCCTACACCAATTTAAGGTATTTTCGAAACGAATTCAATGGTCAATTTTGTTCCCCTGAACCGAGTCACATATATTTTTGTTACAAAAGGAGCAACATCAAATTTGGCTTACGTTCAGATATACGATATAAAAAACACTTTTCTGATCGTTTTTTACAATATTTTACTTGTTCTCTATGAATTTTAAAAAATTAGCTGAAAAATATTTTGTTCCCCATTTTGATATTTTTAGTTGTTGAGACCGTATTTGTGTTTTTAGGATATGTATTTTCACATATAAATATATAAGGAAAATTAAATAAGGCTTAAGAGGGTCCAGAAGGCCCGTAGAGGTCTTCACTAGGTTCACTGCATCAATCTTTCATATGAGTTGAAAATAAATAACAATTCTTTAGTAATATATGGCACCTGTACAAAAAAATTGTTCAAGACAACACATTTTTTAGCAGTTAAACCCTTATTGTTTCTCATTGTTATGGAAAAGAGTGTGGATTTCGAATAATTTGTACTCATATACAAATTTCACGTAATTTAGTAATTGTACCGCAGTACAAATAATTGATTATTAGAAATCAACTGAATCTTTATTGGTCAACTCTGAAGTAACTACAGCACTGTCCCTCTACATGTGAATTTCATCGCTCTAAACATCAACAACTTGGCAGCACTGCCAGTCATTCCTTCTCTGTGAATTGCTGCTGTCAAAGAAGCAGAGTATTCTCTAAAAAAAAATCTCATTACATTTACGACGCCTATCGCATATCGAGTGCAAAATGCAATAGATTTTTACAAGAATTTGCTAAGTAGAAAAACTTTTTAGAAGAAAAGTTCCAAATTTATTACGAAGCAATCTATTGTGCATACTTCAAAGTGCAAACAAATTAAAAAAAGTGATAAAACAAAGCAAAAAATAATAACTACAAAGTATCGAAGTGCATCTAAAGAGGAGAGAATATACAACACACAAAGAAAAACTCACAAAAGACAATAGATGGAAAAGAAGAAAAAAATCGGAAAAATAGATCTCATGCCAGTTAATAATTTACAAAAAAATTCGTATATAATTTAGTTGAATGTTTTGCAATCCCCTAACTATTAATTAGTACAACAAATTTCAAGAAATCGCTCGTAGCAAAAAAAAACCAAAGCAAGCAAGACACAAACAAAATTGCATAAAACCAGAAATCATCCCTTTTGCTGTAGTGCAGTCAGTCAGTGTGGGTAAAAACAAGTTGAGACTACGCCTCCGCCCGTTTAGTGCTGCAGCAGCCACCTCACCATACAATTTAAAATAAATACAACTACGACGACGACAAATCAACAACCACCCCGATTTGTTTTGGCATCGACAACGAAAAGCCAACAACAATAATAACAACAACAGTTCAGAAATCCTGTTTTCCACTACTCCACGGTGCAATGAAAATGTGTGTGTGTGTTTGTAAAACTTGAAAACCACCGCACCAGCAGCAGCAGCAACATCCACCACCAATACAACTGCTACTACGACTTTTACAATCAACCACACTTTTACTGCTTTGGGACAAAACAATAATCAGCTGTAACACGTTCCGTTCACTCGTCCATTCCTCCCGTGTGCGCCTTTTGATATTGTTTTATTTTGTGCTGCCTCCAACCTTTTTTTACATCCCTCGTCTGAGTTTATTACGTCGTCGACGTCGTCGTCGTTGTCGTCATTGCTGTTGTTTTTGTTGCTCTTTGGCAATCATTGTCTGAGCTCCCCTACGTGTTTCCCTTCGTCCGTTCGTCGTTGTAGACTTCATCGCAAGGGGTCATTTTTGTCGTAAGCGCATACGATTGAACGTCTCTTAGTCTCTGCCTGGCAGTCTGTTGTGGCTCTGCCAGTGTCACATTGTCGGCATAAAAGTCTACGTGTGTGTTTGTACATTTCGGTTTATTCGCTGGAAAAAAAGTTAACGATCTGCAGTTTATTGTTTTAAAAAGGCAAAAAAAACACCAAATAAAGTATTAAAATTAACGCAAAATTACGTACGTCTTTACGTTTTGCCCGCCAACGTCAACAACCGCTAAGTTCTTGAGCGAAGTCTGAAAGTTAAAGCGAAGAGGAACTGACCCCCAACAAAAAAAGAAAAGAAAAATACAAAAAAAAAAATAAAACATGTCAGCCGACTCGGATATGGAATATTCGGATAATGATTGTGAATACGAAGACTACTATAATTCAGGTAAGAAGATTGTTACTTTTATTTTCATTTTGTTGTACCTTCCACCTTCAACGTTATTCGATAGCGGATTTGTGATTTGTTTGGAGGAGTTGGAGAAAATTTTGAAGAGCAAAACAAATGAATTGTCTGCATGGGTTCCACCGTAAATTAACCAATTTGTTAGTAAAGAGAATATAAATATAATTTCAACCCGTTTAGGGCAGCCCGTAGAAGAACTTGGGCTATACTATAATGGCAAAAGTTCCAAATTTCAAAAGCCGATTCAAAGTTTTCAAATGTCACTAAGATCTCACTAAGATATAATAGAATATCAGCTTTATAGCCATTTAAAAGACTTCCACTTCGCTCAGACATATCATCCTTTGCCAAGGATTTAGGTTCAGGCGAACTTTTGTTCGTAGCTACTAATTGACAGAACTGCTGATTCTTATGCAAAATTACCTACTGAATCCGAATATCGCCCCCCATTTTTTCACATCACACACTGATTTGTCTAAAACTATTGTCTAGAATTTTATTTTAAAGTTATAAATCTCCGCAGTAATCCACTGATAATCTTCACAATATTACCATATAATTTTGTTGAAGAGATTTACATTAGAAATTGAATTATCTACAATTTGAAAAAAGCTTTAAACAAAACCTTTCTTCACAACCTTACAAAACACATGACAAATTTACAAAGCTTTACAAACAAACCAAACGTGCTAGATTCGTTTTCTCCTTCAACGATCAACGCAAAGAAAGTTTCATTCTTTGACAGGTAACAAATTGTAGCGCTGCCATTGTCCAAATATCTACTAACAAACAAAAAAGAAGTTGTAGTAGAAAAGATATCTTAAAATAAATTGGTAAACAAAACAAAACCGTACTCTAGTGCTAACATGGTTAATGACCTTTTACACCACTAATGGACGTCATCATCATCATCACCGTAGTAGTAGAAGTAGTAGTAGTAGTACTGCCGATAGTAGTATTGCCCCCACTACACAGAACTAGAGAAAAGAGGCGTCAACGTCATAGGTTGATCACTTTATGGGGAGAAGGGGGTCGAAAATGTTACGCAACAATAACAACAAAACATAAATCAAACTTATGGAAAGCCCTCTTAGCGAAAGAGACTTAAAAACAAATGTGGTTAGATATATCAGCAACGGTCTCAAGCTCCATTTGACCGAAAACTTCGTACTTCATTTCATTAAGGTAACTGCCTTTACAATACAAAAAAAAACAACAACTACAACGACGACTACAACGCTAACAACACCGTGATGAAGGTAGACATACAGACTTAGACAACAACAAAGGTAGACCAGAAATTGACTTTAAACAAAACATTGGAATGAACTTGAAAATCACACTTGAATCACGTTTCTTCATTCTTAACTGCGTGTTTTTTTTTTCTTTTTCTTTTCAACGTAATTCTACGTATGTCCTTAAGACAACGTAGAGCGAGTAAGAAAAAAAGTATGTGCGTGCGTGTGTGTGAAGTGCATGTTGTTGGAGGAGACACCAAGAGTAGCAGACCCTAGCGGTGACGGTGCACAAAGTGACTGGTGGCGGCGGCGGCTGCACACACGCGTATGCCTCTATGGATATGGTTTCACTTGGGGTCTCGTAAATTGTTGAGTTGTTGTTCTTTATGTTGTTTAGTGTTTCCTCATACCCCCACAAACTCAGTTAGTGGATTGCTGTTTGTTTGGTCTTTTTTTCTTCTTTCCTTTAGCCTTTAATAACCTGTGCAACAATGTTGTCGTCTTGTTATTATTGTATCTTTCCTAAGTCTGTTTATAAAAATAAAAAAATCAACTCCTTACACTGTAGGCGGCAAAAATAAGTGTTAAATAGAATGACAATGAAGTCGATTCATAGAAGCTATCTGTGCTTTTAATACACAAGTTTATAGAGAAGGGAAATTACTATTGTAACTCATTATATTTGAACTCGTAGGAGCTAGGTGCTAACTAATTAAGGAAATATTTTAGTTTTTCTTTGATAATGGTTAGAACGCACGACTACCATGCGCCTTACCTAGTTTCGAAGCCCTATCACTGTAATTTATATTTCTTTATTCGGCGGCCACCTTGATGCTGTAAACAGTAACTTTCGATTAGTCGAATCAATCGGTATGTCATCAAAAAGCTTATTGGAAAGAGGGAATACAAGTTTTCAAGTATTCTATTGAGTATTGAACAAATAGGTTTACCTGAAGCTTGGGTTAAACTAAAGAACCTCCATGAGAAGCGTTCCGTATGACAAAATTTTTACTAACATAGAACATATTGCCAATATGTATTTGTAAATATTTAATGATGAGGTACAAAAATTCAAAATATAAGACGAACTTCGAAATTGGGACACTATTCTCCGAGAAGAAAATAATTATTAAGATACTATTTGTGGGTTGTAACCAGAAAATTTAAAAACTTAATATACTTATTTCCGACATATCTGCCTTGCCAACTTGTTCTCAAATTCCTAAAGGATATATATAAAGGATATAGGTATATAAGTATAGAGTTTTTCAAAAAAAAATGTTTCCCAATTTACAATTCGCTGGAATTACAAATAAATGAGACGTGAAAAGCATTATTGAACAAAAATTTAAGTTTTTTGTGACAAATGTACAATTTATTGTATCAAAAAGTACTTTTATTGCATTAAATGTACCAAAAAATAATTTCAATGTACTTTTATGGTACCCAAAAGTACATTTATTTTAATATAAAGTAAATTTATTGTACAAAAGATAATTGTTTCATATTGTACCAAAAAGTAAATTTATTGTACCAAAGAATTTTTATTGTACCAGAAAAATTTTTTATTGTATTAAAAAATTCTTTTATTGTATCAAAAAATACTTTTATTGTACCAAAAGTAATTTTGTTGCACCCAAAGTGGTTTTACTGTACCAATAAGTGATTTCATTGTAACAGAAAGTACTTTTATTATGCCAAAAAGTATATTTATTATCCAATAAGTACATTTATTGTACCGAAAGTATATTGAAATTTCCAAAAGGTATATTTATTTACAAAAATGTACTATTATTGTTCTAAAAAGTACTTTCAATATACCAGGAATTGTACCAAAAAGTATATTTATTGTACCAAAGAATTTTTATTGTACCAGAAAAATTTTTTATTGTATTAAAAAATTCTTTTATTGTACCAAAAGTAGTTTTGTTGTAGCCAAAGTGCTTTTATTGTACCAATAAGTGATTTTATTGTGACAGAAAGTACTTTTATTATGCCAAAAAGTATATTTTAATGCAATAAGTACATTTATTGTACCAAAAGTACATTAAAATTTCCAAAAGGTATCAAACGGTACATTTATTTACCAAAAAGTATTTTTTATATTTATTTACCAAAAAGTACATTTATTGTACCAAAAAGTGCTTTCAATATACCAGGAATAACTTTCATTGCACCAAAAAGTAAATTTTTTGTACCAAAAGTACTTTTATTGTATCAAAAAGTACTTTTATTATACCAAAAAGTACATTTATTTACCTAAAAGTACTTTTATTGTACCAAAAAAATACATTTATTGTACCAAAAATGCCTAAAAAATTTCTTTCGAACAAAATGTTTAAACAGGATAATAAAACAACTTTAGAAAGACTAAAATAAAATTCAGAAACTTTTGATAAGTTAACTGATACTATCGAACAATTGTTTCTTGAGTTATGCAAAAAACTGCGTTTTTATAAAAAGATTAAAAAAAATTTACCACAAAAAAAATTTCGATTATTTTTGTAATCGGAATCATTTTGTTGCATAGTTTAAACGATACGACTGCAGTCAACTACAACAAAAAGAGGAACACATTTAGAGTTAAGGGATTTCCTCTGAAATTTGTATCCTTTGTATGTATAATTGTTAAATGTAATTTAAAAGTTTGCATAGGTGCTAAATTTGTTTGTCTTACTATCACTAGATTCATGCTAAAGACTGGACGCAGGTAGTTATTGCAATGCCAAAAAATTTCCATGTAATCACATTTCATTTCATTTTTTATCTATTTTATGAACATTTGCCATGAAAAGGAAGTAATCTAGCTAAAACAATAGTTTCCGCACTTTAACTCTTATCTAATATGTAATTTTCCACAAAAAAAATAACAAAAGAATCCTAACACATTTTCACATTTAGCTAATTTACCTGGCATTGAAATAACATTATCGTTATCCTTTTTTCCTATCTCCATGTATAATACACGTACCTGCTACGTAGTTGTTACCAACGGACGGAGGCATACCCAACCGGCGAAGTAACGATTTATATACATACAGTATAACTCTATTTACTTTGTTTATTATTATAATTTTTGTTTTTTTTTTTTGTCGTTGTTTCAACTCAATAGTTGTTATTTGCTGCTGTTGTAGTTTTTCCAAATGACTGAGCAAACATTTTGAAGGTTACACTAGTTGTTGTATTATGGACTGAACCCGAAGCGGAGTAAAATGTAATTACACATGACGTGAACAACACACGCAGCTACGTAAATGCAGTGTTTGTTTACAAACACACACACATATTTGATGGATAGCAACAAATGGATACATTTTGAAAAATCATCATGGCAAACGACTACGACACTAAATCAAAATGTGTTATATTGCTTATTTCATTGATCTTTAGGTTATGTGGTTCAAAGAAAATTGAATTGTTTTGTAACGTATTATATGCGTCAGTAATGACAAAAGATGACTGACTTAATGTATGTTTAAACTTGCAAATTGTTAAACAGCTCTAATGAATTTGGTTTGTTAAGATGAGATTTTAAATATATAATGTAATAGAAAATTGGATAAAATTTTGATTGGAAGTACTGTTGATCTCAAATGTAAACGATTACACTAGGAAAGACCAGAAAAATATCAGTATTTACGCGGATTTTGTTTTGAAATTTTTTTCTATGGTGAAGTTTTGTTTAAATAACATTTTAATAAAAATTTCTTTACAGATTTTATTAGTAAACGTAAAAAAATAATAAATTACTACTTTACAGTCTATGTAATGTTATTTTTTACTCGTATACATTGTTTGGGAGTTATCTAAAAAAATTGTACCTAAAATTTTTTTTACTAAAATTTAGGAATTTTTTTTAAACTCATAAAATTCTAATTTTAAGAGAAAATAATCTTTTTAGTTGAAATAGTTTTGAGTAATAAAAAATAAAATAATAATTTCGTTTTTTTTATGTTTTGGTTCCACGATTACAAAAATGGTTGAAATTTTTTCTATGGTAAAGTTTTATTTAAAATAATATTTCAGTTAAAATTTGAAAATGGAATAAATTACTATTTTAACGACGTCTAATGTTATTTTTTACTCTAATTTTTTTCAGTTAAAATAAAAGATTTTTTTTTTAATTTATAAAAAATCCATATAAAAGAGGGAATCTTTTTTGTTAATTTATTTAAAATAATTTTTCAGTAAAAATTTGAAAATGGAATAAATCACTTTTTTTACGACGTCTAATGTTATTTTTTACTCTAATTTTTTTCGGCTTAAATAAAAGATTTTTTTAAATTTATAAAAAATCCAAATAAAAGAGGGAATTTTTTTTGTTAATTTGTTTAAAATAATATTTCAGTTAAAATTTGGAAATGGAATAAATCACTTTTTTACGATGTCTAATGTTATTTTTTACTCTAATTTTTTTCAGCTAAAATAAAAGATTTTTTTTTAAATTTATAAAAAATCCAAATTAAAGAGGGAATTTTTTTTGTTAATATTAGTTTGAGTAATAAACGTAAAATAATAATTTTTAAATGTAATTATTATTTTAGTATGACATTCCAGTAAAAAAAATTTAGTTTGCAATTTACTTTTCTATAAAATATTTTCAAGTTGTCTAAAAAATATTTATTTTAGACATAAATCGATCGACTGAAATTTGCACACATTTGTTAATGAGAACAAAAGATTACTTTTTGTCCCTTGTCATTTTTGATTCGATCATCAAAATTTAATTTTTCAATTCACCCGTATCTGCAACCAAGTTTGCTGTTTTGGAACATATAAAATATTTCTCCTTATATTTTGCTCTTCCCCACTCTCATAATATTTTGACCGTAGAATCTCCTTATTTTATTACTTTTCCTTATTTAATCTTCACTTAATTTACAATATTTTAATTGTCTCTTGCTTTCCTTACCTTACCTTACTTCCAGGTGAAGACTGTGATGTCGAACGTTTAGACCCCAAAAAAACCGATACGGAATATTTTGAATTTGAATGTCTAACCGTCGAAGAAGTTGAAAAATTACTCAATGAATCTGTAGAGAAACTAAATACTATCTTACAAATAACACCATCACTGGCTAAAGTACTGCTGCTCGAACATCAATGGATCAATCAAGCGGTAGTTGATAAATATCGTCAAAATGCCAATGCGCTGTTGGTGGAGACACGTATAAAACCGCCATGCAATAATACCGATCCAGCGTTGGAAGTAGATGGTGCTGCAGCGCCCTCGACAAGTGCAGCAGCGGTGGCGTCGTCGTCAACAACGGCCACAACGCCAACGCCAGTGGGCACCCTAAGCACCTACAGCAAATCGCCCACAGCAACGCCCACTCTGAGCAGCAGCAGCAGTAGTTTAACACAACAATATCGTAGTCAAATGTGTCCCGTGTGTGCCACAGTGCAGTTGGGCGATAAATTCTATAGTTTATCCTGTGGTCATTCGTTTTGTAAAGATTGTTGGTCTATGTTCTTTGAAACACAAATATTCCAAGTAAGCTTTATATAATAAAAACCTGAAATAAAACTTTTAACTAATTTTTTCTTGTTTTCTCCTTCCAGGGTATCTCCACTCAAATCGGTTGTATGGCTCAAATGTGTAATGTTCGCGTTCCTGAAGATTTGGTGCTCACATTGGTAACACGCCCCGTTATGCGTGAAAAATACCAACAGTTCGCTTTTAAAGATTACGTTAAGTCACATCCGGAATTGCGTTTTTGTCCCGGTGCCAATTGTCAAATTATCGTTAGGTCCAAAGAAATTGCCCCCAAACGTTCCATTTGCACTCATTGCACAACATCATTTTGCTTTAAGTGCGGCATGGACTATCATGCGCCCACTGATTGTCTAATTATTAGGAAATGGCTGACAAAGTGTGCCGACGATAGTGAAACGGCCAATTACATAAGCGCCAATACCAAAGACTGTCCCAAGTGTCACATCTGCATTGAGAAGAATGGCGGCTGCAATCATATGCAATGTTTCAATTGTAAATACGACTTTTGTTGGATGTGTCTAGGCGACTGGAAGACCCATGGATCCGAATACTATGAATGCTCACGTTATAAGGATAATCCCAATATTGCCAACGAATCGGTACATGTACAAGCCAGAGAAGCCTTAAAGAAGTACCTCCATTACTATGAACGTTGGGAGAATCACTCTAAATCGTTGCAATTGGAGCAACAAACATTGGATCGTCTGCGTCAACGCATCAATGAGAAAGTGATGAAGGGACGTGGCACCTGGATCGATTGGCAGTATCTTTTCAATGCCGCATCGCTGTTGGCCAAATGTCGCTATACCCTACAGTATACTTATCCATATGCTTATTTCATGGAGAGTGGTTCACGTAAAGATCTTTTTGAATATCAACAGGTAAATATGAAACTGGGGGGAGGGGTAATAAAGAAACTCGTAATAAGAAAAAATTAAATTACATTTAAAATTTTTGAATACAAAAATTGCACTCGAGAGCAATTAAAAAAAACTAACTTTTTTAGCTTATCAACTTCCCTTACCACAATCGAAAAAAATTGACTTTGCTTAATTTCGTTTTTAACACAATTTTCTCTTTACTTTCTTTTTTTTTTATTTAGGCTCAACTTGAGGCAGAAATTGAAAATCTTTCGTGGAAAATTGAACGTGCCGAAACAACCGATCTGGGTGATTTAGAAAATCAAATGGATATTGCTGAAAAACGGCGCACTACATTGCTCAAAGACTTCTTCCCCGTTGAATGTTAAACAACTAATCAACCAACCAAGCAACCAATTAACTCTTCCATAATAATGATCGACCGCTTCAGTTTAACCGAATCGAACAATTCGAATATTAAGTAGAGGACAACGTTAATGAAACTCTTTATAGTATTTGCCAATTCATCAACGTCATCATGTCATGTCATCATCAGCTATTTTTACAGCTTAATTATATGTAGTTAAATGATAAACAAACAACAACAGCAACAACAAAAAGGAGACAATTTTCCTTTGTTGTTTGTTGTTTTTAAATATAATATAATTTAAATTTGCAATATAAGATTTATAATCGATAACATAGCGTAGTAAAAGATGAAGAAACAACAAAAACAACTAATTAACAACAACAAGTGATCTGAAAGTTAGAATTTAAACAATTAATAAACATTAGCGCTAAAAAATAATCATTCATCCCACATATAGAAAACAAACAACTTCATATGATGCTCTCTCACACAACATAACACAACTCAACTCATTTTTTAAGCATACTTAAATAACAAGCAGAATACTACGAATATTCTCTTTTTACAACAGTAACAACAACAAGAAAAACACATTTTAATATACTAATGCATACAAATATTAGGTTGATTAATAAATTTAAACAATGGTTTGTAGTTAAGTTTTGCGAAAAGAAATTCTCTATCAACGCGTAACGTTCATTTGTAACTAGAATACAAATAAATTTTAGATGGATGGATGGATGAATATAAACGGGGCTATGGCGCTTGCGTATTAATTAACGAATATTTGATAAAAAAATAATTAAGAAAACAGCAAATAAAATCATAGTATTTTCTAACAATTTAGTATAAAAAAAATTTTGGAATTGTATTAAAATTGAAATCGAAATAATGGATTGTATGTAATTTCTAAATTTAAGATTATTTGTAATATATTTTTTTTTGTCGCTCTATCATTATTTCGTTTTACCTATCCATTATGTAATAATTTTGTGTATTCCACCTATCCTCCCACTTCCCCTCTTCCTCTATTATCAATTTTGATTTGTGTATTGCTGCAATACATTGACTGAAAAGCAATTTGTTTTAAAAATTCTTTATGGTTTAGTTATACATATTTTTCTGTTATATATATATATATTTAATTTTTAATTTTGTAAAAAAAAAACACAACACAAACAAATGTATTTTTGTATGTGTTCTATTTTTCAAAATTGGCTTTATTAAAATTTTATTACTATTATTATTATTTTTTTATATACCTATATAGAAAGTTTTAAGAAAATAAAGGAAAATTTTAAAATATTCATAATAAATGTGATTTAAAAAAAATTTACAATAATAGCGTATAATTTTTGCATCATTGTTTGCTGGTTTTTTTTTTATATTAGGGGATTTAGGGTTTAGGGGTAAACAAACCGGAAATCGAACCGAAATCTTAATTACGAAAGTGCTATAAATTATAAATTTGTCATTTAAAAACTTTTGTAAAGGAAAATTCCAAACAGATAAGTTAACATGCGCGTTAAAAACATTTACATTTTTAAGTTGAAATCCACAAACTTGCTTGCGGCCTACTCTAGACTTTTGTTATGATGGTCCTGAAGGGAAAATTACAAAAAAAAATTTAAAGAAGAGGTAGTCAAGAGATTTGACAGAGCAATAATATAGAGAAACCTAATCGAAGCACAAAGATGAGGTTCCTGAGAGTTTGTACATAATATACAAAAGTCTTAAGATATTGTCGTTCTTTTAATTAGTCTGACCAAACCATTGAAGCATATTATATTTAGATCATTTTGGAAAAAGTTTATTAGTACAATTTTCATTATTTTATAGAAGTTCGATTCAAAGTCATTAAGACATATCGTCTTCTAGACCATTTGGGGAAAGATTACACAGTGCAACAGTGAAAAAAACACCCGAACGAGACTATATAGGTTCGATAGTACAACCGGAGCTGAGTAAAACCCTAGCTCAGTTTGGCTAGATTGGCTACCAAATTTTTTTTTTGGCCCCCTAAACTTTTTGAAATTCCTTGGACCCCTTGAAAAAAGGTGGCATCAATTGTTGGCCAACAGTTTCTACAGTTTTTAATATAGCTCTTTCTCTTCTTCAACAAAGTTTTAGCTAATAGTCCGCTTAAGAAACTGATATAATAAAATTTCCCAAAAAAATTAGACTTCCCTCGTTTATTTTCAAAAAACTTCGATAAAAATTCTAATTTTTTCACTATTTTTTATATAAGTCGTAGGGAATCCAGATTTTTTGCATACTCTATTCAGTGAAATTGTAGTTTAGGCAACACCGAATAACTTCTCTGAACAAACCTATGTAATCTGAACAAGTCTAGGGATATTAAATAGCTCTCAAAACACACTATCTACTTTAAACAAATCAGTTTTTTAGGAGTTTTGGGCCATTGTGCAATGTTTTTACTTGCTATCTTTACCAAAAACGTACTTATTGTATAACTGAATAACTTCTGTAAACAACCAATATGATCGGAATACTCCACCCCCTTAATTGTTCACAAAGAGCATTAGGGTGTTCCTTATAAGGCATTTTGTCGAATTTCGTTAAAAATATGTATTAATCGCGATGTTGGTCATCTATCTTCAACTTACGTTTCTTTTTGCCAATATTAGGAATATATTGTGAGAAATTTTGTATCGATAGTTGGACATTAGGGTGTGCCGCAATGAGGTTAAAGTATGAATTTGTTCTCAAATCAGTTTATTGCCGCTAAGTATTTTTCTTTCGTATATAGACCAAGTAGTAACAAGCCGTTCAATAGCTGAAATAAAGACCTAAAATAATATGTGTTTGCTTTTACCATATCTCTTATAGTCGCCGGGATATTTGATATAGAAGTTGGGGTATTTTTAAAAAAATTATTAAAAATGTTGAAATTGAATTTCGATGTAGATTATTATGGGCAATTATATATTTCAACTTTTAAAGGTTAATCAAGTTAAAATCTATATGTTTAAAAAGTATATGTGTATATTATCACTATCTCCATCAATTCTTGAGATATCAGGCGTTAAAAAACTGAATTTTTTACTGTATGCATAGCAATGTCTAATGAACTTTTGTTCCATCTGAATACCCATTGAATACTTACCAATAACGATTTTTATATGATAAAAATAAAAAATCCCCTCAAAAGACCATTGGATATTAATGGTTTTGGTGACATTTGTAAGCATACACAATGGATATACAGGTGAAACAAAAGTTAAGTAGTCATTGCTATGCTTTTTAAGCCCCTGATATCTCGAGAATTGATAGAGATAGTGATAATATACACATATACTTTTTAAACATATAGATTTTAACTTGATTAACCTTTAAAAGTTGAAATATATAATTGCCCATAATAATCTACATCGAAATTCAATTTCAACATTTTTAATAATTTTTTTAAAAATACCCCAACTTCTATATCAAATATCCCGGCGACTATAAGAGATATGGTAAAAGCAAACACATATTATTTTAGGTCTTTATTTCAGCTATTGAACGGCTTGTTACTACTTGGTCTATATACGAAAGAAAAATACTTAGCGGCAATAAACTGATTTGAGAACAAATTCATACTTTAACCTCATTGCGGCACACCCTAATGTCCAACTATCGATACAAAATTTCTCACAATATATTCCTAATATTGGCAAAAAGAAACGTAAGTTGAAGATAGATGACCAACATCGCGATTAATACATATTTTTAACGAAATTCGACAAAATGCCTTATAAGGAACACCCTAATGCTCTTTGTGAACAATTAAGGGGGTGGAGTATTCCGATCATATTGGTTGTTTACAGAAGTTATTCAGTTATACAATAAGTACGTTTTTGGTAAAGATAGCAAGTAAAAACATTGCACAATGGCCCAAAACTCCTAAAAAACTGATTTGTTTAAAGTAGATAGTGTGTTTTGAGAGCTATTTAATATCCCTAGACTTGTTCAGATTGCATAGGTTTGTTCAGAGAAGTTATGCGGTGTTACCTAAACTACAATTTCACTGAATAGAGTATGCAAAAAATCTGGATTCCCTACGACTTATCTAAAAAATAGTGAAAAAATTAGAATTTTTATCGAAGTTTTTTGAAAATAAACGAGGGAAGTCTAATTTTTTTGGGAAATTTTATTATATCAGTTTCTTAAGCGGACTATTAGCTAAAACTTTGTTGAAGAAGAGAAAGAGCTATATTAAAAACTGTAGAAACTGTTGGCCAACAATTGATGTCACCTTTTTTCAAGGGGTCCAAGGGATTTCAAAAAGTTTAGGGGGCCAAAAAAAAAAATTGGTAGCCAATCTAGCCAAACTGAGCTAAGGTTTTACTCAGCTCCAGTTGTACTATCGAACCTATATAGTCACGTTCGGGTGTTTTTCAAAAAGTTTGATTTTGTGTCATAGTGTTATAAGTCCAATTTCATTATTTTATACAAATTTGATTCAAAGTCATTAAGACAAATCGTCTTTTTATATAAAAATTTAATAGACTTCCCCTTAGCTCAGACATTCTTTACCAACTTGTTCTAAAAGTCCTAAAGTACATACTCGTATTAATTTAAAAAATAAACATATCAACTTAAAAAAGGACATAATGATAGTAGCGATATACATAGTAGTTGCCCTAAAAACTAAAAACATTTTAGAGTGGATATGAGTTATTCAGACGAGTTAAACGCTCTCTATAATTCTCGCAGTGTCAACAGAGTATTTTTTTAAAGTTTTATTTTTCTTATTGAAAATAAAAACGGAAAAATACGTTTTCAAAGAAAAAATTTTGTCTTTATGTTATTGGTTTAAAAGCGATTTTGTTATATCTTATCCTAGACCTGATCAGGTCTAACGAGATGTGACATATCTGCTCCTATATCTAAGCATATCCAGTATCACAGCTAACTATATCTGGCGTTAGATATTAAGAGATATGGTTGATCAGCAAATATCTAAACTTTTTGGATCAATAGATATGATAATACAGGCCTGTTCTGTAAATCACGTGATTTCATATCACATGCCGTTTTGAAATCACACGTGTAATTTTTTCCTGTTCTGTAAATCACACGATTTTGTCTTTTTCGGTGTGATTTGAATTTTTCGAAATCACAACAAAACAGCTGATTTTTTGACTTATTTTGTTGTGATTTAATAAGGATTATTCAAGTGAGTAGAAATTTGACGTTTTTAAGTTGAAAAAGAAAGAAAAGTTTAAAGTAAAACGCCGGGTGCTATATTTTTTGCTTTGGAAAATTTGCGAAGGACACAATTAAACAACAACGCATAAAAAAGCATTGATTAAATCTTCGAAAACTAAATCAGCTGATGACATCAAGCAAAATCAAATCACAAGCACTTCATTAACAAATCACAAACAAATTCACAAAACAGATACACAAAAAGTAGTGTCTCAAAAACTTTTTAATTTTAGAGCATTTATTGCGCTAAATGTGTAATTTTACTACATAAATTAAGAAATAACACATGTTGTTAATAAATTAAGCAATTTATTTTTAAATTCCCATAAAAGTACTCGTAAAAATAAGCATGTGATTTGAAATCGATAGGTGCTTAGGTGACCGGTTTGAAATCACAAAATTTCAAAAAGTTTGGTGTGCAGAACACCATTTTTGTGATTTCAAATCACTTTTGTGATTTGTGATTTTCAGAACAGGCCTGATAATATCATAAAATCAGATATTAAGAATTAATAACATCAGGTATTTGTTGGTATACATACAGTTTTTAATATAAATGAATTGTTTCAAATTTTAAGAATTCGTTGTTTTTTTTTTTTTTTGTATTCAATTTTATATTGTTATATCTTACAAGATCTAATTAAGAATAAATTCACAAAAAAATTTTTATCTAATTAGATATAATTTGATCGGATCTGACACAATTAGATCAATTATATCTGGGACAAATATCGGATAACATTAGATCTAATTAGATACAATTAGATCAGTTCTGATCTGAGCAGATATAATCATTTTTCGGATCTAATTAGATCTGCTGCCAGATCCAACGTGGACAACAGATGCGTGTTACCCGTGTAAAAAAAAAGTGTAGATCCAATTGGATCTAATAAGATACGAAAAATGGTTATATCTGAAAGGATCAGGTTAGATCAGTGCTGGTCTAATTGTATCTAAGTATCTAAAGTATCGTATTAAATTAATCAATTTCAAAGCTCTATTCATATCATATTATACCCACAATATAATTCCGAAAGACAAAAAATGTCACGTGATAAATATCACGTGCTAAATCATGAAGAAAAATTCTAAAAAAAACCAGTGTCCATATTACAGCATGACAACTTCCAATGGAAAATTGTAGCTAAAAATATGTTCCAATATGCTGAATGTAGCATTTTTCCACATGCATTTAAAAAAAAAAAACTTTTGCCACGTTCGACATCGAATGTTTTTTCCTAATATTTTGGAAACAAAATATTTGCCAAAGCTGAATTTTGCACTAAGCGGAGGGCTATTAAAATGCTATCGGAAAATTTTAACAAGCTTAATAAATTCAAAGATTTCGTTATGAATTTTTCACTTAAAAGGCGTACGAATGTGACGTTCGCCATCCTGGAAGTGCCCGTATATGATTGGATCTCAGTTTTATATAATTATATCTAACAACATCTAATTTGATCTCATTGCATCAGAATAGAACGTCACTAAATTTCTGATAAAATTGGATACAATTTGATCAGATCTTGTACAATAAGATTAGATCAATTTAAATGTAGGAAAAATTTCGGATAACATTAGATACAATTAGATCAGTTCTGATAAAAATATTTAAAATTCTTACTAAAACGAAAGCATTTAAAAATGTTTTACTTTCAAAATTTATATTAAAATTAAAATATAAAAAAAATATTTTTCCAACATTCGAAAATTTGCTATAAAAAAAATAAAACAAAAAAATTGTGAAATATACTAATTTAAAAACAATAATCTGTTTGGAAGGAAATCCCAAAAAATATAAATAAATCAATTTTTTTCCAATTTGAAAAATACATTTAAAATAATTTTCTAGAAATTGTCCTTTAATTTGAAAAAAAATTAATTAATTAACGTTGATTTAGAATTTATTTCAAGCTCAAGACCATATGAAAGAAGTTTTTTTTAGCAGAATGATATTCTCATAATGCCAGGCAGTCCGTACAGCTGTTTCGGATTCAGCCACGAATCCTCATCAGCAGACTTTGGTATAATGATTGCAAAATGTTTATCAAGTCTTATGCACCAGAATTCACAACAAAATGAGAATTCTTTCTTGAGTACATGGACTCGAAAAACTTCGCAACCATTCACTATGAGAAACCATCTGCTAAACTTCTTTCTTGTTTGTTTGTTTATGTTGAGAAAACCGTCGGCTTTCAAACAACATGTTTTTGTTGTTGGTTTCGCAACCAACAGATTTGCCATAAGCATTATTGCAGCTTTGCGGGCCGTCGTGCTCTACGTCATCATTATTTTTGTTTTGGTTTATTTATTCGGTCTGTTAATTTGAACGTTAACAATAATTAATGTAACGTAATTTAATTGTCTTCGAATTTTTTTATTTTTCCTAATAGGACAATTAAATTTTTTTATAACGCAAAAAAATATAAAAAAATGCAATCGATGTTGTGAACTGCATAAAAACGTTAATACATGAAAAAAAATTTTGGTTAAAGTAAATAAATATTTTTCACATAAATAAAAACCTTTTTTCTAAATTCGAAGTATACATTTTTAATATTAATTTCAGTATTTTCTGAAGACAATTATTTTTTTCAATTAAATTCTTACTATCGAGTCGAATATATCTAAATTTTTTATATAAGAAACTTTTCAAAAATGACCCCCAAACATCCACCTGTAAACTTAGATTCTCAAAAATAGTAAAATTAAACTTACAACTGTTTAATTGAAACGATTAGAAAAGCGTTGCTGTTAAAAAGTGTTTTTTTTTTTAATAAATAGTCATACGTTGCTGTGCAAACTAATATTCAGCGTACAATATATAAAAACTTACCAGTATAAATTTCAAGACTTTTGTGTTTTTAAGAAGATTTTTAGATAGCTTAACTCTTAATTTAAAATAAAATATGTTTTAATACACCAAAAGCCATTTTTATATGTTAAACAACATGCCATTTAAATATTTTTCTTTTTTACTATAAAATTTTATACATATTTTCATATTTATCTTCTTTTATTTAAATTTCGAACTTTTACGCTTTCAAACAAATAACACTTTTTACTCGAACAAATAGCACTAACACTACAACACTTCTCTTTTTGCTTTTCATTTACTCACTTAAATTGCTCTCTTTCATTTTTTCATATCCGACATTCTGGCGCAATTCCACCATTAAGTAGGAAAAGCTTTTTCTCAAGAAATTTAAGGGAAACGGAAAATAATGAAGAATTTACATTAGATCGTGGAATACAAAAAACACAGGAAGCAACCAGAAAAACAGACAGATAGATATTTCCTATTTTGCACACACACTTCTTTGTCGTTACCTCTTTGCAGCACTTTGAAGATATATTTCTTTAATTTACACTGGCAAATGTCTCCTTTGCCTTATTGCACTGACCGAAGTGGAAGACAAAACGAATCATGCCCAAAGATGTGGACACTACTACTTCGCATTCGACAATTCGTTTTAATTCGCGCGAACCGCAACCGACTTGGACGTTACGAAAAGAATCACTAACCGACCGACACAGATTTAGGAATTTACGACCGTATTCCATGTTTTACTTCATAATATCTTGAAAAACTATTAAATAACGTTCAATTTATATATTTATTTAGATTTTTGTTGAATTTAATACACTTTGAACAGACAATTTGATTTTATTCACGGAGTTTTCACTAGTTGCTTGTTGTTTGCTCAAAATTCCAGTTAGACTAAAGGAGATTGCAAAATGTACCGTATCTGCAGGGAATTCACTCTCATTAGACAAGGAGAGCAGAAGTGAGATCAAAGACAGTGTTGCCACATATGCAGTTGTGCGGAAATGATTAGGCGTGTATGTCGCGGTAACAATGATGTACATTATTGCAAAAACAAAAAAAGTGGAATAGTCAAGATTTGAAAAGTAATTTCAGTAGTGTCATAGTAAATATTAAATGTAAATGTGGACTAGGACTCCGGTTCAAATTTGCTTATCTGTAAATTGTTTCAATATGTTTTTGGTCTAACAGCAATTTATAAACCCTTGACACACACCCTTTTGCTACAGAGTTGCCAAGTTAAATAACTAAACGAAATACTAAGTAAATATGGAAAAAATCTCAATGATTTTTTTTAGTTTCGAATATTTGTTTATGGCAAAAAGTATGGATTATTAAATTTTTCAACAAGCAATGTTTCTGAGAATTGTTTAAATTATACTATTTTCGCAAAGTGTAATAGTAATCTTCTCCATACCGTTATCCAAAAAGTAATTGAAGAGAAAACCTTTAGCTTTCTTCTTACTGCCACTATTGCCGCCACATAGCCTGCCAACTTGTACCGTTAACTTCAAACTACGTTTCTTCCCAATCCTTTAGTAATATATGTATATTGCAATAAATTACTTTTCATATTGCTTTATTTGACTTAATGAATATTATTTCATTTTTTTTATTATTCATATATTTGTTTGTTGTATTTTAAATTTTAAAATTATTTGAACTAAACAAGAAGAAAAAATACAAAGACGACAAAACTTCACTTGCGCGCCTCTTTGGCTTGGCTCCCAAACCTATATATATATATATATGTATATATGTCTATATGCGTCTGTGTGTGTGTGTACGTGTGCATCGTTTACTTTTGCATGTTTCTCTGAAGTAATCGTCCTTCTTTGACCAAGCAGGACTTTATCGACTTGTCTCAATAATGATTTCATGGGTATCCAATTGAGATACACTAAACTTTAAAGGTGCAAAAGCTCCTAAATTTCCTCCAGCATCCAAAGGTATAATATGCTCGTCGACATGTTCTTCGACCTCCTCTACCAAGACTTCGTGTAATTGTTGTTCCGGTTGATATTTCTGCTCCATTGTGTTTTGGGGTGCATTATCATTGCACTCACTTTCGTGCATTTCGAAATCCGTAAAATTATTAAAGACAGAACGACAGACAGCGCATTCAAAACCCCTGTAAGGCGTTAAGGTAAAGATTAATAGGATAATTATTAGAATTCTCTAATGCAATAGAAACTTACACTGGTTGCTCATCGGCCATCTCTAGATTTTGTTTGGCAATTGCTTGAGCCTCTTCAATGGTGGCTTTCATATCAATGTCTATGCCATCCTTGACGTGGGACTGCAGATGTTTTTTAAAGTTTCCCAATTGTATAAAGGCCTTTTCGCAGATTCTACACGTGTAGGGCTTTGTGTTTAAGTGACCCATTATGTGTTTCTTAAGGTTAACGCGTTGCGAGAAGTAACGGCCGCAACGTTTGCAACGGAATGGCTTCTCGCCCGTATGTGTCAGCTGGTGGCGCTGCATGTTCGACTGTTGGGTAAAAGATTTCGTACAGAACGTACATTGATATGGCCGCTCCCCGTTATGCACCGAATAGTGGCGATTCAAATTCACCGACTGGGCAAAGGCTTTACCGCATATGCGGCACACAAACGGTCGCACATCGTTGTGCACCTTCATGTGTCGCTCCAAGTTACCACTATTGCAAAAGTACTTTTGACATATTTTGCATTCGTACGAAGATTTCGTTTGCGAGTGAACCTCCTTCTTATGCAAAAGTTGATCACGCTTGCATGGGAAAATCTAAAATCAAGGAAAATTTTACACTGTCTCATTGATAAGTTTATAATGTTTGGGAGATACCTTGTTGCACCGTTTGCAAGTGTACATGGTCGATACGCCATTCAAGGGGGCTATCTCTTCGTACTCCTCGGCAGAGGCCATGTTGGCTAAAAGTTGTGTAAGCAATAAATAATTTAGATAAACGGATCAGGTCTATGACAATGCTATGTAGCATATGACATTATGGATGGAATTAGCATACCTTTGGGTGGTAAACTGCTCCAATAACTTTAGTTTTGACGGCGGTCTTCGTCCCTTAAAGATAATGGAAAACAGTAGTGAAGTCGCAGGGTAGAAAAGTCATATGGTTGACAACAAATATGGATTCACCAGAGTTGACAAATAAAAGACCAGTGTTGGATAACGTGTGTAGGTCAAAGTAAACAATCGATATGGACGTTTTGATGTAAAGTACAAAAAGCAAAAATGAGCAAATCTGAGATGGTTTTTATTGCAATTGTATATCAATAAGAAAAGAAAACGGAAAATGATAGTAATGATAGCATAAAAGCGACTAGTGTGATCATAAAATAGGATATCGGCCCACAGGCTTTTATTTGACATGCAAAAGTACAGAAGAAGGGGCGGATCAACAACACCAAATTCCAATACCACGCCCCATAAAATCACATAAACAAGTTGGGGGCCGAAAACCGTGAGGAATCCAAAAAAAGTGGCCAATAGGGCCTAATTTTTGTGGCTACATTAGAGTACATAAATTAAAGATATTTTTATATTTTTATATAATAGTATGGTATTTCTATATTTTTGGCAGAGCTCGCAATAATTGGTCTCTCTTGTTCCTGTTGTCAGAAAAAAACCACTCATCCACTGACACGATGCGAAACTGTCGCGAAAAACCCTTAAACTTCGTTCTTCTTTTTCTTGCTCTTTGCTCAACCGACGAGCATTTCTGTTCACTAGATCGGCTCATGGGTTTACTCGAGACACTTTACTTCGTAAAAACTCGTCAAACGGTCTTTTGAGCGTGTATGTGTGCTGCGCGTAGGATAGGCAACGTACGCATACACATATGCACACTAATGATCCCCCTTTCCCCCTTTCTTCTTCTCACCTCTTTAAAGCATATGACGAAATTTTTAAGGCAACAACACAATGCAAAGCAACAATAAAAATAAAGACCTTTTGTGCGGACAGTTTGCTTGCTTTGCTCACTTACTGATTCTCAGTAGGTGAGCGACGGAAGGTTCTGTTCGTATCGAACGGTCAGTAAGAGACCGATTCGTGTGTTATGTTCAACCCGAAACCTGAGAGCAAGAACACAAACAAAACGAAAAAATGGTTGCTGTTCAGACACTGAGCGATTCCGTCTCATTTGTTTCGGTCTTTTAAGTGAGCAGACCGCGTAGTAAAATTTGGTTGAGCATATTTTGCGAGCTCTGATTTTTGGCCAAAAGTGCAGAAGATGAAGCAGACAAACCATAGGCGAAAGTTTGGTAAAAATGAGCGATAGCCCAAAAAAATGTCACGGCCCCCAAATACGCCATAAAACGCGAAAAATGGCTCTAAGGATCCAAAAGATTTGTCCCTTTGGGTCCTAATGTGACCCTCTATGTTTTTACACCGAAATGTATTTAGCATATTTTCGCATTATTCCGCATATTAGAAAGATGCGTCCAATATCCAAAAATTTTTACATGTATTTTATTGTTGTCGGAAATATGCACTGAGTTGTACTCTGAAATAGCTAAATTTCGTCGTTTGTTTACATTTATCAGAAAAAAATGCCAAACAACTTGGACGGACAAAAAATTTATATTTTTGCCAAAATATTAATAATAAATTATTCGAATTAGTTAAAAGCATTCACGCTTCGTGTAATACTGCCTCCGAAGCAATGTTAATAGATTTATGGCTTTAAAGGTTTACATGGCGAATGGTAAAATTTGTGAGTTAGACAACAGCTGACAATATGCGGAGCTGCAGTGTAAGACCACACAAAATGCGAAATACATTTTTGGTGTAAAAATCCATTCAATAACAATTATTTTGGATTTTTAACATATTTTGTGACTTTTGTATATTTCTTAATTTAAAGTTTTTCAAAATAGTTTTGTTTTATTGGTAGTTTCGAAGTTTTTAACATATTTTTTTTTATTTATATATTTTTTTTAATATTTAATAATTTTAATAATTAATTTTTGAAATGTTAAAAAATTACGACAAAAAGAAAAGTTTTTATTAAAATAAATTTGTTTTTGTCAATATGCAATGTTTAAACACTAAAATAATTAACGAATGCAACCCTTTTATGTTTTAAAATATTATAAAAATTTTTTGGGTGCGCATATGATCACAGAAAGACATTTGTTTTTGTGAAAAAGGTTAAAAAATATGCATTTTTAAAAATATGTTCTTCAAAAATATTTCTTTTTAATGTAACTGTGTTTTGCGTTATTCGTATTTGTTTTCATTTTTATTAACTGCAATTTTTAATAATTTTTTGTAGAAATTTTAGTATCTGTAATATATTTTATTTTTTGCTAATAAAAATGTCTATTGTGTCGTTTTTTATTTATATAATTTATTTTGGATTATTTTGAATTGCTTTGTAAATTTTGTATTTTTTTAATTTTTAATAACAGTGTTGCATTTTATGTAATTTTTATAAAAGTTTGTTTACTGTTTTTAAGCCATGTCTTGTAACGATTATTTATATTCTGCCTCATATTCATATTCAGTACTTTATTGTTCCAAATGTGGCACAATTGAACGTAGTCTCCCTAATCCCATCCCTGGTTTGAACGCATTTCCTATATTCTTCCACTCCGTACATCCGGCAACACTACATCACATATACTCAGCTGATTGTTCGGAAGTTGTAAACAATTTTTATTCACACGGAAAATTAATCCTTAAAAAAAATTTCAATAAAATGGCCAAGGACGAGAAGACGGGAAGCAAAAGATCCCGCAAGGAACGTAACAAGTCGAAGGTTAAACCCCTAACAAAGGTAGGTATTAAAATGCACTTTTGCAGAGGCAAAGTCTCTTAAGGCATTTCTCTACTTTGTACTTACAGATTATTATACGCCACTTGCCACCTACCATGACAGAGGAGGAGTTTCTCAAGCAGATAGACCCTTTGCCGGAGCATGACTTTTACTATTTCTCTGCAGCCGATTGGTCTCTGGGCTTTGATGCCACCTGTCGGGCTTACATCACATTTAAAAACTACGATGATGTCTTCCTTTTTCGCGATCGTTTCGATGGATATGTCTTCGTAGACAACAAGGGCAACGAGTATGCGGCCATTGTAGAGTTTGCTCCCTTTCAGGGTTTTCTAAAAAATAAATCACGCAACAGCGACAATAAGGTCAACACCATCGAGCAAGAACCTCACTATGAACAGTTTTTACAGAAGCTCGAGGAGGAACGCGAGGCGGCCGCTAAAGGAGGTGAAAGCAAATTGGAATTTACGTTGGAAACAAAGAAGGAGGAAATAACCTCTACACCTTTGTTGCAATATTTGGCCAGCAAGAAAGAAAAACGTAGGGAGGAATCTAAAAAACGTACAGCCGAAAAGAAAAAACGTCGCGAAGAAGAAAAAGAGAAACGTAAACAAACCCCAACTCCGGCTGCCAACCAACCGGTGAAAGTTTTAACAGCTGACAATAATAATAAAAGTGAAAAACTGGAGCCAAAAGGTGCTCAGGCCAAAGAGGAGCCTAAGAATGCACGTTTGCGTAGAAGGGAGGAACGTAATCGCCTTCGTCACGAGGCTTATTTGCAGAGAAAGAAGGCTTTAAAAGATCAACAGAGCAACAAAGATGGTGGTGATACTCCATCGTCAGAGAAAGATGACTCCATCCAGACTAAGAAGGAAGACTCTCAGGGGACTAAGGATTCCTCACCTGACTCTCAAAAACCTATAGAAATACTTAAGAAAGCCAAGCCAGCAGACATGCTTACGGAATCTGTAAGAAATTTTATATTTAGTGCTGCCACCAGTCTATCAGGTACAGCTGCTAATAGTGACAGTCAATCCGGGGATGCCAAGGAGAAGTCAAATAGTAAGAATAAAGAAGATTCAGAAAAGTTGCAGAAAAATTCACCCAAAGCAGAGTTAAATGCCGAATCAAAGGAAGGATCGAAGCTGGGTTCGGCAGAACAAGAGAAATCCAAAGGCAAGCAGAGAGAGGTAAGGCTTTAACTGATGCGAAAGTTTTTCTTTTAACAATGTAGAAGTTTATATTGAAGTAAAATGCAGAAAATTATTACGAGTTTTTTTCTAAATATGTTTTCTTTTGTAATCTGGGTAAAATTACATGTATATTTAGGTACTTATTTTTTAGATACGTTCTTATTTGCAGCAAGATTATTAATGGAATTTCCATTAGTAGTATTGTATGTTTGGACTTATTAAATTTTAGGATTTAAGATGTTGAAAGTATTTGCAGACCATAACACCCTTATCTTACTACCATTCTTAAGCTCTAGTATAAATCATGGCTCTGTATTCAAGATTTTTGTAGTGTTGCTGGATTTTTGTTTGTTGGGATGTTGATTAACAATATTCTCTTTATTGAAGTATCACATAGTATGACGGATTTTTAGCTGGAAAACTTAAAAATTACTTCAAATACCTCAGCCGGGGAATCGAACTTGAATTAGGCTGCTATTTTCTGTTGAGATAATGTCTCCAAAATACTATATAATGAATAATAAATGTAAACAACTAAACAAGAAACCGTAATTTAGCGACAGATTGAGTATATTTTCGAAATTAACTTGCTAAGACGTGTACAAATTTACAGATATTCAAATTGTTGTCATGTGTTTTCAAAGTTTAATTGCTGAATTGTTCTCTTTTTTAGATAAATTAATTTTAATTTGAATTTTTAAAAGTAGCAATAGTTGTTTTAGTAAATTATAATTTTTTGGTAAAATATTTTTTTTAAATACATACTTGTAGACATCTTCAAAGGCAAACACCAACAAGTCTAACGAAGACTTGGATAAACTTGAAGATAATATATCCAAGCTCGACTTAAACTTAGAATCAAACGATGGAACTGCAAGGGATTATAAACAGGAGTCCAGAAGCCATGAAAAGTTAACTGAAAAGCAGAGAGAGGAGAGACGTGAAGAGAGGCGTATTAGAAATAAGGTAAGTTTTTGATTTGTGGTTAATTAATATGGAAGAAATTGAGTTAAATTTCTAATTTTTATTATAACAAAATGTAATACAAATTGAGGATATTTAAATACTTGTGAAAAGAGCAATTTAGGAAATTACAATACAAAAGGTGTTACATGGACTGGGCATTTCAGGGACAAATATAATTTATTATTGAATCCGTTTTGACTACTGTAATATAATTCCAAATTATTAATAATAAAAAAATAATAATAATCAATAAAATTAAATTAAAATTATAAGACTTAAAGCAAGAGGCAAAAAAAATTACAGCAAAATTATAAAAAATAGTGAACAAAAAAAAAAATAATAAAAAAATTAAAATAAAATAGAAAATTAAATATTAAGTGACAATATTTTTACGATTCTAAAAATTTATATAAAAATAATAATTTAATTTCAAAAAATTGATTATAGTTTCTACAACAAAATTTGAAAAATAAAAATTTGATTAAAAAATAAAATTGTTAATTATAATATGAATAAACATCAAAATATAAAAAAAATACAAAAAATTATTTCTTGTTCTTAAACAACATTTAAAAAAATAGTAAATAAAAATTAAATATAAAACAACATTTTAATATTATAAAAAAAATATTTGTTAAAAATATTAATAAAAAAAATATTTGTTAAAAATATTAAAAAATTCATTGTAATTTTTTTAAAATATTTTGTTTACTATAATTTCTTTTATTATAATTAAATTTTAATATATTTTTTTTTATTTTATGTTTCTTAAATTTTGTTTTTAAATTATAATTATAATATAAAAATTTAAAAAATATTTTTTTCATTACAATATTAATTTCAAATAAAAAAAAAGAAATTTGTAACTAAGTTAAATTATTTTATAAACTATTTTTCAAAATTTTGTTATAGAAATTATAATTATGCTATAATTTGTAAAAAATGTATTTATTATTTCTACAAAAATTTGAAAAAATAATGCATTTGGAAATATTTTATTACAAACTTGTTTAAATTTTGATTACAGACTGAAGATACAAAACTGTTATCATTAGATTTATTGTTTTGTATTCAAAATGTTTAAAAATCGAATTATTGAATATATGCCACTATGCCACTTTCTTCTCACTTACAGGATCGACCCTCTATTGCCATCTATCAACCCAAGCCTCGTATCCGTGTATCCGAAGAGAGTGATTCCAATTCCACTTCGACTAAAGATGTTCGCAGCCAATCGGTATCGGACAATGAGGCTAGTACCAAAAAAGAAGAACCACCAAGGCAAAAGAAAGTGCAACGCTATTCAGAACGTTCGAAAAATCGCAGGAAATCTCTGACCAAAGAAGGTGGAGCTGCTGGTGAAGAGGAACCTAAAGAAGTCTAAATGATGGCAACGATTTGTAATACCGTAAATCGATAAACTTTTGAAGAAAATAAACATTAATATAATTTTGGCATTTAAAATGTTCAAAATACAAACGAGTTACTGAATTATATTATAAACTTATCAAACAAAATACACAATAAACGTTTTTATTTAGCTTATGAAACAATCTGTTTTTTATGGGAAATGTTTGTTATTATTAAGCAAATAAACGTTGGCAAAACTAGGAAAAATTTTGTGGAATGCAAATTGTGGATATATAAACTTTTGTTATAGCTGAAGTCTTATACGGTGGATATCCTTAAAAATCAAAATATGCCGCATGTGAGTTTGGATATCCTTAACAAACAAAAAATAAGCTGCACAGTATCATCCACATTATCCTTTTAAAAGTGGAGTCTATGTTTTATCCATTTTCATTATCCGAGTATAGCTTTACTACGGAACTTTATCCAACTCCTCAAATGGATTGTATTTTGTGGATAACAATGCATTGACCACCTGTTGATTCCTACTTCATAATGTTCGTTACTCTGCCCGCCTTTTACACGTGTTGACCAATGTTTTTCTCTGCCACATAGCTTGCAAGCTTTTTTTTTGTTATACCCTGTAGAAAAGCTTTTCCTCTGCATGTGTGTGTATGTTGTTAACAAGTGATTGTAGGTACATTATTGGCCACAGGCAGCTGTTTACATTTTCAAATGTTGCATTTGTTATCAATCAGTCTTTAGCGGGATATGAAAGCATACGGTTCATACCAAAACGAATTCGAACGGAAAATATATTTATTTAAAATTCTCAAAAAAAGCTAATATAAAAAGTTAATACAAAAAAGCGCGCATATTTAAAAAAAAAATATGGAAAACAAGGAACTATAATTGAACGTGTTTCACACGAAATTGTGAGGAAAAGCAAAAGGAAGGAAATATAAAAGAAGATAATTAAAATTATATGAAAGTAAATTATGTGAAATGAAAGTTAAAAATGTTTGAAAGAAATTTCATAAAAGTTATCTTGATTAAAAATTAGTTTTTGCAACTAAAAAAAGATAAGTAGCAATTGCAATTTGTGCCGTGTAAATGGAAAGTTTTGAAGTTGTTTTAACGGAAGATGTATGCAAGCGATTGTGGAATAATTACAAATTAAATAATTAATATAAGTGTCACATTAAAGACAGCGATTGTTGAGAAAGAAAATTACATCTGTCTTGTGGATTTACCGAATTTGACAGATTTGTGTTGTGTACTGTTCGATAGATGTCTTATAATCAATTTTGGGTCTTTATTTTATCACAAATAAAGGTAATTTTTCTTAGATAAATTCATGTGAAATTAAATGCATTTTAGAAAAAATAAACATCTATACGAAATTGAAATCTTAATTTGAAGTGATTTGAAAAAAAATTTTTAAGTGAAAATAAAAACCAATATTAGTATAAAAATGATTAATAAAACTATAATAAATAAAAACATTGATTCTTGCATCCAGTAACAAAATTTTTGATGTGAAGTTGTAAAAATTTGTTTATTTCGTATTTGCAACCATTTATCATTAGAGCAAAAACGTATTATAAACTTATAAATTACATTTTTGCCACCAAAATTTAAATAAAAATAAAAAAATGAAAGAAAAAAAAATACAATAAATACGATAAGTTTAATAATTTTCGATAAATTTAAAAACAAAATATGAATATATCCCACAAAACACATAGCGGCCCTATTTTTAAAATTTATAAAAAAAATAGATTACAAAAAATGTTATTATAGTTTTCACAACTAAATTTTAAAATAGAATAAATATAAAATTTGAAAGAGAAAAATATTACAAAAATTTATTATAATTTTTAGACAAAATCTTTAATACAATAAGTTAAAAAAAAGATATTTGTTCGACTGCTATCCAAATTTAAATATCTACAAAAATCATTCGTAATTTTTTTTTTTTTTTTTTTTAAATTTGACAAGTTTTTTTAAAATTTAAAACTATTCAAAATTCACTATTAAATTTGTTTAGGTTTATCTTTGTGGTGTTAGAAGTTTGTAATAGGCAAAGAATATATTTTAAACTCCTTTGTAAAGATTTTGTTTTTAAAGCTTCGTTAAAAATTATGTGCTCCAAAAAAATAAAAAATAAAATAGTCTGTTTCCGAAATTGTTTGCTTGTTTTTGTAGAAATATTGATTTTGATGTTTTCGCCATTACTGTTGATTTTTTTTAAAATATATTTGGCAATGTCAAGCATTGGTTAAATATGGATAAGAAGATTCAATAGAATTACGTATATTGAACTGAACAATATTGTATTTAGCCTAAACAGGCCTATGAGGGCGGTTTGATAAGTACGTGACTCAATTCAAAATATTTTTGTTTCGACTCTGCGAAATAACCTCCAAAAGAAGAAGTTATCAACAAAGATAGAAAGGAAATTAAACAATCTCCTATGGCATATCATCCAAATACTTGATTTATTAAAAAGCAGTTATCAAAAAAGAACCGTGAATTTTTTAAATTATTTAATTTTATTAAAAAACTTGAAATTAGCTTAAAAAAACTAAATAATTTAAAAAACGATAACAAACGTTTTGTCAAAAATGCAGAATATTAGTCGGATTGCCAAATTTAAAAAAGTATGCCAAAGTTTGGTATCCAAACATCAAAGTGATAGGTCAAAGTCATCCGATATTACTCATCTTAGAACTTAACCTTCGATTAGAGGATATAAGCTTGCGTACCACATTTCACGGTCATCTTGAATCGACTCCCAATTTGACGCTGATTATTTAAATCGTCACATGAGATGCCAAAAGGAATAACCCTCATTTTCATAATTTTACAGGAGAATCAAAAAACATTATAAAATAAAAGGCATTTATTTAGGTATAAAAATGTGTCCAATTGGCATTTCAGGTGACGATATACATATTTATACTGTCATACCTAACATGTCTCCGTATGGGCGTTATAAATGCGTTATAAAATGAGTATACCCTTCGCTCCGTACGTGTGCGTGGTGAAGGGTATAAATATGAGATTGTCTTCTTTTATATATATCATCATTGTACAAATAGAAGAAACACAAAAATTAATTGTTTAAATTTGCATATCCTTCAAAAAAAGTCCTTTAAAAGAAAAATCCACTTTATATGTGACCTGGATTGTAAAAAGGGGGCTTATGTGTCAAAAAATCGTTTTTTGCCGATTTTGATAGATTTTGAGATACTTGTCAAAAACTTTATTAAAACTGAAGTTAGCGGAGGGTACTTGTACAAAAAGAGAACAAAAATCTAAAAAAAGAAAAAAAAATTAAACGATGAATAAGAAACACATTTTTGTGTGACTTTAATTCATTTTACGATCTTAAGAACATATTTTGCTATTTTAAGGGGATATTTTAATCGCATAAAACACAATTTTTAGTGCATATTTTCGGTTGCCCTGGTAATCAGCTACCCCGAAAACCCCCCGAGTAACGAGTTTTAAGCACATCTGATAAGTTTTTAATTTTCTTGTCAGCCATATTGGTTCCGTTATTTTGATTACGGATTCGTAATCAACGACCTCTAAAAACCCTGAGTAAATAGTTTGAAGCCATTAAAGAGTGAAGAAGTACCAATACCAATACTTGGTAGCTTTAACATCGTTTTTCTCGAAATTTTGTTTTTGCAGGTAAGCCCCCTTTTCACAGTCCAAATCACATATGCAAACTAAAAAAAAATGTGTGAAAACTTCTTTGTAACTCAAAAAACTAATAATGCAGTTCGATTCCTCGTATTCGAATTTGGATAAAAATGTCATCTCAGGCCTTTTCTTGTGTTTGAAGTCCTCAACTTTGGACTTAGTTTTTGTGTTTTAGAGAGTATAAGGAGAGACGAGTTAGACCCCAAGTATCTTAAGACCAAATTCGTTTCAGAACTTTTTAAGAAGAATGAGCTATGTCCGTCTGTCTGGCTGGCTGGCTGGATGGCTGGTCAGCAGGATAACTCGAGTAAACCTTAACGGATCGGTATGAAAATATACCAGTATCAATATTTTTCAAAACGAACTTATGGGATTGTAAATGGGCTGAATAGCCCCACCCCTTCTGGTACCTCCCATACAAAATTACCTATTTTTGGAATATTAATATTTCTTCCATAACTTCCAAACGGACAACCGGAGGATGTTTGAATTTGGTCAGTTTATTTATCTTGCAAAAGTAGACAAACCATAAGAAAACCGAAACCTTTGCCCCACCCATTCTGATACCTCCCATACAAATGACCGAATTGACCCTTATAGTTTTACATACATATCTTTTTTGCAAGTAAACTCAAATTTTGTGTATGATGTTTGCTTATAAATATTAGACTCAGGTATGAATATGGACTATATCGGTTCACGCCTTCTGGTACCTCCCATACAAAATGACCTATTTTTGGAAATTATATATTTCTCCAATAACTTCAAAACAGTCACTTGGGGGGTTATGAACATTGGTCGATAAATTTATGTTGTAATAGGAGGCGAAACCTCAGAGAGCCTAACTATTTGACACACCCCTTCTGGTACCTCCCATACAAATGACCGAATTGACCCTTATAGTTTTACATACATATCTTTTTTGTAAGTAAACTGAGATCACTCAAATTTTGCGTATGATGTTTGCTTAAGAAAATTAGACTCTGGTATGAATATGGACTATATCAGTTCACGCCTTCTGGTACCTCCCATACAAAATTACCTATTTTTCGAAAATTAATATTTCTCCTATAACTTCCAAACGGACTCTTGGGGGGTAATGAAAATTGGTCGATTAATTTATGTTATTATAGGAGGCAAAACCCTAGAAAACCTAACTATTTGACGCACCCCTTCTGGTACCTCCCATACAAATGACCGAACTCACCCCGATAGTATTACAAACATATCTTTTTTCTAAGTACACTGAATTCAGTCAAATTATGAATAATTTGTACGCTAATGAAAATATGAATCAGGAGTGAATATGGACTATATCGGGTCACCCCTTCTGGTACCTCCCATACAAAATTACCTATTTTTGGAAAATTAATAATTCACCCATAACTTCCAAACGGACATTTGAGGGGTAATGAAAATTCGTCGGTTAATTTATATTGTGATAGGAGGCGAAACCTCAGAAAACCTAACTATTTGACACACCCCTTCTGGTACCTCCCACACAAAGGACCGAACTCACCCCTATAGTCTTACATACATATCTTTTTTTGTAAGTGCACTGAATTCAGTCAAATTATTCGTAAGTTGTACGTATGAAAATTTGAGTTAGGAATGAATAAGGCTGTTTCGGTTCACCCCATGTGGTACCCCCTATCAAAATTATTTTTTTTGAAATATTAATATTTCTCACATAAATTCCAAACCGGCACCTATACCCCTTACACAAATAAGTAAAGTTTTGGACGATTTTGCACCACAAGCAGGGGAAAAAATATACATAAGTAATTTTATTTTAATTAAAAATCTATTCATTTCAATTACTCAAGACTTCAACAATATCTTATATTGGGTGATGGTATTTATCAGTCAGTTTACCTGACTGAAATTTCTGTACTGGTTTTAGTTTTTTATTTGGTAAAAAATATTTTTTTTTTGTATAAAAATAATGGTAGATATTTTTTTAAGAACAATTTATTAAAAATTATACTAATTTTTTGTAAAAATATATTTTTTTAGCAGATTTATTAACAATGTTCAATACGTTTGCAGACAGTTAAGTTTAAATTAAGATCATTTTAGTCTTAACAAGGTATTTCTATTAAAAAAAAAACAATTTTGAATAATTTTCTAACACTTTAAAAAATAATTTTTTGAAATATTAATTAAGTAATATTTATTTAATAATATTATTTATGGGACCGGCCGTGGCATAGTGGTTAGAACACGCGACTACCATGCGGGAGATCGCAGGTTCAAACCTGGCTCCAGTCATCTTAAAAAAAAATGTTCTTTCATTGTCGACTCCCCTCGAATGTTGTTGACAGCAACTTCGCAGTATTAAGCGTCGAGTCAATCGGCGTGTCTAGTAAGAGCTTCTCAAACAGTGACTTTCGCATTCGTCGATAAACAAGTAGGTGCCGTTAGTTGTGAATCTAAAAATAGAAAGCGTGTTAATTCACAACAACGCGAGAAGCTATCCCATACCTCATTCATGGGGTGCAAAGGAAAATTAAGTATTAAGTAATATTTACGGTTGGTATTTTAAGCAAAAGATTTGTAAAACTTGTTGTATTCCGAAAAAGTCTTTTGTAAAAAAGTAGTCCATGTAGTAAACACACCATTATGCACTACTTTTTAAAACATAAGAACACACACAATGGGACCATTTGGAATGGATATAGAGTTTATGTCTACTTCAGCGACAGTTTTTCCGAACATTTGGAACTCATTTTCAAACACTAGACATTTACATCACATACCACACAATTGTTAATGTATAAAAACTCTAACCTTCTCTGGAGTTAATTTTCGAATTGGTCGGCAACCGCAGATGGCTCACCTTAAGTGTATTTATATAATAAGGTTAGGTTAGCCTATCTAACCAACAAAAAAAACTGACTCCCTCCCTATTATCAGGTACGACCACATGCCTACTCTCGGTCTCTGATACAATATCAACTCCATTGTAAAAGCTACGCTAAACAATTCTCAGCCACACTAAATAAATAAATTACATACGAATTATACAAATGGGATATTTAGGTAACTGCCACTCACAGTTAGGAGTGGCTAAAGGCAGTAGCAGTAGGCAGGCGGGTCACTGCTGGAGTTGAGGTCAAACGTTGGCTATCACCCTAATAGCGTTAAATCCTGGACACAAATAAAAGAAATAAAGAAACAAACGTAATCTTATGGCCACAAGAAAACTCTAAAAGCATTAGGTGTGTAAATAACCCCAACAGCTCTACACGTCCCACAAAAAAATACAACACAAAATATATATGGAATAAAATAAGGAACAAGACTAAAACAACAGTACAGCAACTGTTGTGTAAATATATATGTATGCACAAGCGATTAAAGAAATTGTACCCGAGATGATAGTTGGCCACAGCATTGGCAACAATAAAATATACTCATGCTGCTGCTGCTGCCATTACAACCACTCTACTAAGGTCAAGTGGAGTACATTTCGTGAAAGCACACAGGCACACATAACTTAAATTCACATCATACCCTAAGTCATGCCGCCTTCATGTCTCGCACACTCTCCTTCACTCTATGTGTGTAATTTACCAACTCCTTTTGACTAGAAACAGAAAAAAATAACAATGTGTACAAGCTTTACAACAACTTTAACATTATGAGAACATCCTTAAACCGCAGGATTTTTTTAAATCCCATCAAAAATATGTCTTTTTGCTCTTTTCTATTGTAAATACCTGAATCTTGTAAAGGCATCCTAAGTGAAACAAAAAGACCCTGGCGTTGTGGTGTTGTTACCAAACATACACAGATATTTACAATATTTTTTTAAGACGAAAAGCAAATATTTTTTGTCAGAATGACAGTGAAATATGTTAAATATTCACTTTGCAGTGACCTTGGTGGTATTGCTGGGACAAAAAATAGAAAGGATGCCACACAGTGAAGGGATATGTTGTAGGTTTAGTTTTGTGAGTGTGTGATGGTGACAGTTGTTATTAGTGGAATACGATATTGGAAAGAGAGAGAGAGTGAGAGATAAATATTAATGAACAATTTATATTTTTTTTTAAACAGTGTATTACAGAGTGGTTATTGATTAATTTTGATATGGATTGGATATTACATAACATTTTTTTTTCAAATTTTTAAGTTGAAAAATTAAATAGAATTTTTTGGAGTATAAAGAAAGTAAAATGTTTTTAAATATAATAAAAAAAAAATTGTGTCATTTCGACATTAAACAACAACTACAAGTATATTTTAAAAAAGAGTAAATAAAAAATTAGGGAGAGTAAAAAATACGAATGGTGCAGAGAGAAATACATATTAATAAATATTTTATATTATTTATTCAGCTTTCTAATTTTAAAGTTGAAAAATAAAATTGAAATTTTAAATTATTTGAAGTAGGACAAAAGTGAGAATATTTAAAACAAAATAAAAACAATTTTTTGTGTGAATTTTTTAAACAATTACACGAATCTGAATCTGTAACCACTCTGATTCTGAATAACTATTCGCCGGAAATATATGCCCGATTCCTCTGGATTTTTTTCTCTTTTACCTTTCTAAGCGAATTTTAAAAGAGAGAAACTATTTTGCTCTTAAAAATTTGGTACTATGAATCTTAATTAATGGGAGAATGTAGTGACAAGTCTTAAAAAAAATAATCTACACAAATTTCAAAGGAGCTGTACCAATAAATGGAAGTATTTAAGATTTTAATGGTAAAAGTCCAAAACATTTTTCAGACATAGGGAAGGGATAGTTATTTTTTCTATAATTTAGCTTGAAGTTCGCTAAAGTTTTAAATAAATGAACTGGAACACTGTGGCCTTTATCGTATTTAATACCACAAAATACTTTTATTGTTTTAAAAGTACAATTTCGTGTACCAAAACGTACTATTATTATAACAAAAACCATTGTACCGAAATGTAATTTTGTTATAAAAAAGGACTATAATGATCCAGACCGGCCGTGGCATAGTGGTTAGAACACGCGATTACCATGCGGGAGATCGCAGGTTCAAACCTGGCTCCAGTCATCTTAAAAAATTGTTTCTTTCATTGTCGGCTCCCCTCGAATGTTGTTGACAGCAACTTCGCAGTATTAAGTGTCGAGTCAATCGGCGTGTCTAGTAAGAGCTTCTCAAACAGTGACGTTCGCATTCGTCGATAAACAAGTAGGTGCCGTTAGTTGTGAATCTAAAAATAGAAAGCGTGTTAATTCACAACAACGCGAGAAGCTATCCTATACCTCATTAATGGGGTGCAAAGGGAAATTAAGTCTTTTTATAATGATCCAGAAATGGCTTTTATTGTGCCAGAAAGTACTTTATTTGTGCCAATAAGTATTTCTATTTATTGTACAAAAAGTATATTTAGAGTACCAAAAAGTACTTTTATTGTATCTTAAACTGATGTTATTGTACCAAAAAGTACTTTTTATGTAAGACTAGTACTTTAATTGGAGCAAAAAGTTCTTTGATTCTGCCAAAAAGTACTTTTGTTATGTCAAATATAACTTTTAATGTACCACCTAGTACATTTATTGTAGCAAAAAGTACTGTTAATGAAAAGGAAATTACTTTAATTGTAGCAAAAAGTACTTTTATTTTACCAGAAAGTATTTGCGCCAAAAAGTAACATTGTACGAGAAAGTACTTTTATTGTGGCAAAAAGTACTTTGATTTTGCAAAAAATACTTAATGTGTGGAAAATAGTTTTTGTTTCAATCAAAAAGTTATTTAAATTAGCCAAAAAGTACTTTTATTGAACCAAAGTGTACTTTACTGTACAAAACGTACTTTATTGTGCCTAAAAGTTAATTTATTGTACTAAAAATGTATTACCCAAATGTCCTTTTTATGTACCAAAAAGTCCTGTTAATGAACAACAAATAACTTTGATAGTAAAGAAGTACTTTTATTGTACTAGGTAGTTTTAGAGCTATTTTAAAAAGTACTATTGTACCAGAGGACACTTTTATTGTACTTTAAAGTACTTTTAGGTACCAAAAAGTACTTTCAATGTACCAACCAGTGATGTTATCGCACCAAAAAGTCCATTAATTTGACCGAAAGTACTTTTAATGCACTTAAAATTACTATCATTGTCCCTAAAAGCACTTTTATTGTACTAAAATGTACTTTAGAAAAGTACTTTAAAAGTAAAAAAATAACACTTCTATTTTGTAAAAATGTACGTTTAATGGACTAAAATGTACTTCAATTGTATCAATAAGTATTTTTTTTAATTTATAGTACCAAAATGTACTTTTTATGTACTGTTAATGAACAAGAAAAGCACTTTTACTGTACCATGTAGTTTTATTGATGTTCCAAAAAGTACTATTGTACCAGAGGGTACTTTTATTGTACCTTAAAATACTTTTAGGTACCAAAAAGTACTTTTCATGTACCAACTAGTGATATTATTGCAACAAAAAGTACCTTAATTTAGCCAAAGTACTTTTATTGCACCTAAAAGTACCTTTATTGTACTGAAATGTATTTGCATTGCATTTGGAAAAAGTACTTAAAATGTGCCAAGTAGTACTTTGATTTTGTTAAAACGTACATTTATTGATCTTAAAAGTACTTTAATTGCACCAAAAAGTACTTCGATGTATAAAAAAAGTACTTTTATTGCATTCAAAAGTGCTTCCATTGTACGAAAAAGTGTAATTTATTGTATCAAAATGTACTATTATTGTACCAAAACTTATGAATTTAAATTAATTGTACAAAAAGCACCTCTATTCTACCCCAAAAAGCTTTTGTAGACCAAAAAATACTATTGTTGTTGCAGAATTATTTTTATTGAGACAAAATGTACTATTGTACCACAAAGTACTTCTGTTGAACCATAAAATACTTTTGAATCGTTTCAAAAGTAAAAGAACTTTTGATCCACCATATGTTTAAAAGTATTTTCTATTTTAATACAAATTTAAAAAAAAATTTTAAATATTTTTTTGTGTTACATAACAAATCGCTTTCCCCCACTGTTGCCCATTACATCATATTACCAGACCAGATTTCTTTTACATCAGCCATAGAGGCAAAAAGTCATATCAACGTCTACAGGACATGGAAAACAACAAAATATATTCTTGTATGTTATAATAGAATCTAACCCAAATATAAAAAAACGGGTCAATTTGTTTTATTTCCATTTTTATGGCCGCAGCAATAGCACATTCAACAAAGGCGCACAGTTAAGCAGTTATGTCGTCAGGTCCTTCTTATGTGTACAATTTAATGAGTTGAAATCATGGAAATAAATTCTGCTCGTCCATGTAGACCTTTATTTGAAATCTTTTGGGGGTATTATATTATAATAGTATACTAAATTGCCATCGCATTAAAACTGTGTGACATTTTGCTAAAAATTGTGGCACACCATGGACTTCGCATCCTCCCCTACCAAATAGTGGAATTGTAATAGGATCTCTGTCTCTCACTCTACCACAAACCAGAGCGGGAAATATAAATCAAAGTCTCCGCTCGATGATAGTAATACTGTTGGCCTCCCGGCTCATATTATAAACAATTTAAGCAAATGTCTATCATAGAAAAAAATAATAAAAATTCCACAAAAATAAATTGCAGTGGTGTGTTAATTTTGATGCTGTTTATTTGCAAAGCAACATTAACAAAGCAAAAAAAAAATTCGAATCGTTTTATTTATTTTGGGCACAATTTGTATGCAAATTACTATGTATGCCTGACTGGTATTGAAGGATGGCGGTGAGGAAGGCGGTAACACACACACGCATACAAAGGGTGTTGCCGCATGTTTACGATAAACTGACGAAATTGATATGTGACATATAGACACACACAAAACTGTAGCGTTTGAAAAATGTTGTGGGTTGTTGCATTTTGAAATGAAATGTTTCATGCCATATTTATATATAAATATTGCAACTGCTGCACAATTGCTGTCGATGTGTAGACACGTCGCATAGACATTTGTTAATATTTATTATTTAAATTAGTGCATATGAGCGTGAGGTCGGACCACCCACAGTGCGTTGAGTTAAATTGTTGTTTATTTTGCTTTATTGTGCAAATCTGTTGAAATACGTTATCCGTTATGTCCTGCCGCGTGTATATCACATATTATTTGGCAAATTGGAGAAATTAAAAAAAGAGTCGAGAGATCTGAATTTTACGTTGCTTACAATAGTCAGTCCTAAGATGTGTCCAAAGTGCACACACACACACATCCCCCAGATCTATAATTTCCCATCGACATCAATCTATTTTAAAATATTTATGTATCTACCTCCCTTCATGGTGTATGATTAATATTAAACCTAACATTATTATCTACTTTATTTAATATCACGGATATGCGAAAATGTAAAATTTTATTACACACTAGCAGCATTTACTACCTTCATACACCACCACAGGAAATTGATTAATAAAATTGTTGCAATGTTAATTGTTTACATCAGCGACCGGCCCGCAGAATTGCACTTAAACGCTGATGAGCGTTTAATAGCTTTTAATAGCAGCTCAGAAACCATTAGTTGTATGAATAAGCACAAATACTCACATGTGTTTGAATGTGGGTACACACACTATGGCTTAAAGTGAGCGGAAAATTGTAAAGACAATATTGGATGTAAAAGGGAGGAGGTAGAGATTGTAAGTCATTACGTGCATAGCTTTGGTCATTGAAGAATTTTAAAAGTAATCGTCGCATTTTTAATTCTTCTCCCGCCCCCCTTGATTTTCTGCCAGCTTGCAATGAATGTGGAAGCGATGAAAATAGCAATGGTTTCGTAATGACATTACACTACAACATTCTTTACACAAACACTTGCAGGGCATGAGAGATAGGTATGTGCGTGTGTGTATGTTGAGAACTCACTACACAGTAGGGATAAAACTATCATACTTAGCACGACAGTAAAGAGATTCAACTAAGCGGTTTAATGGTATATTGTATACAGCATAATTGTGAAAAGTGAAAGTGGGAATGAATGAGTGAACAATGTTCGGCAGTAGGCTTCATAAAAATATAAAAGTATAAAAATATAAAAACATAAGAATATAAAAATATAAAAAATATAAAAATATAAAAATATAAAAATATAAAAATAAAAAAATAAAAAAATATAAAGATATAAAAATAAAAATATATAAAAATATAACCCCCCCGGGAATTGACACCTTGATGTGGTGGGGGGGCTGAGTAACTGCAAGGAGTTTTGGGGAGATGCCAGTGATACTTTTTGTATCGGCAGAGACACCCATACTGGTAAGGCCAGTAACCAACCCATAAATGGAGAGAAGACTTAGAAATAGAATTGTTCAACTGTCGCCATCCGGGGGCGCCCGGGCGAACTCTGGAGCTACCGCTGGAGGGAGCAGCATACGAGCCGGTAGTGGTGGAGCAGTTCAGCAGACATTGCCCACCGGGGTAACCCGAACCAACCATAGTCTGCAAATTCACAATGACATAACGTCAGCGAGACCCGAACCCGCTCCTACTGTTTCGAGGGTTTCATTACCTTCGACCACAAGAGCAGGCCTACCTAGACAGCGCATAAGATGGACTAATGAAATGAATAAGGATATTATGCGTTGTCATTATAAAGCCACTAGATGTGGAAACAATCTAATAGGTTACCGAAATAGACAATATATGTATTTCATTTCCCTATATGAACACGTACAAGATCGGCTGAATGAGCAAAGCATAGCAACCAGGGTCAGAAACATTACAATCAACCATATGATATCTCAGGTTGAACTGATGGATATATCAAGAGAGGTACAGGAGGAAATAAGATCATCCAATCGAATAAGCTTGATGAGGTCTTCAATGAGTGGAAACATTTTGGGGTTCAGCCAAGCTCCTAATAGTGATGCAGAGAGAAGTGCCCAAAATAGTGCAACATTGTCCCACCAAGCAGAAATTCAGGACCAAGCAGTAGGCAACGATGTCCAAGTTACAGGTTCCTTAAATCGTCAAGAAGATATACAATTCCAAACAATTCTAGACAAATTCGAGGAAACCATTTTAGAATACGGAATGCTAGATCCCATTTGTAGACCCCAAATACCGAAAATCCAGATTAATGCAAAGGTAAAAAACTACTTGGTACATATTAACAATATCTTGGATAATCTCCTAAGCGAGCATGATACCTTAGAATCTGTTCACAGCGCAATATATTGTGCAGCATTGACTATGTGCAAAATGTGTGGCGTGAGAATCGAAGTGGCCAATAATGGCAATCGGAGCAGATGCATCAAACCGCCTTGGCAAAGACGCCTTGAAAGCAGAAAGACCAGACTGCGAGCGGAAATTGGACGACTGACACAATATAAACGAGGGGTCCGTTCACAACATCTAGTTCGAAAGGTCAGTCGTATTTTAGGATCAGAAGCTATGGAGGTATTAACACCCAGAACCCTTGACGATATAATATACCGTAAAACGCAGATATAACAGGCAGTCAGTAGTAGACTACGACGATACCTGACTAGCAAGATAAGACGAAATGAGAATCGGCTTTTTAAGTTCAACCAGAAAAAATTTTATCGGGAACTCGAGAAACGAAACCAAGATCAAGCCAATAACTTACCGATCGTTTTGGGGTAGGATTGTGGAATCAGCTCCTACATATACCGAAAACCCAATATGGAATGAAATGATGAGTACAGAACGTATGCAATCTAGTTCCATCACTGAATCGGACCTGCGAACGGCTTTACGCAAAACGAAAAATTGGAAAGCACCAGGAGTTGACGGAGTACAAAATTTTTGGCTGAAACATCTTATTAGCACTCACCCATATCTGATACTACATCTGAATAAGATACTGAGTGGGGAATCGACAATGCCATCCTTTTTAACGGCTGGGAGAACTTATCTTCTGCATAAAAACGGTGTTACAGATAACCCTGAAAACTACCGCCCTATTACTTGTTTACCAACTTTATATAAACTGCTTACTAGTATCATATCTGAGAAAATTTACGACCATTGTACTAGGAACAAATTACTACCAATAGAGCAAAGGGGATGTGCAAAAAATTCAAGAGGCTGCAAGAAATTGGTTACTATCGATGCTATAATCACGAGAAATTCTATTTGCCACCAACGAAACCTAAATAACCCATACCTAATCCAGACACTCAAGAACAACGGAGTGGACGAACAAATAATTTCTTTTTTCGCACGGATTATGCCCACATGGAGGACGAAAATCATACTTAATGCAAATGGGATAACTACCAGGGAAATTCAAATTAAAAGAGGGATTTTTCAGGGAGTCACATTTAGCCCATTGTGGTTTTGTCTTAGCCTTTCACCTCTGAGCACAGCATTAAACAACACCCCTAATGGATACCGCATAAAATATCAACAGCGACAGTCCGCAATCACCCACCTTCTGTATATGGATGATCTAAAATTGTTTGCTCGGTCGAAATATCACCTCTTAAATCTTATACATATTGTAGAATCATTCAGCAGAGATATATGCATGACATTTGGATTGGGGTTTACCCTCCATGATGGTACTATAGAAATGTTGGAAAGTGATCAATCCTATAAGTATCTAGGAGTGGAGGAAATAAAAGGAATCCACCACACAAGTATAAGGGAAGCTCTGAAAAAACGCTACGAGGGAAGATTAAGAAGACTATGTGCAACTAAGCTGAATTCAATGAACATGATTAGAGCAATTAACACCTATGCCATCCCAATACTTACATACTCATTCGGGATAATAACGTGGAGTGACATGGAATTGAATTCAGCGCAGAGAAAAATAAGAACGACACTAACAAGGTATAGACAACACCACCCACAGGCTTCTATCGAAAGAGTAATGCTGCCACGTTATCTGGGCGGACAGGGTGTGGTTAACATTAAAAACCAACATTACAGCCAGATTCACAGTCTTCGGGAATTTTTCTTTGAAACTGCATCGGAGATAAACCGATATTCCATCCTGGTAAATCTGGACGCAAGCCACACCCCACTAAAACTATCAACACCTAGTTTTACACCGCTGGATAATGTTACTAGTGATGCCGATATAGTGGAACAATGGAAGCATAAAGCCATACATGGCAAATTTCAACACCAACTGGAACTCGAAAATGTGCATAAACATGCCTCCTCTATATGTTTCCAATACGGGCAACTGTTTCCGGAAACGGAATGATTTTAAATGGCCATACAGGATGGGATAATGCACACCAAGCATTTCCGCCGAGTTATCCTGCATGAAGACATTGATAATCACTGCCGGCGATGTGGCCAGGCTGCGGAAACCACAGAACACATCATCAATGGTTGTTCGATAATGGCGAGTACGGCCTACCTCAAAAGGCACAATGACGTGGCGAAAATAATCCATCAAAACCTTGTGATTAGAAGTGGTTTCTTGGAGGAAAAACTTCCATATTTCAGATATGAACCGGAGGTAGTGCTAATAAGCAGAAACTATAAACTGTATTGGGACTGATCAATGTCAACAGATCGGACAATTATGGCCAACAGACCAGACATAATATGGATAGACAAATGCAGAAAGGTTGGATACGTTATAGATGTCGCAGTTCCACTTTCGGATAACGTGAATCGAACCATTAGTGAAAAAATATCTAAATATGCAGACTTAGCGTTTGAAATAAAGCAAAGGGAACATCTAACAACTGTGCAAACTATCCCAATTGTGATATCGAGTACTGGAATTGTGGTAAACTCTGTTTCGCAACATCTCGACGAATTGGGGCTTTCATCGCATTTACATGAAATGTCGAAAGCCATTGCATTGGAAACATGCCGGATTATGCGGATGTTTTTAGGGTAATGTTATGCCCCATTTTGTGAAACCGCGATTTTTGGAAGTGAACATTGATAACCTATATCTATATACATATGTATATATATTAAAAAAAAAAAAAAAATTAAAATTAAAGTGCTGAAGTGACTTGTGGCCGCTACCACCGTCATGTTCAGCTTTAAATGGACCCCAGCTCGCGCGGTATCTGGGGGGGAAAGAGGCGTGGGAAATAAAAATATAAAAATATAAAAATATAAAAATATAAAAATATAAAAATACAAAAATATAAAAATACAAAAATAAAAAAATATAAAAATTTAAAAATATAAAGATATAAAAATATAAAAATATAAAATATGGAATAACTCATATCCCTTTCCTTTATTTTACTTTAGATTCATCAACAACATATGCCTTTTCCTTAGCAATATTCCATGCACATAAATATTAATGAACAACTTTAGAAGCACATACAAATTCTCATGAATAACATAACATAAGAGCCAACAGATTTTACAATGAGATTTTACATATCATTGTAATGGAAAATTCTAGATATCCACATCCTTATAAATACATATTTTCAATTTACAACATAACAAAATACTTGCAATCTATTGATATTTTATTTACAAATCGTTCGTTTGCCATAGCACCCAAGACTGACAAACAGATTCCTCACTCGAAATCATTTATAACTTTAAGCTGCTGCTGTTATTATTGCCTTGGTTTCGCATTTTCCTTTTTGTCGGTTTTCTAAGAATCCATAAACATACAAAAAAAAAGGACATCAATAGTTACCAACAAATTTCAGCTCTCTCTGTCAAGTGACAATGGACAATGTGGTAACTGACAACCGTAGCTAAATTGTGTGTTGATATTTTGTGGTTGTCGAGAATGAAATAACGGAAGAAAGCACAAATGTGTCAAAACAACTTATTTTCTAGTCCTTTTTTGTTTTTGTGTGTGTTTGTGCGTCCTGTGGTTACTTTACGTTAGCTGCTGCGTGCGTGTGTTCTCTCATTTCTGATGTGGGTAGTTGTTGTGTTTTAAGAAATCTCCCTGGCCTCGTGTGACGTGCACTACTGCTACTTCGACATTTTGTGGTGAATAAAAAGGAAAATTCTTCCTTTATCAGTTATGATGAAAATGACAGGAAATATATGTTGTTGTCCTTTTGCCATTCGTTGTCTGGTGGTGAAATAGTCATTTGAACAGAAAGACATCCTTGACAGACAGATAAGATGATGAGTTGATATCCTGATTGATATTTAATTAAGTTTTGCAACAAGCGTATAATGTTTAGACAAATATTTGCAAAGAACAGGCTGAGGGCGGTCAGGAAGTTGTTGATAAACAAATATGTTAAAGAGAAAAAATATACATACATATGTATAAAAAACTGATATTTATGTTCGTATGGAAGCAATATATGTTTTCTCTGTAGCTTTTAGACCAACATGTGCTTGTTAAAAACTGTATCTTCCTCTTATCCTCATCTCATGTATGTATATAAACAGCTCATAAAACAAATTATAACATAAAAATCTCCATAAACACATTTTCACCATTTGGGGGAAGGGGAAGGGGGACAACAATATCTTATTGGTTTCAAAAGTTATAAACATTACATTAAATAAAAAAAGATGTTAATGCCTTTCCAACTTTTCTTCTTTCCGCCTCATAAAAGTAAGAGTCCAAAAGTCATAAATTTAACAAATGGATACGGAATGACACATAAAAAATATTATTCAAAGTTGTTAACTAATATGAGAGGTAAAAGGTTGGGGGGTGGGGGCCCACACGACTAGAGTGTTATTTATAAAATCTGTAACACATAAGATGTTCAATGTAAAATCTGTGTGTTTTTGTTAAATACATAAAGTTCATATTTTGGTCGTATAATCGGATTTTATTTGATTTGGATTTATTTGCCAGGAAGTGCCAGAGAATCGAAGTATATTGACAGCTTTTTCATGAAACAGTATTTAAAGTGTAAAGTTCTTAGAATTTCATGAACAAAAGGAATTTCCATAACATTCTGAGGAATGGTGGAGGGTGGTAGGTGGTAGGATTATCACGCTCAATGATTTTGTGAGATTTTTTATTATAGATCTTTAACACATAAATATGTTGTCGGGAAAGGGTATATGTATGTGATAATCGTACACTGAATGGCGTACAAAAATTATTGACAGAAATTTGCATAAACAGATACAGAGACCTTGAGGCATAACTAAAGTGACTTTGTAAAATATGTTAATTTTATTTTGACAACAGAGTAATTCTTAGTAAAATTTTGTGTTTATGTGCTGATTTTATTTTTACTCATTAACTTTAATCTTTTAAGAACTTTCACTAATTAAATTTAATTACGACATGAAAGAGAGAAAAGTAGACAAAGTGAAAATTTATCTCCAAAAACGCCAACAAATATTATATTTTGTGATAAGCAGTTGCTCAGGATTCTATCGCTAATATAAATATTAGGTTTTAAAGCTCTAAAGTAATACTTTTTCAATTGTTTTAATAATAAAATATACCCTGCTGTTCTGAAGGTGACGATTGGCTATGCTTCAACTAATTATCCCACTACTCCCTATATGGAATATGAAAATTGCATTCTTCGAAAACTGGAATTTCTCAACTAATTATTTGCCAATTTTTAAAAAATAAAAATGCGCTTTACACTTAACGACATTCACTTTCTGAATAATGTAATAAACATTAGGGTAATGTTGTAAAAAACTTAAACTTAAATTAAAAAATTTTGAAGAAAAAAATCTAAAATGTTGTGCTAAAAACAGACAGATGTGCCAAGTTATCTGTAAAAATAAATATATAAATGGATAGGTCTAAGATTCTTCTTTCCAAAAGCGTTATTATATTCATAATTGGTTTAGAACTGACTGAGTTATTAGCTCATAAGTGATGAAAGACCCGAACAACTGCTTTTTAACCGTAAGTCAAAATTTTGTGGGTGTTAGGAAATTTTGATTCACAGGTTCATGTTGGAATCACTCAGATCTACTCCCTGATCACTCCCCGAATTACAAATGACTGTATTTTTTTTATATAATAATACTTCATCGTCTTCTTATTTGCCAATAACAACAGAATCATCTATCGGTTGCCGCACGTAGAATAGAATTCCAAGCGCTTCGGTTTCTTGCGTTCCGTAGATCATTCTTCACACCAAGTTTAGAAAACAGTTCTTTTACCTTAACCATCCATTGATTCAACTTCGATACTCGCCGTTACCCAGCGGCGAAAGGAACACCTTCAAAAGCAGTCAGTAGACCTGCGCTTTGCATTCCCCCTTCCTTTCCAAATAACATAGGGTTTCATTGGGAACGCCTATCACGTGCGTGCCTTTGTAAAGGCCTTGCTAATTTCGCCGCTGGGTTCCTGCGAGAGAGAGGTTTGTCATTAAATTGCTTGCTTAGCTCATAGTATCAGCGGTTTGCTATTAATACTCGTCTCTTGATTTCCAGGCTGACATAATTATTTTTGTATACGCCGCAGCCAAGGTAGACCAAATCATCTGCCACTTAAAAGTTGTAGTTGTCAACGTTCACGCAGCGTCCCAAACGATAAGACTCTGGGTTTGTTGGAACAAATAACCTGGTTTGGTCATCACCTATCATCAAACCTACTTCTGACGACTGCCACTCAATGCTTGATAAGGCGGCAGTAACAAATTGCAGTCATTGGTCAGTGGCGTTAAAGAGATCGCCCGATTCATGTCTGTCGGCGTTATCTCCATTTATCACGCGACCCACTTCTGTCGATTGCTTCTCAATCAGTGAAAAGGTAGTATCATCTCGCAGTATTCACCCATTGATATATATGTCATTGGCATACGCGAGCAGCATGTGACATTTAACTAAAGATGGTGCCAGTCATATTTACTACAGCCTTCCATATGATCATCTCTATTAGGACGAAAAAGAGATCGCCTGACAGACTGTCGCCTTGTCGAAAGCCTCGCTTGGTAGAAAATCAATAATATTTGCCTATTTTCACTGAAGATTTTGTGTCGTTCAGTGTTGTCTTCTTTAATCACCAGACCCACTTCTAACGCCTACTTCTCAATGCTTGAATAGGCTGCAGTAACATTCCGTAGTTCTCAATCAATGATATCTATATCATATATACGCGAACATGTTATTTTCAATGAAAATTATACCAGTCATGTTTAATAAAGTCATCCGCATGATCATTTCCATTAGGACTTTGAAGAGATCGCCTGACAGACTGTCGCCTTGCTTGGTAGAAAATCGATCAGTCAGATTTTGTCTATTTTCACTAAAGACTTTGTGTCGCTCAGTGTTTACTTCATATTTCACCAGTTCCACTTCTGTCGACTGCTTCTCAATGCTTGAATAGGCTGCAGTAACAACTTGCAGTCCTTGGCAAATTATATCTATATCATCGTCATACGTGGGCAGGATGTAACTTTTATTAAAGATGGTGCAGTCGTGTTTACTACAGCCTTCTGCATGATCCATTAGAATGTTAAAGAGATCGCCTGACAGACTGTCGCCTTGTCTATAGCCTCGCTTGGTAGAAACTCGATCTGTTAGATTTTGTCTATTTTTACTAAAGACTTTGTGTCTGTCAGTGTTTACCTCTTATATCACCAGGTTCACTTCTTTCGGCTGCTTCTCAATGCTTGATAAGGTTGCAGTAATGTCTCACAATCCTTGGCCAATGATATCTATATCATCTGCATACGTGAGCAGCATGTGACTTTTAACTAAAGATGGTACCAGTAATTTTTTCGCATGAACATCTCCATTAGAATGTTGAAGAGATTGGACTCTAGACTATCACATTGTCTAAAACCTCGCTTGGTAGAAAATCGCTTTGTCAGATTTTTGCTATTTTTACTGAAGACTTCGTGTCGGTTAGTGTTGTTCTCATTTATCACCAGACCCACTTCTAAAACCTACTTCTCAATGCTTGAAAAGGCTGAAGTAACATCCCGTAGTACTCGGTCAATGATATCTATACAATCTTCAGTCTTCAGGCTAGTGATATCTATATCATAGGCATACGCGAACAGCATGTGACTTGTATTAAAGATGTTATCAGTCGTGTTTACTGCAGTCTTCCGCATGAGTATTGCCTATTTTCACCGAAGACTTCGTTTTGGTCAGTGTTGTCCTCATTTGTCAATGCTGGAAAAAGCCGCAGTAACATCCTGCAGTCCTCTGCAAATGGTATTAGTGTAAATACCTGTTCGGTCGTGGATTTACCAGATCTAAAGCCACACTAATAAGGTCCAATCATGGGCTTTAGTCTTGCACATAACACACTAGACAGGACCTTGTATGCGATGCGTAAAAGGCTGATCTTATGATAATTGGTACACACACTTGGTTCGCTTTTTTTAAGCACAGGATATAAAACACTCAGATTCCAATCATTGGGAATGCATTCCTTGAGCCAAATCGAGTATTGAGCTGGTGCATGCACGTTGCCAGTTCATCGCCACCAGCCTTAAAAAGTTCTGCCGGCAGTCCATCGGCTCCTGCAGCTTTATTGGCGTGCCGATCTCATTTTGACTCAGTGGTGAACAATCTGCTCCGTCGTCAATGATTGGCGTGATTTCGTACCTTGTACTGCCTTCTGGAACAAGAAGAAAACGAAAGTGTTCCCTTCATATTTGCAGCACACTTTGAGTGTCCGTGACCAGGTTTTCATTTCTATGCTACCTGCGGAATCAAGCAGAGTACGAAAGTGTTACATACATCTCTATTTCCAGTACACTCTGCGAGTCCGTGGCCAGGTTTTCATTTTTGTCCTTACCGGCTCGGATTCCTGTTTCAAAACCTATGCTTTTTACTTTTTGGTAGGACGTTCGGGATTCTTCTGCATCTCTGAACGTTTCGGTATGGTGGCTCTCTTTTTTCTTCCATAGACGCTTTTTCAGCCTGAAATGGCGTTTCGTCTCTCTCCTCTTCTCGTTGTATTGTTCCGTCACCGATTGCGCTACTATTGGCTGCGGTTTTGCTTAGTATGCAGCATTCTTTTTCTCAGACATTCCGCGGAATTTTAACCGTACCAGGACTTGTCTGAGCCTGGTTCTCCATATCCCAATACGGTCGTAGCGGAATAAGGGGGCTTTTTATGCAGTAATTCAGAGATTTGGTTGCAATAGGCATTGGCTATGTCGGTGGTATGCATCTTTGCGCTGTCTAGCTTTCTTTGCGTTTGGTTACGAATGTTTTTAGCACTACTTAATCGCGTAAGTACCATGGCTGCAACTAGATGGTGATACTTGTCTATATTTGTCCAGCTCATTACACGCACAACAATAACGCTTGAGACATGCCTTCCATTGATTACCATGTGATCATTCAGGTTTTATGCCTTTTGATCAGGAGATAAACATATTGCCTTGTATGCCGGAATCTGGTACCACTCACTACCCTGTTTCATGCCGACACCAAGCTAACCTGAATCTAAATCCTTTATTGGAGGTTTTGTTGTGCAAACAGAATTTTCCTACTGCTGAAACCTACCGATTTTTGCATTAAAATCTCCCATAACAATTTTAAAGTCATGACCAGGGCAGCGGTCATATATTTCTTCCAGGCGCTCATGGAATGCATATTTAATGTCCTTGTCTTTGTCTGCCGTCGTGGGGTGTATATACACGAGCGAGTCACTTACAGGACTAAACTGTGAGACCAGATGTCGAAGTTACTTGTCGACTATGAATCTACATCCAAATTTCTGCGTGGCAGCTGTAAAAGATGTCACAGTTCTTTCGGCATGTGCATTCATGTTGCCGACATTGCATTTCCTGTATGGCGGTGACGTCAGCCTTGTATTTGTCGAAGACATCCACTAATTGTATGGTGACACCACGTCTGTAGAGAGTTCTGACATTCCAGGTATTTTAAAACGTACAGAATATTTAATCCACGATTATTAGGAAAGCTTTAACTTTATTTGCAAGATATTTTCCAAAAATTTTAAAGAAAATCACATTCAATGAAATTCATTGTCATCCAAAATCGTACAATTTTACATTGCAGAACTTATAAACGAGTATATGAAAATAACAGATAGATGATTTAAGTCGTAACCAAATGCATTTCATGCGGCCGAATGGATGTTGGAATATGCAAGAAATAAAGTGTGCCGATAAAAATACAGCATAAAACCACGTTCCATACCAAGTTCAAAGGACTCATTCTGCGTAGAGCAGATACAAAGAAGAAAATAGTTTATTCTTCGAAATTTTCATTATTGTCATAAATTCATATATAAATTTCTATATATCCCACACATACGTCAAATGATAACCGGAAATATGTTTGTTTGAAAAAAATAACTATCTCATCCCACATATGACAGCAGTTTAACGTTTGCCCCCATTTAAATTTGATGTGCCCACACATTTTTTGCATTATTTATCTATTTATATTACTTAAAATAACAATAATGCTTAAATGCTTTCCCGTTTCTAAAGAAATTCACTATACATTATTCATTAAGTGCAACACAAAACACTGAAACATTCACTTTCATCTGTTTAGGATTTAAGGGATTACATTTATTTGAAAAGGAAAACAAAACAAAACTAAATAGAATATTCAGATATGCAAATCATGTTGGGTATTAACACAAATAACATAATCCTCAGTGGAATTTAATGATTAATCAATTTCATCAAACAACCTCAGTTTACGTTTGCAAAACATTCAGCCTTAAAGGCATGAAGCAAAGAGAAAAGGTTACCACCGCCGGCCGCTATGCATTGGAGTAACAGACATGGTGGGTACGAGTATTGTGGTACTGATGTTGAAAGCTTCTCGTCGTTTTCTTTAGGGATTTTATTTAGTTAGTCTATGTTGTGTAGAATTACCTTGATAAAAATGTTAAATTATGATAAATTGTGAACTGAGACTACTGTTAAGTACAATTTTATGTTTATCTTCTTTATATATAAAATTCTACTGTACGTGTGTTGTGACTGAACTCCTCCTAAACGGCTGGACCGATTTGCATAAATTTTTTTGTATGCATTTGGTTACCGCCCCGGGTGGTTTAGATTTACAATTCGGTCCAATTGGACAAAGGGGCGTGGTACCGCCCATACAACGTGAACATCAAAAGGGCTATATCTCATGAACTATCAGAGGTATGAAGATGAGATTTGGTATACATGTTGTTGGTGCGGTTTGAATTATAGCCAGGGTGGAAGTGGGCGGTGCCACGCCCTTTATCGCTCTGACGGCTTTTCTAATAGACCAATAGATACAAAAATTGTACTGATGAACTGTTGCAAGCCCTGGCTATTCTAGGCTGTGATTGGTTAAAGGGGCGTGGTATCGCCCATATAACTTGAAATTAAAAAAATCATCGATCTGAGCAGCAAATACGCAATATTATGGATCGATCCCATTTACTCTTTTGGATAATATCATCCAAACCAAGCGGGTGCGTACAGATGAAGCAATCGTCGTAAGTGTGACAGGGGACTCGAATTTATCGAACCGTCGCCGTTCTCAGTAACTCAGTCTCTAGAAATGTTGAGGAAAAGTCGATATAAGATCCAACTGATGGAAGAATTATATTCAGCGGACAATCAATTCATTTTTTTATTTCTCTTGTCATTGCAAATCATTCGGAGGAGAAATGGTTCCGACACGGCGGCATAACATGCCATACAGCGCGTGAGACCACCACTTTGTTAAGCCAAACATTTGGTGACCGATTTATCTCAAGAAATAGTAATACGAGTTCGATACAAAGATAGTACTAGGCAATATTCTTGGTCAGGGGGAGAAGAAGACATTACAAAAGTATTTTTTATGGCTAAAGACTTAAAGTTTGATACGGATATAGTACTCGGCAATAAACGAATGAATCTTCAATCGAAATTTTCATTTCTGATCAGGAATGTCAAAAGTTTTAATATACAGACGGTTCCCGCTACCACAGATAAAAATAAAAATTTTAGTTTGATCTTTTGTGGAATGTCTGTTTCCGATTAATGAAAGAAGTGGGTTTTCGCCCTACATACAGAAAATACTTGATCTACATGACGGCACTATAGATATGAATTTGCTGATGAATTTTTACTATCGTCATTGAGCCTAAGATATTAAGCATTTAAAACAATAAAACTTCTTTGGTTTACTTCCATGTTAAGGAGTTACTTGGAATTAGTTACATTAATAACAAAACGCAACATATTATTATAGAGCTTTAGAACCGTTTTCAATGACATTGTAGACCTACAAATATATAAATTAGCGTTTAGATATTCCATATTCCATAAATAGGTTAATAACACAGTGCAACATTTTTAAGGTCATCGTCTGGTGCCGCCTTCGTACCCAGATATTTTTGAAGTATATACCGAGACTAAAAAAATCCCCAAAGGATTTGGCCCCATTACATCGAAACATTTTTTTATGGATACTCTAATATTTTCACCCCAACACAATTTTTTTATCATTTTTACAGAGTCCATATTTCATAAACTGTTCAGAATTCTTTCCTTTCGCCTTTGGCAAAGTTGTAGATCTAAACCAGAGCAAAAAAAGTCTCAAACAGACCGACCCAAAAATTGCATCCAGTGCATGAAAATTGCAAAAATATGAGAAAAAAGGAAAATTTTTTATGATGTTTTCCACACAAAATGTATTTCGTTGTACTCCGTGGCGTATGAATTATGTGGAATATTACTTGTTATAATTATAATTTTATGGTGAAAATATCATGAAAAAATAGCCTTTTTTCTCATATTTTTACAATTTTCATGCACTAGATGCAATTTTTTTGGGTCGGTCTATTTGAGACTTTTTTTGCTCTGGTTTAGATCTACAACTTTGCCGAAGACGAAAAGAAAAAATTCCGAACAGTTTATGAAATATGGACTCCCTAAAAATGGTCACAAAATCGTATGGCGGTGAAAATATTGGAGTATCCATAAAAAAATGTTTCGATGTAATGGGGCCAAATCCTTTGGGGATTTTTTTAGTCTCGGTATATACTTCAAAAATAGCTGGGTACGAAGGCGGCACCAATTTATGTGTTGCACTGTGTAATGATATAATTATAATTTACAATAAAAATACGATTAAATGTTAAGCTGCAGCCAAGTTTCAAATTTCGAGTTATTATTTTATATTGCATTATAAAATTTTGCAAAATATTTTATTTGATATTATTTTTTACAAACTTTGGGAAAATTTGAATATCTTTCCAATTTCTCGAGTCAATTAACAAAGTTGCATAATCTCTTCATATGTGTATTTTATACTACATCAATTATTAATTTGTATATCCATCTCTATGACCAGCATGAAATTACATTTTCTCTTATAGATATTTTACCAACATATGAAAAACCATTTGATTCTCATCCATTAGTTGAATATGAGAAAAACTACACCACATGGCATCCACTTTGTTTTTAACTAATTTACTTAGAACATCATCAATACACAAATCAATATACTACAATATAGTACGCCCAATTTATTATTGTCATAAATGTTATAGTTTTTAATTCAATAAAGTTTTAACAAACTAAATTGATATAAATAACGATTGCAAAAGAAAAAATATAAAACAAGTAAACAAATAATGAATTATGTACTCTATGAGTAGTATAGAACTTAGGTGCAAGTCACACTACACCTCTGCACTACACTACAACAGCGCAGCGCAGCGTGTGATGTAGACCAAGCACTTACACTATGTCGATACTAGGGTGATCAATTATTCGGGTTTTCGAGAAAACCGGTTTTCGAATTATTCGAAAAATGGCATTTAAAAAAAACCGGTTGCTTTTTTTGAAATTCACAAAAAACCGGATAATCCGGTTTTCAAAATTATGCCAAATAACAAATTAAAACACAATTTTTGACAAAAAAAAATTATTAAAAAATAACAGAAAACAAATCAATTATACCTATAAAAAGTAAACTTTTAGTTTAATTATAATTACAATGTAAAACATTAGTGAGATCAGCCCTTTCCTCAGTGTACTATTTGGACTTATAGTGTACAAAGCGTTTAATAATCTGACAAGGTTTTAAGTCATTTTGCCGCTCTTATCCATATATAAAAAATCAAAAATCAATTTTACTTGAATATTTTAGAAATGCGTCACTAATTGGGAGTTTACTCGTACTTTAATACAAAATGAGAGTATTCAGGGTTTGAACACGTCGTTCTGATATACGTCTTTTGAAAATTGCATATAAATTTATTGATAATTGGTTTTGAATTGTTGAAAAGTGTTAAAGTAAAAATTCAAAAATACCTTCAGCATCAGCTAAAGTCGAAGAGTTTGCAGAAAGTTTTTGTATAGACATTTCCAAAGGTTTAAGGGAGTCACTAAGCACAGACAAAGTTGCGATATTATTTTCACTAAATGGTGTCATTCCTAACTCCAATAAAGTATGATTCACACATTTGTGCAATTTTAAAAATTGAGTAACCATATTGGCCATAGAATTCCAGTGGTGCTTAACATCATGGATAAGTTGAAGCTCCTCATTAAATTGGTCTTTTACAAACATTTGTATTTTCTTTCGCTTTTCAGCCGACTTATTAAACATTGAAGATTTATAAAACTAACAATTAGGTTGTTTTTCCGAAACACTGGAAAAAACAAGTACGAGAACACATTTAACACAATTATGAATAAATTTAAATAAAAAATATCGAACGCCAAAAAACCGAGATTCGACAAAAAAATAACCGGATTATTCGATATTCGAAAAATAGGGATTTAAAAAAAACCGACGGTTTTTATGAGTAAAAAAAACCGAGTAGCCGGTTTTTGAAAACCGAACTGATCACCCTAGTCGATACAAAACACTCTTTAAGGCCTTTAGATACTATTGCGCATTCATGACACCCAGCAGGATACTATTTTCTTGTTATACATTTCGCTCCCTGCTCGGAAACCTGGGGACTGATTTTGTGGTTTTAACTTAATTGAATTTCGAGTATGTGTGCAGTTTGTTTTGTTTATGTTTTTTGTATATGGCTGACAAACAATGGCACGAGCAGCAGCCAATAACTCTATACTATGTGAAGAAATGTTTGATTAAGGGGAAGTTCATAATTTAAAAGTGAATGTCAGGCAAAAAAATAACAAAAAAAAATCGAAAGAAAAATGAGGCAAGGGAGGCATACAATGCATTCGACGAAGAGTGAAATTTTCCAATATTTCTTTTTAATAGTTTTTGTTTTAAAGCCTTGTGTATAGACTACACACATATATACATAGTTGCTGCAAAGTGCTGGGTTACAATTGTTTGTAGAGGCTTTAAAGAGTGTAAACACAGATTGTACTGCATATTATGTTTGTTTATAAAATTATCAACTCAGATTATAGAAACTATTTTTTTGCAGTCTTTAGGTAAAGTGACTTAAGAGGAGTTAGGGCATAAACAATAAATATTTAAATGAAATATAAGAAAGTTTTTCAAATTTGAGTTAGTTAATAATAGATACAAAATAAAAGTACTCTGCGAACAAAAAAATACTTTTTGGTACAATAAAAGTACTTTTCTGTTCAAAAAAAGTACTTTTTGGTATAATAAACGCATTACTTGACCCAATAAAAGTACTATGTTTAGTACAACAACATTACTTTTTTTTTGTATTTTAAGTACTTTTGGGTACAAAATAAAAGTACTATCAGGCACAACAAAAGTACATTTTATTACAATAAAATTAGTTTTTGATGCAATCAAAGTTCTTTTTGGTGCAATAAAATTACAATTTGGTACAAATAAAGTACTTTTTGGTACAATAAAAACAGTTTTCGATACAATAAAAGTAATTTTTAGTACAATTAAAGTATTTTTAAATAGAATAATTTTTTTTTCGTACACAAGGAGTACTTTTTCGGTACAATACAATTATTTTTTGGTGAAATAAAAGTACTTTTTGGTGAAATAAAAATACTTTGTGGTACAATAAAAGTACTGTTTACAACAATAACATATTTTTTGGTACCCTAAGAGTACTTTTTGGTACAATAAAGGTACTTTTTGATGCAATAAAAGTACAAAGTTCTTTATGGTGCAACAAAAGTACAATTTGGTGAAACTGAAGTATTTCTTGGTACAATAAAAACAGTTTTCGGTACACTAAAACTAGCTTCTGGTACTATTAAAGTACTTGCTGGTAAAATATAAGTATGTTTTAGCGCAATAAAAGCACTTTGCATTCAGTAAAAGTATTTTTTACAAAAAAATATTAATTGGTACACTCAGATACTTTTTAAGTACAATAAAAATTCTTTGTGGTACATTAAAGTTTTCTTGTTGTTACATTAAAAGTACTTTTTGAAACAATAAAATTAAAGTACTTTGTGCTACAATAAATGTACTATTTGGTACAATTGAAGTACATTTACTACAATAAAATTTTTTTTGGAGAGAACTTTTTCGGTACAATAAAGGTACTTTCTGGTGCAATAAAAGTACTTTTTGGTACAATAAAAGTACTTTTTAATAGAATAAAAGTAATTTTTAGTACAATTAAAGTACTGTTTATTAAAATATTTTTTTTGGTACACTTTTTGTTGAAATAAAAATACTTTTTGGTGCAATAAAATTACTTTAAAAGTACTTTTTGGTACAATTAAAGAACTTTTTACTACAATAAAATATTTTTTCGTATACTAAGACTAGTTTTTCGGTACAATAAAAGTACTTTGTGGTGAAATAAAAGTACGTTTTGGTATAATAAAGGCACTTTTTGGTACAATAAAACAACTTTTAGTACAATTAAGATACTTTTTATAACAATAAAATATTTTTTTTTGTAGAGTAAGAGTACTTTTTGGCGAAATAAAAGTACTTTTTGGTGCAATAAAAATACTTTGTGGCACAAAAAAGTACATTTTTTCACAATAAAATATTTTTTGGTACACTTTGAGTACTTTTTCGGTACAATAAAAGTACTTTTTGGTAAAATAAAAATACTTTGTGGCACAATAAAAGTACTTTTTTCTACAATAAATTATTTCTTGGTACAATAAAATTACTTTTGCGGTACAATAAAAGTACTTTATGATACAATAAAAGTACTTAATGGTACAATGAAAGTTTGAATTGGTACTATAAAAGTACTTTTTGGCACACTCTGTGTACATTAAGTGTAATTTTTGGTACAATGTAAATTCTTTTTAGTGCGAAAGTACTTTTTAAACAATAAAAGTACTTTTAAACAATAAAAGTACTTTTTTTAACAATAAAAGTACTTTTTGGTACAATAAAAGTACTTAGTGGAAAAATTAAAGTATTACACTAAAAGTATTAATTGATTCTATAAAAAGATTTTTTAGTACCATAGAAGTACTTTTTACTGCAATACAAATTTTTTAGGTTCACTAAGAGTACTTTTTAATACAACAAAAGTACTTATTACTACAATAAAATATATTCGGTACAATAGAAGTACTTTGTGTTACAAAAAAAGTACTTAGTGGTACAATGCATGTATGAATTGGTACTATTAAAGTACTTTTTGATACATTTTTTGTATTTTTCTTGTAATTTTTGGTACAATGACAATTCTTTTTGGTGCGAAAGTACTTTTTGGTATAATAAAAGTACTTTATAGTTCAATACAAATATGTGTTGGTACGCTAAAAATTCCCTTTTGTGTATAGCAAAAGTACTCTTCAGAACAATAAAGTATTCATCAGATTCATTAGAAATACTTTTTGTTATAGTAAAATACCTTTTCGGTACTTTTTGGAGCAATAAAAGTACTTTTGTGTACAGTAAAAGTATTTTGTAGGCAACAAAAAGTACTTTGGTGATTAATTAAAAATAATTAGCGGTACCTAAAAGTACTTTCTGATTCATTAAAATTACTTTTAGTTACAGCAAAAGTACTTTTCGATACAATAAGAGTATTTTCTCGAGCAATAAAAGTACTTTCTCATACAATAAAAGTACCACTATTTGGTGCAGTAAAAGTACTTTTTAGACAATTAAAGTAATTTTTGGCACAGTAAAAGTCCTATTTGTTACAATAAAAGTACTTTTTGATCCACTTAAAGTTTTTTTTTAAATATAACTTTTGTGTACAGTAAAAGTACTTTTAGGCAACAAAAAGTTCGTTGAGAATTATTATTATTATTATTAGTAGAAGAACTTTTTCATTACAACAAAAATACTTTGAGGTGCTATAAAAGTACTTTTTGGTACATTAAATAATTTTTGATACAATAACATTACTTTTTGGTATGGTAAACTTGGTATTTAGTACGTTAAAAGTACTTTGTGTTACAACTAAAGTACTTTTTAGTAAAATAAAAGTAAATTTTAAGATAACAAAAGTACTTTTTCGGACAAATAAAAATAAAATAAAAAACTTTTTGGTACAATAAATAAAAAAAAGTAAATAAAAGTACTTTCTAAGTGCAATGAAAGTCTATTTAAATAAAATAAAAATACTTTTTAGTTAAATAAAAAAGCTTAACTTTGGCATTTTTTTTTTCTTTTTAAGATGACTGGAGTCAGGTTTGAACCTGCAATCTCCCGCATGGTAGTCGCGTGTTCTTACCACTATGCCACGGCCGGTCCCAAAATTTTCTTTCATTGTCGGCTCCCCTCGAATGTTGTTGACAGCAACTTCGCAGTATTAAGCGTCGATTCAATCGTCGTGTCTAGGAAGAGCTTCTCAAACAGTGACGTTCGCATTCGTCGATAAACAAGTAGGTGCCGTTAGTTGTGAATCTAAAAATAGAAAGCGTGTTAATTCACAACAACGCGAGAAGCTATCCCATACCTCATTCATGGGGTGCAAAGGGAAATTAAGTTTTAAGTTTTTTAACTTTGCCATAAATCGATATACAAACAGCCCTAATTAGGCTTATACTCAGTTTTTAAAAACTAACCACACTTACCCAGAAAATAAAGATCCCAACAAATTGCACCCATTTGTTAAACAGCCCACACAAATGATGAAACTTTCTCTTTACGCTCCAACAACTCCACTTACATTCCAACTTGTAACACCAGCCAATTAAAGGATTTGTCTTTTTTTTCGTCTTCCACTCTATTTCAGCGCTAAATTTTCTACCAACCTAAAAGCAAAACAATGTATTGCCTCCAACATCCTTGGCGGCAACAACAACAACATCAGCAACGAGGCTTACGAATATCCGTCAAAGGCAAAACAAACAATTGTCATTATTGTTATCCTCATAGTCTATTGATTTTATGCTGGAATTTTAAATCAACAATAACACGAGCAGCAACAGTAACAGCGACAGCAACAGCTATAGCTACATTAGCAGCGTCCTTACGACTCACACAAACAAAACGGTCAACAGCATTGGCTATATATTGAATTTAGCTCGAATTTTTTTTATTGAAGCAAACACAAACAACTATAAAAATGAATGACAGCATTTCATCATTGTCAGACTCAGCCTCAGCTTCAGCCGTCATCACCAACTCTCATGCGTTGCTCACCACCACCGCAACGTCGGATTGGCCGCCAACGACAACAACGACTGCAACGCCTTCATCATCGGCGCTGCTTGATGAAGACAATTTAACCTTAACATCGGAAACACATTTATCTTTGGATGATCTCAATGAAATCAATCAATCGGCTGAGCTGCAGTGTCTGCTGCAGGAACACCTCGATACAACGACCTTTGGCAATAACAGTGCATATTGTCTAACGCAATTTGACTCGATTCTATGCTGGCCTCGCACTCCACGTGCCACATTGGCGGCATTGCCGTGTCTCGATGAATTCCAGGGCATACAATACGATAGTTCACGTAAGTAAATGTGTGTTGGGGTGCAACGCAGTAGTATCATCTACGTTATATATAAATTCCATTTATCATTTCATATCCTGTTTTACATCTACCTCCACCCAAACTTGCATGTCATCCTATTACACACTAGGTCTCGCTCTCTCCTACTCTCTCTCTGTCTTGCTTACATTGAAACTAACTATGTGTGCTGCTGCTCTATTCATTGGAGCCTAAAGAAATATAAACTCTCATTTATTTTTAAAATGCACAAGAACACATAAAGGCTAGGGATATGAGTGTAAGTGCGGGTACACATGAACTTTAACTAAAAATTGGAAGGGTGTTGTTATAGAAGGGTGGTGGCATTTTATATACCAGGATTCATTTCTTTTTACAAGTTGATGATTAAAATATGAATAAATTCATGATTACTGAGGTGGAAGTGATTACTTCATCTACAGGTGGACTTCGTGTTTCCTTTAGTACAGTACAGTTTTACAATATTGAAATATGAACTTCAAATATTGAATTCGTAGAATATTGTTAGAAACCATATTTTTTAGAATTTGTAATCCAAAAGTATTTTCAAACATTGGCATATCATACTCGTAGAATTAAAGTAGTTTATCTTGATAGTTAAAGCAATATATTTGAATTGCATACATTATACATTAATTTTTAAAAACCTGAACAATTTTGAAGTCATTTAGTTTAGTTGTCTGGTGTGGGTGGGGTTGTTCCACTTACGTCCATTTTATTGTGTTTACCTTAAATTTGAAAATTATGAAAAATCTGTTTTTACTGCTCAATTACTCCATAAGTGTTACACATACCCATTCATAGGTACGTCCTTTGTACATTTTAAGACCTAAAATAGAAAATTTGAAAAAATCCCTCAGAATCGCACAACTACAAAGAGAAACGAATACTCCAAGTTTTGTGTTTGTAACTTTGCCGTTTGCTCTACTATATGAGAAACGAATACAGCAAGTTATGTGTTTGTAAATTTACCCGTTTGTTCATGGGCGATGGTACCACTTCTATCCCTTTTTAGTCCGAATCGAATTGCACTACTGCTTCATAAGAGAAACGAATAACCCAAATTTTTTGTTTGAAACTTCAGCCGTTTGTTCTGAACCACTTTTACCCCTTTTTGGCCCTAAAAGTACAAATTTCAAAAAATCCATTCGTATCTCATCATAATAGAATCGAATACCCCAAGTTTTCTGTTTGTAACTTTAGCCGTTTGCTCTGGACGATAGTAGCAGTTGTGTCCCTTTGTGGGGCATTTTGCATCTAAAAATACGAATTTTGAAAAATGCCTTCGTGCCGCTCTCTGTATAAATGTATATGGAGCATGCCTATACACATTTTCGAGTTTATAGCTTTAGCCGTTTGGTTTAGGTAATGGTACCAGTTATAGCCCGTTTTCGGCCTATTAGCCCTGAAAGTACGAATTTCGTAAAATCCCTTCATATCGCGCAACTACCCATAAAATAAGTATTTATCCCAATTTTCGGCTAAATGTTTGGACGGGGCGATAAATCCAGTTTAATCTGCTTTCCGCCTTTTTTCCCCTTAAAGAACGAATTTCGAAAAATTCTCCTTAAAATAAATATTCACTCTAAATTTTCCGACTCTACCTATAGCCGGTGGGTCTGAGTGATGGTACCGGTTCTATATCGTTTTCAGGCTTTTTCGCCCTAACAGTAAGATTTTTGGAAAATATCTTCATAACGCCCAACTACCCTATTAAATAAGTACTCACCCCAATTGTCGCCATTTTATCTTTAGACGTTTGGTCTTGGTGGAAGTGCCAGTTTTATAGCTCTTTCGGGTTTTCCCTAAAAGTACGAATTTCGAAAAATTCCTTCATATATCTCATCTACACCTTAAAAAAAAAAATTTAGCCTAATTTTTCCAACTCTAGCGTTAACCGTTTGGTCTGAGTCATATTACTACTGATACTTGGTAGAAAAAAGTACTTTTTGGTACAACAAAAGTACTTTTTAGTAGAATAAAAGTTCTTCTTGTCACAGTTAAAGTACATTTTGGCAGAATAAAAGTACTTTGTGTTACATTTAAATTAAATTTTGGTACAATAAAAGTGATTTTTGGTACAATAAAAGTACTTGTTAGAATAACAAAAGTATTTTTGGTACAATTAAAATACTTTTTGGTACAATAAAAGTACAATGTGATACGATTACAGCACTTTCTGGTACAATGAAATTAGTTTTTCGTTAAATTATAGGACATTTTGGTACACTAAAAGTACTTTGTAGTAGTATAAATGTAGTATTGGGTGTAATTAAAGTACTTATAGTATAATAAAAGTACTTTCTGTAACAAAAAAGTACTTTTTGGTACAATTAGAGTTGTTTTTGCTAAAGTAAAATAAAAAATTTGGTACAGTAAATGTACTTACTGTTACATTCAAATTACTTTTTGGTACAGTAAAAGTACTTGTTGGTACAATCAAAGTACTTTGTAGTAGAATAAATGTACTATTTTATGCAATTGAAGTACATTTTAGTACAATAAAAGTTAAAGAGTACTTACAATTCAAGCCAGTTTTGGTGAAGTAAAAGTACATTTTGGTATAATAAAAGTACTTTCTAGTAGAACAAAAGTATTTTTTGGTTTAATAAATGTACTTGTTGTTACAGTTAATTTACTTTTTAGTCAGTAAAAGTACTTTTTTGTACAATTAAATTTATCTTTGGTACAGTTAAAGTACTTTCGAGAAGAACAAAGTATTTTTTGGTACAATACAAGTACTTTCTTGTGAAATAAAAGTACTTTGATATACAACTAAAGTCCTTATGGTTACATTAAATGTACTTTTTGGTACAATAAAAGTACTTTCTTCTGGAATAAAAGTACTTTTTAAGACAATTTATGTACTTTTTGGTTCAATTATAAAACTTTTTGGTACAAAAAAATTACTTTTGGTTGAAACAATTTAAATGATTTTTGGTACAATAAAAGTACTTTCTAAAAGAATTAAAGTAATTTTGGTACAATTAATGTAATTATTAGTACAATTGTATTACTTTCTGGTTCAATAAAATCACTTTTTGATTAAATTATAGTACTTTTTGGTACAGTAAAAGTTCAAGAAGAATAAATGTATAAATGTACTTAATTACTTTTTGTTACAAGAAATGTACGGCTTGGTACCATTAAATTAAGGTACAATTAAAGTGCAATTATAGTACTTTTAGTTACAATAAAAGTACTAGTTGTTACAGTTATGGTACTTTTTGGTACAACAGTACTTTCAAATAGAATGAAAGTATTTTTTAGTACAAATAAAGTACTAGTTGACACAATAAAAGTATTTTTGGTACAACAAGAGGACCTTGTAGTACAAGTTCTATTTGATACAAAGGTACTTTTTGGTTAAAGTAGTTTTAAGTACATTTAAAGTACTTTTTGTAGAATAAAAGTTCTTTTTTTTTGTACAAGTGAAATAACATTTAGTACAATTAAAATACTTTTTGGTACAATTAAAGTACTTTTTGTACTACTCTTGTCAATAAAAGTACTTTTGCTACAACAAGAGGACCTTGTAGTACAAGTTCTATTTGATTCAAAAGTACTTTTTGGTTAAAGTAGTTTTAAGTACATTTAAAGTACTTTTTGTAGAATCAAAGTACTTTTTTGTAGAAGTAAAATAACATTTATTACAATTAAAATACTTGTTGGTACAATTAAAGTACTTTTTGTACTACTCTTGTCAATAAAAGTACTTTTGCTACAACAAGAGGACCTTGTAGTACAAGTTCTATTTGATACGAAAGTACTTTTTGGTTAAAGTAGTTTTAAGTACATTTAAAGTACTTTTTGTAGAATAAAAGTACTTTTTAGTACAAATAAAGTACTAGTTGACACAATAAAAGTACTTTTGGTACAACAAGAGGGCCTTGTAGTACAAGTTCTATTTGATACAAAAGTACTTTGTGGTTAAAGTAGTTTTAAGTACATCTAAAGTACTTTTTGTAGAATAAAAGTATTTTTTGTAGAAGTAAAAAAACATTTATTGCAATTAAAATACTTTTTGGTACAATTAAGGTACTTTTTGTACTACTCTTGTCAATAAAAGTACTTTTGGTACAACAAGAGGACCTTGTAGTACAAGTTCTATTTGATACAAAAGTACTTTTTGGTTAAAGTAGTTTTAAGTACATTTAAAGTACTTTTTGTAGAATAAAAGTACTTTTTTGTAGAAGTAAAATAAAATTTAGTACAATTAAAAAACTTTTTGGTACAATTAAAGTACTTTTTGTACTACTCTTGTCGTAGTATAAGTTCCATTTGATACAATAAAAAGTATTTTTTGATGCAATAAAAGTACTTTTTGGTACAATAAAAGTACTTTTGGTACAGTAAAGTTGCTTTTTAATAAAATAGAAGTACTTTTTAGTAGAATAAAAGTAGTACTTTTGGTACATTAAAAGTACTTTTTAATACAATAAAAGTACTTTTTTGGTAGTTTTTTGTAGAATTTGGTGCAATTAAAGTACCTCTTAGTACAAGATAGGTACAAAAAAGTACTTTTAAAAGTTTTTGTCGCTACAATAAAAGTACGTTTTTAAAATAAAGTAACCATTTAATACGATATTTAGGCAAAGCTTTTATCTTAAATATTGATAACAATTTTATTCACGATAACAATTTGAAGTTATGAAAAAAATTTAAGCACGTAAAATAAATTAAGACCCTTAAAAAAAACAAGTAAGATTGTTAGACAAGGATGACCTCTTTGTATGGAAGGTACCGGAAGGGTAGTGGCTAGGGTTCCTTCTTTTTGTCATGCATTGCGTTGGGTGTATTGATATTATTACCCGATTTCTAAAGTGGGCAGAATAGTACTTTTGTATGCGAGGTTCCAGAAGGGGCGCGGCTGGACATCCAATGTTTTTTTCCAAAACTATATCCTGTTATAGCTTAACAAATTACAGAATTTTGGTACGATCGCCTTAACTGTGTTGACATTATTACCCGATTTATAAAGTGGGCCGAATGGTACATTTGTATGGGATGTACAAGATGAGGCGTGGCCATGTAGTCCATATGCAATCCGGTAATAAGTTTGGGGAAAATATTAACCCATGGAAAGTTTCAAAACAATTGCATAGGCCTTTCGAAAGTTATCGTTCGTATCACTAGTACAGACAAACAGATAGACGGTCATGGATCAAACGACTTAAAAGTCATGTATGGTCTAGCAGAACAGAATGTAAAGCAAAATTTCACTGTTTTCCAAATTTCCAATCCTTTAATAAAGTAACAAATTTGGAACCACTCTACAAATAAAGCTATACTAATATAAATATTTGAAAACGTAAGAAAGAGGATTACTTTGAAAGAAAATAGAAAAAATTTGTTTGGTTTTACTCAATCTGTGAAATCGTTCAAAACGCAAAAGTTGTGTTTAATTTAGAATGTTTAAAATTGGATTTCTTCGTGCGTTTGTTGCATTTATTTTTGAAAAAAAAAATGATAAAATCTTAAATTTTAATTCAGTTAATTTATTGTAATTCCTTCTCCATCCCCCTCAATGTGGAATTATGGACACATTCTTACAGAATATTCTTCGAAAAAATCTCGTGAAGGGATTGTACATGAAACAATACTAAAAGGACCTGTTATACAAAAACTATTAAAAAAATACACAAAAAAACATTGTTATAACAAAAGGCAATGTTATATTCCAGATCAAACATCCATTAATTTACCCCCTCCCCTTACAACACTCTGTATGCAGTAACAATGTGAATGTGTAAGTGTGTGACCTCCCTCTCACTCATGATTTTGTCATGTGTTACTTTATCATCATTGTTGTGATTATGTTCAAGTATAACAATGACACGACAAGCGAACAACAAAAGCACGATGATGACTGACATATTCATTGTGTCATTCTCATCATCATACTCCTGTCCTGTCCTTTGGTGCTCATTGCTCCTATAGGGTCTGCACTTGAGTGCAATGTCTGGAATCGTATGAGATTCAAGTGCCGCTTTCGATACATTGGCAAATGTTTTGTTAGCAAGATGAAGTAGATTGGTGTTCTATACGAAAACGTATACCATCGATTACATTGCAACAATCATTAAGAGTAGGGGAGAGGAGGGAGGGTAGTCGGTTGATAAACGATGTGATGGTGCAGAGAGATTGTGCTAAGAGGTTGACATTTTGGAATTCAATGCAGGAATTTAAGCTATGGTTCGTTTTTTGGAATAACCAACAACAAAAATGGCAATTGCAAATGACGTACTGTTAACACTAGCTTACAGCCATTATGTCTTGAAGCTACGACCAATTTTTTTTGTGTTTTTCGTATTTCGTATCCGTAAAAACAAGAAATGAATTGTTATGGTTACAATTCCTGCTTAATACAAAAATACAAAAACAGGAAAAAATTTAAATTTAAACAACCAAGATATTTGTCCATAAATGTTCTTTAAATTAAGTGTGATTCATTTAAAGGCTGGTTTTCATATACATACAATAAACGCGATAAAGTGAATTTAAAAAGAACTTATTTTGGTTTTTAGTACCCACTTGCCTTTACAAACCTATGCCAACCAACATAATGTATTACACGGAACCCTCAATTAAAACTAATTGCGATGAGGAGAAAAAACACACCACATTGCTGAAAAGACACAATTATGTACACAGGATTCTCAGAATTCTTGTTACACTTTAATTAAGGTTACCACAGATCATGTAAACAGTTAAGATTATTCTACGAATTAATAACAATTTAAAAATGATGTAATTGCTCCCCCCCCCACACACACACACACACACAAAAGTTAATCTATTACAACACATTATGATTATTTTCTAAAAGCCATAAACCAGTAATTAAATTTTGATTGCAATTAATTTACTTTTATTATATAATGTATTACAAAGAATTTCTTGTTATTAATTTACATTACATGTATCTTTCTATCATTCTTCTTTTCCCTTTGCCATTACAGAAAATGCCACCCGCTATTGTCACATGAATGGCACATGGGATCAATATACCAATTATGATGCCTGCATGCATTTAACTGAACCTGCCTCTGTATCGGAATTTGAACCGATAATCGAATTGCCCACCATTATTTACTATATTGGCTATACGATTAGTTTGGTTTCGTTAACACTAGCTATAGTGGTCTTTGTCTATTTCAAGTAAGTATGCGAAGTAAGATGAGAGGTAACCAATGAGATAAAATAACGTTAACATTATGAGAGGCGTAACATAGGAAGGTTGTTTAATTTTAGTAGGCTACGTTTTGAGACCTAAGAAATTAGACCCCCAGTACTAAAAAATAGTCTTAATAAGCATTATGTGTACTTCCCAGAATAACATAAAATTTGATGCCAAGCTAATGATTTTATCGTGACAAAATAATACATCATACATAATACATAATACATAATACATAATACATAATACATAATACATAATACATAATACATAATACATAATACATAATACATAATACATAATACATAATACATAATACATAATACATAATACATAATACATAATACATAATACATAATACATAATACATAATACATAATACATAATACATAATACATAATACATAATACATAATACATAATACATAATACATAATACATAATACATAATACATAATACATAATACATAATACATAATACATAATACATAATACATAATACATAATACATAATACATAATACATAATACATAATACATAATACATCCCTTTTCCCTATATATAAATTCCTATTTACACTAAAACGTCGTACAAACATGTAACAAACTTACATATAAGCTCACCCTCAATATATCAAAAAATTTGAAAGTATAATATAAAAACTTTAGCAGTATCAAAAGGGATGTGCTGCACTTCCATTCATTTGCAAAACTTAATCCGTTTATAGTTTTACAAAGAATTTGTGCAGAATCGTGTTGGATGTATTGATATTATTACTCGATTTCTAAAGTGGGCGGAATGGTACATATGTACGGGAGGTACCAAAAGGGGCGTGGCTAAACTTCCAATTTTTTTCTTCAAAACTTTATTCTGTTATGGCTTAACAAAATAAGGAATTTGAACACGATCGCGTTCTTATTATTACTTTATTTCTAAAGTGGGCACAATGGTATATTTGTATAAAAGGTACCAGAAGAGGCGTGGCCATGTAGCCCATATGCAAACCCGTCAGTAGTTTTTGAAAAATATTAACCCATGCAAAGTTTCTAAACAATTGGTTACGTCTGTCGAAAGTTATAGTGCGAATCAGCCGGACAGATAGACAGACACGGATCAAACGTCTTTAAATTTCATGAGTCGATTTTGGTTCAAAAAAAATTAGGGTCTAAAGTAACTCCTTCTATGTGTTACACTTTTGGGTTGTATCAAATGATAAATACTCTCATATGTTATGAGGGTATACAAATATTGGTAACACTTAAATTTTATTACAGACTCCGCTCTTTAATTTTTATAAATTTTGATACAATGGGTAAAGTGGGCGTGGCAAAACTATGTTATAGTTCACAAGAGATAAAATGTGGTACACAGGTAGTACTCGGCACTTCAGGTTCAAATTTGTAGAGGACATCTTTATTTTCGATCAGTGGGCGGAGAGTGCGTGATGAAACTATATTTTAGTCCTACTGATATAATATTTGATACCCTAATAGTATTCTGCAACACAATTTTTGAGTCCTAGAAAGATACAATAGCACTCGGCCCTTCAAGTTGAAATTTGCAGACGAAATTTTTATTTGCAACCGGTGGGCGGAGTGGTCGTTTCAAAACTGTATTTTAGTCCTACAGAGATATAATTTGGTACACACATAGTAATTGGAACTTAAAGTTCAAATTTGACGACGACATTTTTATTTTAGAACAGTGGGCAGAGTAGGCGTGCCCAAACTGTATTTTAGTCCGATATAGATTAAATTTGATATCCTGATAGTACTCTGCAACACAATTATGAATTTGCTGCCCAAATTTTCATTTTGCGATCAGGGGGCGGAGGGGCGTGGCCAAACTGTATTTAAATCCTAGAGAGCAAACATGAGGAACACAAATAGTACTCGACAGGACTGATTGAAATTTGCAATCGAAATGTATATTGTTTATGCTATGTAATCAGTAGGCCCAGGAGGCGTGGAAAAACTGTATTTGAGTCCTAGAGATAACTTGGTACATATATAGTACTCAACACAACAATTACAAATTGTATGGGGAACACCTTAAGGCTTGAAAATAGAGTGTACATATGTTTTGAGAAACTATTAGGGGGTCGGTCATACATTTGACTCCTCTAGGAGCACCTTTAGAGCAGTTAAAGTGGTGGGAGAATATTTTATAACGGGTGAAGACTAGGGAAAGTGTGTTTGGGGTTGAAGATTTGGTTTTTTTGATTTGTTGCGTTTGGAAAAAATGTTAGGAGGAAATACTAGTGGGTATCGGTCATACATTTAAACCCTCTAGAAGGCATCATTAGAGCGGCAGGAACTGATTTCATAAACAAATTATAAAATAAATAGAATGGATGGGGGCCATCCTAAGGCTGATGATAGAGTGAGCGCTACAGGCGTTGCTATGCTTGAAGCTACAACCTTTATTGCTATATCAATCTTTGACATGTCAGAGTAAGCGCTACATTGTGTGTTTTTTTTTAGAGAGAGAGAATGAGATCGCAAACTTTTTTACGCTCTCTTTAGTGTATTTGTTTTTCATTTGTTTATGTTATGTGTGTCTTATTTTGTAAATCCAATTGTTGTCAACAATTATTCTGTTGTGATAATGTATATTTTTTTGGTCCCAGACAAAGGAGGGGTAAACACTTCCGTAATAAATTTTTCGGTATCAAAATACATTTATTTGCACAATTTTTTTAATTTGATTTCACAAACAAATGGAAAAATAGACGCGTGCGGTTGCAATAGAAAAAAAACAATGCGAAAAGCCGTTTAAAAACAACGCACGCATGCATCCATACATTATCCATGCCAAATTTTTTATTGTAACTCTCTCTCACTTCAATATGTCGCTGCTATAAATCATTTCACTACACGATTAAGAGCGGCCTAGCACTGAAACTATTTTGCACCTCTGCTCTCACTCTGACAACATTTGAGCGAGCACATAAGTAAACACAAGCAGAGTGTTGTATCAAGTTGTAGCGACATATCATAGCAACGCTTATAGCGCTCACTCTGTCATCAGCCTAAGGGTTGGAGAAGAGACTAGATATGATCTGTGAAATATTGGGTGTCAAACATTTGACTGGAATTTGACTCCTCTGAGGGGACCTTTACGGCACTTAGAGCGGTAGGAGCAATTTTGATAAAAATTTGATTTTTGTAGGTGAGCCTCCTTAATATAGGGGGTGAAGATTGGGGGGTAGATATGTTTGGGGTTGAAGATAGAGGGTAGATATGACTTAAGAAACTGTTGGTAGAGGGTTGATATGACTTAAGAAACTGTTGGAATTGCAAAAATCTTGGGTGTCAGTCATATATTTGACTTCTCTAGGGCGGTTAGAGCAGTATAAGCAAATTTTATGTTGGTCACATATTTTAAGGGCGATTCCGAGGCAGTTGCGGGGATCAACACTTAATTAGGGGGTGAGCTATATCCTAATCTTGTTACGACGTATATCCATCCAACACTAACACTATACGAAATGTTTCTTGTTTAAAATTGGGGGCTCGATTTTTATTTTAGACCCATAGTTTCTTAGACAAATTTTCTTGAAATTCATCGTAGATTACGATCTTCATAACAGCTTGGTCGAACAAAAAATTCACTCACTTTAATGTACATAAGAATTAAATAGTGTTTATATGAAGCTTATAGGAAGCTACATCATTCAACTGATCTTTTTGAAGAAGCATGTACTAGTATGTCTGATAGGAACAATATGTTACATGGAATTTTTATAGATATAGAGTGGGTGTGGCCCTACTCTTAGGACCCAAATTTTGAAAACGCAATATTAGCTAGGGCTATTACAGCATTCATTTTTAAATTGTGTATGGATTCGTTTGAGATTGGAATACATATTCTAAAATGGGAGGAATTGAATAAAGAGGTGTGGCTCCGCCCAAGCGACTCTATTAACCAATATACAATATCTGGTGTACTATTAACTAGGGCGACTTGAAATTAGGTGTGGATGTATTTAAATATAAATAATATGCGGAATCAGGTCCGAGATAGGCGGTATAGTATTAGTAAATGTGGTCCCGCCTATCAGACTGTATATTTAAAAACGCAATATTTCGTTTTAAGATTTGTTATTGATTCATTTGTAATCAGTGTAAGAATTTAATAGAAAAATAGATAGATAGAGGATTCAAATAAACAAAAATTTATTTTTTTTACTTACACAGTGCAACATTTTGTCAGCTCATTGATTTGGGACTCAATTCTGAGAACTGCACGTGAATGTAGCCCGTTTTGTCAAGTTACGTGCCATAATAATTTAATATCGATTTGAAGTTAGTAATTATCATATCGGGGAATTTGTCACACTTTTCTTTGACATAACTCGAGAACCACTAGTCCGATGAAGCTGAAACAAATTGAAAACAATTAAGAATTACAATTCCTTTAATCTGTTCCCTACATAAGCAACAGTTTCACTTTTTCATTCTTCAAATGGTTTTGAACTGGGTTTATTTTGTAGCAATTTAAATAAAACTATTGTACTCCGTGGCGTATGATTTACGTGGAATATTACTTATGATAATCATACGCCACCATATAACAAAAGAGCCTGTGTTATGAAGTTTACCCATACCAGAGCGCATAAGTTATGTGGAATTTAATTTATTACTCATACGTAAGTCAGTATATACGAAAGTAAGTGTAAAGGCGCGTTCAGACACCAGGAATCGGTCGAAATATATGTCTGTCAGAATTCATATCGATATAGAATTGCTATGACATTCTAGCTGTCGACAACACAAAATTCTCTCGCCGCCTAAGACATGTCGCCGAGTTTCATCTACAAATGGTTTTTTTTTTAAACGTTTGCTGCGAGTATATTTAAGTTTTTTTTTTAAACGATGAAAACGATGTCACGTTCTTATAAAGGAAAGCATACCGCCTTATTACAAAATAAGGTCATAAATTTCAAACACAAAATTAAATATATCTTTAACATATAGGTTAATGGTAAAAATGGGCATTTTTCCAATTTTTAAGGCACTGGGTGCAATTTTTTCTCTCTATGCAATTTACAACTTTACTTCAGACACAAAAGAGATATTCCTTACGATACACTGACATATAATTAAAATATAGAAAATGTGTTACAAATCCAGCACGAGAAAAAAAACCTTATGGCCATTAAATTATTAACGCAGCTAACTTGACAACTTGGGGCTACTTTCAAGTGCAACTCTCTTCGGAATAAAATTTCATAATATAAATAAACTACAATTGCTGTATACAAAATCTGATTTGAAAATAACCTTTTGAACTAATATCTAACATGTGCAATGACCTAACTAATGTTAGGGCGTTTAAATTTAAAAAGAGTGCAACATAGAATGTAATAGGGTGTTAATCATATCTAACAATCTACAGCAGATTCAAAGAAAATTTTGCAATTTTTTTTAATTTAAATTATTTACAATAGCCAAAGGCATTTCGGCTTTTGCTCCCCAGTCAAATAACAATTTTCTCAGAACTCAACACCATGTAACAAACTAAAGTTGGGATTTCATAACCATTTAGCCATTCAGCACCTTTGCCAAAGTATTGTGAAGTGAAAAATGGCAATCTGTATAATAAAAACCCTTTTGTGTTGTAAAACAAAAGATAACAAGCCATCATAGTTCATGTTACTTCCCACACTTGTATGTTATAATTTCTAACATATAATAGTCATATAATGAAAATGTTACGTATAATAAAAACTTAAAGAACACAAAGGTAGGGCATAAAGCAGACGCCAACGCCAAGTGTTAAAGAACTGTGAACGAAGTGTTGCAGAAGAGCTTTCAGGCTAATGAAAAAGAAGCCTCAGCAACATATTCATGTTTTTGTGGTTTTAACCATAGTTTCATGTAATGGATCTTAATTTTTCTTTTTGCAAGAAAATTACACTTGAACAAATTCATGACAACATATTAAAAAAATGTAGATAGATACACATGTATAGTATACAGTGAATACTTCCAAACATATATCTTAAATTGTTAACACATACTTTTATATAGACTTTACTTAGGAGGTGTTACTTAGGAGAAACATTTATATTAATTATAATGTGACGAGAAGAATCTTTCGTTTCACATGAACTCTTTTAACGCACAAATGTGTGTGTGTGTGAGTGTGTGAAAAAGTTTTGTTCAAGTGTCATACAGGGCGTATGAGTAATTAATTTATTATATTCGTACTTAAAACAAAGTTGACTCTTTTGTTCTACCAGTGTTTATTAGGAATGTCGGCAAATTTTTGCCTATTCATATTACAAGCGTTAACCAATAGACGATAAAGTTGTAGGAATGTCAACGCTGCTCTCTGTATTATTTCTAATTAAAGTAGTCAGGCATAGGGAGCACAGTGTCTGCAAAGTTTTCTCTGTGTTGTGGGAAAATCGAGGGTAATTGATTAGTAACGTAGTATTGGAGGTTGGATGTCATATATTTGAACCATAACTAATATTTTATCTAATAATATATTCCAATATTCCCACTGTGCACCACCACTACCATTCGGTTACATAAGTATGTAATATTCTGTTCAAGGTATTTTATGAATTATGCAATTGAATAAACTCGTAAAATATAAGCACAACAACAACAACACCTTAGTAAAAAGACCTTTAGATAACAGCGTTTTATCTCGTTACCCAAAAAGAAACTGCCATAATTTCTAACATAATTAAGTTGCATTTAAATCCTAAGAATTACTGAGAGACGTACACTCCATAAATAAGCGTGCTGTAGATAAATTAAGCTATTATATTTAAGAGCTATATTGTTTGTTTTTTTTCGCTTCTATTTTGGTCTGTTTTATTTGTACGGTGTATTTATTTAAATATTATGCTGATTATACTGACCCTCACCCCCTCTCCCACCGCTCAAATAATTAAAGCTCTTATCGTGGTATAATTTTTCTTCTCTTCCTTTTTGTTCTTTGTATGCTACGCAATCCACCAATGGATACCCGTTCGGACCCCCCACATCACATATTCACTCTCACATTCTGGCTTTTAACGTTGCGTTACTATACATCATCTCACATTGGACCATGCCCGACGCTTGGTTAAATAACATAAACAAAACTCCTACTCGTACCCAAAAACAAACAAACAAAAAAATATGTAAATATTTCGTAAATTAAAACAACAACTGCTGCTCATCTATAACTGTGGATCCTGCGGCCGCTTTGCCTTGTGTGTTTGATATACACTTTGTTGTTGCGACTGTGGGTTATACTGTCACTGCTATGCTACTACGGCGTGCGTTTGGCTGGATACGCGCACTGATGGCATATCTCGATGGCATTCTGTTTTTTTGCTGTTCGTTTGTTCTCTTTACTTTATCGTGGGTTACCTTCAGGGAATTACGTTGCTTGCGCAATTCCATACATGCGAATTTATTTTTTACATATATAATGTCAGCTCTACTCTGGATACTAACGTTGTCGGTGCAGGTATGTATGCGTGTTTGGGTGTATTGTAATATTAGATCCTTATTACCTTCCAGTTATACATGATGCATAATGCACAACAATTATTATTTATGTGGTCGTTCACAATTCATTCAATAGGGATTTAAGAAATTGTGTGGGCGAACAACATTTTTTTCAACTTTTCATAGCGTTTAGAATTGGTTGATTTATGTGGGTTATGTGGGTATGATTTCATACATATTAGTAAGTATTAGGGCAGTAATCAATAAATAATTGGCAACAGAACTGATCTAAAACCAAACTATGACAATATCATTAAATAAAAATTACAAAACAAAATTAATTGACATTATTTGTTTTAATTACTAATAAAAAAATAAATAATAATTAAAAAAATAATTTTAATGAATGTTGTAATGTCAAATTACAAATTTTTTTAATTAAAAAGGAATAAAAAAAAATTATTTTAGTTAAGTTGTTTTGAAATTGGTAATATAATTTTTTTTAATATTAATTTATAATTTCTTTTATTAAATTTAATTACAAAATAAAAATGTAACAAAATAAAATTATTTTAATTTTTTTTAGTTTTTTTTTTTGGAACGAGTAAATTAAATTTTTTTTTTGTTCGTAAATAGTTTTTTTTAATTTTTATATTGAATAAAAAAAAACAAAAAAAAAAATGATTTAAATTAAAAAATTATCACAAAATTATTTAATATTAAAATTAGTTACAATTACATAATTTATAATTAAAAAAATTAAAATTTTTAATTAAAAAAGTATTGGAAATTTTTAGTTAAAAAAATTATTAAAAAAATAATTTTAGTTTATTAAGTAAACTTAATTTTTTTCAATGAACAATTTAAAAAGTTTACTTAATTATCACAAAATTAACATTGGGAATTGGAATAAAAATACAAACTTTATTTTTGCCTACGTCCGCTATAAACATTCTAATCATCCATCAGATGTGCCTCATACCGGTCTCATTCGAAAGACAATAACGCGAAGTTAGTTTTAGACCACTGAAACAATGTATGTGCCACATTCGATCCAGTTGTGAATTCGATTTGCGATTTTTCCATTACAAAATTGTTTTTAATAATTTTTAATTTTTAATATTTTTAATGTAATTAATTTTTAATAAAAACTATTTTTAATAAAAAACTATTTTAATTTTAAATCATTAGTTTTAATTAAAAATTACAAATTATATACAAAAAAAAAATAAAAATTTTAAATTTTAAAATTCAAAGTAAAATTTATTACAATAAATTTGCTTTAATTAAAAATTCAAATCTTACAATATAAAAATTGAGTTAATTAAAAATTAAATAAAAATAACAAATTGATTTTCTTTGGATTTTTAATAATTTTTTTTTAATTTTTATTAAAAATAAAAATTTATTTTTAATTAATTTGTAATTATTTTGTAATTAAAATTTTTTTTTTTTTTTATTAAAAAAAATTAATGTAAAATTACAAAGCGAAATTAATTAATTGCAATTCTTTTCAAAAATTTGCATTAAAAAATGGTTTTAACTAATTTTAATTAATTTATTGTAGATATATATACAGTAGACCATTTCATTTTGCCAATTTCTTCGAAAAGTCATTGGGATAATATATTTTCTAATTCTACTCAAAAAAACAAAAATTTTGGTATATAAATCTTGAAAATTGATCGACGTTTAGGGGTCGCGCAAAATCGTTTAAGGTTTTTGGCTGCAAAAAGGCATGTTTCAAAAATACTGATTTACTTATATGATTAAAAGTTGTGATACGCTTGACCGATTTTGATCAGTATATACTTGTTTTAAAGGTAATAATATTTCACACATTTTCTGTGAAGACATCAACACATTTCAGATAGTAGTTTGAGTTTAAGAACCCTTCAAACCTAAAAATTTTAAAATTTTAATTTAAAATTTACCTACTTTTGCCCATTAAAAAATTATTTTTTTTAGTTTTGGCTCTAATTTTTGTATATCTTTAAATGCACAATTGACAAACACTTCCTAACGATACTTTTGATGTATAACATAATGAATAGAATTTTTAATTGTTGCTGAAATTTTTACTATTTCGCTGGTGATGAGCTAAATGGATTAATTCAGATCAACATTTTTGTGGTCAAAATTTCCATTCAAAACTTGTTTTAAGTGTCCTCTTGCAACACAAGCCCCATTAAACGACATTTTGTTGATAGAATCTTAAAAATACCGCAAATCAAATGAAATGATAGCAAATGTTGCACTCAAAACTTTTGTGTGGCAATTTATGGTATATAAGTGACATCGCGTTCGGCTTTTTTCTTTTCGACCCCACGCATACCGAAGGAACTTTAATTAAAATTACATCTGAATTAAAGCATCCTGGTGACCAAGATTTCGAAGGAAATGTTACAAAAATGATTTCAGAAAATATTATGAAATTCTTCAATATTATTGGAGTAGGCAGCAGTTTTCTTGCTATCCACCCGTCAAATTGGCCCAAGAATGAGAATTGTAAACGGATTAAAGAAATTGTGAAAAACATCAGCGTTGTCAACGATTGCTATTGGGCTTATTAAAACTGTGAACAACACTTTGACGAAGGATAATAACCAGCAAAACTAATTAGTACAAGTCATCTAAAAACGCAATAAAACATACAAAAAGAACACAAAAGGTGTTATCGTATCCAATTTGAAAAAAAATCTTCTTTTTAATTACCTAAATCGTTTTCCTTACTAAAAATATACATAGTAAACAGTTTTCGTTTAATTTTTATCACTATTGATTATTATTGCTGCTGCTGAACATATGTCATTTGCATGGTACTGCCATACGTCAAAAGTATCGGTAGAAAGTGTTTGTCAATTGTGCATTTAAAGATATACAAAAATTAGACCCAAAACTAAAAAAAAAAATTTTTTAATGGGCAAAAGTAGGTAAATTTTGAATTAAAATTTAAAAATTTTTAGGTTTGAAAGGTTATTAAACTCAAACTATTATCTAAAATGTTTTGATGTCTTTACAGAAAATGTGTGAAATATTATTACCTTTAAAATAAGTCTAATCTGATTAAAATCGGTCAAACGTATCAAAACTTCTAATCATATAAGTAAATCAGTATTTTTGAAACATGCCTTTTTGCAGCCAAAAACCTTAAACGATTTTGCGCGACCTCTAAACGTCGATCAATTTTCAAGTTTTATATACCAAAATTTTTGTTTTTTAAGTAGAATTAGAAAATATATTATCCCAATGACTTCGAAAAAATTGGTAAAATGAAATGGTCTAATATACAGCTGATGATGATGTACCATCGTGCATCAGTTCGTCAGTGCGTGACACTGAATTTGACCAAAATTTTATGTATCACTTGATACACTAAAATAAATTGATGTATAATTAATACGATCGAATAAAACTAACAAACAACACAGTTTATTTTTTTTTTAATTTTTGAATAAAAAAATATTTTTAATTAATTTTTTTCATTATAAATTTGCAACACTTTTTTAAACAAAAAATTACATTTTTTTTAACAAAAAGTAATAGTAATTAATTTTAATCAATTTTGTGATAATTTTTCAATTTTGTAATTTTTTTTAATTTTTTTTATTGATATTTTATTTAAATTAAAAAAATTAAATTATTTTGTTTGTAATTTTGTAACTTTTTTAAAATTAATTTTGTATATAAATTTACATTTATAATTTGAATTTTAAATTAAAAAAATGACTTAATTGATTAAAAAATTTAATTAAAATCAAAAAAAAACTTTTAATAAAAAGGTTTGTAATTACAAATAACAAAATTAAATTACTTTTTTTTAATAAAAAAAATTTTAATTTGATATTACATTATTTCAATATAGTTTTTTTAGTTACGATTTTGTTAATTTAAATTTAAAAAAAAGGAATCTTAATCATTTTATTTGGTAATTTCTGCTTAAAATTATTTTTGTAAATACATTTTTTAAATTTTTATTTTAATAAATATTTTAGTTTGTAGTATTTTAATTTATTTATTAATTTTGTTTATTTTTTTTAATATATTTAATTAAATAAAGTTTATTTTGTAATTTGTAATCACAAGTATAGTAAGAATTTTAAAAATAACAATCAAACATTACAGCACAAAATGTATACGAATTATTATTTTTTTTAATTAAAAAATAAATTAATTAAAAATTATTGTGCAATAATTAATAATTTTTAATTAAAAATTTAAAAAAAATTATTATTAATTTAATTAAAAAAGATTAATCAAAAATAACTGTACTTCAAAATTACAACATTTTTTATTAAAGATATTAAAAGTAAATAAATATCAAAAATAAAAATAAATAAATAAAAATAAAAAATTTATTAAATTATTTTTGTTAAGTTTTAGTTCAAAATTATAAATTATTATATTTTAATTTCTAATTTATTTAAATTGTAATTAATAAATTAATTTTAATTAATTTTATGTTGTAAATAATTGATTAAATTTTAAAATTCTAATTAAACTTGTAATTAAAAATTACAGAATAAAATTCATTAAAATAAGCTTTACTTAATTAAATATATTAAATAAATTAATTCAATATACAACAACTTATAATATTGAATTAAAAAAAAAATAAAAAAATTAATTTAAAATAAAAAGATTTTTGATTGTATTTACAATATTTTAAATGAAAAATATTTTTTTAAGTTCAATTTTAAATTTATTTAAATAAACTAAATTTAAATTAAAATTTTAAATTATATACAAAATTAATTTTAGAAAATTACAAATTTACAATATAACTAAAATTATTTTGTTTTATATCAATAGTTTTAATTAAATACAAATTACAAATTACAAAGTTAATTAATTATCACAAAATTAACTAAAATTAATTGCAATTAATTTTTAATTAAAAAAATATTGTTACGGTAAATTAAATTAATTTTAAATAAAAATTACAAAATTAAGTTACATAATTATAATAATTTTTTTTTAAAAAAAAATATGTTTGAATATTAAATAAAAAAAAATTTGAGTTTAGTAAATAAAATTAATTAAAGCTATTTTTTCATGAAAAAATATAGGTTTCTTATAATCATTTGTTGTAATTTTAAAACTCTACTTAAACTTGTAATTAAAAATTACATAGTAAAATTTATTAAGTTAACTTTATTTAATTAAATAAATTAAAGTAAATAATTGAAAATTAAATTTAAATGATCTCAAACCGAAATATGATAATATCGTAATTCATTGCAGATCAACAAAAAACAAAATCAAGAACGACGAAACACTGAAGGTACACAGAAGGCACAGCAAAGCAATAATAAATAATTGCCAACAGAACTGATCTAAAACCAAGCTATGACAATATCATTAAATAAAAATTACAAATCAAAATTAATTGACATTATTTGTTTTAATTACTAATTAAAAAATAAATAATAATTAAAAAAATAATTTTAATGAATGTTGTAATGTTAAATTACAAATTTTTTCTAATTAAAAAGGAATAAAAAAATATTATTTTAGTTGTTGTTTTGTAATTTTTAATATAATTTTTTTTAATATTATTTTATAATTTCTTTTATTAAATTTAATTAAATTAACTACAAAACAAAAATGTACCAAAATAAAATTATTTTAATTTTTTTTTTTTTTAAGAACGAGTAAATTTAAAAAAAAAATTTTTTTTTGAAATTTTTATTTTGAATTAAAAACAAAAAAAATAATTAATATTTTAAAATTAAAAAAATATCACAAAATTAATTAACATTAAAATTAGTTACAATTACTTTATAATTAAATAATTTAATTTTTTAATTAAAAAAATATTGGAAATTTTAAATTTAAAAATAATTAAATAAATTAGTTAGTTAAATTAGTTAAATAAATTTAGTTAATTAGTTAAATTTTAGTTAATTAAGTCATAATTTTTTCAATAAACAATTCAAAAAGTTTAATTAATTATCACAAAAACTAAAATAATTGCAATTAGTTTTTAATTAAAAAAATATTGTTAATTTAATTTAAATTAATTTTAAATAAAAATTACATAATTACATAATACATAATTAAAAAAAAAAATTTTATTAAAAAATTTTATTTAATAAATTAAACCTAATTTTTTTCAATGAATAATTTAAAAAGAATAATTTTTATTAATTTCAATTTGTAGTTTCTAATTACATATCTTTTTTGAATTTTACTTAAATTATATATTTTTAGATTATAATAAATATTTAAAAAAAATATAAAAATTAATTTTTACAAAATAATAAAATATTACAATATTAAAAAATTAAAAAAATTTGAAAAATGCCGACTTATTAATTTGTTGCTTAATGGGAACGTCTCCATGTAAAATGATTCCATTTTACCTTTTCTTGTTTAATGAGTAGACACAAAAAGCTTTTGTTTGTTTACTGAATTCTGTATATGAAAGTGTTGTGCTGTCATCGCATCGCATTTATCTTAACACTTGTAATTTATTAATGTTTTTCACTTCCTGATATTGTATGTTTCGTTTTTTCCCCTGTTATTGTCTCGTTTGTTCTCTTTTGGTTTCCTGATGCCCTACTTGACATCCTGTAGATATCGCTGCATACCGGCTTGGCTGGCTGTATTTTTCTGGTTACACTATTCCATTTTTTCACATTGACAAATTTCTTTTGGATGCTGGTTGAAGGTGAGTAGTGAGTTTTTCTACTGATATATAAATATATATACATGTATTTATATATATTGTTCGGTATGGGTATGTGTAATAAATAACACTTGAATAAGCTTTAAGGGGAATGTGCAAGGACATCGATGTGGTACATAACAGACGCATGTGTTAAGTGTTAACACTTATAGCTATGCGTTTGAAGTGTAAAGCTTAACATGTTACACTTGATGTTTTAATATAAGAGAATGAGAAGATGTTGTGATATGTAGACAGTATGCCAACAATGGGAAGGAAAAAATAGTAAATAATGCAATTTAAGATTGTTAAGGAATTACAATAGTTTACAACGTAATAAATTTGTGGGAACTCAACACCTCTTTTTCTGCTTTGTAGCCTTTTACACTTGAGTTATATTTGAGTAACGTTTTAAATTTGTAGTATTTCTGTGAAGGTGTAGTGCCATTGATGCGGAAATAACATTTACGTTGGTATTATTCCTATGTCGTATGTTTTTGCTATTTTTGCACAATTCACCCGTAAGGTTTATTTATTGATCCATAGCGAGCAACAGTTGCACATCTTCGCACGTTGCCCACACGGGCCTACACACTGACATACCGTTTAATAATAATATTTGTCGATTTTTTTTATATCTATTTTATATCTTCCATTTGCTTTGATAAATGCCATGGCCATTTCGCGTCGCCTGGAATTCAAACAACCAACACGCACTTACACACACAGGTCTCTATCTGTATATATTGGTGGTGAAAACATTTTCGGGTGATAATATACGATTTAATGTCTATGCTCTAATAGGATGGGGTAAGTACCGTTAGCTTTAGCATTCTTTAATATCCAGGTTTGCTCTTAAAGTTTCGCAGGTGGAAATTACGACAGAATAATTACGAAATTTTTTTTGTTAAATAAAACCAGGTACACAAAAGGTCTACTTAATTTCGGCTATTTTAATAATTGTTGGGGACACAAATGTCCTTTTTGTGCTCTTTGTTCCAATGAAGCCACATTAAGCCGACCTTTTCGCATCGAATATATCTTACACCCATTTCCGGTGTTTGCAATTGTGTTCCACCCTCAATTGCTGTATCTTTCTCTCTCGTAACAGTTAATGTTGTTAGTTATTAAAATTGCTTTACTTTGTGTTCTCTGTTGTTTGTTTTTATCTTTACCAATAACTTGGGCATCAACATCATCCTGGACTGATAGGAGGTCCTGCTGTTTTCGTAGTAATTTGGACCATAGCCAAAGGACTGACAATGTCATCTGCCACAAATGAACAGGTGCGTGGGTTTTGTTAAAGTGTGGGTGTGTGTCAAAGAGAGCGAGAGATAGAACATCTTGTTGAAGTTAAACAAGAATTTCTTTCCAGGAAATTTAAATATTAAACTTAAAAATTGAACTATGAAAATCAATATATAAATATATAAAAATAAAAAAAATAAAAAAATACAAAAATATAAAAATATAAAAATATAAAAAAATAAAAAAATATAAAAATATAAAAATATAAAAATATAAAAATATAAAAATATAAAAATATAAAAATATAAAAATATAAAAATATAAAAATATAAAAATATAAAAATATAAAAATATAAAAATATAAAAATATAAAAATATAAAAATATAAAAATATAAAAATATAAAAATATAAAAATATAAAAATATAAAAATATAAAAATATAAAAATATAAAAATATAAAAATATAAAAATATAAAAATATAAAAATATAAAAGTATAAAAATATAAAAATATAAAAATATAAAAATATAAAAATATAAAAATATAAAAATATAAAAATATAAAAATATAAAAATTTAAAAATATAAAAATATAAAAATATAAAAATATAAAAATATAAATATATAAAAATATTAAAATATAAAAATATAAAAATATAAAAATATAAAAATATAAAAATATAAAAATATAAAAATATAAAAATATAAAAATATAAAAATATAAAAATATAAAAATATAAAAATACAAAAATATAAAAATATAAAAATATAAAAGTATAAAAATATAAAAATATAAAAATATAAAAATATAAAAATATAAAAATATAAAAATATAAAAATATAAAAATATAAAAATATAAAAATATAAAAATATAAAAATATAAAAATATAAAAATATAAAAATATAAAAATAAAAAAATATAAAAATATAAAAATATAAAAATATAAAAGTATAAAAATATAAAAATATAAAAATATAAAAATATAAAAATATAAAAATATAAAAATATAAAAATATAAAAATATAAAAATATAAAAATATAAAAATATAAAAATATAAAAGTATAAAAATATAAAAATATAAAAATATAAAAATATAAAAATATAAAAATATAAAAATATAAAAATATAAAAATATAAAAATATAAAAATATAAAAATATAAAAATATAAAAATATAAAAATATCTTATATATAAAAATGAATTGCTGTGCAGTTGTCTCGCTAAAACTCAAAAACGGCTGGACCGATTTTCAAAATTTTTCTTTTGTTTTGTTCGCTATAGCTTCCGGATGGTTTAAAAGGTTTTATTTTTTCAAAAAGTGGGCGGCGCCACGCCCCTTTTTTCAAATATCGCTCTGACGGCTTTTCTAATAGACCGATTGATACAAAAATTTTACCATGAGGTACTGTTGACCTGTAGATAGTTCCTGACTACATTTGGTTGTAATTGGATAAAGGGGCGTGGCACCGCCCATACAACTTGAAAATAAAAAAGGCTATATTTCATGAACTATCAGAGGTATGAAGTAGAGATTTGGTATATATGTTGTTTGAGCAGTATTAATTACAGCCAGGATGGAAGTGGGCGGTGCCACGCCCCCTTTTAAAAAAAATCTCTCTAACGGCTTTTCTAATAGATCGATTGATGCAAAAATTTTACCATGAGGTACTGTTGACCTGTTGATAGTCCCTGGCTATATTTGGTTGTGATTGGATAAAGGGGCGTGGCCCCGCCCATACAACATGAAATTCGATAGGGCTATATCTTAAGAACTATCAGAGGTATGAAGATGAGATTTGGTATATATGTTGTTGGAGCAGTATTAATTAAATCCAGGGAGGAAGTGGGGGTGCCACGCCCCTTTTCAAAAATCGCTTTGACGGCTTTTCCAAAGACAGATTAATACGAACATTTTAGAAAGTGGTACTGTTGACCTGTTGATAGTCAGTGGCTATATTTGGTTGTGATTGGATAAAAGGGCGTGGCACCGCCCATTCAACTTGAAAATTAAAAGGGCTATATCTCATGAACTATCAGAGGTATGAAGATGAGATTTGTTACATATGTTGTTGTTGCAGTATGAATTACAGTAAGGGTGGAAATGGGCTGTTCCACACCCTTTTTAAACCAAACAGTTAAAACTTCGCAAAAATCGTAACCAAAATCGGAATCTACGATGAATTTTAAGAAAATTTCACTAAAAAACTTTGTGTCTAAAATCAATTCCTAGCTCGCGTTGGGTAGCATGAAGATTTCAGATAGAGATTTTTTTGTTTTTAAATGAGCACAAACCAAAAACTTCAGCTATATATTTTTTGAGACCTTCTGCATAAAACTGACTTCCCAACAAACTAAATGAGGTATTACAGAAGCAAATCAATGTATTTGTTATGTAAAAGTTATGGCCTCTGAGAGTTGGCATACAGAAATTAAGTTTTTAAAAATAACTTTTCAGAATATTGAGCGGGATCCAAATAAAAAAATCAAAAATATACTATTCTTTTCGTCTTGGTCTCCAAACATCGGAATGGTAGGTAAAAATTAGAGCCGGGGCCCATAGGTCTGAAGTAACTGAATAATTGTTCATTGCTAAAAAAAAATATCTCTACCTGAAATCTTCATGCTTCTCAGCGCGAACTAGGAATTGATTTTAGTCATATAGTCTCTTAGTGAAATTTTCTAAGAATTCTTCGTACATCCCAATACTGATATACGATTAGCACGTTTTTTTTTGACGCGAACTAATTGATTCGCCCTAATGATCAGGCTTTTTCGAACTAAATAAGTTAAAAGTGCCGAGGCGCTGCCCACGCACTTCAATAGTTAACTTTTTAACTGTATCATATAATGGTCCGTACACCAGGCAGTTGACATCTGATAGGTATAAGTGTAAATCTTGCTGTCATACTAATGAAGTGTAATAGACTTTCTTTTAGTATACTTTGCAAAAACACCATGTAAAAACTGAACAATAGGAGAAGGCATAACAAAAATGTTTTTTTATGACCAAAGAGATAGTTAGTATACAGATGGTTCCCGCTACTACGGATCAAAATAAATAATTTTGATCTTTAGAGGAATGTCTGTTTCCGATTTGTGGAAGAAGTGGTTTTTCGCCCTACATACAGAAAAAATTTAATCTACATGTCGGCACTATATATATGACTTTGCTGATGAACTTTTTATTAGCACTTACAACAATAAATTGGTTAACTTCCATGTTAAGGAGTTACTTTAAATAATTTACATAAGTAAATAAACTCAACATATTATTGTCGTGCTAAAGTACCGTTTTCAAAGTACTTTGTAGACCTAAATGTGAAATATATTACAAGTTAATATGCAATAGCGAAGCATTGCCGGGCCCACTAGTAAAAATATAAAAATATAAAAATATAAAAATATAAAAATATAAAAATATAAAAATATAAAAATATAAAAATATAAAAATATAAATATATAAAAATATAAAAATATAAAACTATAAAAATATAAAAATATAAAAATATAAAAATATAAAAATATAAAAATATAAAAATATAAAAATATAAAAATATAAAAATATAAAAATATAAAAATATAAAAATATAAAAATATAAAAATATAAATTTATAAAAATATAAAAATATAAAAATATAAATTTATAAAAATATAAAAATATAAAAATTAAAAAATCGTCTAGTAAAATAAGAAATGAAGTGAATTATTTTTGTTTCGTTTAGCAATAGTATAATTTTCCCTCCTTTTCCCCTCCATTAGATCGAAATTGAAGGTTGCCCCTGGATGCAGGAAACAAATGTGGATTGGATTTTCCAGGGTCCTGTTTGTGTAGTTTTAATAATAAATTTAGTATTTCTGCTAAGGATCATGTGGGTAAGTCTACTTAAATCCGTCATTCGAATCGTTATTGACTACAATTTCCTTTCAGGTATTGATAACAAAACTGCGTATGGCCAATACTGCGGAAACGCGACAATATCGCAAAGCTGCCAAGGCTCTGTTGGTATTAATTCCTTTATTTGGCATCACGTATCTGGTGGTATTGGCCGGCCCCAGTGAGGGTGGCGTCATGAGTCATATGTTCGCCATTTTAAGAGCCGTCCTATTAAGCACCCAGGTGAGAGTGATTGGCACAAAATCTCTATGGTTATAGTAAATAAATAAAATTGAATTCTTGCTTTGTGTCGTTGTTTCATCGGCTTAGGGGTTTTCCGTTTCATTGTTCTATTGTTTCCTCAATTCTGAGGTAAGGAATGCTCTACGTCATCATGTATCGACGTGGCAAGATGAGCGTAATATTAGATTGAATCAATCGAGAAGGTATTTTGACTCTATAAAAACGAAGCGCCCAACCATTGCTACTGCTTGTTTTGTATGTGTGCGTTAATTCTATACATTTTGCAGATATGTTACCAAAGGTTTCTCCAAAGACACCTCGCCGAGAACTGAGTGTACCAGGTATGATTTATAGGATTAAGTAACATACAAAACGGATAAGGGTAATTTCCTTTAATGTTACATTATTTCGCTGTCGCTAACTTTAATATGTATATTCCAATATTTTCCATTACATGTGTGTGTATGTGTGTGGGTGTGTGTTTTTCTCCTTAGACCCTTGACAGCGTATTATGGCAAAGGCAAACGAGAGTCATGTGTTTCATCCGCCACTACCACTACTTTAATTGGCCAACATCACTCATTATCCCAGCAACGTGGCTCAAATGGTGCTCTCCACATGCTGCCTACAGCCACCGCACTAACAGTGATGCCCCGGGCTGTGAGTCCTTTGATGAAGGTAAATTTGTTCTTCTTTTTTTACAGCAAAAATAATGGACATTAAATAAAGCGGAACATAAAACGTAAAAAGAAATAAAAGAAAGCGAAAGTGAAGACATAACAAAAGGCATTGACTTGCACTGCGGTGTAGGCAACAAACGGAAAATTGTGGTTAGATTTTAGATTTTAAATATTTTATAACGCAACGTTGTGCACGTGAGACATGTCAGGCATTGTTTAAGTTTTTCATATGTGGTATTTGATGTCGGAATAAGTATAATAATTTCAAGTAATTTTGTTGAGTGGCGTAACTATGACCAAAGTACTAGTAGTAAAAATTTTAGAGGCTGTCGTGAATTGTAATCTTTGTATTGTTTTTTTTTTTATTAATTTAAAAGATTTTAGCAAATCATTTCGTAATAGCCTGGGTAGTGAGTTGCGGTGGTCATTAAGTGGGTTAGAGTTAGTTGTTTTACGGCATGAAGAATCAAAATTTTGGAAATAACTGAATCAAAGCGCTGCTTGATAAGTACTTGTGTTGTTCCTCAAACATGGAATACCAAGGTAAAGAACCCATTTTTGACCTAAGTGAGATATTTTTGAGATTTTCTATTAGGTAAGGACCATTTTGAAGGAAAAATATGAGATTTTGATGGTCATAAATTACAAATTATCATTTTCGTACTCTTTCTTTTAATATACGGAAAAAAGACGGGATAAATTTAAGAAAATAATTCTCATTTTTGCTCAAAATCGTACTTAAAAAGTTAAGTACGTTTATACCTGAATCAAGTACAGAACGGGTTACGGTCAAAATATCAAGCGTAAAAGGGATTTAAATAAGTAAACGATACTTGAAATTGAGTAAACATGTCTCAGATTGAAAATTAATCTTAGAAATGGCATAAAATACGAAAATAGCGCTTATATCTAACTGTGAGAGTGAAGAAATTAATGGCGGAAGCCAAATTTGTTCTCTCAAACACTCTCATTTGTGTTGGATAAGTCTGGATTACTTGATGTAAGAAAAAGATTCTTACTTTTAGAGCATAGACGTCAAAAATGAAATGAGTTGCTATTAGTGAGAGAGTGAGAGAGAGAGATAGAGAGATCGCACATTAAGAAATGTAGGGTGTATTGATTCATAAGGGCACTGAGAAGAAGAAGAGAAGAGTAAAATAATGAACAACAAAACTAATCAAATACAGATTATGATATAAGCAAGTACTGATCAGGCTTAAATCAAGCGTAAATATGGCTTAAATCAAGTTTAGATCACGCTTAATTCAAGTGTAAAAAGCGCTTAAATGAAGTACAGAACACGCTTAAAAAAGTACGGATCAGATTTAAATATAGAAAAAATACGGCGTAAAATAAGTATCTGGCTTAAATCAAGCCCAAAACGGACTTTTATCAAATGCAGGTTTGCTTACATCAAGTACACATCTGGATTGCATTAAGTATAGTTCTTGCATAAATCAAGTACAGATAGGGCTTTACTTAAGAAAATACAGTTTAAAATTTGTTACTTAAATCAAGTATTTTGTACTTGGTTTAAAACAAACCGCACTTACCATACTTTTGACACAGCTTTGGCTTGATTCAAGTAAAGTTTTTTCTATTTTTTTGGTTCGGTGTACAAATATTTATAAACAAATTTCTTAAATATGTTCCCTTTAGAATGAAATTCATAAAAAAAATATAATTTGGTTAAATTATAATAAAGACTTAGACATTTTTGCTTTCCATCAAGAATTATTTTCAATTATGCAAATATGCAAATAGTTTTCAAAAATATATTATTTTTCATAAAAAATTATTTATTATTAATTTTAAATTTTTGCAAAAAATATTTTTTTTTTAAAAAATATATATTTTACCCAATTTTTAAATTTTGTGGCCAAAAAGTAATTATTCTTAATTATTTGAAAATGTTTTCTTATCTTTTCTCGTAAATTTTTTTGCTATTATAATTTTTAAATTTAATTTTCTTTACAAAATTGTTTTACACTGGTTTTCGAAAAAAGAATATATTATCACAAAAATTCAATACTTTTTGAATTTGTTTGAAGTTTTTTTTTTAAACATTTTGTAATTTTTTTTTAACTATTACCAAACAAGTTGCTTAAACTATTATTTATATTTATTAAGCAATTTAGTTTATATTTAAAAAAAAACGAATTTTTTTTACAAAAAAATTATTTTCTTCAAAAAATATTAGAAATAATAAAAAAATGTTTTGGTGAGAAAGTTTGATGTTCTGGAAGTTAAAACTTTAAATTTGTTAAAATTTTTTTTCAAAAAGTTTTTAAAGAATGCAAATTTTCTACATACAAAAACTTTTTATACTCAAATTTAAAATTTTCTGTCATACAAGTGATAGTTTTTAAAAATATATTTGATTTGATTCTTTGTAAAAAATATATTTCTTTAGTTCTTCAAAAAATGTATTTTATGCCAAATGTCAGAAAAATGACAGAAAAAATCAGTCGGCAAATTCATATCTATAATGACGAGTGCTACCTATATACAAATACTACCCTATATAGCGCTAAAAAAACAGTTTCCCACGTCCCCTGCCGCCCAAATATAGAAAATAAAATGTTCGCCTTCATACGATAGGCATCCAATAGCCTCGTGAGTCTGGAAATAGTCATTGTTTTCAGAGGGTACAACATTATCACCCTGTACAATTCAACAGCGCTGCGGCTTCTTCGGTTCGGTTATGCTGTTTCCGTTCATTTGCGAAACTAAAATTTCGTCATTATTGCCGAGTATACCACGTGCATCAAATATTTTCCCCTCCGAACACTTTTCAAAAAACAATGTTTTTCTTTATATGAATAGCTGTACTATCTGTGTATAATATTGTATTTCTCTAAAGTTAAAACAAAACACGTCTAAATTTGTATATATATTTTGCTAAGTACTAAATGCGTATCAAATGTTATCTCTTTAACCCTAAAAACTGTTTTGCACTACCCCATCTATCCACAGATCGAAAATAAAAATGTCATCCATATAGTCAAAATTGTTATGTCGAGTGTTATCTGTTCAGAAAATTTCATTTCGCTAGTCTAATACACTGATCGAAAACTTGTAATAGCTGCGCCAAGTACTACACAGTACAACATTTTCAGCTTTTTGATTTGGGACTCAATTCTAAGAACTGCATATTAAAGTAGTCTCAAAAAGTTAAAGGTCTGCATCATTCGTTTTGTCAAGTTACATGGCATAATTATTAAATATAACTTCAAATCGATATATCTCGATTCCTAAACGTGACCCAGTGAAACGCCGGGACACGTATAACTTCTTTTTTTTCGATATAACTTTCCCTGGTAGTTTTAACCCTTCCCGATCACTGACCCCAACCATTTGTCTCAAAGTGTTTTTATTGCAGCCAACTTGACAAAACGAATGATGCAGAATTTCTTATTTTTGAGGCTACTTTCATGTACAATTCTCAGAATTGGGTCCCAAAACCATGTGATGTATTGTGTTATTATTTCTCGCACAACTTCCATACGGATAATCGTGAAGTTCCTGCTGAACCATCTTTCAGGTTTTGTTAAAATTTTTTAATGAATTTTCCTTTCTTTGTTTTTCCTTTCTTTTAAGGACCTCGAGGAAAACTCCGTGTAAACTAGGACATCATAAAAACTCTACTACAGTATGTATTTAGATATTTATATGAAAACAAAAAAAAAATTAATAGCAATATATATTAAACCAAAATCCATTGTCTTGATAAATTGAATAAAAAAAAAATCAAAAATCATAAATGGTACCACAAATTTTAGCACAAAACCAAAAACCTGAACAAAATATTACTGTAATGTAATTTGTAATATCGTATATCGAACGAGTACAAGGCAAAGCAAAATCACAACACAATGTAAAAAATTTTAGCACAGTTTTAACGTTATACTTAAGAACAAAAAACGAATCTGCAATTAATATATAAAAATAAATATAAAAAGTTTTTTATTATACACCAAAAAGGGAATGTAGGCACTGTTGTTAGATGAAATCTGAGAAATTAAAAGAAAATAGTTAAAACAACATAAATCATGAATTATAATATTTTGTTTAATTGACGTTGCAACCTTACATAGTACATCACTTTTCAGCTCATTGATTTTGGGACTCAATTCTGAGAACTGCACATGAAAGTAGCCCAAAAAAGAAAATGTTCCGCATCACTCGTTTTATTAAGTTACATGCCATAATAATTTAATATCGATTTGAAGATAGTAAGTATCATATAGGGGAAGTTGTTTTAGGTTCTTTTGTTTGACATAACTCGAGTACCACTAGTCCGATATAGCTGAAACAAATTTAAAAAATATTAAGAATTACTATTTCAAACTTACTATATTACTATCTGTTCAAAAAACGTTTCCCTACATAAGCAACAGTTTCACTTTTCCATTCATCAAATGATTTTAAACTGGATATATTTTGTAGCAGTGTCATAAAACTGTTGTACTCCGTGGCGTATGATTTCCGTGGAATATTACTTTTGATAATCATATGCCACCATATAGTATTTATGTTTTGTCAAACAAAAGAGCCTAAAACGTGACAAATTCCCCTTACTTACATCAAATCGATATTAAATTATTATGGCATGTAACTTGACAAAACGAATGATGCAGAACTTCTTCTTTTTTTGAGATGCTTTCATGTGCAGTTCTCAGAAGTGAGTCCCAAAATCATGTGTTGTACTGTGTTATTAACTATACTTGGTATATTATGTTAAAATTTTTGATTTATTAAAAAATATAGACTTTTGCGGTACGAACAAATTTTCTATGAAAACTATACGGTTTGTTAAAGGAAAATGGTTAAAACAGCATAAATCATGAATTATAATATTTAGTTTAAATTGTCCTTGCAACCTTATTAACCATACTTGGTACACAATGTTCAAATTTTTTGTTTATTAAAACAAATACAGACATTTGCGGTTAGAATAACATTTTCTCCAAAAAAGTGTATATTATACATTTGAAAGCCACATTAACATACATTAATCATATGTACCCAAATACCTCATACTTATTACGATGGTTTATAAACTATTCCAAACACATCTATTACTCCATGCCAAAGTTTCCCTTTAAACGGTTGCATAACAAATGATCCTATAACTAACACACAGACACACAAATATTACTACATTAGTTGTGTTAAATTGCCTTTCTCCTAGGAAAGGAACTATTATTCATTAATTTAAACGACTTTATTTTACAGCAGTGCCTACATTTTGTTTGTTGGGGGTTACAACCAAAACTAAGCAAACTAAGTTTGATTAATTTAAATGTCTTCCCTTGCCGTCTCTCGCCACCTAAACCCACCCAGCCACAATACACACTAAGTACAAGTACTAATGTCTCTTTTAATCCTATTTTAATTTATCCCCCGAGAATTTCGCCAAAAAGTTTTGTGCAGCTCAACGACTAAGAGTCTTAGATTAACAACTCATAAAACGAATTCTCTTATAGTAAATAAATAATGTAAAGAATTAGCCAAATAATTGTAAAGTATATAACAGCAAACTCGATGTAAATAAATTTGTAGTAAATTCATTTGAGCCCAAACACATAAAGCTCAACAATGTTTAAAGATCCTATGTACAAACTATATAGTTTTTTGTATGTTATGCAAGGAGAGAGATTTACGAACTATGTAATAATAATATACACATATATTACATATGTAAATGTATTCGTATATTTGTATATAAATTAAGAAAATCGAAATACTATATATGTACAATACTATGTATAATGTTAAGGATATCTGTGAATGACTATGGAAGAGAAACGAAAGAAATCTAAACGAAATAAAAACAAAAATAAAGATCTAGACATGTAAATAATGGCATGAAAGAAAGTAATAAATTTTGTATTTTTACGAATAGTACCAAAAACGTTGTGTGGTAAGTATAGCAGTGTGGTCGTCTTATATCATCAACAACTCAAGGGGATTAAGTGAGAGTTGAGATGCTCGAGAATGTAATGAATTCATAACAATTTATTTATATGTGTAACGATTTGTAAGAAATTCAGTTATGCATTGTGAGATAAAAGTAAAAGGATAACAACATATCACAGATGCATAGAGATTTCTAAGCTACTGAATAGGGAGGGAGATATAAAGTTTATGAGTTTGTTTATTACCTTAAAAGGTATTAACATATAAAAGGAATGCACATTGTGAACGAGATGGATGCGGTCGTCGACGATTGCAAATGATCATTGATTGAGAGTAAAATTGGATATTGTATTGTATTACACAGTATAACATTTTTCAGCCTATTGATTTGGGGCTCAATTCTGAGAATTGCACTTGAAAGTAGTCCCAAAAATAAGAAATTTTTCATCAATCGTTTTGTCAAGTTAGCTGCCTTTATAATTTAATGGCCATACGAATTTAAAGAACTTTTTCTATATTTTAACATGGTTAATATCTCTTTTGTGTCTGAAACTAAGTTGTAGATATAGAAAAATAGTGCATCCAGTGCCATAAAAGTCGCTCACTTCCCAAAAAGAGGGTGTTTTTATAGGAGTTGGAAGTAATTTCTGTCCGATCTTGCTCACCTTAGAACTTAACCTCCGTTTAGAGTATAGAAGCCTGTATACCGAATTTCACTACGACTGCAATCGCGGAGACAGACCTCAAAAAATAGGGGTAATTTGTTTGGGAGAAATTAAGAGCTTGCATACAAGATTTAGCTTAATACCCATTACACAGTACAACACATGATTTTGGGACTCATTTCTGCGAACTGCACGTGAAAGTAGCACAAAAAAGAAAAAGTTCTGCATCATTCGTTTTGTCAAGTTACATGCCACAATAATTTAATATCGTTTTGAAGTTTGTAAGTATCGTAGGGCGTCGGGAGTGTGATGCAAGGTAAAGCTTCTGATCGGTTTAACTTGGCAAACCCAGAGTGATCCTTGCCAATTGCACTTCAAGTCTACTCACAGAGCTCCGTATTCGTAGTACTACTCCGGACGGAGTACCTCCACGTGGTGACGCCTGGAAGCGTGCCTCTGACACCCGTCAGAGCACGACTAACTGTGAGGGGCGAAACCTAAAACCCAGGCACGTCTGCTCAGAGTGAGCGGTACCCTGGTCAGCGTCTGTAATAAAATCCTGGCAGGAGGAGAAAACTGCGACGTGGTGCGCTGGGCTTGCAACCCGCCACCGACGTATAAACTATTGCAATGAAAAGAAGTAAGAAAAGAATAAAATGGACCCCCCAAAATGTTGACGACCACCGCAAACGAATTAAGGACCATGATTTAAGGATATGCACCTGGAATGTTAGAACACTGTATAGACCAGGTGCCTCTATCCAACTGGCGGAAGTCCTCGAAGAATACAAGGCTGACATAACCGCTTTACAGGAAATCCGGTGGACGGGACACGGGTGCTCGCGCATGAAGACGTGCGACATCTACTATAGTGGCCATGCGGACAAGCACGAGTTTGGATGTGGATTTGTGGTTGGCAAGAGACTGCGACACCTAGTCTCAAGGTTCAACCCGGTGTGTGAACGTATAGCCACCATAAGAGTCAAAACAAAGTTTTTCCACATAACACTTATATGTGCCCATGCTCCGACAGAAGAGAAAAGCGATGAGGACAAAGACGAGTTCTACGAGAGCCTAGAAAATGTATATGACCGTAGCCCGAGCCATGACATTAAAATTGTACTAGGCGATTTTAATGCTAAAATAGGCAGGGAAACCGCATTTGAGCCTACCATCGGAAAATTCAGTCTGCACACCGAAACGTCGAACAATGGCATCAGACTGATTGATTTCTCTGCGGCAAGAAATATGGTAGTTTGCAGCACTAGATTTGACCATAAAAATATTCATAAGGCGACATGGTTATCTCCAGATCAATTGACAAGGAATCAGATTGATCATGTGGTAGTCGATGGAAGGCACGCATCGAGTGTTCTGGACGTACGAGTGATTAGGGGTGCGAACATTGACTCCGATCACTTCCTTACCGCAGTTAAGGTACGCACAAGACTAAGCATGGCGAAAAACGTACGTAACCACGCACAACGAAAGCTGGACATCGGTAAACTGCGGACCACAGAGGTAGCAAACGCCTACTCCAACCACCTAACTCAACTGCTGCGGAATGCTCCAACCCCTGACAATATAACCTCGCAGTGGCAAAATATAGCCGACTCCTTAGAACGGGCTGCGAGAAGCGTACTTGGGTACTCAAAGCCACGAGAGAGACGGTTGCTGCATACAGGGCGAAACTGCAGCCAATGGCAACGCGAGCTGTTCGTGAACGGCACAGGGAGAAGAGACGACAGGCAACGCGTCTTTTTAGAAGAAAAAAGAAGGAGCTGAAGAAGAGGCAGGACGAGTGCACTGAGTTGCTCCGAAGTAGAGGGGAAGCCCGAAAATTCTACAAGAGAGTGAAAGCGAGAATGCGTGGAACAGGGTTGCCCTCCTGCAAGGACAGCGATGGTCAGCTAGTGACGGACCCGGATAACGTTCTAAAGATATGGAGAGATCACTTTAGAAATTTACTGGATACTGACACCACTCCAGAAGACCCCGCTCCAATCCATGACGATGGTATTAACTGTCCACCTCCGAGCCAGAGCGAGATACGTATGGCCATCTCCCGCCTTAAAAACAACAAAGCTGCTGGAGCCGATGGTCTCCCTGCTGAATTGTTTAAGGCTGGCGGGGAGGAGCTGATTAGGAGCATGCATCAGCTCATGGAGAACATCTGGCAAGAGGAGAGCATGCCCGGGGATTGGAGTCTCAGTCTGTTATGTCCCATATATAAGAAAGGAGATCGTAGTGAATGTAAGAACTACCGTGGAATAAGCCTATTACCAATTGCGTACAAGGTCCTTTCAAGCATATTGTGTGAACGTCTAAAGCCAATTGTAGAAAAAATAATTGGACCATATCAGTGCGGCTTTAGACCTGGCAAATCTACGACGGATCAAATATTCACCTTACGACAAATCCTGGAAAAAACCCATGAAAAGCAGATCGACACCTACCACCTCTTTGTCGACTACAAAGCTGCCTTCGACTCTCCGATAAGGAATAGGCTTTTTGAGGCCATGTCTGAGTTTGGTATTCCTGCAAAGCTGATTCGACTTTGCAAATGTACCTTAGACAACACCAAATCCTCGGTTAAGATTGGTAAGGATCAGTCTGAACCATTCAACACGGAAAGAGGTCTCAGGCAGGGCGATAGCCTGTCCTGTACACTATTTAACATAGTTATGGAGAAGGTGATGAGAAAGGCTGGTATCAACATGTCTGGCACCATATTCCACAAAAGCCACATGCCACTAGCCTACGCCGATGATATAGATATCATTGGTCGAAATCTGCGGGATGTTACTGCAGTTTTCTCATCGCTAGAAAAGGAGTCAGCAAAAATGGGTTTAGCGGTCAACGAGGACAAAACAAAAATAATGATTTCGACGAACAAAGAGTCCTCTCGATGGGGACGCACCGTGAACGTTGACAATTATTGTTTTGAGGTAGTCGACGAATTTACCTACCTCGGATCTTCCGTCAACAAGATGAATAATGTCAGCCAAGAAATTAAACGGAGAATAGTGCTAGCCAATAGATGTTTCTACGGACTTCGGCAGCACTTTAGTAACACCATCTTCTCTCGGAATACTAAGAAACAGCTATACCAGGTGCTTATCTTACCTGTTCTGTTGTATGGTGCCGAATCATGGGTGCTTACTACAACGGACATACAAAACCTGGGAGTATTCGAGAGAAAAGTACTCCGAAAAATATATGGACCTATCTGTGTCGAAGGCCAGTTTCGCCATCGGATGAACCATGAGCTGTATGAGCTTTACCACGACATCGACGTAGCTAAAAGAGTCAGAATCCAACGACTTCGATGGCTGGGACATGTTGCCAGGATGGATGTAAATGCTCCAGCGAGAAAGGTGTTTGAAGGCGAACCTGAAGGACGGCGCAGAGCAGGGAGACCCAAACTCCGTTGGAAGGACCAAGTGGTAGGCGATGTGCCATCATCTGGTAGGACTAACTGGAGAACACACGCAGAAGACCGAAGCGTGTGGAATTCTTTATTACTTCAGGCCTCAAATTTATGAACTACGTTTCGTAAATTGTAACTGGCCACTTAAGTAAGTAAGTAAGTATCGTATAAAGGAATTTGTCACGTTTTAGGATCTTTTGTTATAGGGGGGCGTATGATTATCATAAGTAATATTCCACGTAATCATACGCCACGGAGTACAACAGTGTTATTGTAACTGCTACAAAATAAACCAAGTTCAAAATGAATTGATGTATGAAAAAGTGAAACTGTTGCTTATGTAGGGAAACGTTATATGAACAGATTAAAGGAATTGTAATTCTTAATTTTTTTGAATTTGTTTCAGCTAAATCTCGAGTTTTTCGAGTTATGTCAAACAAAAGAGCCTAAAACGTGACAAACTCCCCTATACGGTACTTACTAACTTCAAATCGATATTAAATTATTGTCATAAGGATGGTCCATGTGGGGGATCTGACAAAACCGTTTGCCTTTCGGAATGAAAACACTGTTCACAGTTAATATTTGAAAATGATGGTTTATTAATATAATGGTGAAATGTACACTTATTGAGAAGAGGTGTTCGCGGTTTCAATGTCAGTCAACAACTACTCGCGATCTCTCGCCTCTGTTCTAGTTAAGGCAAAAGAAAATGTCAAAAAGGGAATTCACGTAAATAACTTAAAGGGTTGCCAATACAAAACAATAGGGATTCAAAAAAACATAAATAACATTAGGTGACATTATTATGGCATGTAAATTGACAAAACGAATGATGTAGAACTTCTTTTTTTAGGGCTACTTTCACGTGTAGTTCTCAGAATTGAGTCCCAAATCAATGAGCTGAAAAATGTTGTACTGTGTTATATAATACCGAAAATATTTTTCCTACGTTCCCTTTTGTTCACCGATCGGAAATAAAATGTTCGCGTTCATTTTGCCGCTGACTGAAAATAAATATTTTCTCGGTATATTCATGTCTGCATTGTCGAGTACCATAAAGGCTCATTTACACTACTGACATCATTGTCAGTATTTTCCTTTAAAATGTGTCAACATCGTGTAAGTGAGGTTATATTGTCAAAATTAATTAAGTGTTTGTTTGTGTGTACATAAAAGTACTGTTTAATACAGTAAATTGCACTTTTTAGGTGAATTGTACTTTTTGGTACCACTGAAGAACTTTTTGATTCTATAAATTTACTTTTTGGTACATTAAATGTACTTTATTTTGTACAATAATAGTACTTTTTTGGTACAATAAATTGTAATTTTTGGTACAATAAATATAATTTTTAGAACAATAAATTTTACTTTACGTACAATAAATGTTCTTTTTGGTGCAATAAATTGTACTTTTTGCTACTATAAATGTACTTTTTGATAAATTAAATTGTTAATAATACATTAAATCGTACTTTTTAGTACAATAAATTTTACATTTTGGTACTAATGAAGAAGTTTTTGATACCATAAATTTAGTTTTTGGTACAATAAATGTAATTTTTTATACAATAATGTAATAGTAAGAACAATAAATGTTACTTTTACTACAATAAAAGTAATTTTTGGTGCAATAAACTTTTTGACAAATTAAATTGTACATTTTGGTATCCAATATTATCTGTACATTTGGTATCCAGTATTATATGTGTATTAAATATTATTGCTCTTCGTAGTTTAAATAACAGTTTTACCACGCCCCCTTCGCCCACTCATTGAGAATAAAAATTTCATCTGCCAATTTGAACCTGAAGGAGAGAGTACTAACTGTGTACCAAATTATATCTCTCTAACTCCAAAAAAGTTTTGCCACGCTCATTATGCCCATTGGGTCCAAAATTAATATTTCGCTTGCATATTCATATTAGTGATGCCGAGAAGATTACGTGTATCAAATTTTATTGCTCTAGGTCAAAAACAAATTTTTGCCACACCCCCTCCGCCCACTTATCCAAAATTTAAATTTCGTCTGCATATGCATATTCGTGTTGCCAAGTATTATCTGTGTACCAAATTTTATCTCTTTAGCTCTAAAAAAGGGTTTGCCACGCCCACTCCGCCAATTGGGTCAACAATTAAAATTTCGTCTGCATATGTATATTCGTGTTGCCGAATACTATTTGTGTACCAAATTGTATCTCTCAGGGGCTAAAATACAGTTAGGTCATGCCCACTCCACCCACTGACCCAAAATTAATATTTCGTCTGCATATTTATATTAGTGTTGCCGAGTATTATCTAGTTATCAAATTTTATCTTTTTAAGACAAAAATACAGTTTTGGCACGCCCTCTCTGCCCACAAACCCAAAATTTAAATTTCGTCTGCATAATCATATTCTTGCAGCCGAGTACTATCTGTGTATCAAATTTTATCTTTCTGGGGCTAAAATACAATTTGGTCACGCCCACTAATCCAAAATTTAAATTTCGTCTGCATATTCACTTTCCGGTTGCCGAGTACCATCTGTGTACCAAATTTTATTTCTCTAGGGCAAAAATGCAGTTTTGCGACACCCCCTCCGCCCACTGATCCAAAATAAAAATCTGCCAGCATATTCATATTCGTGTTGCCGAGTACTATCTGTGTATCAAAATTTTATCTCACTAGCTCTAAAAAAGTTTTGCCCAAATTTCAAAATTAAAATTTCGTCTGCATATTCATATTCGTGTTGCCGAGTACCATCTGTGTACCAAATTTTATTTCTCTAGGTCAAAAATACATTTTTGCCACAACCCCTTCGCCCACTGATCCAAACTTAATATTTCGTCTGCATATTCATATTCGTGTTGCCGAGTACTATCTGGTTATCAAAATTTATCTTTTAAAGACAAAAATACAGTTTTGGCACGCCCTCTCCGCCCACAAATCCAAAATTTAAATTTCGTCTGCATAATCATATTCTTGCAGCCGAGTACTCTCTGTGTATCAAATTGTATCTCTCTAGCTCTAAAAAATAGTTTTGCCACACCCACTCCGCCCACTGATCCAAAATTCAAATTCATATTCAAATTCAATGCATATTCATATTCGTTGTGCCGAGTACTATCTGGTTATCAAATTTTATCTCTCTAGCTCCAAAAAAAAGGTTTTGCCACGCCCTCCGCCCATTTATCCAAACTTAAAATTCCGCCTTCATATTCATATTCGTGTTGCCGAGTACTATCGGTGTATCAAATTTTATCTCTCTAGCTCTAAGAAAAATTTGCCACGCTCACTCCGCCTATAGGTTAAAAAAATCTTCAAATATATAGCCTACGGTTATTTTCATATAATACACTGACTGCTTTCCAATTTCATTGAAATCGGTTCCTCTATTTAGGCGTGCTTGAGCTACAAACAAACACACAAACAACCAAACAGACAAACATTCACATTTATAATATAAATAGGGATAAAAAAGGAATAAGAATATGATGATTTGTACTCCTGTTTTGTACTTTTATAAATAAATTGGTTTATCTAACGAACAAAAATATAGTTTTCAAAACTCACCATGACTTGTCAATATTTAAGCAATGACTTCTTCTTAACACATTGCGAAAACTGTCCTTGATATTAAACATTTCTCTGTGAGTTTTTTTCATCTTCGTCATCGACCAACATCACAAGTTTTATTATTTATCTATATAGATTCCTTTAAGGCAATATATTGTCCTTTCTTGATATCCTCTCGCGCTATAAAGAAAAAAAAAAACGAAACAAAAAACAATAACACACATCATGTAATATTAATAACAATAACAAGCAATGCATACATACATACATACGATACAAGAAAAGAAATATAAAACAATAACAACAAGTACTGTAACGAAAAACATTACAACAACGAAAATAAAAATAATGGCCATAACAACAAATTCATTTTGCTGTCTTCATCTTCATCGTCATCATCATCATCATCATCTGATGGTGTCCTCATCTCCAGCTGCCAGGCTCTTGTCCTGCAAAAAATCCTGGACGCAACACAATACAAGGCCAGGCAACGCAACAATTACATTCATACGCAATACTACATGAACTCGCTAAAAAGAACAACAGCAGCAGCAACAGCAACAACATAACTGGAAAATGTAACACAATACATAGAAGAATCTTTAAGTACAACGCAAAGAGTGCATAAGTATGTATGTGTGTGTGTTTAAGTAGATGGTGTTCAAGTATGTATAAATAATGTATGACATGGAAAGAGACGTTTGTGTTTGAGTATGTGTGTGTTACTGTTTGTAAAGGACATCTGTGTACATTAAACAAAAAAAACGTGTGTGCTTTAAGCTAAAACATGAGAACTTTAAGTAGTAGGTTTTGTACACTTGCCCACATACATATATATCTACTTATGTTTTAGTTATGCCTGCATGTAAGTGTGTGTGTGTGTGGAAGTGTTTTAAGGCCCATTCTGTTACATCCATTAGTTTAGCAACAAGTAGTTTTGCGGTATAATATTTTGTTTCCGTTTCATTACGAACAGTGTGCTCAAGAAGATGTGAGTGATGGTGGCACGTGTTTAAAATTACATCGGTGACTTAAATTAATGAATAATTTTGTTAAGGTTGTACACTGGGGTCTCGCTTGTGAAGTTATAACTTATTAAAACTGAATAGTAAAATGTTGATTCAGGCAATGTGCAAATGTTTTGGTTTTCTGAGATTCTGCCTAATTTTACATGATAATCAACTTACCTTACTGGAATATCATGTATTTTTTCGTTCGAAAATTGTAGGAGAAATATAATTTATGGGAGAAATATTAATTTTTGTGTGGGAGGTACCAGAAGAGGTTACTTTTCATTCCTAGTCCTTTCTGAGCGTACATCTTACGCAATATATGACTGAATTCAGTGTATCTATATATATATAAAATGGAATGTGTGTTTGTACCTTATAGGAGACCAAACCTCTGGACCGATCTTCCTGAAATTTACACAGCATTTAACTGGGACTCTGGCATGACTTATAGGGTACTTTTTTTTCGACCACGCCCACTTTTACGCCCATTTTTTTTAAAATAATATGCAATAGCGAAGCATTGCCGGGCCCACTAGTTACTTACAAAAAAAAAGCTGAAGTGCAGTATATGGGGCGGGAGCCCGATTAGAAAAAAATATGCCTTTGTCTTCGTCTTGGTCCCCAAACATTGGAATGGTAGGTCAAAGTTGGCGCTCAGGCCCATGGGTTCTATGATGACCCCCCATGTGCGGGTACTCAAATTAAAGATATTTTCGAGACGAATTCAACGAATCCAAAAAAAAAATTATTTTTAAAAAAATAGCGCGATTTTTTTTTTGGGCTCTCGCCCCATATTCTGCACTTTTGCCCAAAAAAGATATGTATTTTAGTACATCCCTTATGACGGGCTGTTGCAAATGTTTTAATTTTCTGGGGTTTAACCTACTTTATTAATCTGACAGAGTTTAAAGATCCTGCAGTTTCCCGTTTGGAATATATAAAAGAAATATTAATTTAAATGGGAGGGACCCGAAGGGGTGCATCTATTCTGTGTATTACCAATCCCATAGCTTTATTTAAAAATCTATTAACGCTGGTAAATATTCAAAAGGATTAGCGAAGATTTACATGAGTTATCGTATCCACCGGCCATGCATCTATTCATTCATCCAGACAGCAAACCAGACAGACGGACAAGGCGCAATTGTCTTAAACAATTTTAAAACGAATTTGGCAATTTGGATACAGGGAGCCCAACTCGTCTCCTCCTTTCTTAGGGTGAATGTATAAAAAAAATATAAGAGATGGAAAATAATTGTTATGGAAGACATTTTTTTTAAACTTATGAAAATAGTTAATAAAAAATACTGGACTCATACTAAAATATTAATAATAGTCTATCTGCATAACTTTCCACTGAACTTCTAGTTCTTTATTTTCTTCTTATTTTTGCGGCAGCAACAGAAATTCATCCATCAGTATTTGTATGCACTTGACTATGTCGATGTCGTTATATAGCTCATAGTTCATGCGATGGCGTTACTCACAGTTAGCGATTATGGGTTCATATATATATATATATAATACTATTTATATATAATACTATTTTTTTAAGACTCCCACACCATATTGATTAGCTAATATCATTATCTAAATCCTTGCGCTGTCGAGCAAATTAAGTAGGTTTAGTGTATGCTAGAGATGGATCTTTGTCTGTCTAGAGAAGGCTTTGTCATTAAAACGCTTAATAAGCTCATTGTAAAAGTGCTAGCTGTTCTATACTCCACTCTTGATTTCTAGGCTTTTGTTCTCTTTTGTAACCAGACCCACTTCTACTGACTGCTTCTCAATGCTTGAAAAGGCCGCAGTAACATGCAAAAGTTCTCGGTCAATGATATCTATATCATCGGCATACATGAGCAGCATATGACTTTATTAGAGATGGTACCAGTCGTGTTTACCGCAGCTTTCCGCGTGATAATCTCCATTAGAATGTTAAGGAGATCTTATGACAGACTAAATTTTTGGGTCTTCTCCTGGATTTACCAGGTCTAAAAACACACTGATAACGGACTTTAGTCCTACACATAATGCACTCGACAGGACCTTGTATACGATGGGCAAAAGGCTGATCCAGTGGTAGTTTGCTTACACATTTGGATCACCATTTTTATGCACAGGACATAAAACACTCAGAATACAATCATATGGTATGCATTCTTTGCCTTGCTGAAGTCGTTTTGGCTCGGTGGTGGACAGTCTACTTTATCGTTGATGATTGGTGGGATTTCGTCACTTATGCTGCCGTTGGGAACGAGTAGAGATCGAAAGTGTTCCATCCCTTTTTACCTTTTGTAAGAACTTTCGGGCTTCACCTCAATTCCTGTAATTTTCGATGTCCTGGCTATCTCTTTCTTCCACGGACGCTTTTTCCGCGGGTCATCTCCCTCCTCTTCTCATTAGAACGCTACGTCACTGCACGCGTCGCCATTGGCTGCAAGTTTGCCCTGTATGCAGCATCCTTTTCTTTAGACATTTCGCGACATTCTTCATCGCTTGTCTGAGCGAGGTTTTTCATAACCCAGCATGGTCGTTGCAGGGAACATTAAAATGAGGGGGTTTGGTTTAAAGTAACTGAGAGAGTTGGTTGTAGTAGGCATTGGCTATCCCGGTGGTATGCAGCTTTGTGATGTCTAGCTTCCTTTGCCTTTGGTTGCGAATGTTTTAGGCTCTACTTAACCTCTACTGCTTATCTCTATATTTACAGGACGTATCACACGCACGTCCACAACGCTTTAGACATGCCTTCCATCAATTGATCTGGAGATATTCAGGTTGCCTCGTTGATATCTTTATGCTGGAAGCTGATTCCGCACACTGCCGTGTTTCCGGCCGAAACGAAGCTAACCTGTCTAAGTCCGTTATCGGAGGTGTTGTTGTGTAGACAGAACTTTCCAACTGCTGAATTAAGAGCATCTTTCCTTCTTATTTTAGTATTAAAATCTTCTAAAACCATTTTATAGTCAGGGCAGCGGTCATATATTTCCTCCAGGCGCTTATACAATGCATCTTTAATGTTCTTGTATTTGTCATCCGTCGGGGCGTGTACCCAATTGGATGGAGTCACTATATCTGTAGAGAGTTCAGACATTCCAGGTGAATGGCCTTAAATCACAGATATCCTTATAGCTTTGGCGAGAGTCGTCATCATTTGGGGGTTCTTGTCTTTTCTTTCACTAACGTCAGTAACTTCTGTTGCCTACTTCATAAGACGCATCGGCGGTAGGTTACTCAACATTGCGCCATCTCACATTTGATACCACTGAACGGATGTTTCGTAGGATTTCCCCGGGAATACGTGATCCCTTGGACGATGTGAGGAACCTCCAAGAAGAACCGCCAAAGAGATCTTCGGGTTAATCCCAAATAAATAATAATAATAAGAAAGACTCAAATTAGAAAATTCACTATTCTCCGGATAAAATCATCTACCATTTCGAAACTATAGTTGTCAACGTTTAAGCAGTGCCCCAAATGAGTAGATTATATGTCCGTTGAAATTATTATCTACGTTTTGTCTTCATTTACCGTCAGACCCATTTTTGCTGATTCCTTTATATACCTGAGAAGGCTGCAGTCACATCCCGCAGTTTTCGGCCGATGATTTCTAGGTCATCAGCGTACGCAAGCAGCATTTGGCTTTTGTTAAACATCGTGTCACTCGTACAAGATCTCGTATTGTTTAAGGGCTTCTCTGGTATAGAATAGATCTGTAAGATCAATCTTCACTGAAGATTTCGTGTCAGTCTGCGTCATTTTACAAAGTCGTATCAGCTTTTCAGGTATACCAAACTCAGTTATATCGGTCTGTCGAAGACGGCTTTATAGTCAACGAAAAGATGGTACGTGTCGATACATTTTTGTCCAGGAGATATTATGAACATTTTAAAAAGCTCTTATTTAACACTTTATTAAAGACCGTATTCTGTCCCAGTAGGAAGTGTATGTAAGACTTCCTCAAGGATAGGTGCATGGCCATAGTAAATCGTTGATGACACTTAGGGGACCGTCTATACACATCGTCGACGAAATTTTCATACAAGTGTTCGCTGTGTCATGCACGAACTGATCGACATTGTCAAATTTTCATTGACGCCTATACAAAAGGCCTGTCGCCCACACAATCATGCACGACCTAATGGGTGAGAATGTCGGTTGAATTGTCGTTGATGACTATATAAGCGACATGTCGCCTAAACAATCATGCACGACCTGATAGGTGAAAATGTCGGTCAAATTGTCATTGATTACTATATATGTCTTGAATTGTCATTCAATCCATATTAGTAAAAGATGGATTTTTAGCTGTCTTTTTTGCTTTTTATTAGGATGACTAATTGTTAATACTTATAGGAAACTACTGACCAAGAGTGAAGTGAAGGATATAAACTTTAATACGGCATTCATCTTCATTCGAGATTTTAAACTATAAAATTGCTGATGTTTACTTTACCGTTTAATAAACTGAAAATTTTTTACGTCAGATTGCATTTATTTTTCCTTTGATTTTGTTGAATGTGTTTGATGCACGACAACATCAGTATTTTGTCGGTGATCTTGTCGTCAACCGAGTGTTTTGACGACAAGTACATCAATATTTCACATTTTTCTTCCTTAGATTTTGTTGATTGTGTTTGATGCACGACAACATTAGTATTTTGTCGGTCAGCTTGTCGTCAACCGAGTGTTTTGACGACAAGTACATACATTTTTCAAATTTTGTCTTGAGGACAGCGTTGATGACAAAGTCGTGTTTGATGAAACTTCCTACTGGGGTTAAGTGGGTTAAGTTAGACACAAACCAGTTACTTGACACATTTATAATGTATTAACTCGACTACCAACTGAATCCACTAAATTATTTTTCGCATGAGACTGGATATATTACTAATTATAAATTATGTAACACCATTTATTAATATACCACATTGTGCACTAATATCACTAGTATATCCTTTCTTGTCCAACCAACTGTTCACCCACAAAAGTTACTGCGGTCAGACTATAAACCAGCAAAGTGTAACCTTACCCACAAACATGCTGTTAATTTGCCGACTACACTGACTTTACTGACTCTTCCCAAAACAGCTGATAGAAATTGTTGACATACGCTTGAATTAATACCTTTTGAGGTAAACAAAATTATTTCATTAAAAACACATAAATTTAATGTTCACCTTCCCTCCATCCCCTCCCAATAACAAGAGGACACCTAAAGTTTTAGGAAAAACATATAAATCAAATCAAAAAACCAGAAAATCCGAACCCAACATAAAAATGCAAAAGAAATTTGTAGAATAATTTCTCGATTCTAATGAATAATTTATTCACATTTTGTGAGAGATACAAAGGATATTTAGAGGATATTTAAAACAATAACCGACGAGCCAAGAAAAACTTTTGTTGATGATAACAGAAAAAAGAAAGCTGCTGCTCTGTGTTTGAAGTGTTTGACTAACAAAAGAGAGGATAGAAGATATGGACTCTTGGCAGAGGGAACGAGGTGGAGCAAAGGAAGAGCAGCCTTACAACTACCAGCCGTTTAAGGTTTATGACCGTCGTTGATATTTTTATATATTTCCATAGATAAACTACAAATCTCGTATAAGGAAAAACTTCGCCAAAAGAAATCTTACCAAAATGCTATTTGTGGTTATATGAAATGCCAATGGCAGACACTAGTCCCTTGCGGTTCCGCCCCCCTGCAATTTCTTTGTAAATGACCCTCTTAAAAGATGTCCTTAACTTAAGGGTATCTATCTTTTGGCCAAAAATAAAATATGTGTTAAAAACTTTTGGTATTTTTTTTTTCGTTGTTCTCTAAATAACATAAGATAACTTTACTCCTCCTTCTAGCACTAAAAATTGTAATGATTGCAAAAAGCTTTTTAAGACGCACCGGAAACCACCATCGCACACACACATACAACCTATGCTGTTCAGCAATTGCCCCAGCCAACCACATGGGAGACCACAAGAATCCACCAACTAAACCCCAAACATGCACAAGTTAAGTTTCTTGAACTTAATGAAGTGTAAAGTGTCAAATTGAACGTAAAGATGGGAGGTATGCGATTATAGATGTGGGTGTGTGAGTGACGCTAGAAAAAAGAAGCTGAAAGTGTTTGTGTTTTTTGCATTCTTTGGAATATTGTCAATCAAGCAATTTTCCAATACATGTGTTGAAGTTAAAGACCTTCTTCCGCAAATCGACAGCAGCTAAAGGAGGTTGGAAGAAACGGAATTGCTTCCGTGATGAAGATAAAGAGAGAGAGGCATTGCGAGGGAGGCACTCAGAGAGAAAAATTGCAAAAAACTATGTGTATAAAAAATACTTCAAAGTATTTTCATACAACAGGCACACACACACATGTGTAAGTCAGTTTCTAAAGTAAAATGTTTATGGAATGGAAAAAAATATAAAATATAATTTACAAAAATGCATTGAGATGTGTAAAAAATTCATTTCAACTATGGCAAACAACTGGTATGACTTTGTAGAGGGGTTGGAGAGCAAAAGGTGTACAGCAGATATCTGTTAGATACCTATGGTGGCTCTTTTTTTGAAACTTTGTAATCAACCGAGGTTAACATTCACTGTCCCTTCCTATTCCAGGCATGTAAAAGGTATTACAAAAAGAAGGGATGACGAAGGTGTTGATATTAATGTGTTTTCAAAGATCACACCACGGTGAAACTTATTTATGTTCTCTTTCTTATGTCAGGTCTTCGGAAGGCATGTAAAAAGAAGGCAAGAGAAAGATGTTTGTGTGTGTTTTCATTGGCCATATCATCCCAGCAGCGTAATTTGCAAGGACTTCTATAAGCAGGCATGCAACAAGACTCGTTCTCTTCAACGTTGTAATTAACCAAGGTTAACATTCACTGTCCCTTCCTATTCCAGGCATGTCGAAGGTATGGCGAAAAGGAGGCAAGACGAAGGTGTTGATATTAATTTGTTTTCATAGATCACACCACGGTGAAACTTATTTATGTTCTCTTCCTTATGTCAGGTCTTCGGAAGGCATGTAAAAAAGAAGGCAAGAGGAAGATGTTTAAGTGTGTTTTCATTGGCCATACCACCCCAGCAGCGAATTGCAAAAACATCTACAAGCTGGTATGCAACAAGGCACGTTTTCTTGAACTTTGTAATCAATCTTGGTTAACATTCACTGTCCCTTCCTATTCCAGGCATGTAGAAGGTATGGCAAAAAGAAGGCAAGACGAAGGTGTTGATATTAATGTGTTTTCAGAGATCACACTACGGTGAAACTTATTTATGTTCTCTTCCTTATGTCGGGTTTTCGGAAGGCATGTAAAAAAGAAGGCAAGAGGAAGATGTTTCTGTGTGTTTTCATTGGCCATACCACCCCAGCAGCGAAATTTGCAAGGACATCTACAAGCTGGTATGCAACAATGCTCGTTTTCTTGAACTTTGTAATCAAACTTGGTTAGCATTCACGTTCCCTTCCTTTGCCAGGCCTGTCTAGATTGACTTAAGGTATGTCAAAAGTCAATCTAGACAAAGTTGTTTTTGTGTGTTTTCATTAATCACAATATGGTGAAACTCATTTATGTTCCCTTACTTATGTCAGACCTCCGGAGGCATGTAAAAAAAGGCAAGAGGAATATGTTTGTTGCATTCTTATTGGCCTTACCACCCCAGCAGCAAAAATTGCAACAAGGCCTTCTGAGACATTCAGACGTAATGCCATTAAGGCCTTGTTTTCATATACCTGCAAATAGGCCTGCTTCTTCCATTCTGAGAAGGGTCTTTAAAGACCAATGCTGCAGGCCTTCTGTGAGAAGGGAGAATCCAGGTCTTCGATGATTTCCTGCGGAGAAATTTGCAAAGCTTTCTACAAGAGCAGGTATGCAACAAGGCCTTCTGAGACATTCAGACGCCATGCCATCAAGACCTTGTTTTCACATGGCTGAAAACAGGCATTCTTCTTCCATTCTGAAATATTCCGAGTACCAATGCTGCAGGCCTTTTTTGAGAAGAGAGAATCAGGGTCTTCGATAATTTGTTATTCCACCATTCCATGTACATACACATTCCGCCTGCCTTCTCACAGAAGGCATGGAAAGAAAAGGTAACGAGGAAGGTGTTTTCACAGTTTATGATTAGTTTTAGTCACACAATTCGAATGCCTCTTCATAGGCTTGATGGTAGCATGGCTGACTAACAGTCGCGAGGTAGTAAGTTGAAACTCCAGCAAAGTTTACTGTCGTTGGAAAAAAAAGTGTAAGAAGGGAGAGAAATATATAAAAGTGAGAAACATCTAATAATAACCGGTGCGCTCTCAATCAACTTAACAATTTGAGGGTGAATAAGTTATTTTAATTTTCAAGTCCTTTTTTTCATGTGCATGCAAACCTTCTATTAGGCCTTCTTATAGGAAGCGACGTTGGAAGGCCTTGCCTCCCAATGACACTCTATATATTTAGGAAAGGAGGAGGGAACGCAAAAAGAAAGTCTACTGACTGCTCTTGAAGGCGTTCTATAAGAGCTTCAATGTCCTTCCTTTTGTCGCTGGGACAGTGATTATCATTTATGATACCTTCTATATGTCAGACCTACAGAATGCATGTAAAAATGATGTCAACGAGAAAGGTGTCCATTTGTTTTTCTTACAACAGAGCATTATTAGTCTCAGCCAAGCATTTCGTATACATCATCATAGAATTCTACCACGTCTTCCCGGGCATTACTGACGGTAGCCACCCTATTATACCTCTGCATGCCTAAGGTAAGTTTAATATTCAAAAAAACTTTTACTTTAACATTTTAAAAAAGTTTCTGTGCACATGACACTTAGGCCAAACACACACACACACATATACAACGCAACTAAAACGCAAACAAACAAAAACGTGAGGTCACAGTAAAATCTGTGATAAATCACAAAAGTTATACACTTAAATGAAGTTAAGGTCAGTGTTAAATCAGTTTTTTTGTTGGCCGACCTTCAAATAATGATACTTGTAAGGAAAAACATGCTGGTGTGCGTGAAGAAAGTGTAACAAATTCTGGTCCAAGTATTAAGTGAAGTTTTTTTTAACAGTTTTTGTTTTATAACAACAAAGTTTTAATAAAATTGTTAAATACATCTCAGTTATTAAATTATATGATTCGTTTCAAACTAAAGGCAATGAGGATGTGTCAGTAGTAGGGATCGTTCCTCTTATGAAATGAAAAAAATAAATAATAGTTTAGGCGGACAACCCCTGGGTGTACGATTATTCATAGACAATTTCAGAGCACCAAATATTTTTTCCAACGGTACACCCTACATACAGTCCATCTAGCTTTTTTCCCTTTTTGTTGTTACTGTGCTATCCATTTTGTTTGAATGTCTTTGTCGTTGTTTTGACAATATCTCGTTTTTTCTCTGTTCATTTTTAACTCCGAAGTCAATTTAGACCAGTGCCAGGCAAAACCGAATGCACGCACACAGAAATACTATGTCTTTGTTGATAGAAGGCGCGTTAATTCATTTTGTTTGCCCTTTTTGTTGTTACTGTCCTATTGAAACATTTTGTTTGAATGTCTTTGTCCTTTTTGTTGACAATATCTCGTTTTTTCTCTGTTCACTTTTGACTCCGAAGTCAATTTAGACCAGTGCCAGGCGAAACCGAACGCACGCACACAGAAATACTATGTGTTGTGTATAGAAGGCGTTTTAATTCACAACAATGCAAGAAGCTATTCCATACCTCATTCATGGGGTTTAAAGGGGAATTAAGTATTTTTTAAGTGTATAAGAAAACGAAACAAGAGTGCGCGGTGTTACTTTAGTTTTGCTGTCGACGTGTCTTTTGCCGATCTGTGTGAACAATACAATTAATTCCGGCTTCGCGAGGTTATGGGGTGCCTGACTATGACTTATTTTTATATTTTTGTATTTTTATATTTTTATATTTTTATATTTTTATATTTTTATATTTTTATATTTTTATATTTTTATATTTTTATATTTTTATATTTTTATATTTTTATATTTTTATATTTTTATATTTTTATATTTTTATATTTTTATATTTTTATATTTTTATATTTTTATATTTATATATTTTTATATTTTTATATTTTCATATTTTTATATTTTTATATTTTTATGGTTGGTTGGTTGGTATGCAGGCATCTCCTTCTTCAAAGGAGAACACTTAGGTCCCTATGGACCCATTGTGACACCCGTTGGGCATTTGTGCCATCCCTTCAACCTATGCTATCAGCGCGTGTGCTGACTGATCGCGTTGCCAGTTGTCGATTGGGAATCCGGAGTTTCGATCCAATCCGTCCAGTTGATAATTTTGCAAAAGTTGTTAATCCTTCCGATGTCCAACGATGCAAGTTCTTCTACACCATTTAAAAAGGGTTTCCCCAGGGTTTCCAGTCTCCTTCTGTATAGCGCTGGGCAATCACAAATAATGTGGTCGGTGGATGGTTCACTGCTACTGTTTCCGCAGTAGTAGCATTCGCTTTTCGTTGCGAATCCCATTCTTTTCGCATGCTTGCCTATGGGTCCATGTCCCGTCAGGAAGGCAATAATCTTCCTTATCTGGTCCCTCTCAAGACTTACCAGGTACGATGCACGTTTCGCGTTGTATTCTGGCCAAGTCATTTTGGCCTTTCTACAGGTTTCTTCATTCTTCCATCTGTCGTTTGCAATTCTAAACGTTAGATTTTCAATGGTACTTTTACAGGTGGATATAGGGCGAAGTGCTACGTGTTCAACGTCGCTTTCCAGCAGGGCTGAGCCCTGTCTGGCCTCTTCATCCGCTCTGCAGTTGACCTCGATTCCGCTGTGTCCGGGAATCCACGTAACCAGAACTCTGTTGTTCCTGGATATCTCGTTAAGAGATTTCCGGCAGGCACTGACCACTTTCGATTTGATGTCACAGGACTTCAACGAGTTTACCGCCGCTAGACTATCCGTGAACAGGAGAATATCCTCCTGTGATATCTTCCTCACGTTGATCACGTCCGCGGCTCGTTTAATAGCAAGTATTTCCGCTTGGAAAACGCTGCAGAAATCTGGAATTCTTGATCTTATATTTAGGCCCAGATCCGCGGAGTAGATACCGTAGCCGACCTTGTCATCCAGTTTGGACCCATCGGTAAATATGTTCACTGGTCCATACATTGCGTTCTCATTCTCTGCCCACTCCTTTCTGGAGGGCGTTCTAGTTCCGTATAGAACGTTTGATTTCCGTGTGTTTAGCACGTAGTCAGTTTCGAGTGAGATGTTGATGTGGTTCAGGATCTTTGAATGTCCGATGGAACGATCCCAATGATCAATCTCGTTTAGTCGAATAGCCGATTTGAGAGCAGAGCATTTGCAGCTCAGATCAGGTGGTAGTAGATTGAGTATCGTGTAGAGAGCCTTAGAGGGGGTCGATCTCATACATCCGGTTATCAGGAGACAAGAGGACCGTTGAACACGATCCAGTTGTTTGAATTTGCTCTTCTTGTCGAGCGCGTACCACCAAACTATAGAGCCGTATTGTAGTATTGGCTTCACTATAGCATTGTAAATCCAGAGTGTTACCTTGGGTTTAAATCCCCATGTTTTCCCGATAGCTTTACGACATGTATATAAAGCTATGAGTGCTTTGCTGGATCTGCTTTCAATATTCTGTCTCCAATTAAGCTTCCTGTCTAATATAAGGCCCAGGTAGTTCGCCGTATCGGAGAAGTTGAGTTGTTTGTTGCCCAGATAGATGTTGGATGTAGCGGGCGATTTCTGTTTCCGACTGAAAAGTACCAGTTCTGTTTTGTCCGGGTTCGCATTGAGCCCTCTACTGGCACACCAGTTTGCCAGGATGTTGATATAGTCCTGCATCCTTTGTTCGAGACAAGATAAACTTCCCCCAGAGACGCAGAGTGCTATATCGTCTGCATACGCTACTACTGTACATCCTTCCGACTCCAACCGTTTGAGAACGTCGTTGACGGCAAAATTCCATAATAGCGGCGATAATACTCCCCCTTGAGGGGTGCCTCTAGTCACTCTTCTAGTGAGGGTGTGATTTCCCAGCTTTGAGGTAATAGTTCTCTTTAATAGCATGTTGCGAATCAGCTTGCTAATATGTGAGTTGATATTTAGGCTGTTGAGCTCTGTCATGATGCAGAGGGGTTCGATGTTGTTGAAAGCTCCCTCTATGTCCATAAAGGCAACCAGAGAAAATTCTTTCTTGTCCAGCGATTTCTCTATGGGATACAATAGTGCATGGAGTGCGGATTCTGTCGATTTCCCCTTTGTGTAAGCATGCTGAGCATTCGAAAGGAGATCCGGGCCAATTGAATTTTTGATGATGTCGTCCATGATTCGCTCAAGGGTTTTCAAAAGGAATGAAGTAAGACTTATAGGTCTGAAGTCCTTCGCTTTGGTGTGTGATGGCTTTCCCGCCTTTGGGATGAAGACCACCTTTGCCGTTCTCCATCGTATTGGTAGGTAGGATAATTTCACACAGCCGTTAAAAATAGCCTCCAGCCATGGCAATAGTATCTCCAGTGACTGTTGAAGTTCGGCGGGTATGATGTCGTCCGGACCGGGTGATTTGTAGGGATCAAAGTCGTTGATGGCGTCTTTGATCATGTTCCTTTCAATTACCGGTATTCTGTCGCATAAGTCGGTAGGTGCGACGGTTATGGAGTTGGACTCTCCCCTGGGGAAGTGGGTATCCGATAGGATTTCCAAGGTTTCCTTTGAGGATTCAGTCCAGGTACCATCATTTTTCATTATGTATGCCGGGGCGCTGGTTGTCGAGGATAATACTTTCCTAAGTCTACTTACCTCTGCGGTTTTTTCGACATCGTTGGTGTATGTCCTCCATGAAGATCTTTTCGCCTTCTTTAGTAGTTTCTTGAAGAGTCTTAGATTCTCCTTGTACTCCTCCCATTGGCCTGTTCTCTTGGCCTTGTTGAAGGATTTTCTGGTGGAAGCACGGGATCTAGAGATATCGTCGTTCCACCATGGAGGCTTCTGCTTTTTCCCATCTTTTCGTCTTGGGCAGGATTTCCTGGTGCATAAGGCCAAGGCTTTTGTAACTTTACCTACCATGCTGTCCAACTTTTGTGGGCTGTCAATGGTGAGATCAGTTGTATTCGGTAGGAGTCTTGCAAGGTGTTCCCTGTAGACGTCCCATTTCATCCGTCTCTTGTTGAAGGTTACTATCGGCTTCGTTATTTGAGCAGATATTTCAAAGGAAATGTATTGGTGGTCGAAAAAGGAGTGAACATCCTCCACCCGCCAGTTTGATATCAAGTCGTTTTTGGCATTAGAAATTGTCAGGTCTATGACCTGCTCAGTGATCGAGTTAATAAAGGTGGGCGTATCTCCCTGGTTATGCACTACTAAGTTCCTACTTAGAATATAATCAAAGAGTAACTCACCTCGTTTGTTGATCGTTTTACCTCCCCACAGCGTGTGGTGTGCGTTTGCATCCATTCCGACAATGAGGGTGGTCTTGTTGTGTTCCGCCGTTAGTACTGCTTTCTTCAGTTCCTCTGATGGGGGGTTTTGGTCTTCGTAAGGAAGATATGCCGAAGCTATCCATAGGGTTGATTGTTTCATTTCTAAACCTATAATTGTAAGATCTTCGTTACCGAAAGTATTTAGCAGGAATGCGTCAAGCTGTTTCCGTACTAGGATACACGCTCGTATTTTAGCATTTACCTTACCTTGGTAGAGTCTATAATTTTTGTGGTTTAATCCACAGACTCTGTTTTGATTTATCCAGGGCTCCTGGATGAGAAGTACGTCCTCCTGGAGCTCGGAGAGACGTACCTGAAGTGCTGCTGAAGCACTCTTAGAGTGGTGGAGGTTTATCTGTACCACCCGAAGAATGCTCAATGACGGTGTTGTTGGCGTCGTCGTCATCGCTCATCAGTAGGTCATCCTCATCGGCCTCCTGGAAAAGCCCTCCTAAGCTGACCATGGTAGATGCCATGGATTCAGCATCTGAGCAGTGCTCTTCATCTGCCGGATTGTTGCTTGGCGCTGCGAGGTTGTCCTCAGCGGGAGCTGCGGTTATTGGTGTCGGAGCGACGGATGGTGCTGTAGCTGCGGGAGTTACAGTTGTTGATGTAGCTGCGGGAGTTGCAGTTATTGGTGTCAGAGCGACAGATGGTGCTGTAGCTGTGGGTGGCACGTCTGCGGTTACAGTCTGTGTGGCATGTTTTGTTTTATATATCCACATCATTGTTTCGGTGAAGCCGCAGAATATTAGGTTGTTCATTTCCTTTATTAGGTCACTGCTTTCATCGGTGATGAGGAGGGTGACGTGAACGAAGGTGTCCCGTGATTCCGATACCTTCAAGATTTTCCAGTTTTCCACATCGAGGCTGGGGTTGGAAATTTGCAGAAGCTCAAGGATTGCCTTTCGGTTACTAGCCATTATATCTGGGATTTTTATACGACCTCTAGGCCTGTTGGGGATATCGCACTGCTCTACCAGACAGAGTTTAGCCCCTGGCCATACTTCGCCAATGACCGTTAGAGCCTTTTCGAATAACTCTAACGAGCGTTGGTCGTGGAATGCCATGAGCTTTACTCTGTTCAGATGCCAGCCTGCGTCAGTACATCTTGCTGGAGTGCCAGGATTGTCCCTTATTACACTAGCGTACGCAACAAGCAGCTTAGCGTTAGCTTTCCTCCAGTTATCAAACGAGATGCTACCGCTGGGATGTGAGTTGTCTACGACGGCGCGTGTGAGACTGTTCCTGGCTATGTCGCTGTACCGGACTCTTTCTTGGATCTTTGATCTTTTATGTGAACTGGCAATGCCAGGCTCATCAGCGGATCGCTGACGTTTTATGTTAGCAGTCCCTTGT